>OY759214.1:42031226-43231226 GCA_963662175.1 Aradus depressus
TGACCTGAAATTTATTGTTGTCTCAATAATAAAAAAAAAAGGTACATAGTGCACATCATTTTGTGCAAAATGATCTCTTCATTATCGGTGGTTTTAACCCTACCTTGACCCTGAGTGCTCCTTTCAAGGTGTGTGTACTCTTCTATCACCAGTAAGCAAGAAGATTTTTGAATAAGTAAACATTGCTCCTCTCTTTTTGGAAATAGTAGAACTCATTAAGGAATTTTTTTTAAATGCCCTTCCTCATTTTGCGAAAGCAATAGATACAATAAACAAAATTTAAATTCAACTGAAAATGTTCGCGATAGAGGAAACTCTGGATTTTTTTTCTCATTGTTCAAAAAGAATAAAATAACAATGATATATAAAGATCATGTTGTTTAATATATACAAACAAAACATTATTTCATACTTAGCATTCATTTTTATTTTCATCGCAGAGTTCTTCCTGTAAGGTCTATTGGAATTACCTTTCATTTAATATTTTTTACAGTATCATTATTTTTAATTAGTTATTTACTCATTTCTTATATTTCTATTGGTCTATATACTTTCGCACATTGTGACCTAAAGAAGGAACGTAAGATCGTCTGGAAATGTCTTGAAAGAAGAGACTTGACACTTATACAAGGATTATAGGATAAATTTTGCATAATCAAAACAGTATTTATTAGTTAGGTTATTGTGCCTCATGTTCACCCAGGCTTTAACTACGAGGTCATATCGCTTACTACGCTCTTTCGTCGCTCCGGTGGACATGAGCCAGACTCTATTATGGGAGTTCTAAATATTGCTTACCCTAAATTTTATTCATTTAGGATAGGGGTCTTTAACGAGTACTTCGACACCATACAGGCTCGGGACCATCGCTTAAAGTCCCATTCGAAGGAAGGCGTCCTCAAGGTTTTTACTTTCCAGATAAACAATCTAAGGGCTTCGGCCTGGTTTCGAACTTGTGATCTTGAACTCGGTAAGCAAGCACGCTACCTCTGAGCTACCGGTGTCCTCTTGTATTTATTAATATTATTATTTGTATACTAATTTATTTTCTATTATTTATTTTATTTTTTACTAATATTGTTATTACTATGTGTGTCCGATTGAGACAAAGATTTAATAACTGTTTATTTATCTAATTAATAAGCTATCTTCATGTATACTAAATAAAGTTACATGTAGGTAAAATGTAACTCTCAAAGCCAATATCAATTGGTGGGCGCTGTTAGGTTAGTGGTATGTGTGCTTGATTACTGAGTTCAAGATCACGGATTCAAAACCCGGCCAAAGCTCTTGGTTTATTTTATTTGGAATGTAAAATAAACTTAAGCACGCCGTCCTTCGGATGGGACGTTAAGCGATGGTCTCAAGCCTGTACGATGTCAGGTACTCGTTGATCCCCTAGGTGAATAAAAATCTAGGATAGACAAAATTTACGAGTCCCATAGCAGAGTTGGACTAAAGTCCACCAGAGTGACGAAAAAGCGCTCTGGTTGTAGGCGATATGACCTAGTAGCTAAAGCCCTGGGACGGAGTCACAACAACCAACCAATATTAATTGTAAATATATCACTTTCATTGCCTGCGGTGAACCTCATCACCCCACACTGGATTACTACAATTTTACGTTAGAACCTTTGTTATATTGTCGTGGTTGTGATTACTTAGTGGGTAACTCATTTTATTATAAATGGTCTGAGGCCTTATGTCCAATTTCCAGTAGTTAATTTTTTTTTTAATAAATAAAAATGGGACAAAAACACAGATTGCAAAAGAAAAGAATACTTTTTTGGTTTTTCTGAAATGTTTGTGAGCCCCCTAATGACCGACGTTTTACCATTGAGGTACAGAGATTTATGTATATGAATACAAATATATTTGAGTATATATAAAGGATTAATATAGGTCACAGTACCTGGTTCACTGTCAGAGGAATCTGAAGTACTGCTTGAAAGACTGGAACTACTCGAATCGCTATCTGAACTCGACGAAGAGGTCGCAGACAACCGGGAGGGACCACCTAGCACAAAAGTATAAATAAATAAAAATAAATTACACTGCCACTACAAAAACTTATACGTTAAAATACAAACATAATTATATATATTTTTTAAATTTCAGGATAATTCCGTTTTTTTTTTTAAATCGTCGATGGATCACCGGCAATGTACTCCCCCAACACGAATTTATCAATCAAGTTTTCGTTCTCCTTCCAAACCCAATCGACTGTTTGGGCTAAAAATCAACCTCGATTATCTGTGTTCGCGATTAACCGTGGTGTGTAAGCAGTAAGTATAGGCTCCTAGAAACTTGCGAGGGTGATTCAGGGGACGTTGAGAGTGACAATGATGGCAGTTTTGGCGCTAAAGAAGAAAACATTCAAGCAATGGAAGCAGTTGATCAGACATCCTGAACTTCCGTGAAAAGGAAAATTTTGATTTCCATGACGTCATAAATTTAAGAAAAATTAAAACTAAAGTAAGGAAAATCAAATTTCAAACTGCAAAAAACAAAGAAGGAATACTTCACATTTCAAGCTCTGATAACGTTATAACATGACAATGTACACACAAATATAATTCGTTAAATAAAAAGTGTCTCGATTAACCGTGGTTTTCATGTATCCGTGCGACCTCTCTCTCTCTCTCTCTCCCCCCCCCCCCCCCCACCATTACCCTGGATAATCGAGTTTCTACTGTACATGACTTACATAGGGACATTACATCGGCATTTATTAGGGTTTCTGAGTCGAGCCCCCCCTTACCTTCGGCTAATTCCGCTGACAATTATTAGGTGTCGTCCTTATAGGGTTTTGATTTTACACAAGGAATTTCTTATTTGAGTGTTTATGTTAAACCCTACTTAAGAAAATTATTATCATAATTTTAATTAATAAAAAAAATATATCCTTCCACTTTATTTATTATATACCTACTTCAATCAGATAATTCGTAACTGCCCCTATACATCTGATAATTGGGGAGGTGAAAAGAATTCCATTAATATAAGACAATAAAAAGCTCACCTTTTTTAGCTGGTTTCTTTGGTGTAACTCCAAGCTGTCCTGACACATCCTGAAGCCTTTTTTCAAGCTCCTGCTTCTTTTCAGCTATTGTTTCGTCTTTTGATTTAGCTGACACTTTTTTGTCTAAAAAAATAAAACATAAATAAATATACAAGAAGGATAAGAATCTTTAACGACTACCTGACATCGTAGTCCAAGGGCCTCGGACAGGTTTCGACCCGGCAAGTATGCTACTTCTGAGTTACCGGCGCCCACTTACACACTGTACTGTATTACTTATTAAGATATAAGGGTAAAATAACAGGAATTAATTTCTTTAATGCCCTTCCCCGCTTCTTGAAGACAATAGAAACAATAACAAAATGTTAACTTCAACTAAAAATGTTTATGTAAGAGGGAACCCTCTATTCGGAAACGGATTTTTTTTTCTCATTGTTCACAAATAATAAAGTAACCATAAAAAAAGCGTGTTTTATATTCAAAAATATTATCTGATACATAGCTTTATTTTATTTTTTTGACACCGAGTTCCTCTTTAGGTCGGTCGAATGTAAGTTTTAATCATTATTTTTTTATTATTTATATACTAATTTATTTCTTTTGGTAATTTCTTTTATGTAATGTTATTTTTTTTTTCATTTATATATATATATATATATATATTAAACGGAAACATAATATCATTATGTACTAAATATAAAGACTACAACGCTAATTTACTTTTACCTAAAACAAATAACTTACGTGGTTTTTTCCTAAGACAGGAGGCAACGTAGGATTCCAACTCTCTTAATGTAGAGGGTTTCAGAGTTTCAAAATCTATCTCTATTTCGTCAGGGTTTGAGTCCCTCAGAGAAGGTTCTCTAGCCTGAATGATATGAACGACTCTTCCGAGTTTGTCACCTTAAATATTTGAAAAAAATAAATAAAACAAACAAATTAAATTAAAATAATTATTTTGAAAAAATAAAGTGATTTTGAATGTCCCATAGCAGCTAACTAAATAGCAAAACACAATAAGCCTAAAAACTTCAAGCCTGTCCACTTGATACTTGGCAACACTGAGTCCTTATAAATGTTTTAGCAAGATTTCATATCACTTCTCTTACGACTTATATTAAAATTTATCAGTATAGACTTTACATGCCTCACTAGTGGAATGTAGGACTAGAGAGCAAAACAAATAAAAATAATGAATTATTTAAAAAAAGAAAGTGATCATGACTGTCCCATATGTAGCTGCTAATTAAATAGAATGCCTGTTCATTTGATACTTGGCAACACTGAGTCTAACAAAAGCGAGATTGATGCTGCTTTGCTATATTTTGGTTGATTTAAAGTTAAAGATTGAGTTCACTTGTTTTTTTCATTTATAATACGCATATAAATTTCATTCATTCGTCAAATTTTAACTGTGACCCCACTATGTAGACCCCCCATCCAAGCACTGCACCATTTTTTTATTTTTATTATCATTGTATTTTTTCATTATATAAATCTAAACATATAAAAGAACAGAAAAGGAAAGGGAACCATTTATTTTGTTGCCGAGCACACATTAGTACATTCATTTCCTACCTTTGATCAAAATGAAAGAATTAAGCCTTTATCTATAAATTTGCATTTACAGTGTGTGCAGTACTCAATATTCAAAAAATGATGATAATGAAACCCCGAGGTGACCACACCCCTTTTATACAAATGTTCTTATAATATCATCCTGAAAACAGCGACGAAGAGATTAAATGATCTAATGAAAGATAGTTTGAGATCTAAGGACTATTTACCTGAACCTGCGTTTGTATACCAATAACTGAAATCCCTTTTTCTACTTAGCATACTTTCTTTTTTTTAGGTAAAGAAGAAAAGTTGTCAGTGAATCACCGACTATGTACTTCCCCAGCACGAATTAATCAATGAACTTTTCGCTCTCCCTTCAAAACCAGGGCGACTTTTTGGTCTAACTGTCAGTAGTTGACTTACATAGGGGCTTCTAAATTCTCATACTAAATTATGTGTCGTTCGAATTCATTACATCGATTAGGGTTTATAAGTTCAGCCCTCCCCTCTGCCCGATTTGAATGAAATTCAATAGGTGTCGTCCTTATAGGTTTCTGGATATACATATACAATTTCGTGTCGATAAATTTATTCTATTGGGAGTTATCGTATTCACATACACCTTTTTTTTTTTTTTTTTTTGGAATCACGGTTTAGAAAAATATGAAATTCATGTGAAAACTCAATTTCGAATTTCTGACCGATTACATTACTTCTTTACTTCGTATAGCTGGGGAAGTAATATAATTAATGATGGTGATTCAAAAAAATATGAGTTAATTTAAATTAACATACCAGGAAGTTTGTTGATATCCAGGCTAAGCTGCCTCTTCTCATCGTAGGACATAGGTTTGGCATTGTCTTCATCCTCTGAGTTGAACTCCGATGTGACGAGGGTGTTCTTCTTCTTGGAGTTATTCGACCTCGAGTTGGGCTTGGGCCTCTTGCCCCCCTGGCTGTTGGTCTTCCCGCCCCCTGCATTCCGCCCCAGAGCGCCCCCTTTGCTCTTGTTCGGTTTGACCCCTGTGGCGGCTGGGGTCACTGCATTTCGGCCACCAGCTGGTGGTGCTGCCTTTAGACCGTCCCCAGCCCCCTTCACCTCGGCCCCCACTGGAGTTCCACCCACAACCCCACCACCTTCCCCCACTTTACCACCTAAAGTCCTATCTACTGATTTCCGTGATTTTTTGCCCGAACTTTCTTTCTTTTTCTTCTTCTTTTTCGCATGGCTCTCCTCAACCAATTTTCTCATTTGCTCTTGCATAGCCTTCAACTGTAAAATTACATTATAAAATCATATATTACTTTTGAGTAAATAAAAAATTATTTGTTGTTGGCAAATTAATTCATGGGCGCGCGGGTAAAAATGTGATTTGGTTCAGTTCGACTATAGTAGCTTTCTCACATACGAACTTATCTTATGGTCCTCCCAGTACCACGACTGGCTTCTGCTAGTATCAATATCATTCATACCACTATGAGCAGCTCTAGAGTTCAGAATAACACAACATTTTATACAAATTAATGCATAAAATACTGACTTAATTTCTTTCTCATGCCTTGGAGTTCCCATCAATTACCTTTATAGGTACATCAAATAGATAAGGAACAGGTTGGTCTTTCAACTAGGGAATCCAGTGTCTTGGGTGGTGATGTTTTATCACTATTCTTGAAATGAAGAAAGATAAAATCAAACAAATTCCTACTTCAACCCCTTCCTTAGGTACATGGTGTACCTATAAAAATAATTCACTCTCAGCAGCCTTGTCCCAGTTTATAACTAAACCTTACCACGGTGTAACCCTAAAACCAGTAGTTTATGTATACAATTCTTGTGGAATAGAAGTTTGTTTTATTTATTAATATATGAAAAATTATAAAATACAGAAATTACTATTACTGTTACTCAAAAATAATTTTGTTTAATGGTATTTGCTTAGTAAAATTTAAGAGCTCTGGACCAACGCCTCCTGAATTAACTGTAGTGAACTTGAGTTAGCTAAGAAATACGGTTCACCGTTTTGCTATCAAGTCAGGAACTTACCATATAACTTTCTAGACTAAAGAGCAGATAAGTGGACTGAACAATGTCATAGAGAAAAAGGAGTGAGCAATAAAAAGAGTATGGGAGTTTGTTGTGAAGGTTGAGAAAATTAATATAAATTTGAACTTTTTGGTTATTACCAACAGTTTGACATCGAAGACCTAATGCCTCAATAATGATTTGTAAATAGGCAGTTTTTAATTCTGATCGGAAGTCTTGGTTAAGGTTTATGTCCTTTGTAGTAGTCTTGTACTAGTAGTAACATAGTAGTTCTTGGATTTTCAGTCTCCAATTCAACTGACGTGAAATCCAACGAACTGATTAATTAATATAAACGTTAGTAGTCATTCAACTAACCTGTTCCTGTAACTGGCTAAGTTTGCGGGCTCTCTCATCAGCTGAGTCGTCTGAATCCGACTCTGAGGATCCAGACGAGCCAGTTGAGGACTCTTCAGCGGCCTGGGGAGCTGGCGGTGGAGTATCATCAGGTACTTTGGCAAACCTAAAGGGAGGATCACAAAATATATTACTATTATGTTAAATGAAGATTCGTCCTTGAGATAGATGGAGTACACTCAACCTGTTCAAAAAATGTTAGCCCCTCCCCAAAGTAATTTAGTGGCAACTGTTTTGAAAAGGGAAGTAAGTACACACTTCCCAGGCCCACCCTAAAGGACGCGCAATGTTCATGCGTTTATGTCTTAATAAACATTATTTTTATTTAAAAAGGCGCTAGATTTGCTTAATATATTAACAAACATTCCTTCACTGCATTTGTATTTATTAACTCAATTTATTAATTTTGGTTATAACAGATTGCTCATTCGTCCCGAGCCCGACTCTTCTTTGGGAGTCCATAAATTTTGACTACCCAGGTTTAGATATGAGTATCTGACATCGTACAGGCTCATGATCATCGCCCCATCCGAAGGACGGCGTGCTCAACATTTTTTCTTATCTCTCCAAAAAAAAAAACCTAGAGCCTTGGCCGGGTTTCGAATTCGCTATCTTCAAGTGGGTACGCAAGCATGCTACCTGTCCCATACCCGCGCCACCAGAACGCTCTTTCGTCGCCCTGGACAAAACCCCGACTCTACTGTGGGAGTTTTAAATGTTGTCTCCCTAAGGAAGGGGTCTTTAATAAGTTCTTGAGATTGCACAGGCTCGGGACCATCGCTGAATGTTCCATCCGAAGGACGGCGTGCCAAGGTTTTTTCACCTCCCAGAAAAAAAACCTAAGGGTTGAGCTACCGGCGCTTTCAACATATATTCACATGTAGCTATACTAATGGCATTAATATAGATATCTCAATCTAATAATTTTTATAGGCTTTAGGCTTATTTCCAATTATATTATTGTTTAGCAATAAAAACCAAGAATATTTCGTCCATATTTACCTCATTTCAAAAACATCCTGTAACTTGCGACCCATGGCCACAACGTCATGATCCGGAGGATTGTACTTATAGCAATTTGTAAATATTAACCTTACATCAGCGGCAAACTCTTGAGCATTCTTATATTCACGATTGTCCATTTTTTGCTGTTAATAAGAAATAAAGAAATATTAAAAATCCATCGAAAAAGTGGCAATAATAATAATAAATATTTAATAAACGAATATTAAAAATACCTTAACAGTTCCGAGATCCATAGGTTTCTTAATAATATCGTGATAATCGTGAAGACCTAGCCATTCGGCATCTACCGGCTTATAAAAAGGCCAGGCATAATTAAAATGTTTCTTAGTAAATAATTCTTTCAGGATCTCATTACAGGCTTTTAAGGATTCAGGAAGTTTTTCTCTTGGTTTTTCAACCTGAAATCAAAGTATCTATGTTCAGAAAAGATAAAGATGGTTAATATACACAGCTCATTATTATTAGTCAATATTTAAATAATAGATATCAATGAAAACTGACATTATTGCAGAGATATTGTGAAATAATTCAAATGGACTTGAAAAATAAAACTTGTTTATGTAAGATGTTGTCTAATTTCACTAACTATATATACATGGGAGTACTTTCGGTATTTCTACCATCCTCAGCCAAAAGCATAAGAGATAAGACTGATGTCTACTTTTGGCTGAGGATGGTAGAAATGCCGAAAGTACTCCCATGTATATATGAATGGCTTCATAAAAAAAGGGCATCAGTCACAAAAATCGAAAATGGAGATTTTGTTGTTTTCCATGTTTAAGGGGTCTGTTACATCGTTCTATGATGAAAGGAAATCAGTCCAAGGCTCCCTTCCCGTAGTTTTACTCTCTGGTTTGCCTTATTTTTATAAAGAAAGGGACTCAGTCCGGACAGAAGCCCTTACTTTATGAATCATGCGATAGGTGCGTTCCCCCACCACCTTGTTTTCACTCCCTTTTCATTTATTTGTACCATGAGGGGGAAGCCAAAAAACGACCTAATGAGGTACGTTCTTTTCTAATGGATTTCTTGAAAAATGATGCTCCTACAAGTGCTGAGGAGTTACACATCTACTCTGATAACTGTGCCGGGCAAAATAATAATCATGCCCTGTCAAAATGTCTTTGTGCTCTCACAGATACGGGAAGATTTAAAAAAAATTGAAGACTACTATCCTGTGCGAGGACAAAGCTTCTTGCCTTGTGATAGAGATTTCAGCCAAATAAAAAAATCTCTCAAGTGCTTGGACCGTCTTTACACGATCAAAGAGATCACCAGAAGAATTGTCCATAGTTCAACTAACATGAGAAAATTTACAGTAAATAGTGATTCATCTTTGGACGTAGTGGTCTATTAGCAATGGTGGCCCCAGTACTACACAAAAACTGCAGTGTCCCAAGAGACAAGAGGGAAAAATGTTCCGAAAAACCAAAAACTTTATTTCGGTATCAACTCTTTTTCTCAATTTTCGTTCAACTCGCTCCGGGATACATAGTCGGTCACATAACCATTGATGGGCTCATAAGACACACATCCAAATTTCCTGACAACACAAAAGGAGGATTGGTATCGTTCCCATCACTCCCTGCGTATCCGGCTGGAAAAATTCCAATCAAGCAAAGAAAAGTTGACGTGAAGAAACTTTCAGAATATATTCCAGAAAAATATCGTAATTTTTTTAACGATCTAATTTCATGGCCACAGTAGGAGGAGACGATCATGAAGAAGACGACTGATTGCCTGTACAAACAAGTTTGCTTCAACTTTGTAAAATTTTGTAAAAATGTTGTAGTTTCACCTTGTATTTTTGGTTTTCAACAATGGAAGACGTTGTTTGTTTATTTCCTTTGTATTGCACCTTCAATAACAAAAAATTGATAGCAATCAATGATATTAATATGAAAATGACCCAAATATTTGTAGCCAATCGTCGCTCTATAAAGAAAGGGCATCATTCCGTGATTTTTGAAAAATAACAAAAAATATATTCAATTTTTTTTATTTCATGAAAAGTAGTATGAAACTTCATAACGGTGCCCTACAACAATATTATGACTGTTTCAACCCGATTCATTAAAAACAATGGTCACCATATGGTTTTTTTCGTTTTTCCAACAATTTAACTCCAAGGACTGATGTCTTTTCTTTATGAAGCCATTCATATAGTTAGTGAAATTAGACAACATCTTAAATAAACAAGTTTTATTTTTCAAGTCCATCTAATAGATATCAATATTTATTACGCAACTTTTTTCAATATTAAAAGTAAGCATGATCAGAAAAAGACACAAAATGTGTAATAATCCTCCTGTTATTTTGTTATGACAACAGATAGGAGTTACCTAAACTAATATATAAAGAGAGAATGTTTGTATGTATATCTGAGGTGATCTTGTATTTATCTAAACTAATATATAAAGAGAGAAAGTTTGTATGTGTATCTGAGGTAATCTTGGATGTATTTAAACTAATATATAAAGAGAGAAAGTTTGTATGTGTATTTGGGGTAATCTCAAAAACGCTTAACCGATTTTTGGATATTTCTTTCACCGGTGGGAAGCTTATTTCTTCCCGATGAACATAGGCTATACATCTTCACACTTTATCGTAAGGGGACTGAGCAGTGGTGGTAAAAGTGAAGCAAGTCGGAGGAAACGGTCGTCATTTATTGCATACGCTGACTTGACCGTTGAAGATATATATTAAAATGGTGGATATAAATAGTGGTTGGCAATGAAACGTTTAACCAAAAACGATTCCGATAGAACTTAAAAAGTGCTTTGTACCTATCGCTCCATATTTATTTACTGATTGCATATTTAAAAGCAACGATTTCCGTCTGATTAAATTCAATTTCTAAAATCCCTTCAACTTTTCCCTGTCCTCAATTATCGATGGCTGCGATAATTTTTAAGGCTATAAAAATTTTTTTTTTTATACACCTTACGTGTTTTATATCACTTTAATTTCGTTAAAACTTTAAGGTCCCCAGAAAAAATAATTAAAATTGAAAATTAATTAAGTATTTTTGGTGAAATATGTAAGTTAAAAATGGTTTAAATTGATTTAAAATGCGAAAGTCTTCAACTCGTTAATAAATATCAATATTAAGCTTGACAACTCAACATTGAATTTCTGACCAATTACATAACTTCCCCTATACTTGTAAAGCTAGGGAAATATAAAAGGATTTTTTTCGGTGAAAGGCCTCCCCGTTTGTCAGTTCCGCCACTCATCTTGCCTTTGTAATAATAAAACTTATATTTTCATTTATTTTGTATTTTACTAACAAAAAAATAACTAAATCCTATCCTTAGTTACCACCCCGTATTTAATAATGTAAGGCCAGCCAATGAGGGAGATAATATTAAAATATTCCAAGATCCGAACTGCATGGAACTTCCCCATTGGGCATCGCATGATATATATAAATATATATTTTAACAAACCTGATTGGAGTTAGTCCCAGGATAAGGTACCAATGGAGTCTGAACAAAGGCCAATCCATCTTCTGATTGTCTTTGGGGCTAAAGAAAAAAAAAAATGTTTTATTTATCATAAACTCCAACACGTTAATAAATCTATTAACTAAAAAGAAAAAAGACAGGATTTCTGGTTCCTTCGGAAATTACAGAAAGATGTTTTAATAATCCGGCTACCATAAAACAGCACAGCATTTTTCAAAATTGTTTTGAACTATTTTTTTACATTAACGTAGAAGTAAAGATCGCAAGTACAATTGTTCGAAAATATTAGAACCATTCAACTTAAGCAATTATAGCTGGCACTCAGACCATCAAGAAAAACTAGTATTTACACTTCCATGAAATACTGCGAGTAGCGAGGAGCCAAATGATGTTTTTATTTTGATTAAGTCGTATATTTGTATGATTTTTGGTACAGATTCCATGATAATATTTGAGCATAATATGGCAACCTTAAGGTTGAGGGGTTCAGTTCTGAGTTTAAAAAAAAATATTTATGTCGAAAGACGGAAGTAAAGATCGCAAATATATCTAATGTTCGAAAATTGTGAAATCTCCCTACTTAAGCTATTATAGTTGACGATAGACCATGGCACCAGAAAGATTAAATTAGTGCTCCACTTTCAAAAACACATCACTCAAAAAAAAAAATCGTCGGCAATGTACTTCCCCAGAAGGAATTAATCGATCAACTACTTCGCTCCTCCTCCAAATCGAACGCCACCTTCCCTTCAGCTAAAAACTGACAGGGTAGGTCGTTCTGGAATTTTGACTTTAAATATAAAATTTCATGTCGATACATTAATTACATCGGCAGTTATAAAAGGTTTTGAGTTAAACCTCACTCTCCTTTGGCCGATTTGGCTAAAAATCGATAGGTGTAGTCCTTATGGCGTTTGGTCACACATCTAAAATTTTGTGTCGATACATTCATTCTATCGAGAGTTATCGTGTACACAGACAAAAAAATTTTTTTTTTTTTCATATTTGAATGTAGAGGTCGGGAAACATCGAATTTTTGAGAGATTACATAAGTTACTGTATTTAAATAGTGGCAACTGTTCTAAAGCTATGTAAGTAACGGAAACACAATGTGCAAAATTTAATAAATAAAAAAAAAAAAATTTCAGTTATAGCAACTTACTTTTTTGATCTGGCGTCCGGACTCTCTCCGGGTTGCAACCTTGGCCGCCTTTGAGTCGCCCGGGGTATAGGGAGGATCAAACGCACCAGGACTATCGTTCGCCAACTCAGCCTTTCTTTTAATCCCCTTTTTGAGTTTGGGGGCCGCCGCTGGGACAACGGCCCCCTTGCCGCCTTTGGGACCCACGCCAGGACCAAAAACGGGAGTGGATGGTTCAACTGTCACGGCGGTAAAGTTAGGTGTCACATTCTGACTTGCCTGGAAAATAAATATATATATATTTTTTAAATTACATTGCATTTTTTTAAATTTTATTACTTATATATATATATATATGGTTAAAACTTTTACCATATGCAACAACCAGCTACTGCGCTTATAGTGTCCATAAGAGAGGAAGGCTGCCCAGTGGCAGATCCTCATGGCAAAATTTTGTTTTAAAAAAGAAATTTGATTTTTGATAGTTGTGTAAGAAGATTGAATGATGTTTTGTTAACCTGAGATTGAACTAGTTAAGAAAGAATGTGGTGACGGGAGTGGCCCCCACGCCACCAGGACTCTATAGGGCTGATGTTGGTCCATCAGGGTCTCTCTAGCTACTCAACTGTAACCCTAGGATGTAGTCCAGGCCTGAAGAGAGGGCGAGGAAAACATGTTTATTGCAAATTCTGATGATGGAGAAGTTTCCTGGTTGTTTTTTCCACTTTGAGAGAGTATTTTTTGTTAAAGTACGTAGTTGGTAGTGGAAATCAATGCAATTGGCGCAAGTAGCTAGTGTCGTCAGGACTTTTGACAGATTCCAGATAGTTCATTTTTTTTTTTTTTTTTTTTTATTATTGTAAACTTTATTATTCTATACATGAATATTATAGTTGGGCTGTCTATAACAATAATACCTAGGCCAATGGCCTAATTAACATGAGATATGAACTCAGGTACAATTCATTAATTGCCCTAAGATAGTTCATTAGTTGTTCAATTACAAAAAATACATAACAATAAGACATTAAATATGAATGAGTGAGTGAGCTTACCTGAGGAGGGAGTGAGTTATGATGAGGGGTGGGGGTGGGTACGGTGGGAGTGGCTGTTGAGCCGGGAATGGGGGCTGGGGAGATCTGGGGAGTGCTGGCCGGCGCTGCGGGACTGGGGGTGGTAACTCCAGCCGCTGCAGCTGCTGCTGCAGTGCTAGCGTTGGAGGGACGGCCACGACCCCCGCCACTACCTGGGGTCCGGGATACGCCGCTCACACTGCTGACCACTGCCCCTGCACTTCCTCGCACCGTCTTCTTGGCCGGCTTGGAGCCTTTGGGCGGGGGCGGCTCCAGTTCGATCTCCTCCTTTGGCATCGCCTCAACCTCAAACAGTTACAAACTGATTAAAAACATGAATATATAAATCTCCTAAGTTTGGGCAAAACTCAGTAACACAAAAAAAATCATTTTCGAGATACTAGTAAAAAAAATTAATAAAAAATAAAAAAAGTTAGTGATTATGACTAATGCCCGGGCTTCAACTACAAATTTATATCGCCCGACTCTACTATGGGAGTCCTAAATTTGTATACACCTAGGATAGGGGTCTTTAACGAGTCTGACATCGTACAAGCTCGGGGCCATCGCATAACGTCCCATCCGAAGGACGGCCTGCTCAAGGTTAGAAAAGGAAAAGGCTATAATAGCATGTGGTTTCTAAAGGTAACAAAGCACCAAATCTGAGAAAAGAATTGTCAGAACAATTTACTGCAACACAAGTTTCACCTTGTTTCTTTTTCGAAATTATGATGAAAATTTGTAAAACTTAGCAATCGGGCAACGGTTTTTTATGCCGTCTATAATATAACAAGGTCGCTCAACTACCGATGCTGCAAATTTTCTTTATAATTAAAAAAAAAATCCAAGGTGTTGCAGTAAATTGTTCTGAGGGTCTTTCTCTCAGATTTGGTGTTTTTTACCTTTAGAGGTCCCGCGCATTAGCAACTTTTGTTATGGGCGATTAAATAGTTTATTCAATTAAAAAGTTGCCGGTTACCTAACGGCGGTCAGATTTTGTAGAGGTCGCATGTGTTTGTGCTCTGAGTCTAGCGCGAAAAAGAAAGTAATTTTGGATTCATCCAATATTAAGCAAAAGACTTTTAAATGGACAATTTTGCTGTCATATCATCTACTACTAGAGTGCTCTTTCGTCGCTCTGGTGGACTTGAGCCCGACATTAAGTTGTTGTCAGTATGTGAGAAGCTGAGTTTTTGAATTTATTTTAAAATAATATTTTTGCTTTTAGGACAGTGAGTAATTATAGCAAATACAATCAAAAACTTTGTTAGCTATGAAAAATATAATTAAATCAAAACTAAAAGTTATCAAATAAAATTACCTTTGACAAGTAAATTTTCTCCAAAGTTTGGGCCATGACAACCACATCTTCTCCAGGTTTGTTGTATACGTAGCAGTTATTAAACATTGTGTTAAAATCTTGAAGACACTCCTCTCCACTCCAGTAGTAGTTATTTTCCAAGCGTTTCTTGATTGTTCCAAGATCCATTGGATGTTTAATAACCTTGTGGTAGTCCTGTAAATATGTATATAAATATATAAAACATAAAAATAAGGAAGTGTCGGTACATTGAGAATTTTTGAAAAATATTTGGGTCCTTTCTGAAACATGGACAATAACAAAGACTAACGAACAAGCACTCCTTATTAACGAAAGGAAGATCCTACGTTGCATCTATAGAGATGACAACGAGGGACAGGACCGGAGGAGAAGAACGAATCAGGAGTTATATTCTTTGTCGAAAGAACCTGATGGAGTAAGGTTTGGCTGACTAAGATGGGCAGGACACCTGGCAAAGATGGGAGACCATGATGTGCGAAAGAAGTCATTATTAGAGGAAATGCACAAGACTAGACGTGTTGGGAGGCCCACGTTACCCACGTGTTGCGCATAATGCGAGGGTCCTACTTGGAGTCCGGAACTGGAGAGCAGCTGCAGAGGGACTAGACGACTAGCGAAAGCTGATCCAGGCCTTCAATGGAGTTGTTGCGCCAATGATGATGATTTGGGTTCTACCGTTTCATGTTAAATAAACAAAGACCATACAGGTTTTTAGTTTTAAAGTTTGTTTCATCAACCCGGGGAAATGACTGAATAATAATGATACAACGCGTTCAAAAATAAATGGGTGAATAATATACATTTTTTAGTTACATTACTATTACATGAAAAATTTGCTGAATTAATACACTAGGCAATGTCTATGACCGCTGAGCGCACCCCAAACGATGCACGATCCATGGCGACTTCTAGATGAAGCTTTTGCCACCATGGTTGCCATTCTAAAATGGAGGGCGCGGAACACCTATTACTTCGCTCTGGTTCCAGGAGACATTGAATACAAGACCTGACGTTCAATACTGCCACTACGAATCCAACCCTAGTAGTGGTGTCGCTTGGTGCCGCCTCTAGTACTTACTATCTTAGACGACAAGCAGTCCGTCTTGAGGTCCGGAATGGTTGCTGACCCGAGATAAATCCCAGCAGTTTTCCACCAATAAACATGATAGAAGAGGAGGATGGTTTCCGTACCATAATCCTGTATTTTTTAATGTTCTTTCATACTATAAATGAGAACAAAGAACTTGTATAACATTTATTATTATCTAATTCGACAAAAAAAATATATATATAAATTAGTACTGACGATGGTGTAAGCCGAAACCTGTACAATATATAAATATATATTTTCAAAGTATTAGATGATATATAAATTTTCTACAAGTTTATTTTGGTTTCTAATATACCGAAACACATCGCAAAAATGTATTCGGACATCAATGTGGAAGACATTTTCATTTTAAACATTTTTGTTGTATTGTTCCGCTGATAGAAATAACGAAGATGAATAATATTTCAAGTAAAGTATCGAAAGAGGTGAGAGGTTGCGAGGGGGGGTAAAGAGGGGTTATAGAGATAGTGGGGACAGAGGGAAGAGCCGCACAAGCTCACCTGCGCAACCTTACCTGTTCTTGCGTTACATACATGTGTGAATGTTAAGTGAAACTGCAGTTTTAACATCGATGCACCGCCGAATTGAAGTATAAAACAACAAAAGATAAAATATAAAAAAGGAAATAAAATGATGTACTTACAGGGAGGTTGAGTTTGTTGGCGTCGACGGGCTGCTGAAGAGGCCAGGCATACTGATGTTTCCAAACCGGCTTGAGCACGTTCTTCATAATGAACTGAAGCTGATTTGTGATCCGTCCGGGCCGGTGTGAGGGCGCAACAAAGGGAGGCTGAACCACTCCATTGACAGGCTCCAGGATGGGCTCTTCCCGGGGTGGGGGCTCCTTGGTTCCTGTGCCGCCCCCCGTCGTGCCTCCTCCCTCACTGCCCCCCTTCCCCAGCCCGCCCTGAAACACAAAACATAACTAAAATCAGTGATGAATCGCAAGTACCTCCATTTAAACAGGGTACTTCCATCAGTCTATTATCAAAAAAGGTAGTTCGCCTGCAACTAAGAATATTGGTTTAAGATCTTGCGAGAAATAAGAAGACTGAACGTGATTTAAAGAAAACAGTATGAGTAGACAAGTCAGATCATGCCGTCGCTTGAATTATCCTCGACATAAGGTAGCCGGACATCACAAGTAACACAGAGCTATAAATAATGACCTGTCAAACACTAATCGTGTCCCACATAAAGAGATGAATGTGGAAATAGAAAGCACACTAGCTGAGGTAAGAAGAAAGCATAGCCAAGGAGGAATTCGAAACTAGCCACAGAAGAGATAGGACCAAGATAACACTAGAGGTGGCCGGTGGAGACCATGTGGGGTCCTGGAACTGTAACAAGCGCTACTGAGGAACCGGACCTAAATTCGAACAGTTTCAAGTTCCATGGAAGAACTGTAGAAATTAAGTAAATCCAACGACCATTGAAAATATATATATATATATGACAGAATTGTTATTGTTATTTTGTTTTATTTCTCTTTATTATATTTCGCTTTTTTTTTTTTTAGTGGGCTGAGGCAGGGACGTGTAAGAACGCCCCAAAATGTCACGAGAAAGAAACTTCCGGAAAATTTATCTAACAATATTATCTCAATTTTAATTACAATAAAAAATGTATCAACTCTATTTATAATGTACTTTATTTATCCACTGTATAATATTATTATTTTTGTACTCCTATTTCCAAGTATTCATTTCATTTTATATAGACTCAGAGTTAATATCCGTTTATGTATCTAATTTGTAAGCTATCTACAATATAAGAGGGCGCCGGTAGCTCAGAGGTATGCTTGCTTGCTTACTGTGCTCAAGTTCGTCGGCTCGACTTTTATCTGGGAGGTAAAAAAAAAACTTAAGCACGCCGTGCTACGGGGGTGGGTCGTTAAGCGATGGTCCCGAGTCTTTACAATGTCAGGTACTCGTTAAAGACCCCTTCCCTTACCCTAGGTAAAAAAAGATTTAGGGTAGGCAAAATTTAGGACTTCCATAGTAGAGTCGGGCTCATGTCCACCAGTGACAAAAGAGCGCTCTAGTAGTACGCGACATGACCTTGAAGTTAAACCCAGGCATGAGTCATAATAACTATAAGCTATCTTACGTATCCTATTACCATGTTATGGTTTAACGGAAATAAATATTATTATTATGTGAAAGATATGCCTTAAGAAGAACACAACAACAAACAACTAAGTCCACGGTAATAATCGCCATTTAGGAAAATCAGTATTCGAAAATTTGGGGCAACAAAAATTACAATCAGAATCCAAAGAACACACTATAAATCTATCATTCATTTTCATTTTTTTAAACAATGTTTAAACACATTTTTTAAATAATTTAATCTAAATTATTTTCTTTGTAGCAAAAAAAATTAAATATTTAAATATTTTGATCATACATTGTTTAAACAATTTAAATTGTCAGTAGACCTCACAGTTAAAGTTGCCGTAAACCGTCATGGTTTACGGCAACTTTGACTTTAATTATTCGCAGGACAAAAGAAAAACAATTTAAAAATTTCGTTTAATAATACTGGCTTTGCATTTGTTAAGTGATATCAAGTGATAGTGAAAATTTATTTGAAAACGTGTACAAGGACATCCGGGTTCAATGATGCATGAAAGAATCGTAAGAAAAATGCATACGAATAAAATGTATTCAATTTAACGGAGGTAAGTACTTTCTTTTCTCTCTTAAGAATTTTTGATAATCACAGAGCTAATACTTTATTTCAAATTTGAAAAAAGTAACGAGTTAAAAAAACTGTATCTTCCCTTGAAAGTGAGATGGTTGTTTTCAGAAACTCCTGATAATCGTATTTTTAGCAGGGATTATGCTTTTCAACCTGAAGTATTTTATTGAAATCGATAGTTTGAAACTTGTTATACACCTTCAATGTTTTGGCACGTTAATTCATCATTCATCCCTGTTTTGGCACGTTAATTCATCATTCATCCCTGTTTTAGCAGGTTAATTCATCCCTGTTTTGGCACGGTAATTCCTCCCTGTTATGTTTACAGTATGTCAATTTCTTGTTTTTGTCTTTGCGTACAACAAAAATGTATCGAGTTAAAAAAAACGGTATCTTCCCTTGAAAGTGAGATGGTTGTATTCAGAAACTCCTGATTAGTATTTTTTAGCAGGGATTATAGTTTTCAACCTGAAGTATTTTATTGAAATCGATAGTTTGAAACTTGTTATAACTTTCAATGTTTTGGCACGTTAATTCACTCCTGTTTTGTTTACATTATATAAATTTCTTGTTTTTGTCTTTGCGTACAACAAAAATGTTTTTTTCTCAAAGTAAAGTGGAACAATTCTATTATCAGAATATTTATTTCTAAGATGTTACTAATTACTTCATGTAAGTGTAAATGGTGGCCGTGCGGGCTAGAGCGTAGAGCATGTTCTCACCTTGGTTTGCGGGTTCGAATCCCGTTCGGGAGTTTTATTTCATAGATAGAACTCCCTCCCGGGGCCATGGATGTTGTAAATAACTATATAACACTGTTAATAAGAGACATGGCTTATATGCATCATAAGTAAGGGCAATAAAAAAAAAAGTTTAAATGAATGTTGTGAAGAAATAAATAAGATACAAGCTTTGAAATGTTAGTAAAGAATTTTGTTTTTTATATTCTCTTATATATGGCAATTTTGTATGGAGGTAATTTTTTTCATATCGAAATGTGTTGAACCTTACACTTCTATAATAAAGATCAAAATGTAAAAATTGTCAGGTAACATAAATATTGAAGAAAATATTCGAACTATATTATCTTGCACTCAATCTTCTGGGACATTTTGGAGGACCCTGTATTATGCATGGACACAGACAAAATTAAACCAGTTTTTGACTTTAATAAAAAAATTAAAGTATCAATACCAGACAGATATAACTACTGTCTGGACCTTGAGACCCAAGATCGGGATAAGCTGGTCTGGTTCACAGACGGCTGAAAACCCGAGAAAGGAGTTGGAACTGGAATACATGGGAGGACAGTCAGGGGAGATACTAGTATATTCTGGCCGCAATGATAAGATCGGTATCAAAAAAAAAAAAATATATATATAAACGAGGGGTGATCAAAAAGTTCCAGGACTTTTTGGATTGCACGCCAACTGAGCTTCGGAGAGCGGTACGGTTGGCAGCACTAGTTGTTATGACTCTTCCCTCAGGAATCTCAATCAGCTGTTTTTGTAGATTCTCTACAACCCACTTTGTTGTGAACTGACGTTTTTGTGAAATAAGTTTTTTGTGTTTGGGGATGAATGACTGAGTCGATCACGATGTCATGAGTGGTACAAGAGGTTCAATGAAGCTCGTCAAGTCAAATCAAATGTCAAGGTCATGCTCACTGTTTTCTTCGACTGGAAGGGTGTTGTGTCTACTACGAATTTCTTCCACGAGGTGAGACAAATAATCGTTGTCGTTACCTTGAAACCCTGAGACATTTGCACGAGGCTGTGAGGAAGAAGAAACCTGAACTGTGGCGAAGTGGGGAGTGGGTGCTGCACCATGGCAACGCGCCTGTTCAATCTGCGTTGCTCATTCGCGAATTGCACAAAAACGTCATGACCCTCATCCCCCAGCCCCCGTACTCATCAGATCTGACCCCTGTGGACTTTTTCCTGTTTCCGAAACTCAGGAGACCCTCAAAAGGGCAGAGATTTCACTCAACTGACGAAATTAAAGAAAAATCGCTGGAGGAGCTGAACAGCATTCCAGAAGATGAGTTCTTAGGGTCCTTCCAGCAGTGGAAACAGCGGTGGGAAAAATGTATAAGCTTTCTAAGGGGAGTACTTTGAAGGGGACAATGTCCAATAACTGGATAAATTATAAATGTTTTTAAAAATAATTTTTGAAAAAAAAAAGTTCTGGAACTTTTTGATAACCCCTCGAATATATATTCAACTCAAATTGTTTAGATTTTTTTTACTAATTGGGCTTTACATATACAAATATATACGACACGAGTACTACATCACTAAAAGGACAAATGGGAGGTTCAAAATTGTATTACTTCGGATACATGATAAGATTTGTGTATGTGAAAATGAACCGACATAGACTTGGAAATGTTGAATGGACTCACACTAAGCTTGCAGCTCGCACCATTAAGTTTATAACTTATTATATACATGTCCAATGATTTTAACCAATCGCTCTTTTATTATAGAAATGTTCAACGTATTTCAGGATGAAAAAAATCATAGGTAGACATAACAATGGATCCAAAAGGAAATCGTTATTATTGATGATTGCAAGGACGGCTGACGGAAGATCAGAAAAAATCAGAAGAATGGCAGACAGCAAAGAGGTTATAGAATACAATTAAAATATTAATTGTAATAAAATAGTATAATATTCAATTTATACTCAAAAGTTGAAAGTTTCCAGCGTCACATCAGAGTGTAGGAAAATGATTATCTTGTGTAATTCTGCAAAACGGGAGAAATACACAGCACTTTCGAACCATAAATGGAAATAATATCAGGATCGGTTGTTCAAGGAATTTTTCGGTATTGAAGAGATTCATTCTATAGACAATGTTGCAGGACACATTGATAAATTAGAAAACCTCTGACAGGAACTGAAAGATAAACCGTGGAAGGAAGAGGCGGTAAATCTTCCAGATTCTATGTTCTTAAAGAGTTCTTAATAACAACATACACATTGCCATTCCAATATTTTCAATTTAAGAGATGCGATTCAATGAAAGAGTTAATGGAGATAAGAACAACAATTGTATAGCTCTACGTGTCACAATATAAGACAGAAAAATGTTTCGACTTTTAGTGAAGATAACCAAAGTCATCGGTGAATCACGGACAATGTACTTCCCCAGAAGTTGTTCTCCCTCCAAAGCCAATCCACCCTTTGG
Organism: Aradus depressus; assembly: GCA_963662175.1. NCBI lineage: Eukaryota > Metazoa > Arthropoda > Insecta > Hemiptera > Aradidae > Aradus > Aradus depressus. The sequence goes on from OY759214.1 coordinate 42,053,305, forward strand.
GCTAAAATTCAATATTTGACTTATACAATGGCTTCTGAGTCCTCATACTAAATTTTGTGTGTTACACATTCACATCGGCAGTTATAAATGAAGGTATTTAAGTCAAGCCCCACTTCTCTAGCGACCAATTTCGCAGAAAATTAATAGGTGTCATCCATATGGGGTTTTGAATTTAAATATACAATTTCAATACAGTTATTGAGGTTTTTGAGTTGAGTTCCCTTTCCGGTCCCCTCTTCCCTTCGGTCGATTCAGCTGAAATTAAAAGACTTTTTGAATTTACACATGTAATTCGTGTCAGTTTTTGAGTTAAGCCCTCCCACTTCCCTTTGGCCGATTTGACTCAGAATCAATAGCTGTCGTTCTTATAGGTTTCTGGATATACATGTAGATTTGTTATGATATCGGGAGTTATTATGTTCATAGACACACATATACATAACAGCAATTAAATGCTTCTCCAGCTATACGAAGTACAGGAGAAGTTATAAATCGAATATATTATTGTTTCAATTATTTATTATAATTTTCTAAAATATGTCCGTGATTCTCAACTTAGAAATATTAAATCCCATAAAATCATGTTCCCCAATGCAATTTTTTTTTCCTACTGTTAGAAATTGTGTTTAAAACTTACCCGGAAAAAGACAGCATCTTGGCCCTGAGGCAATTAAGTTTAAACAGTTTTAAGTTCCAGGTTATTTTCCCCCCTGAATTAGAGACTCGAACGTCAAATCTTGTAGTTATTATCGAAAATGTTCAAAATAAAACGGAGCCTTTTAAGTCTAACACACATCGAAAAATTTAAGAGATTTATTTTTGTAAAGAATTCAACGGAAAACATTTTTGGTCTAAAACCTTTTTCGATACAGACCATCCACCTTTTACTGTGTATACCGGTGGAAAAACAGGCACAGTTAAATTGTTTTATGTAATTATTTAGAAAAATTCGAATATAGTACTATTTATACTTCTAACCTAGTGAAAAACGGAATTAAGACACTTGTGTTTACCAACATAACAGTCAGTATCAACAACAGCGCGTCCTTCACGTACATTTTATAGTGAATCAAATCGCAGTTAGATTAGAAGTAGTTAGTCAAAAATGGTTACTTTTCAGAAAGGCGATATCTAGTGTTGGTCATTTCCCTTAAAGCAAAAAGGTAGAACTGCCAACCAGCTAACTCCACAGGGCAAATTTTAAAAACATTGAATGGGGGTGATATGAAAGTTATGTTTCAAGAAGGGGGGGTTGAAATTTGGGTGTATAACAGGTCACGGTTCCATCTTATCTTCACTCTCCTATCTTATAAATTGATTTAGGTTGTGTACGAGTATACAAAAAATATAAAATTCTGAAAAACTCCGAACATAAAAATTGAATATGATAAAAAATAAATTATAGAGTTAGTTATTGTTCTCATGCCCGGGCATTAACTGCGAAGTCATATTGCCTAATTCTGAGCGCTGTTTCATCGCTCTGGTGGATATGAGCCCGACTATACTGTGGGAGTCCTAAATTTTGCCTATCCAGGATTAGTTATCTAAGATTTAATATTATAAGAACTAATATAGAAGATTCGACTGAATCCGTCAATTTTCCAACTACGAGATCAAATCACCTCCTATAACGTGAGCTTACAACAGAAAGACACTAAATAAGTCATGACATTTTTATCATTATTTTTTTTTTAATAAAATCTATTTTGAGTGAGTGAAACATGTAAAAAACATACTGTTCACAAGCCTTATTTTCACCTAAAGTAATTGGTCCCACTAAAATAATTTGTACCAAAATTAAGAAAGAGGTTTGAATATTAAAATTGTCTATAACTCAAAATCATATTTTCGGACTTAGTGCCTTTCGCTTGTAAGCCCATAATATGATAGAATGAATGTACCGACTTGATTAACGCAACAACTATAATGACTATAACTGCCGTTCTAATGAATGTATCGACACAAAATTTGATATGTGAATTCAAAACTCCATAAGGATACATAATTTTCAGCGGAATAGACAGTAGGGAAGGGGGTTCAGTGGAGGGATCAACTCAAACCCCATTAACTGCCCATGTAATGAATGTATCGACAGACATTTTTTAAAAGTATTTAGGAGCTCCTATGTAAATAAACTATTGAATATTAGCGTAAACGGTCGACTGGTTTTGGATGGGGAGGGACAAAAGGTTAATTAGTTCGTTCTGGGGAAGTACATTCCCGGTGATTCACGGAAGACTTTTATTATCAATTTAGTATAGTTTTAAAACCCGGTAAAAAAAAAAAATACTTTATTCGAGATTCTTTGTCACACCATAACCTATTTGTTAGTAAGCTTTGATCCTATTTAATTTTTAGTAAATAACAATTTCTCAATAAACAAATACATTAAAAGATATTGTGTTCGAGCTGACAAACAAACAAGTTTCTCGCAAATATAAGCCAGACGAGCTATAAAGAAAATTACACGGAAATATGTCTTAATTTTCTCCATACCTTTTGTTGTGATATTTGTCTCACATATATAAATTTTCGTTTAGATTAATCCGAATGAGGCATACACATTTTTTATACACACGCACACTGACTGTCATTCTTCTTCTATTGATTTGAACTTAGTGTGATGACTTAAATCCCATTTACCGATTTATCGCAATAGTTTTTTTCTAAATGACTTCATTGGTTCCAATGTTCCTGCAATATTGCTTCATACGAGTATCTGTGAGACTTGCGAGCAACTTAGGTGAAGTGGACGCAGGACAACAAATGGAGAGAAGTCCGGTACAAATATGGATTCGGAGAGCTTTATTCATTTCTTTTCTAACTATATATAAATTTATCTTGTGAAACATGAACTTAAAAAGTTTTTTATAAATTGAGAATCATTAAACATTATTATTTTGGATCTTTTGGTCACATATAAAATTCATTTAATATGAGAAGCATTGAAGAAAGATTGAATGTCAGGCTCGGGTCTGAGCTCAACCCAACCTTCAGATAGAATGTCAGGCTCGGGTCTGAGCTCAACCCAACCTTCAGATAGAATGTCAGGATCGGGTCTAAGCTCAACCCAACCTTCAGATAGAATGTCAGGCTCGGGTCTGAGCACAACCCAATTTTAAGAAAGAATGTCAGGCTCGGGTCTGAGCTCAACCCAACCTTCAGATAGAATGTCAGGCTCGGGTCTGAGCTCAACCCAACCTTCAGATAGAATGTCAGGCTCGGGTCTGAGCTCAACCCAACCTTCAGATAGAATGTCAGGCCTTGGTCTGAGCTCAACCCAACCTTCAGATAGAATGTCAGGCTCGGGTCTGAGCTCAACCCAACCTTCAGATAGAATGTCAGGCTCGGGTCTGAGCTCAACCCAACCTTCAGATAGAATGTCAGGATCGGGTCTAAGCTCAACCCAACCTTCAGATAGAATGTCAGGCTCGGGTCTGAGCTCAACCCAACCTTCAGATAGAATGTCAGGCTCGGGTCTGGGCACAACCCAATTTTAAGAAAGAATGTCAGGCTCGGGTCTGAGCTCAACACAACCTTCAGATAGAATGTCAGGCTCGGGTCTGAGCTCAACCCAACCTTCAGATAGAATGTCAGGCTCGGGTCTGAGCTCAACCCAACCTTCAGATAGAATGTCAGGCTCGGGTCTGAGCTCAACCCAACCTTCAGATAGAATGTCAGGCTCGGGTCTGAGCTCAACCCAACCTTCAGATAGAATGTCAGGCTCGGGTCTGAGCTCAACCCAACCTTCAGATAGAATGTCAGGATCGGGTCTAAGCTCAACCCAACCTTCAGATAGAATGTCAGGCTCGGGTCTGAGCTCAACCCAACCTTCAGATAGAATGTCAGGCTCGGGTCTGAGCACAACCCAATTTTAAGAAAGAATGTCAGGCTCGGGTCTGAGCTCAACCCAACCTTCAGATAGAATGTCAGGCTCGGGTCTGAGCTCAACACAACCTTCAGATAGAATGTCAGGCTCGGGTCTGAGCTCAACCCAACCTTCAGATAGAATGTCAGGCTCGGGTCTGAGCTCAACCCAACCTTCAGATAGAATGTCAGGCTCGGGTCTGAGCTCAACCCAACCTTCAGATAGAATGTCAGGCTCGGGTCTGAGCTCAACCCAACCTTCAGATAGAATGTCAGGCTCGGGTCTGAGCTCAACCCACCTTCAGATAGAATGTCAGGCTCGGGTCTGAGCTCAACCCAACCTTCAGATAGAATGTCAGGCTCGGGTCTGAGCTCAACCCAACCTTCAGATAGAATGTCAGGATCGGGTCTAAGCTCAACCCAACCTTCAGATAGAATGTCAGGCTCGGGTCTGAGCACAACCCAATTTTAAGAAAGAATGTCAGGCTCGGGTCTGAGCTCAACCCAACCTTCAGATAGAATGTCAGGCTCGGGTCTGAGCTCAACACAACCTTCAGATAGAATGTCAGGCTCGGGTCTGAGCTCAACCCAACCTTCAGATAGAATGTCAGGCTCGGGTCTGAGCTCAACCCAACCTTCAGATAGAATGTCAGGCTCGGGTCTGAGCTCAACCCAACCTTCAGATAGAATGTCAGGATCGGGTCTAAGCTCAACCCAACCTTCAGATAAAGTAAAATAATAACTCAGTATTTAGCCAATGTTTCCTGAACTATTTATTTCCTCCTTCCAAGGCCTAATAATGACGTACCCATCACGCACTCACATTCCACCACGACACGAACACTTACCACTTTCACCACATACATCCAATCGAGTCATTATAAGAACCTGAAAAAGGAAATATAAATATGTTGGCCAATGACTGAGTTTTTTTTTTTTATTTACACGACAGAACCTCGATTTACCTTAACATTGAAAAGATACTGTCGACTCTATCAATCATTATGACCCTGGCGAAAAACGGACTTCAGAACACTAACTCTTACGACCATCACCACACAAATCCACTCGAGTCATTCATTATAAGGACTTAAGAAGGAAAAAAATACGTTTACCAAACGTTGGCCAAATACTGAGTTTTTTATTTACACTAGAGAACGTCGATTTCCCTTGAAAAAAAGACTGTCGACTATTGTGGAAAAGTAATAATTAACCTAAACACAACATAATCCTGTTTTTTTTTTTAATATTAATTAATTTTTCATTTGATTTGAATTTTCTTTCAGATAAATACTGAGTTATTTTATATTATGTTTTGTCCTCTATAATTTGTTGTGCGTATTTCTACGTCATGATCGATGAATCATTACTATTTGATATAATTGATACTCCATACGCTGAACGCAGCTAGGAAAATATAAAAAAATGAACGAGAAAAGAAATCTTTGGCGCCATAATTATAAATAGATAATCCATCAGGCTCTTTACGACTTCGACTGATCCTCAAAGCACAACTAATTGTTAGCAGGATTAACTTAAGTGGCAATATAAAAGTAAATATATACACATTTAAATGTATACGTTAATAATATTAAAGACTATCGCTTATAAGAGAATACAATAGTAGTGCCGGTAAACAATTTTTAAAAAAGAGAAGTTAATTACAGTTAATAATAAGTTAAAATACATACAGTGTTATTTTGTTGTATATTGTCCACTTGCTGCATTTTGGCCGCGCTCCTGAAAGGAAAAAAGGAAAACATTATAAAAAAAAAATATGTAAAAATTGAATTTTACACAAAAAAAAAAATTATATGAGGAGCTACCTGTTTCCCCGAAGCAGCAAAAGTTGATATTTAATCAATCTTCTAAGTGCATTCTTATATTTGTAACGTGGCAAATGAAGGAAACGGTTTTTTTTTATTTTATGGGGTTTAGGATTGGGACGGTCTGAAAAAAGGAAGCAGGAATTATAGGAACAGGTATAGAGGAGTATGAACTAGGAATAGGAAGGAAAATGTATGGATATAGTATTTGTTTATTATCTACTTGAATGACCAACAACCATTTTTATATACACAATACAGAAAAACTAGAAATAAATTAGGCTGAAATATATATATATATATTGCGCAGCTTACCTTTCCAGGACTCTAGTGTCACTGAGGTTTTCATTAGTGTTGTAAAAGCGCCCAATGCCTTTTCATCTGCGATGGACAGCAAGGCCAGTTCATAGTGAAGCACTCGCAGATTTAAGAATCTAAATAACATAATATAAAAACTATTAATTAACTCTTATCAAGAAGAGAAACACATTTTTTAGGTGATGTAATATTATAAAACATTCTTAACTTAGAATTGTTTTAAAATCTACTGGTAAACTAAATTTACTATTAATATATGAAACACAAAAATAATTGATTAAACAATTAAAACAGAAAAAAAAAATGGCAAAAACAAAAGGGTTACCAGAATACATTATTTGATGAACACAAGCCAACTTAAGTTTGTCTCGATATGATAAAACATAACGTCATAATTATTTAGCATTATCACTTATTTTTCGAAAAACTGAAAGTAAAAAAAAATGAACTAGTAATAAATCAATAAACAAGAATTCTAATACTAATGAAGTAAAGAAGGCAAAACATTGTTAGTAGGCTCCATAGTATTGTTTTTAATTAAAGAAAGTAACATTAACAAGCATAATTTCGAGTTTCAACGTATTTTGCAAGAAAAAAAAAAGTACTTGGACAGGTATTGAGGTTAAGAGAATTTTTTTTAAAATTCTTATTGAAACTAAACACCAAAATGAGCTAATAACTCAATTAAATTGAACATAAACACAAAAAATACGATGTATATAAAAAATTGGTCTAAAAAATGCCTAATAAACAAAATAAAAACCACAGGAAAATATATACTGGAGCAGTACCCAAGCTTACCTCGAAAACTGTTTTTAAACACTTCCCCACTTGATTTGTAGGTTATTTTAACACTTTTACACGTCCAAGAAAAAATGTATGCAAAAATAAACACAGCAAAATTTGTTTTCACACTATTTTAACAAAATAAATGCCACTGACGAGGAGAGATGCTCAAAGCCCAACAGAAGCTTGGTTAAGCTTGAACGCTTGAAAAGGGGGAGTAACCACTACACCATTCTAAGAGCGTCCTTAACAGAACACGGAAGCTTTTTGATCACAATTTACATACATTTTTACATAAAAATATGGAAAAACTATAAAAAAAGGCCCTATTTTGGCGCTTAGTTGGTCAACATGGCGGGCTCCCCACTCGGGAAGAAGCCAATAAGGCTGGGCCTAAACCAGTACACATCAATATACTAAAATAATGTTATCACTTATGTGGTGGGGTGTAATCATGAAAAATTCAGGTTTTTCGGATTTTTTCAACTAAAATTAAATATAATAATTGAATTAATTTTAGTTTTTATTTTCAACGCAATTCTTAAAAATGTAGCTTTCATTCAGTAAACGGCTACCTTCCCAGGGACTGAGGAGCCCACTAGTATGTTCTCATTTATTTGAAACAGCGTGGTAAATTTTTAGATTATATTTTACTACCATGCACGAGCTCCGCATGAAGGCTGCTCATGGCCTTTTAAAGAAGGATGTTTGTCTGTGCCCATGATCAATTCGGATTAAAACTTAAAACTGAACTACCACAAACACAGCAATGGCTACGCAGTTAAACCAACGGGCTGTTGGAGACGTGAAAATCCTTTGAAATTTGCTACAAGCTGATTGGACGACAATGGTCACGTGACTTGCAAGCTCTCGGAATTACATTGATTTTCCTCAGTATCATAGATCCTGGAAATATATGTATATCAATGCATTCTGTAAAAGTTATTAAGAGCTTCTTTTTGGGTTACATTAAAAGAGCTGAGAAGAATGTGATAATTTTGTACGTGAAACGTTCCACGTTCTCAAGAGTAGACGCTCTCAGCCAGTCACGTGACCAATGATACTTTCTTGATTACTGTATAATATTCTATTTTTCATATTAATAGAGGTTATTTTTTTCTTACAGTATTTATTCTTAGTAATTTTTAATTTAATTTTTTTCATGAAGTTTTTGACCTGTCATTTATTTTAATTTTAGTAGTACTTTTTTTTATTCATATCCTATACAGATGGCTTTTTTGGTTCTGTTGTATTTTAATGGGTTATAAACAATCGAGGCTCGACATAACCTTTGCAGGTTTATTTGATTCTTTCCATATTTCTTCAAAATTTATGCAATCCGGTGTGTTTGCGATAAAATTTTAAAAAATTATTTTTCTTTCAGATTAGGATAGTGGTACATTAAGTGACTCAATATGGTACCCTTGGGACCTTCACAACCACTACCCCAACCGGGAAACCACCAATTACAGAGTTCTATGAATAATTCTTCCAATAAATCCAGCTCTAGCATGGTCAGTTTTTATAAGTTATATTATATGCAAATAGTTTCTGATGGCTCGACTTTCAACTTGTTTTGAAGCCATAGGTAGCCATATGCTACTTTTTGTTATCGTTTGTAATAAATGCATGTTCTATCCATGTATGTTTAGGTTAATTATCACTTTGTGATTTTTTTTTTTGTTTGTTTTTCAGAAACCCAACTATACCTTGAAATTTACGTTAGCTGGCCATACAAAGGCAGTTTCCTCAGTCAAATTCAGCCCGAATGGAGAGTGGCTGGCTAGCTCTTGTAATTTTTTGTGCAGTTTCTTGATCAATTATTTATTTTTTGTGTGACGAGAAAAAGAACTTAGTCACTTTTTTTTATTTACAGCTGCAGATAAGTTAATTAAGATTTGGGGAGCATATGATGGAAAATTTGAAAAGACCATTGCTGGACACAAACTTGGTATTTCAGATGTTGCGTGGTCTAGCGATAGTAGGCTTCTTGTTAGTGCTTCAGATGACAAAACTCTTAAAATTTGGGAGCTAAGTTCAGTAAGTTTATTATTCATGTTAAATTACTTTTCATTCATCTTTTAATTCTACCATTTATACACTTTTTTTTTAAAATAATGTATATTAAAAAAAAAAAAAAAGTTGCATACTTAATTCCATTTAATTTATAAAATTTTCTACATTTCCAAAATATAAGTCATGTGTTAATTTCTATCCTTTTTTTTCCATTAGTCATATGAAATACTTTCATAGAAGTAGGTAGCACATTCTGGAGAAATAATAGACTAGTAATATGTGTTAGTTAATTATATCATTCTGCTTCGTTATTGTTTATTTTTGTTCAATTATTTATTTAATCCATTAATGTACATGTTACTTTACACTTTTGTAGGCTAAATGTCTGAAGACTCTGAAAGGCCACAGCAATTACGTTTTTTGCTGCAATTTCAATCCTCAGTCAAATCTCATAGTTTCTGGTTCGGTAAGTCTCTTTTATTATTATTACAAATATCTCAGATGGAAGAAAATTGTCAATTTGATCTTGTAACTTGTTCTAAGGGGGTGATGTGAATCTTCATAAAAGCTTTGTGCGATTCGGCTGAGCCTTATGATCTGAATACAAATGTTAAAACTTCATCTCATCGGGAGTTATGGTTTCATAGTACTACGAACAGACTTTTTACTTCCCCAAGTATACGATGTATAGGGGAAGTTATGTAATTGGTCAAACATTCGATGGCGAGTTTTCAAGGGAATTAAAAAAAAAAAACATGTCTGTGTGTCTTAGAACACGAATCAGATGTATAAATCTTCTCAGTTTTTTGAAATGTATTTTTTACTTCCCCACCTATACAAAAATTCGTTGGGGAGTCTTCAACGGAATTTCATGATTTCTGAACCCCAAATTCCGAATGTAAAAAAGAAATGTGTGACTGTGAACTCGATAACTCCCGATAGAATGAATGTATTGACACGAAATTTTAGAAGTGAATACATAACCCTCTAACGACGAAACACCTATTGATTTTCAGCCAAAATCAAGGGAAGGGGGAGAATAGAGGGGAGGCTTAACTCAAAAACTGTTATAACTGCCGATAAAATGAATGTATGCATCTACACGAAATTTTATATGAGTGACCTAAACCGGGATTATCGAGAGGCTTAACTCAAAAACTTTAATAACTAAGCCATTGTAATTGAAGTGTAGACACAAAATTTTATATGTGTATCCAGAAACCTCTAAAAATCACACCTACTGATTTGTCAGAATACATTTCTGTGATCTGTTGCGATATAGTGGAATGCTAATAAAATAAATAAAAACAAAGAAATTGTTCAACTTTTATATTGTCTTAATTCCACAAAAAAAATATACATGAAGTGTACAGGTTGCTGCTTACGCCATCTCAATTTCAAAACTGACGTGAATTAACAATATATGTCACTTTTGAACCTTGTGCTGACGATGGCGTGAGTCGAAACCGGTACACGTGTATAGTTTTGTGGAATTAGAGTAGATGAAGTCGAACAAGTTTTTTTTTTTTTTTTTTTTTTTTAACCTATTGATTTTCAGACAAATCTGTCAAAGGGAAGTGGGGGATTAGGAGGGAGGCTTAACATAAAAATTGTAGGAAGGAGGAGAGATGAGGCTTGTACTCGATTAAAACAAACTTGTGGAATTTCTGTCAAGCTTTCAGCACTGAGTGTGCCTTCTTCAGGGCCTTTATTGACATATATACATTATTAATGAGTTATGTATACTAAATTTGAGTAAAAGATATGACATTAAAACTAATTGTGACTAAACCAACAATTAACATTTGAACTATTTACACAAATATTATATATAAACAAAAAAACAATTATAAACTAAATACAAACGTAAGGCAACATCCTGAGCGAGCAGAAGTTTTTAAATAAATAAAATATAATATTTAAACAAAACAAATCAAAATATGATGTCACACATAAAATAATCTTGAAACAATCATGAATATAATTTTCACTATTTAAAATAAAACAAAAATATAACATTAATATGGTTAAGGTTTGTAATTATATGCACTCACGTCATTCTGTCAGCATCCATGTACTTGATTTGTAATTGTTTTTTTTGTTTAGTTATAATATTTCAGTTTATTTTTGTGTAAATAATTTAAATGTTAATTGTTGGTTTAGTCACAATTAGTTTTAATTTTATAACTTTTACTCAAATCTAGCATAAATCAACTCATTAATAATGAATATATGTCAATAGAAGCCCTGAACATTCAGTGCCGAAAGCTTGGCAGAAATTCTACAAGTTTGATTTATCTCTCCTCCTTTCCATAGCTTATTAGGTTTCGGTGGGGGCATCACCAAGAAATTTTATTTTATTTTTTTCTTATTATTCTTTCTATTGTTATTATTATTTTCCTTCTGTGTGCCTTCTTCAGAGCCGGTATTGACATATATACATTATTAATGAGCCAAAAAAGCTGATAGGTTGATACAATTTCTTCATTGAATAGGTTGATAAAAATTCTAGTTAGTAACTGTCATTGTAATGAATGTATCGATACAAAATTTCATATTTAAATACACTCGTTATCATATTTCAGCAGGAAAGTGAATTGATTGATTCGTTCTGAGGAAGTACATGACGCGACTTTTTTTAATTCTTATGTGATATTATTGTTTTAGTTTGATGAAAGTGTACGGATTTGGGATGTTCGAACTGGTAAATGTTTGAAAACATTACCTGCTCACTCAGACCCAGTAAGTGCTGTCCATTTCAACAGAGACGGGTCACTAATTGTCTCAAGCAGCTACGATGGATTATGGTGAGTTGTTATTATTTCCCCAGCTAAATTAAAATTATAGGGGAAGTTATGTAATCTGTCAACAATTCAATGCGGAGTTTTTCAATCGAAATTCATGATTTCCGACCTCTAAGATTCCAAAAATTTAATAAAACACTGTGTGTGTGCCTGTGAACGCAACACAACTCCCGATAAAATAAATGTATCATCACAACATTTTATGTGTTTCCAGAACCCTTTCATGACGACTTGATTTTCTGCCAAAGGGGAAAGGGGACTTAACGGGAAGGGTTAACGTAAAAACTCAAATAACTGCCTATAGAATGAATGTATCGACACAAAATAACATATATGAATTCGAAATCCCATAAGGACGACACTTATTAATTTTCAACAGAATCGGCAGAAGGGAAGGGTGCATCAGAGGGGGTTTAACTCAAAAACACAATAACTGCCGATGTAAAGAATGAATCGACTTGAAATTTCATATTTAAAGTTAAAACCGAATGAGAACATAACTTGTCGAATTTCAGCAACATCGGCTAAAGGAAAGAGGGTTCATGGGAAGGGGCTCAATTCAAGAACCCTAATAACTGCCGATGTAATGAATTTATCGACACAAAATGTAGTATGAGGATTTAGGAGCCTTTATGTAAGTAAACATTCAACTGGTTTCGAAGGGAATTTATTAGTTAATTCGTTTTGAGGTTCACCTGTTACCGTGCTTCTAAGAAGTCATTATTGAAGTGAATATACCGCTATACATACATACTGTAGTAGTGTACACAAAATATAATTACTGTTCTTTAAATCCTGGACACTATTATTATTCAACACTTATCTCCAGATTACACTAGATTAGGGGCTTGGAGATTGAACCCCCATCCCAAAACTAAATCCTAGCTACGTTCCTACACTGATCTAGTAATCATACATTTAAAACTAGAGTTAAGATCATCCCATCTATATGTTCTACTCACAAAGAGAGCTCCTGTAAGTCAATTGTTGAATATTAGCGCAAAAAGTCGACAGTTTTTTTTTTTTTTTGGAGGGGGGGAGCGAAAAGTTAATTAATTCGTTCTGGGGAAGTACATTGGCGGTGATTGACCGACGACTTTCTATTTATCGTTATTGGTACAAGTTTCATAGAGTTAATAATAAATACGTCCGCCACATTTAAGAAATTATATCTACTCTAGTAAAGCATAGTTGTGTACTATATTTTGAGATGTACACTTACCAAGGCTATTATTATTTTAATTGTTTAAAAATTAAATACTAGAAGAAAACTGGGGGAGCCATTACGAGAGCGTTTTTAGCCGCAAGTTTAGGATAGCAGCCATAAGCTCGACCTTACTCTGGGGAAACTAAATTTTACCTACCCAGGTTTCGTCATCTGGTCTTTAACGATTACCTGATCGTACGGGCTCGCGACCATCGCTTAGCGTCCAATCCAAAGAAAGACTTCCCAGACAAACGAGGGGTTTCGAACCCTGTGATCTTGGTCTTGGTAGGTAACCAGGCTTCCGCGTTTGTGGCATGGACCCAATTAATTTTCTTCCTCTATAGGATACTAATAATACAGTAGGAGTTAACAGAAAATATTATAATCCGCAATATTATATTCTTCTATCTTCAATATAATAATGTACTTATTTTTTATATATATTGTTGTTTATGCCCATAATATTTCAGTTTATTCCCGTATATTCAAGTACGAGGTCATATTGCTTACTACCAGAGCGCTCTCGTCGCTCTTGTGGACATGAGCTCGACTCTGCAATGGGAGTTCTAAATGTTGCCTACCCTAAATTTTTATTCACGGTCTTTAACGAGTACCTGACATCGCACAGACTCAGGACCATACCTTTTTTTTTACCTCCTAGATAAAAAAATCCTAAGAGTCTCGGGGCCGGGTTTCGTACCCTCGATCTTGAGCTCAGCAGGTAAGTACGCTACCTCGTTTGTAATTTCAACATATAATTAATGTGCATTTATAATTTTTTATCTGGGAAGTGAAAAAAAAAATTGAGCATGCTGTCTTTCGGATGGAGTTTGGTTAAGCGATGATTCCGAGCCTGTACGATATTAGGTACTTTTTAAAGACCCCTATCGTAGGTGAATAACAATTTAGGACTCTAATAGTATAGTCGGGAATGAGCGTTCTGATAATAGGTGACCTTGTAGTTATAGCCCGGGTATGAATCACAATAACTAACTATAATATTGAAACCCTGGCGAACCCAATACGCTATATTCTTATCTTTTACATTAAATATTTTCAGCCGTATCTGGGACACAGCTTCGGGCCAGTGTTTGAAGACCCTTATAGACGATGACAACCCGCCGGTATCGTTTGTCAAATTTTCACCCAATGGAAAGTACATTCTGGCTGCTACGTTGGATAATACACTCAAACTGTGGGACTATAGTAAAGGCAAATGTTTGAAAACTTATACAGGTCACAAAAATGAAAAATATTGTATATTTGCCAATTTTTCTGTGACTGGAGGAAAGGTAACCCACAATTTATTGTTCATTTTTATTTGTTCTTTTTAGTAAAGTTTTACAGGTTCTCTTGTCGTATATCGTCGGCGTACAAGGAAAATCAGCTAAGTCCATTTTTGTTAGAATGCATATTTTACCATTACCAAGTCCGAAACTGCTTTCTTCTTCATTTTAAAAACTCTCCAGGTCCAAAATATTCACTGAACAGCTTGAAATGACAGTACGGTTTCATATCAAGTCCTATGTGGAATGTTTACTGTCTGAGAAAATACATTAGGTGCAGCTAGAAGTATTTGGACTTTGGCTGATTTTCCTTGTACGCCCACGATATATACAATTAGAATCTTATTTCCAACGTTACAAATGATGAAAAACGACCCCACGATTTTGATCTCAGTATATTTTCTAGATATTTTAATTATTCGTATTGTCGTATTTACAATTCTCTCATTCCGATTTAGGAATCTTTTATGCAGAACATATATCAGTTGCATTAATTAATATCTTAAAAAAAGAGGCGAGTGTGCTTAAACGATTAAGTGACCTGCCCAAAACACACAAAAAATAATAATAATAAGGAACGTTATTTTCATGCTAAAAAGATTTTTTTAGAGAGACAAAAATAATTTATTTCAAAAACTAATTACTTTTTAAAAAGTTAAAAGTTCAAAACATTCATCTAATATAATCATATTCTAGTAACTTAATTTAAAAAAGAAATTAATTGATAAGATCATAAATAAAATAAAGAAGAAGCCTTTTACTTGATTATAATAAAGATCTTATATATTTTATTTCTTTCTATAATTACAAATTGTATTTATATATATTTTATAAAAGAGAAAAAATGTTTTTTAAAAAATATTCTCGTATTTCACAAAATATATGGGAGTACTTTAAGGTATTGCTACCATCATCATCCACGACAACAAATTCTAAGAGGAAGTTCAACAAGTTCACATTCCGAACTCGTACTCTCATATATTATAGAAATATATATATATATATATATATATATATATATGTTATATATATAAAAGGAAAATATTGATTGAGCCAGTTAATAAGTTACAAAAAACAATAACAATAAGTTTAAAATTATAATAACTTATAATAATTATAGTAACTACTAAAGCACCAGGCAGAATAATAAAGAAAAACGTATGTTTTTTTAAAAATGTTGTTTATTTCACAAAATATATATAATATATTGAGAGTACTTTGGGCATTGCTACCATCTTCCGCCAAGACTTAACAAATACAGTATTTATATTGTCGTGGCTGAAGATGGTAGCAATATACCGAAAGTACTCCCGTATATTATATATACTTTGTGAAATGGACAATATTTAAAAAAACACGTTTTTTCTTTATTTTTTTATCAAGTGTTTCTCAATAGCTCTACAGAAAGAAAATGTTAAGTTTTGTTATAATTTATGTTTATATTTTCAAAAAAAAAAAAAATGATGTGTAAATTTCTTTAATCATTATGATTGTACCTACACAACTTTTAAAATAAATCATAAAATTTCTATAAATTACATTGGAAATTACACGCAATACTAAAGAGACAAGTAGCGACACAAACTATATGTATGCGTTGAAAAATGATGTGAATTGATCTACTGCGCCCTAAGTTTCCCTATATATTTGAAAAACAATACTTTTCTGTGCTACTCATTTTTATTTTATTTTATTTCAAGTGGATCGTTTCTGGTTCTGAAGATAATCTTGTTTACATTTGGAATCTTCAAACCAAAGAAATCGTTCAGAAATTGAATGGACATACAGGTAAAAAAAAATTTAATATTTTATTTTGCTAATTATTTCCTGAAAGCTCATTTAAAAATAAAATAAAATCCAATACTACATATACTCCAGTTTAGGAAATTAGTTATATAAAATAAAATTCAATACTACATATACTCCAGTTTAGGAAATTAGTTATATAAAATAAAATCCAATACTACATATACTCCAGTTTAGGAAATTAGTTATATAAAATAAAATTTAATACTACATATACTCCAGTTTAGGAAATTAGTTATATAAAATAAAATTCAATACTACATATACTCCAGTTTAGGAAATTAGTTATATAAAATAAAATTCAATACTACATATACTCCAGTTCAGGAAATTAGTTATATAAAATAAAATCCAATACTACATATACTCCAGTTTAGGAAATTAGTTATATAAAATAAAATTCAATACTACATATACTCCAGTTTAGGAAATTAGTTATATAAAATAAAATCCAATACTACATATACTCCAGTTTAGGAAATTAGTTATATGAAATTATACAATTTTGTATTTTACATTAGTCTGCATCGAATGGGCTCATTGTTTTGTGTCTTTTGACATTCTCAGAAGAAAAAAAATCGGTGAATTACCGGCATTGTTCTTAGTCACCACTGGGTTGTTAAGTTTAGGAGAAAAACTCTGAAAAGCTAATTTGGTATTTATTAATAAAAAGTGCATATGCACTAGATGCACTTTCGTAGCCCGCACATGGGAAAAATAGTCTACATTTAAAATTCGGCCGTGGGAAAAACTCGAAACTAGTTGAACGACTCAAGACATTTGTATTAAGTTTCTGACAAAGAAACAAAATGTATTGTGCTGATCTGCTGCCCTTTTTGTGTAATTAAATAAAATGTAAAAGGTAATGGTGTCCTCATTTTCAATTATTGAATTCAGAATTTTTGTCAATTGTAGTGGATTTTTTTGATATTAAAAAAAATACTTTCTCCTTTGTAATAGAAACAACTTATGCGAGAGGCGTAGTCAAAATTATTTTTGGTGGGAGGCGGAAGTAGGTTCACTGCCTTATTTTTATTGTCTATAAAAGATATCTGATTTAGAATATTTAGGAGAAGGGGGGCTTCTAGCTGCAATTGCGATGGTAATATTGTACCATGATACGATTCTTAGGTAAAAATATCTTCCAAGTAGAAATAAATATTTGTTACCTTCTTTTCCTCTGTTAAATCGTTGATAAAGACAATAATATTTCATGCGATTGTTTCCATACTCTATCTGGCCTTTAATTTAACATGATTTTCACTTTAGTGACAATTTATATTAAATTATTTTTTTGATTTTAAGAGGTATATTGTCTTATTTCTTTTAGGGAGTTGTATATATATATGGTAGCTCAGTGGTAAACGTGCTTGTCTTCTGCTCTCAAGGTCGTAGGTTCGTAACCCGACCGAGGCCCTTAGTTTATTTTATCTGGGAGGTAAAATTAACTTGAGCACGCGATCGTTCGGATGGGACGTTAAGCGATGGTCCCGAGCCTGTACTGTCAGGTACTCGTTAAAGACCCCTGCCCTAGGTGAATAAAAATTTAGGGTAGGCAAAATTTAAGACTCCCATAATAGTGTCGGCTCATGTCCACCAGAGTGACGAAAGAACGCTCTGGAGGCGATATGACCTCGTAGTTAAGGCCCGGGCATGAGTCATAAAACCTAACCTAACCTATATATATATATATATTTTTTAATGTACAACATTATAATGAAATTTGTTTTGTAGTTTTAAGGTTATTATTTATTTTTATTTCTAATGGCATTCAGAAGATATTCTGGCCCGAAAATCTCGCCAGGTCTTAAATGATAATTTTGGCCAATGGAGCCCTGTCAAAAATCGCGAAGTTTGAATAGTATTGACTGAGCCGTTTATTTAATTTTTTATATTACATTGGTTTCTCTCTTTTTATTCTCAGCTCATCAGTAATCATTTTATTTTTATACATGAACATTTCACGAATTCATATAAATTACTTTATCGTTACGTTAGAATTTAATAATTTTTTTTTAAATTTTAGTTGTAGTACTAAGAAAAAATGTAGTACAAATGACTTACTATTTATTTTAAGTTTCCAAGAGGATTTCATAGTTGAACTTCCATTTTCTTCCATACTTGATATATAAGAATAGTGCGCGCTCATCAAACTAAACCTGACGATGGTGTAATGCCGATTTAAAAAAATTGTGGAATCAACTATACTTTTTAAATATTTTTTTTTTAGTATCAAAAAATATATATAATATAGCCTGCAGAAGTCGTATATTGTGAAAAAATTCGACCATTTTTACTATATTCTTGTATTTCAGCACTTTACCAAAATAATTTCTACTTCTGTTTTAGATGTAGTATTATGTACGACTTGCCATCCAACAGAGAATATCATCGCATCGGCAGCATTGGAACAAGACAAGACAATTAAACTTTGGAAGAGTGACACATAGCCATATAATGAATCATTAAACGTCAACTATAGCCCATTTGTTTACGATGTTAGTAAACACGGTTGGAAGTTCGGACAGTAGTAACAAGAGTGATGTCCTCTAAGAAATTTATTATTTAAATAGAATATATGTTATATTCATATTTATGTATATAACAGTCATGATATTTGGACAATTTCGAGCCTAGATTTTTATTTAAATCAAAAATGTTTAGCTATAAATAATTATTAATGAAATTATTTATATTTTTTTTTCTCGTGTTAGAAAATGAATTGACTTAATTAATTTTAATTTATTTAATCTGATATATTTTTATTTTCTGCCAGTGATATTGTATTGGCTATTCAGTATTATCTGGTCAGGTTTGTGTTGGTATGTAAGGTGAAAGTTGAACGTTGATGTCAGTGAAAAGTGTACTAACCACTCAAAAACAGTGAGTAGTGATGAATGTAGCTGATGATTTTGAAAAGGACTGTTAATTGCCACCCTTTCTAGTCCCCAATTTATCGAGATCTGACTCATCTCAAGTATGTACTTTCTCCTTACAAACTGTAAACAAATGAAGATATTTTTTTTTTACTGTATATAGTTGAAGTCATGTCTGAGGTAGAACAGTAGATTCCATTCTTTTAGACAGGTTTTCCCTCAGCGACTAGAGTTCAATGCTCATTCTCTCTATTTTCCTGTCGTTTTATGTTATTGTCATTTTATTATTTTACTTATTTTTTTTTCAAGTATATTTTGCCTTTTTAGTAAATGAATTAGTTGCCCAGTTACAAATGATAAGTTGAAGTAAACACATTTTTCACAAGCAACCGCAAACAACCGTCAAATAAATAAAACAAACTTATTTTTTGAAATATTGTCTATTCCACTAAAGATATTTATAAAAATAAAACTACCGGTTTCGGCCTCACACCATCGTCAGATTATTATTATTATGAACTAGACTAGTTCATAACTAGAACTGACGATGGTGTGAGGCCGAAACCGGTAGTTTTATTTTTATAAATATCTTTAGTGGAATAGACAATATTTAAAAAATTAAGTTTGTTTTATTTATTTATTACAAATTCCACAATATGTCCGCGTTCCTCAACTTAGAACCGTCAAATATTGAGTTTTTGAGTTACGGAAAATCAGGGGGAAAATTATATTTTCTGGCATTAGATATTGATATTATACAGTTTGGTTTTATGGCAATTTTTGTGTTTAGGACATGAGTTTTGACGCAACCACGATTTTAGAGGTAGTGCAATATGCAGTTTCCATACTAGATCTCTTGTGAAATCCGCGTTTATTTGGTGGCCTTTCTGAACTCCAAACAGAGGTACCCCTATGAGGCCATATTGTCTCACACCCACATATTATGTCCACATACTAACATTTTTGTCAACTCTTAAATACCTACTTGTAGCGAAAGTGTCAACTTCATGAGAAGAAAAAAATGTATAAAAACCCCAAAAAAAGAAGATAATATTGTTTTTTTGATTCCATACTTTTCAAGTTATTTATTTCAAAATTAATGTTTCTTTATTTTTTTTTTCACATTTATTATGTAATTTCCTATACTATGAACAAATATCACAACAAGGTGAAGCGGCTGGTCTACATCACCGCTCCTCAGGGGTCATTTAAACAAATTTTTTTTTTCTATATAAGACCCCTATGTTAAAATTAAGATTACTGAAAGTTTTATATATGATAGAGCTTGCGGTATATAAACAAATATACAGGTATTCGCAATACCTTTTACTAAATTTATATTTATATATTTATAGTTGTAATTAAAAAAATAAAATAAACAGAAATACACATTGAATTGATACTTATACAGGATGTCTCAATATTATGGGTCACCTACCCTTTTTCTCAGCGTGACCATAACCGATTTACTTTCTGTCTTCGTTTTTCAATGAAACAAAATCAATTGAAAATTTTCTTGAATAAAATAATTTCAAAAACTTGGCATTTTAAGACTAAAGATGTATTTATAGTTATTATGACTCATGCTCGGGCTTTTAAGTATAAGGTCATATCGCCTACTACCAGAGCGCTCTTTCGTCACTCTGGTGGACATGAACCCGACTCTACTATGGGAGTCCTAAATTTTGTATACCCTAAATATTTTCTCACCTAGGGTGGGGGTCTTTTAACGAGTAGCTGACATCGTACAGGCTCGGGAACGTCCCTTCCGAAGGACAGCGTGCCTCGGCCCGGGTTCGAACCCGTGGTCTTGAGCTCAGTAAGCAAGCACGCTGCCACTGAGCTACCGGCGCCCTCAGAAGTATTTATATTTATTTTTTAGTGTGCAGGATTAATTTTTTTTTTGTAGGTTTTTTCTTTATTTTTTTGCAATTGAGGCAAAAACTATTAACAAACAAACCTCAGAGAATTTTAAGTTTTAAGTTGGCGAATTTTTTAAATAATTTTTTTATTTCTCTTATTTATAAAAATGTTCACATGATATGTTTGTTTGTTTCATTAAATGGGTCGAGTGAGTACAAGGTGATAAAAATGGTGGGTGATCCATTGTATTGAGACACTGTACATCTAGCTGCTCCAAGAAATAGTCGAGGTAGGTTATACATTTCTTGAAGGTTTGTGAAATTTATTTATACTAATGGTTTTTGTATTATATTGTATATAATTTGTGTACTATAATGTATAATATGGAAAAAAATAAATGTATTTTCTAAAATTGTTTATAAATAAAGATTTTTTTTGTATATATTTAGTTTTTGTTCAACATAAAAGATATATATATTTAATAGTGGATCTCGCAAGGCATTGTGGGCATGCGACATAATGAATAGTTGGAAAGTATTCCGGAGTTCTGGTTGTTATTATGATTCATGCCTGAGCTTTAACATCGAGGTCATATCGCCTACTACCGGAGCGCTCCTTTGTCGCTCTGGCGGACATAAGAGCCCGACTCTACTATGGGAGTCCTAAATCTTTATTCGCTTAGATTTAGGGGTCTTTAACGAGTACCTGACATAGTACAGGCTCGGGACCATCGCTTAACGTCCCATCCGAAGGACTGCGTGTTCATGATTTTCTCTTCTCCCAGAGTTTCGGTTGTAATTACATAACTGAAATACTCAAGGTTATAATGCCTACTACCAGAGCGGTCTTGCCTAAATTTTGCCTACCCAGGTTTATTCATCGAGGGTAGGGGTCTTTAACGAGTACCTGACATCGTACAGGTTTGGGACCCATCCGAAGAACAGAATGCTCAAGGTTGATTGCTCTAAGTTCTATCTGTGTAGCCCTTGGGCCATCTTTATGTCAAAAATCAT
Organism: Aradus depressus; assembly: GCA_963662175.1. Taxonomy (NCBI): domain Eukaryota; kingdom Metazoa; phylum Arthropoda; class Insecta; order Hemiptera; family Aradidae; genus Aradus; species Aradus depressus. The sequence goes on from OY759214.1 coordinate 42,074,973, forward strand.
TTAAATTTTAGTCCTGTAACTTTTTAAGACTGGATAATTAACGGGAAAACCACCAAGCAATCTTAACACTAAGCAAATGATGCGTGAAGCTCTTGTACAGCAGAGACACCCAAATCAAATATGTTAAAACTACTTCCCAGCTTTGAAACAAGTTTTCGCTAAAAACCAATACTTACACACGGTCTTCTGAAGCATACTTCATTCAACTTCGTGTTGATACATTCATTACATCGGAAGTTTTTATGTTAACCCCCTAATCTCCTTTCCTTTTGCTGAAATATAATAGGTCCTTAAAGAGTTCTGGATGCACATATAAAATTTCATGTCGATTCGTTCATTCTATCATGTCCACAGAATTTTTTTTTTTCTTTGTAATGAGGCCGGAAAACATGAAGTTCTAGTGAAAACTCAACATCTAAGTTCATAACTTAATTATATACCGAGGGCGCCGGTAGCTCAATGGTATGCGTGCTTGCCTTCTGAGCTCAAGGTCGTGGGTTCGTAACCCGACCGAGGCCCTTAGTTAAGCACGCCGTCCTGCGGATGGGACGTTAAGCGATGGTCCCGAGCCTGTACGATGTCAGGTACCGTTAAAGACCCCTACCCTAGATGAATAAAAATTTAAGGTAGGCAAAATTTAGGACTCCCACAGTAGAGTCGGGCTCATGTCCACCTGAGTGACGAAAGAGCGCTCTGGTAGTAGGCGATATGACCTCGTAGTTAAAGCCCGGGCATGAGTCATAAAACCTAACCTAATTATATACTTAATACTTTTGAGTTCCCTGATAATGATTGGAGTTTTTGTTTAAAGTATATTAAAATTCTACTGGTGAAGTTTTCCTAGGTTTAAAACCAATGTTAGAATAAGGTGGCAACCTATAGGAAGGTCGTATAGCCCTATTTTCCTGGCCAGGGTGGGGATTTCTATTCGACTATTTATTTTTTTTATTTAAAACTCTTTTCTACTTGGTTGGTTTTGTTTAAAATCCTCAACTTTGACAGGAAGTACGAGGGATAGAGCAGCCTTTTTTAATTTAGTTAATTCTTACTTAGCTCTTTCGTCGCTCTGGTGGGCATGAGCCCGACTGCTATGGTTGTCATACATTTTGCCTAACCTAACATTTTTTTTACCTAGAATATACGGGTGTTTAACGAGAGTGAGAAACTGACATCATACAGGCTCGGGACTATCGCTTAACGTCTCCCCCGAAAGACAGAATGATCCAGATTTTTCATATCCTAGATAAAAACTTAAGGGTACCAGCTGGGTTTCGAACCCGCGATCTTGAGCTCAGTAGATAAGCACGCTACTTTTGAGCTTCAATTATAATTTATTACACGTTTAAATAAAAAATAAAGAAATGACTGGCTGCCTCGAAACATTATTTTCTTAGTAAGAAGTTAAAAAATAATCTCATTACTTCGAAATTTAACAAATATACGTAGATTTTTTACTTATATTACTACTCTGAACGTAACCAAGGAATTATTTTGTACGTTTGCAACAATACTGCATTAACAATAATATGTTTTGAAAAACAATGTAGGAAATTATTTCTAATGGTTAATTTAGTGGACGTTGTAAAAAATTCTATTTGTTAACATTTATATGTAAGTTTTAGAAAAATTGAAAAATATTCCCTATTATATATTTTTAAAATGAATTATTACAGTGAAGAAGAATCTGGTTTCAATTTTGAAAATGATAAAACGCAAGAATTGGAAACTAAACTAAAAACACTAGAAAAAAATATGATGTCACTTAGTAAGAAAATGGACGAAGAGAGAAGGAATTGTTCGCCTCCGGGTGATGGTAGTGTACATTTTTCTAGTAAATTTGGTTTTCGGCATCTTCCACAATGTCCTATGGCCTCAAGCGAAGTACGTTTCATGTCTGAAAATAATGAAAAATGTGAACAGAGTTCAGAATATGGTGGTATAGGCGACGTATTGAACACGTCTAATCCTTGGTTGCATAACGACAATTATGCGTATGACCTTCCCGAGTTGGAGTCGAAAGCGACAAAGAGTGAATATGATCGGCTGCAAAATAATAATAAATTTGTTGTATTTGATAAAAATTTACGAGGTAAATCAAAGATAGAGGATTATGCTCAAACTGTTTTCAGAAGTCGCAACTTTGGGCTTCTTTCTCAAGAAATGAATTCACAGATAGATTATAGTGGCGTTGAACCGCCATATGTTCAAACTATAAATCCAAAGAATGTATCATATGACAAACCTCATCAACAGTTGTCTGTAAACAGTGTTAAAGACTCACCTTCAAAATATCAAAATCTCCAACAAGGAATGGATTCTCAAGAAAATGTAGACATTTCGGCATATTTTGTACCACCTAGTGAAGACTTTGCGGGGAGAATGCCTTTGCAGGTAAATTACAGTAAACCTCAAGAGTTTTATAGTCAATCTGCATTGTCCCAAAAGGCTCGAGTCTCATTGGTAACAGAACCGTCAATGTATGAAAACCATCCAGCTGGTGACGGTGAGTCAATTTACTCATGCCGTCAGAGAATGTTCTCACAAGTATACCCCAGAGAAATGCGACAATCAACAGACAATTTCACACCAATACAATCAAATTATTTTGATTACATTCCTCGTGAAGACAACCGCACATCACAGTACCCAGACAACGTGTACTCAAATCTGGCCAACTATGATCCGGATAAGATGCTCATTCTATCATACCAAGAAAAATTAGCACAACTTGATATTATGTGTAAAGAAGAAATGAATCGAGTGAGAGATGCTTCATATGGTTTGGGATTTTTAAATCAGATAGTAAGTGATTGGAAAGTGGAAGAGATAGAAAAACAGAGCTGCAGCAGGGACGAGTCAGTACAGTCATTCGTTGAAGAGACGATAGGCAGTAGGAATGATCTCCTGGACGGGGTGTTGAGCGATTCCGAAGAGGAAGGAGAGGTTGAGTACAAGGAACCCTCATTCAACGAGGTCTCTAAAGAAATGAAGAAGTTGGAGAGTCTCGTCTCTTGTGTACAAGCATTGGAAATACCTGATTTGGTCGATATTGAAGTGTGACAAAAAATATATATTTATATATATAAAATGCCTTTTTATCTGGGAGGTAAGATAGAATTAAGCACGCCGTCCTTCGGATGGGACGTTAAGCGATGGTCCCGAGCCTGTACGATGTCAGGTACTCGTTAAAGACCCCTACCCTAGATTAATAAAAATTTAGGGTAGGCAACATTTAGAACTCCCACAGTAGAGTCGGGCTCATGTCCACCAGAGTGACGAAAGAGCGCTCTGGTAGTAGGCGATATGACCTCGTAGTTAAAGCCCGGGCATGAGTCATAAAACCTAACCTAACCTAAAATGTCTTTATCGTTTAATGTTGTTGTAAAAGGCTCGAGTCTTCCGGCACCTCTGGAACTGTGGTGTTGTCCCGAGTGGTCACCAGAAGTCAGTTTTTGTTTAAATATCTATTTTCATGAATTAATTTTTGTATTTTTTCTAGTTTTTTCCTCTTTCTAATGTTTTCTGACCTTCATAAAAATCATTGAATTCCCATATAACACAACATAACTTCCTAGTTATTTAATCTATTTCTGAAAAAGCTGGACTCACTAAAACTTGGGTTACCTTGATAATTTGAGAGATGTTGGAGTCCTCAGAAGTCAGATTTTGTATACAGTTCAAAAGGGGCTGGATTTGAGAAATGTATGATTCCAGGGGGGCTAGCAATGCTGGAGTCATAAAATGAGCACTGAGATTTGAGCCTTCAAGACGAAGTAATGGGTTTTGGTATCTTGAAGTAACGTAATAATTTTTCATTATGCTAATTTTTGATTAACCCTCCTGAAAATGTTTTTCCAACATTAAAAAAATATGTATGTATGATTTAGTGATGACGTAGTATAGATGATGCAGTTACGCCAAAATAAACTATTATCAGGAGAATTAATTTAGAGTAAAAATCCCGTCCCTTATAAGGGGACTTGAAAGTCCTAAGCATGTCCGGTCAGATATTCGGTAAAGACCTACCCTGATTATATCTCTAATGGCCACGTCACATATATTTTTCTTAATTTTTATAACTTTTCGAAAAACTACCAATACATAAACCCTATTTTAAAGTTCGTTGCTCTTAGTTGCTATTTAAAAATTACTTATCTTTAATTATATTCCTTACAAACATTTAGTTTACCTACATTATTCGTTGCTATAACGTTTGTCGTATTGATTCTATCTCAAATATGAGGACTTATTAACGATTGAAATTTTAGAACAAACAATTTTGGTAGGAATCAAATTTTCGATAGGACCAACCGTTTTCGGATAATTTTAGGAAACGTCTAAAAATATGTGTTTCAAAACGACAATTGAGGACGGTTTTCGACATGTATCTCGGAAACCGGACGACCTGAAAATGTGTCTTTTAATTTTCTCTAAAACTTTTACTGAAAACATTTTTGATTATGTCATAAATATAAGCATTGTCTTGTAAAATGTACGTAGGCCCCCGAAGTAAAGTGGACTTAATTTTCGTCCGATTTTGGTCAAAAACGGATCTAATCAGATCTAAGTTAGCATTCTCTAGCTTCTTCATTCCAAATTTTAAGTTCACAGATACAATCGTTTCTGCGTTATTAGAGCGCTCACAACTTTCAATCACACACAGAAAAATACACACACATCACAGATAGACATCATCACGAAAATGGCGGTCAAAACGTATTCAGAGGAGCTTGAAACGTATAAATCTGTTGAAAGCTTGACCTTGAATTTTCGCACGATTACAATAATTTTATATAGATAGGTACTATAGATGTTAGAAAGTGAAAAAAAATATATATATGACCATTAGGCCTTTCTTATACCAACCACGCTTTTACAGATCACCCTCTCACCTCTCAAAATTAAGAAAATCACTCTCAGAATTACGCTGTACAAATAAAATTTTTTAACAAATAAAACCGCTGATGTCAAAGCATTACTTTCATATACCCATCAGTAATGCCAGTATGAAATGAATTTGAGAAAGGAGACAGAGAGGTCTGTAAAAGCGTGGTTGGTATAAGAAAGCCGTCATTTTAAAACATATTTAAATGAGTTAAACTATACAGAATGTGGAAAGTTCATGACACTTCTTCTCAGAAATAAAGTTTCATCTATTTTGGTTCATGGAAAAACCACTGAGACATTCTATATTTACTTCGAAATGTTTAAAACATCATCTGGCATGAACCCATCTTATTTTCTTCTTCTATAGGATACTAATAATACAGTAGAAGTTAAGTGGAAATATTATGATCCGCAATATTATATTCTTCTATATTCAGTATAATAGATTTTGTACTTACTTCCCCCTCCTCTGATCCCCTCATTTCCTTCGGCCGATTTCCCTCAAAATTAATAGGTATCGTCCCTATCAGGTTTTCAATTTAAATATAAAATTTCATGTTAATATATTCATTACATCGGCAGTTATTAGAATTTTTGTGTTAAGTCCTCCTAATCCCCCCTTCCTTTTGACCGATTTGATTCGAAAATTCGATGCGAAGTTTTCAACGGAATTTCATGTTTTTCGACCTTCTGATTCCAAAATTGAAAAAAAAAGTCTTTGTGCGTGTGTTTGTGAACACGATAACTCCCGATAAAATGAATATATCAACACAACATTTTATGTGTTTCTAGAACCCAGGGCCTCGTCCGGGTTTTGAACCCGCGATCTTGAACTCATTAGTTTAGCATGTTACTTCTGAGAAACCAGTGCCCTCTACTTCTTACTTCTTCAAACAGTAATATTGTAGTTGGTTATTATGACTCTTGTTCGGGCTTTAAATACGAGGTCATATCGCGCTCTTTCGACACTTTGGTTGACATGAGCCCGACCCTCCTTGGGAGTCCTAAATTTTGCTTACCCGACATTTTTATTCACCTAGGGGGTACAGTATTTTTTTGAGCTGAGTTTACGAAGCTCTTTCTTAAGCGACTCATGTATTTCGTTGTACTCGTACTCCTCCTTAACCCCTTTACCGATCACATTGAAATTTGCCACGATGGTAGTGGACACGGTGACGATGGTTTACTACTAAAATCTGAAATCGAACATACATATAGGAATAATCACCGAAAATCGAAATTCCAATTGAAATCAATTGAGAGACAAAATTCTGGCGCAAAATAGAATCAGTGTTCAGTGTTCTAACGTACAAACTTCGACTTTTTTTCGATAAAAATATTCACAACTGTTGTTGTCTACAAAAAGGCTAGAAAAAATCCATTGAATTCAATTGAAATCTATTTAAAGTATCAATATATTCATAAAGAACATACAAGCTGAGAAGTTACTGATAATTATTAAAACATTAACTGAGTTTTTTTATACAGATATGCCTGACTCATCTCAGGTTTTGCAAACAGCAGAATGTATTGCACACATAGTTATTCACCGGGGGGTTTAACGAGTACCTGACATTGCATAGGCTCAAGATCATCGCTTAACGTCCTACCCGAAGGACGGCGTGCTCAAGGTTCTTTCACCTCAGAGATAAAAAACCTAAGGGCTTCGGTCGGGTTTCGAACCCGCGATCTTGAGCTCAGTACGCCAGCACCCTACCTCTAAGCTACTGGCGCCTTCAGCATTATACTCTAATAACTGCCGATATAATCATTTTATCATGAGCATTTAGGAGCCCCTATATAAGCCAACTATTGAATATTATCACAAACGGTCGACTGGTTGGTAGGGGAGAGCGAAATGTTAATTGATTAATTCGTTCTGGGGAAGTACATTGCTGGTGATTCACCTAAATATTTTTCTAGTCTACAATTTTGAAAGTCAAACTGATTAGCCTGAAACTTTAGTAGTCGACATCTAGTTTATTAGACCTTGTTGCCAGGTAGAAAAGGTCAGGGAAAATAACCAAACAGAAGAGTGAGAGGGAGTGAAGGGGGGGGGGGGGGGGGGGGGGGCAGGTGCATTGGTGTCTGATGTTGGACAAAAGGGTGCATAAATTATCTATGTCGTGACGCGGTGCAGGGCGGGACAAACCCGACAGTAGAGGAATGTCTGGAGGCCTTATAACAAACAATTATCATAAACTCACATGTTTTTATATTAGTTCAAAACATATAAAGCATGCAATTGTATTTGTGAGTCGAGAAGCGTAAATTCAAAAATTATTTTATTGGGAAATTAATGTGTTAAGTTGACAACACACCTATTTGCAATATTATGAAATTTCTATCACGAAAGAACAGTTTATAAACATTAAGCGCTGTTAATATTTGTTACCTATATTTACTTGTAGATGAACATAGTTCTGTAGAACTTTTAAAATTCTTATTTGTTCGTTTATTTCCGTTGAGTATCCAGGGTAGCCCCAGACTTTCAATAAGTTTCCGTCTTATTCGAAAGCATCATTACTGCAATAGAGATGTTACTATAATTTAAAAAAAATGAGGTCTGGCCATTAACAGACATCTCGTCTCTCTCCCCCTGCCCCTTCTGGACATTCTTATACCCAGTAATGCCAGTATCAAATAATTTTGAGAAGAGGGAGTGAGACTGGTCTGTAAGTGTCGTTGATATAACAATGTCAGTTCATGGCCAACAAACCTTATATATATATTTTTTCTTCATTATTATAATTTTTCAAAAAACTACCAATTATAAAACCATAGTTTAAAGTTCGTTGCTACGAATGACGATTTAATATTACTTAGGTTAGGTTAGGTTTTATGACTAATGCCCGGGCTTTAACTATGAGGTCATATCGCCTACTACCAAAGCGTTCTTTCGTCACTCTGGTGGACATGAGCCCGACTCTACTGTGGGTGTCCTAAATGTTGCCCACCCTACATTTTTATTCACCTAGGGCAGGGGTCTGTAACGAGTACCTGTCATAGTACAGGCTCGGGACCATCGCTTAACGTCCCATCCGAAGGACAGCTTGCTTAAGTTTATTTTACCTTAAGTTTATTATATCCCAGATAAAATAAACTAAGGGCCTCGGTCGGGTTTCGAACCCACATTACTTAGATACATTCCTTGTACACATTTAGTTTACATTCTTCGGGCCGCTATAACTTTGGTCGTATTAATCCTATCTCAAATATAAAGACTTATAGCTATTGGAAATTTTATAAGGAATATTTTTGGTAGGGATCAATTTTCGATATGACTAACTGTTCGGGTAAATTAAGCAAAAGTCTAAAAATATGGGTTTCAAAACTACATTTCAAGATGGCTTTCGGTATATATCTCAAAAACCGGACGACCTGGAAAAAAATCTTATTTCATATAAAATATATAGGTATGTTTTCTTTACAAATATTACTTGAAAAGATTTTTGATTAGGTTATAAACATAAGCGGTATTCTGTAAAAGTAGGAACTAGGTAATGTAACTTAGGACCCGGAGTAAAGTGGTCTCAATTTTCGACTGATTTCGGCCAAAATCGAATGAGATCTAAGTTAGCACATGTGACCCCTTCATTCCAAATTTCAAGTTCATAGCTACAATCGTTTTTGCTTCTCTCAATCCTTTTGCATTTTCTTTAAACTTTAAAAAATATTTATGTAAATTGTACCTCGGAGAAATTATCTTGGCTGCTTTCAATGGACCTAGTTTAGGAATACATGTCCTAGTTTTCGTTAATTTTTTATTTTTAAAGTAGGTCGCATTTGAGATTATTTTAAGAATTATTTCAGTCTTTAAAGAAAAAAAAAACTAGATTATATGTCGAAAGTCACCCGAAGACAAAAATTATTTGATGCTTTATCATTCTCCTTTATTTTATGTGTGACATCACATTTTTATTTGTTTTGTTTAAATATTATATTTGAGGGCGCCGATAGCTCAGTGGTATGCGTGCTTGCCTTCTGAGCTCAAGATCGTGGGTTCGAAACTCGACCGAGGCCCTTAGTTTATTTTATCTGGGAGGTAAAATAAACTTAAGCACGCCGTCCTTCCGATGGGACGTTGAACGATGGTCCCAAGCCAGCATGTACTCGATAAAGACCCCTGCCCTAGGTGAATAAAAATTTAGGGTAGGCAAAATTTAGGACTCCCATAGTAGTCGGGCTCATGTCCACCAGAGTGACGAAAGAACGCTCTGGTAGTAGGTGATATGACCTCGTAGTTAAAGCCCGGGCATGAGTCATAAAACCTAACCTCACCTAACCTATTATATTTTATTTATTTAAAAACTTCTGCTCGCTCAGGATGTTGTTCAGATGTCTTTGTTTAGATACGAGTATCATATTATTTGTTTTTGCTTTTAAATGTTCACTCATGATATACGTTTCTATTTAGTTTATAATTGTTTTTTGTTTAGAGGTAATATTTCAGTTTGTTTTGTTGAAAATAGTTTAAATGTTTATTGTTGGTTTAGTCACAATTAGTCTTAAAGTCATATCTTGAACTTAAAATTAGTATACATTAACTCATTAATAATGTATGGGTAATTCCATGCCAACTCGACATGACATGACACATGACCACCTCGGATCATTGAAAATGAGTGATTTTCAGGCAGAAGGCACCGAATTTTTAATCAGTACCTACATAAAGCTTTTTTTGTGGTTGTACTTTAAATACGCTGCTTATATTGAAATATAATTTTGTAACTTATTAAAATTATAACAAAATAAAATGTATAAAAAAATTCATTACCAACAAAAATATTTTTTTTTTTTTTTTTTTTTTTTATTATGCCGTAAGACTAATTGTAGTCCTATAAAGCCGGAGCGAGTAGGTAGTAGTCTATTGATCCTATAATTCTATTTTTGATTTGGTAATAAATTTAGTGAGTTTGTTAATGTTTTCTATGTTATTAATGTTAGCTATTGTTTGAAGAAATGTGTTTTCGTTGGATAGTAGTGTCTCATGTTGTCTCTGGTTGTCGTATTTTTTGCAGTTAGTGAAAATGTGGATTACGTCCTCAGTCTCATTGCAGTGTTCACAGTTGGGGGGGATGGTTTTATTTTGATTAGATGTAAGTATTTGTTTGTTCTGGCATGTCCGGTCCTCAGTCGTGTCAAGTATATGATTTGTTTAGTCGTCAGTGTCTTACTGTATGGGTGGAACCATGGCTTTGTCGTTATTGTCTCCTGTACTCTATAGTGGTATTGTCCTTTGGTTTGGGATATGTCAGTATAGTTGGTTTGCCATTCCGTGAGTGTCTGGTGTTGTAGGATGGGAAGGGTGTCTTCTAAGGTCAAGTCGATTCTGAGTGTCACTGTGTCCTTTGCCGTTCCTCGCTTGGCTAGGTGGTCAGCTCTGTCGTTTTCAGTCAAATTGATGTGTCCAGGAATCCATTGAATGTAATAGTTTTTATCTGACTGGTAAATGGATGTAGCTATTGTGGAGAGTATGTATTGCTGCGAGTTTTGAGGTGAAAGTTGCGTAGTAGTTGGCAGGCGGATTTAGAGTCGGTCAATATAACTATCTCTTCTGAAAATGTAATACTTTTAGAGTAGTCTATGGCCTTTTGAATAGCAATCAGTTCAGAGGTACAGATGTTATAATGTGGTGAGATTTTTTCTGTTAGGTTAGTGTCTGTCAAAAATATTTGAACATGAATTTAATTCCTGGCATTTCATATGAAAGGTGTATTTTGCTTTTTGATTGAAGAGCGTAAAAATATATTTCGGAAATACCAAAAATCTATTTTGTTTTAGTATATGGGTGAAAGTTATGGTTATTTAAAGTACAACCACAAAAAAAGCTTTATATATTGATTAAAAATTCGGTTATTTACATTTTAAAATCAATGTGATTCTCCAAAAAATTTGATATTGGCAGCTTAGTATGACTCCATAGGAGTAGAATGGCGGTATAGAAAAACATTTTTAGGCATAAGTTTTTGAGATATTCAAATTTATCGATTTTTTGAATTATTGCCATTTTTTGGGGTTTGGTTTGGCAAAAATCAACCTTTTGACGCGAGATTCGTAATCTACGACAGAAATCCTATACGAAACATGCTTTTTTCATTTGATTTAAAACGAATTAGTCATTTTAAACGAAATATAAAAAAATCGTACTTCAAAACGCATAAAATTTACATTTAAAAAAAACCGTCGTTATCAAGTAGTGATCAATTATTTCCAATTATTTTAATGCATTTTTGGACTTATGTTGATGCCTTCTGCCTGAAAATCACTCATTTTCAATGATCCGAGGTGGTCATGTGTCATGCCATGTCGAGTTGGCATGGAATTACCCGTATATGTCAATAAAGGCCCTGAAGAAGGCACACTCAGTGTTGAAAGCTTGACAGAAATACCACAAGTTTGTTTTTATCGACCACAAGTCTCATCTCTCCTTCTTATTACATTGTTGGTCAATCCTTCCCTAATTGATAAGTTTTATTAATATAAGTCCTCGACATTGAAAAGAAAAAAAAAACTTCTCTATAGTAAGCAAATAGGAAGCACATTTTAACCAAGGAGAAATTCAGATGTTTTTTTTTTTTTCTAAAATGTATTTATATCCAAATATAAAGGACCTTCCCCATTCCCGCGCAGTTGTCTCTCGTGAATCTCCGACGTTGAGAAATATTTATATTTAGTAGTCAACGGCCGCATTTCCTATTCTAAGAATAATTTAGGTCCACTCATAAACAGAGGGAAGATTTCCTATGGATCATGAGAGGGAGAGTTTTGTAAACAGAACAACACTAACAACTTGGAAATAACAAACCTACCATGTGTGAATTAAAATAAAAAATTGTTATTATGTGTTATTTCTACTTCCCCAGGTGTACGAGGTATAGGGGAAGTTATTTAATTGGTCAAAAATACGATGCTGGGTTTTCAACAAAATTTCATGCTTTTCTAACTCTAGATTCCAAAAATGGAAAAAATCTCTGTGTGCCTATGCACATGATAATTCCCGATAGAATGAATGTATCAACACGAAATTTTATAAGTGAATCCAGAACCATCTAACGACGACACCTATTGTTTTTCAGCCGAATTGACCAAATGAAAGGGGGGTTAGGGGGAGGCTTAACATAAAAACTCTAATAACTGACAATATAATGAATGTATACACACGAAATTTAATATGTGTCAACAAAATCCCATAAGAATACATTTACAAATTTTCAGCCAAATTGGTCAAAGGAAAGGGGGGGGAATATGGGAAAGGCTTAACACGAAAACCCCAATAACTGCCGATATAATGAATGTATCGACGTGAAATTTCATATTTGAAGTCAAAATCCAATGAGGACATAACCTGTCAAATATCAGAGATATCGGTCTAAGTAAAGGGAAGATTCAGTGGAGGGGGCCTCAATTCAAAAACCCTAATAACTGCATAATGAATTTATTGACAAAAAACTAGTGTCAGGATTTAGGAGACCCTATGTAAGTCAACAACTGGTTTTTCTATTATTACTTTAAAATCAATTTTAAATAATTAATAAAATTTTGAATTAATAAATATTGAATATAAATTCTTAAAAAGTTTCAGAATGAAAACAAAACAATGTAATAAGAAAGTCGTGTTTCTTATACTAACCACCTTTGTACAGATCTCTCTTCCCCTTTCCTCTCAAACTCATTCCACTACTGGTTATATGAAAGGCCCTCACCGAGTTATTCTATAGAATTAAACAAAGAAAGGTAATGTCAACACATTACTTTCATATACCCAGTATTGCAGTATGAAATGATTTTAAAAGTGGAATGGGGGAGGTAGAATGTTCTTTTCAAAGATGGCTGGTATAAGAGTCCTCTTATGGTATATTTATTTTTATTATTTTTTTGAATTCAACTTTGATTGATCATAAAATATTTGTTGCTTCACACAATTCTTCAAATACAGCGATAAAAAAGACATGGTAATTGTTACAGATTCAATTTTTACAGGAAGTAGGTAGGTGGAGATGATTCACGGAACAGGAAACCGACTACCCGATGTTCAGCCGATTCGTAGGCTCCTGACGGGAGCAGGGTAAGATGGCCTAGAGATCGCCGCAGATTGTTCCACCGATGGCCGGTCCGTGTCCTGTAGTAACCCCTTGATCCCGAGCTCCTCTCTTCGGCTCCTGGTGGAAGCAGGTTAAGATGGGCTAGGGACGACCCGATCGCTGCAGATTGTTCCCCGATGGCCGGTCCCTGTCCAGCTGTAACCCCTTGATCCCGAGCTCCTCTCTTCGGCTCCTGGTGGAAGCAGGATAAGATGGGCTAGGGACGACCCGATCGCTGCAGATTGTTCCGCCGATGGCCGGTCCCTGTCCAGCAGTAACCCCTTGATCCCGAGCTCCTCTCTTCGGCTCCTGGTGGAAGCAGGGTAAGATGAGCTAATGACGACCCGATCGCTGCAGATTGTTCCGCCGATGGCCGGTCCCTGTCCCGCAGTAACCCCTTGATCCTGAGCTCCTCTCTTCGGCTCCTGGTGGAAGCAGGATAAGATGGGCTAATGACGACCCGATCGCTGCAGATTGTTCCGCCGATGGCCGGTCCCTGTCCTGTAGTAACCCCTTGATCCCGAGCTCCTCTCTTCGGCTCCTGGTGGAAGCAGGTTAAGATGGGCTAGGGACGACCCGATCGCTGCAGATTGTTCCGCCGATGGCCGGTCCCTGTCCAGCAGTAACCCCTTCATCCCGAGCTCCTCTCCCCACATTAGACAGGGTCATATTGCTTCATAACCTCCTTTATAAATAGAAATAAGTAGGCCAGTGGCAGGAAATTTTAAGAAAAGCTACAAGAAGTATCTAGCCTCTCTTTGAAACGAGGGAATGACAGATTTGTGGAGCAGAGGAAATGTTAGGAGATATTTTCTCATTACTTGTTAGGTATAAATTTAATAAGTTCTTGGGAATATCACACCGGATTTCCGTTTAGCCACTGTTTTAGACAAGAATCTATTCTGATCCTACAATACTGAGTCCCGACCGCTCTCCAACGTAGTACACAAACAGTAAACAAAAGTATTGACTATGAACATTTTAAAAGTTTCAGATTGTACATGAAGTAACCATAACAAGAATTGTTATACCAACCACTTTTGTACAGATCATTCTCCCCACCTGAAATTCTTTCATATTGGCATTACTGGTTATATGAAAGTAATGTGTTGGCATCAGTTTTCTTGTTGTTTGTTTCATTATACAATGTAGTTCTGAGAGCGACATTCTTACATCCAGTAATTTTTGTCAGAATACACATTCTTTTGTAGCCTTTTAATGATGAGGGTACAAAATATATTTTTTTTAAATGCATTTAACATTTTCAGAGTTTTGTGCAATGAATTCGTTTAACGGTAGATGTTTTCCCGTTTTTTTTTTTTTTTTTTTTTTTTTTTTTTTTTTTTTTTTTTTTTTTTTTTTTTTAATTTTGTATTTACAATTATATATATATAAAATATATAATAAGCAAATGTGATACATAATAAATAAATGTCTTGGATGTTGAAAGAGAAATCATTCAATAATTACACTCCATTATCTTGTTATTACGGATAAAAAAGAGAAATTTAAAAAATAAAAAAAAATATATGAAAAAGAAACATAAAACGTTTGTAGATGATTAGTCTTCAATCCACTAGTAGGTCTCGAGGCCATTGCCGCCTCAGTCTCCGAACATGAACATTAGGAAGGGTTCTTGTGGCAAGTCTGCGGACTAAAGGATTAAGGTGAAAGGAAAGGGTAGATTGGAATGTTTCTGTAGCGGGATTTAATTACATCCCTTACAAAGGGAGTCTGTAGGTCATTGTGAAGAATAGCATTAGAGACGGATTCTATAAGAATTCGAAGGTTTAGTTGAGCCCCACTAATTACTACCTCTAGATTCCAAATATAAAGAAAAAACTAACCTCCGTTAGAATGAATATATCGACACAAAATAGTTTATGTGTAACATAAACCCCATAAGAACAGCACCTACCAATTTTCAGCCAAATCGGCCGAAGGAGAGGGAGGTTTAGGGGGAAGACTTAACTCAAAAACACTAATAGCAACCGTTGTAATGAATGTATCGATACAAAATTTCATATGTGAATTCAACAAAAAAAACAATAACTGCCGATGTAATGAATGTATCGACATGAAATTTGATATTTGAAGTCAAAGCCCAATGAGGACCTGTCAAATTTCAGCGATATTGACTGAAGTGGAGGAGGAGTTCAGGAGAAGGGTCTCAATTCAGAAACCCTATAAACTGCCAATGTAATGCATCTATCGACACAAAATATTGTATGAGGATTTGGAGCCTCATAAGTCAAATGTTGAATATCATTTATTGTATGAGGATTTGGAGCCTCATAAGTCAAATGTTGAATATCATTTATTGTATGAGGATTTGGAGCCTCATAAGTCAAATGTTGAATATCATTTATTGTATGAGGATTTGGAGCCTCATAAGTCAAATGTTGAATATCATTTATTGTATGAGGATTTGGAGCCTCATAAGTCAAATGTTGAATATCATTTATTGTATGAGGATTTGGAGCCTCATAAGTCAAATGTTGAATATCATTTATTGTATGAGGATTTGGAGCCTCATAAGTCAAATGTTGAATATCATTTATTGTATGAGGATTTGGAGCCTCATAAGTCAAATATTGAATATCATTTATTGTATGATTTTATATATTCGCTTTTTAAAATTATTTAAGAAATCTATAACAAAATTCACCTCAAAACCATCAATGGCAGAAAAACATCGATCAGGCGTCGACCAATCGGCTCTCGTCCCTAGAAACTAGTGGAGGGCGTCAGTAGCTCAGTGGTATGCGTGCTTGCTTACTGAGCTCAAGTTCGCGGGGTCAACATTTTATCTGGCAGGTAAAATAAACTTAAGCAAGCCGTCCTTCGGATGGGACGTTAAGCGATGGTCCTGAGCCTGCACGATGTCAGGTACTCGTTAGGTAGACTGGTTTTGGAGGAAAACCGAAAAGTTAATAGATTAATTCATTCTGGAGAAGTACATTTCAGGTAATTTACGACTTTTTTATTTTAATTTATTGCTTCTTCTTCCTGTTGTACTATGTATGTAGTATATTTTGAAGGAAGAGAACGTCGACAAGAGTTTATTGATGTCAGTGAAGTTAAAAATAGAGAAGAGTTTGAAAGATCCAGAGTGAGCTGCCAAGATAGCCTCGGCGGGTGCGTAAAACCCAACCAGAGTCGAAATAATTGAAGTACCGAGGAGTGAAGAGGGGGCTGCGCGAAGGTGATGCGCATCGGACAACGATCTCCAATCAGCTGATCCTATATAAACATTGGAGGGAGCATGTACCCCTTCAGTCGTTCACAGACCTCCTTTGTCTAGGGTTTTTTAAAATTACGGATTAGACCAACAAGTAGAGGAGCAAAACAGTGTCCATCTCTGAAGGGGAATCGAAGAAGAAGAAGAAGAAGAAGAACCAAGAGAAATTAAGAAAAAGACATTTTCATTTTAAGGAAGAAGTCAAAAAAATTATACAAAATGCGTCCTCCATCGTCCCAGTTCGGAGCTGACATCACAAACACTGTGATGAATGACAATGTTGCCAAAATGATTTGTACGAGGCTGGCAGGGCGAGCGGTGATCCGAGTCGTCGGCCGGTGCGACGAAGCTAAGGACAACAATAAACTCGGTATGTCGTAAATATCATCCCAAAATAATTGTTTTCGCTTTAAATAAACGCTTGCTTTTACCCTTAACCACGCTTCACTCCTTCTGCATTACCTATTAATATTTTTTCCTTGATGCACTTTAAACATACCGCCAAAATTTACATTAAATTTGGCTTATTTATTGAAGCAATAATAAATATTATTAAAATAAAGTTATATCCTTCATCGGTATCTAAAAACTTGATTTAAACAGTTAGTTATTGTGAATCATGCCTCGACTTTAACTACGACGTCATATCGTCTACTACCAGAGCGCTCTTTTCTCACTCTGGTGGATATGAGCACAACTCTACAGTGGGAGAACTAAATTTTGCCTACTCCGAGGGCCGAACTTCAAAGAGTCATAGTGTGTCAAAACTTGTTGCTTAATTTTCCCATATCTCCATTATGAAATTTCCTTCCAGTATTCGCTTACGAACATTTTCATTACAATCGAAAAGTAATTTTTTTAATCAATAATGGAGTTTATTGTACAGGTGTCTTTAAGAAACCTTTGAGACTGAAACTAATAAGGCTTCCAATTCAAATATTCATTTATTTTTACAATACATATTGTAGATTATATTTAAAATAGCCATTTTGGGCGTAATTTAAGTAAAGGTTTATTAGAGGTGGGGGGGGGAGGGGGATTATTTACAAAAATAAAAACTATAAATAATATATTAACAATTTATTATTCACAATTCACAAATTAAAATAACAGAATACCATACACAGTATTGCTAACTTAAGATACTGTGTTTATATCCCAACGTCTATGGTAATGTGAAATCATTTTTACTCCAGCTGGTTTCTAGGTTGGTTGGTTATTACGACTCATGCCCCGGGCTTTAACTAAAAGGTCATATCGCCTACTACCAGAGCGCTCTGTCGTTACTCCGATGGACATGGAGACCGACTCTACTGTGGGAGTTCTAAATTCAGCCTACCTTAAATTTGTATTCACCTAGAGTAAGGGGTGTTTAACGAGTACCTGACATCGTACAGTCTCGGGACCATCGCTTAACATTCCATCTGAAGGACGGCGTGCTTAAGTTTATTTTACCTGCCAGATAAAATTTTGAACCTGCGAACTTGAGCTCAGTAAGCAAGCACGCATACCACTGAGCTACTGGCGCCCTCCACTGGTTTGTAGGGACGAGCGCCGATTGGTCGACGCCCGATCGATGTTTTTCTGCCATTGATGGTTTTGAGGTGAATTTTGTTATAGATTTCTTAAATAATTTTAAAAAGCGAATATATAAAATCATACAATAAATGATATTCAACATTTGACTTATGTGGCTCCAAATCCTCATACTAAATTTTGTGTCGATAAATTCATTACATCGGCAGTTATTAGGGTTTTTAAATTTAGCCTCCTCCCCTGAACCCTCCTTCCCTTCGGCCGATATCGCTAAAATTTGACTTATTTCCTCTTTAGGTTTTGACATAAAATATGAAATTTTGTGTCTATACTTTCATGAAAAAGGCAGATATTAGAGTTTTTGAGTTACGTTTCCGATTTGGCTGAAAAATCAATAAAAGTGTTGTTCCTATGGGGTTTTGGTCCCACATATTAAATTTCTTGTCGATATTATGTTTTTATGTTAAGCCTGCCCCGTAATACCTCTCTTCCCTTGCCTGATTTGACTGAAAATCAACAGTTGTCGTCGGTAGAGGGTGTGTTTACTTCTGTAGCCTTAACAACTCCTCCCAGTAAACATAAAATAGTTGCTTTTTTGACCCCTTCCATTGACGTAAATAGAGGGAATTTAATTGTTTTTGTTTATAACTTACTTTGTTTTGCCTATAACATATGGATTAGTCATGATTTTATCTCTTTGTGTGATAGCAGAGTACGTGAAGGTCGTTACACCTTTAGTCGCAAAAACAGAGGTTCCTTAATTATCATTCTTTAAACACTTCTGAATATATTGTTCTTAATTTTGTCTCTATTTATAAACTCGAATTCTTCCGATGATTTTTATTTAAATTGTTTATTATTTTTATAATTGTTTGTATAGGGGGAGGGAGGGGGGGGGGGGGGGGGGGGATAAACGTGAGATTGTATCGTATTGAAAGTCCGTCCATCAATTTACAAGCAGGAGGGCACCCTCGTAATGTACCATATTCTAATTTGAAATTTTGCAATTTAAATATGCAGAAAAACTATCTTTATTTAGATATACCTACATGTACAAATTATTATTACAATATTATAGTACCTAATCTATGGACGGTCCCTAACGGAAAATAAATTTCACAAAGATATTCACGTATATGGGGGCTTTTAAATCTTCATACTTTGTGTCGTTGAAATTCATAACATCGGCAATTGTTTGGGTTTTTGAGTTAAGCCCCATCTCTAAGCATCCCTACCCTTCGGCCGATTTCGTGAAAATGAATAGATATTGTTCTCATTGGGTTTTGGCTTTAAATATGAAATTTCATGTCGATACATTCATTACAACGGTATTTATTAGAGTTTTTGTATTAAGCCCTTCCCCTAATCCGCCCTTTCCCTTTGGTGAACTTGGCTGAAAATCATTGGAGACGTCCTTAAGGGGTTCTGTATACATGTATAAAATTTCGTGTTGATTCATTCAATCTATCGGGAGTTATCGTGTTCACAAACAGATGGCATTTTTTTGTTTAATTTTTCATGAAAACTTAAAATTCCTATGAAAATTCAAATTCGAATTAGCTGGGAAAGTAAAAAAAAAAAAAAAAAAAAAAAAAAAAAAAAACGAGAAGTAGGCAAAGCTATAGATAAAATGTCGAACAATGAAGTGTGAGTTTGATTCGTTTTCCAGTGTTGGGTTGTCCCATGTTGTGAGTGATGATGTCTCCTGGAACTATTCGTGGTATTTGCAGAATTCGGTATGGATGAACTCATGGAAGGAAGTTGAGGTCGCGGTGTAACTAGGGATCCAGCGAAAACAAAAGGTGAATTACCGGCAATCTACATTTCCAGAACGAATTAATCAATTCGTCAATTTTCGCTCCCACTCCAAAACCAGTCGACCATTTGCGCGGTCAACGCGACCGAGATAACAAAACAATAGTTTACATTTCACAATCATATTTTTAGTTTCAGTTTAATTAAACTTGATAATTAACAATCAGATACCATACACTAAATATTAGTATGTTATAACAAAATAATCAACACTTTAAATCAACAATTAAAATTTTCATCAGTCTAGTCATCCAGTCTTATACAATAAGTAAGTATCCTCAATTAAATAAGTCTTAATTTTCTTCTTTTTTTTTCAGCAAATCGGTACAACACTTTTTCTGCTGAAATTTATTTTTCACCATTTAATTCTCGTTCAGCTGATAGCACTAATTGTACTCTAAAAAATAATTATTTTCCCTTTTTACAGCTTTCATTGAATACATTCTAAAATATGCAGTTAGTCTTAATAGTCTTTTTATTTTAGGTAAACATTGCACCGCCGTACGGAGTTTTTGGGAGAGATTTTAAAATTGCCACGCTAATACTTCGCCGATTGGCAGCATTCGATGGAGTCGGAACTGAAGCTTTCAATATTCTTTTCATGACTGTAATGTTTGTCTATGGTGGAGTTGTCGTTATATATTATATATTTTTTTAATTAAGTACATTAGATCGCAATTTTCTGGGGGGCGTGCCCATCCCTGCCCCCCTAGCAACGCCAACGCTTCCTTTCTGCCGATTCCGCTGATAATTGATGTATCGTCAGGGAGTTTTAAATCCAAATGTGAAACTTGTGTCGATACATTCATTACAACGGTATTAACGTTTTTGAGTTAAGCACAGTCACTTTTTTTTTCATATTCGGAATTTGGAGTTCGAAAAACATGAAACTCCACATCGAATTTTTGGCCGATTACATAACTTCCCCTATACTTTGTATAGCTGGGGAAGTAAAAAAAAAAAAAAAAAATGAAAACAGACCACTCTGTATTATAGCGTTTTGGGTAAAGAGCCTCTGTATTGAAGAGACAGTTGACATTTACTGGTGAAGGAAGTGGAGAGGTCACCTGTTGGAATAGCTTGCAAACAATACAATCCAATTTCCTGTCGTGACTCAGAGCCCACAGTTCCTCACCATCTCGTCCATTCCGACCCCTGCAGGCAGTGCCATGTCCATACTGTCTGTGGTGGGACCGGGAAGAGGGCAAGATGGAGGTTTAATGCCCTATATGGCACTCCACTGTAAGGTCGTACTTCTTGCTTACCTCGGCTTCGTGTCTCTCTCTTTGTTAGCCCGCCCATCGACCTTCACCGCATAGGAAACGATGTATGTGCCTTAACTTGTTAATATTATGTCGATAACTTTGTAAGGGAAAGCGTGTAAACAATACGATTTCTGTCTTCCTGTGGATTTTAGTTTGGTCAGTCAAAGACTCTTTATCAACAAAACTTGTTTTGGGCAAAAATATGTCCATAATAACGTGTTTTTACTTCCTCAGCTATAGCATAGGGAGTTATGTAATCGGTCAAAAATTCGATGTGAAGTTTTCAACGGAATTTCATGTTTTCCGAACTCTAGATTTCAAATATAAAGAAAAAAAATGTTTTCTGTGTGTCTGTGAACGCAATAACTCCCGATAGAATGAATATATCGAAATGAAATTTTAAATAAGTGATTTGAACCCCGTAAGGATAACACGTAATGATTTTCAGCCTAATCGGACAAATGGAAGGCGGGAATTAGAGGAGAGGCATAACTCACAAATGCTAACAACTGTCCAATTTCAGATACATCAATAAAATGTTTTTTATCTGGGATGTAAAAAACGTTGAGCACGCCGTCCTTCGGATGGTCCAGAGCCTTTTCAATGTCATATACTGGTTAAAGACCCCCCGGATCTCGGTAACTAAATCTGGGCAGGAAACATTTAGAACTTCCAAAGCAGAGTCGGGCTCATATCCACCAGAGTGACGAAAGAGCACTCTTGTAGTAATCGATATGACCTCATAGCTAAAGCCCGGGCATGAGTCACAATAACCACCTATACAAATGGTCAGTATATTGTTTAAACAATCATAAATAATTAACCTCATATGTTGCGATTTAATAAAAAAAAAATAATAAAAAATACTCAGATGTAAACGATATTCACTGCGATATTACGAAATGAGATAAAATCATGACTAATATATTATTGACATCAAAAAAATAAATAATAAACAAAAAACAATGACATTTTCCCCTCTAACTGACAATTGTTCTGAAAATAGTACAAGTGTGGAGACCCTTGAGAATGACGTTGTGTAAGGAACTGCTACCCAGTCATCTTATTAAAGGTTGCATCATGGTTTGTTTATCTTCTCTTTCAAAGTTCTACTTCTAATTACCAATCTTAAAGGAGCTCTCTTTGTGAGTTGAATATAAAGATGGCATGATCTTAACTCTAGTTTTAAATGTATGATTACTAGATCAGTGTAGGAACGTAGCTAGGATTTAGTTTTGGGATGTGGGTTCAATCTCCAAGCCCCTAATCTAGTGTAATCTGGAGATAAGTGTTGTATATCCCCCATTGAATAATAATAGTGTCCAGGATTTAAAGAACAGTAATTATATTTTGTGTACCTACACTACTACAGTAGGGGGCACGTGCCCCCCCCCCCCCCCCCCCCCCGGCCAGAACAAAAAAACCAAGAAAAATTAAATTAACTAAAAAAATTTTAGATTAAAAATTCCGTGTCAATGGTCTCTGTATGCTAAGCGTGCACAGAAAGTTGCTGGAAAACGATCGAGAACACTTCAAAGAGGAAGTTCTTTCACGATTTTCTGAGGGTAAACGGAAATTGTGTTTACCTAAATGTACCTGTACAAAACATTTATTTAAATATACATGAATTCGATCATTTCATTTCCTCGCTCAAAATCTTCATTTATGTTATACTTTATACTCTTAAAACTGATTTTACATGCGCAGTAAAAATGCAAAGCGCAACAGCAGCAATACACGCTACTGGATGTGAGTCATTTAATTCTAAAAACGCAGCAATCACAGGGTGCATTTGCTGTTGCTGCGCTTTGCATTTTTGCTGATCATGTAAAGTCAGCTTAGCTGTGGCCTAACTTTGCCCCCTCCTGCTCAAAATCCTGGCTACGCCCCGGGGTATATTCACTATTGTTCACTTCATTAATGACTTATTAGAAGCACGGTAACAGGTGAACCTCAAAACGAATTAATAAATAAATTCCCTTCAAAACCAGTTGAATGTTTGGGCTAATAATCAATACATTCACTTACATAGAGGCTTAGAAGCCTTAAGAAGAATATACCCAGGGAAAAATCGATAGTTGTCGTCCTTATGGGGTTCTGGCTATACATATATAATTTCGTGTCGATACATTAATTCTATCGTGTTCATAGACACACACAGACATGGACGGACATTTTTTTTTTTTTTTGAATGAAGGTGTCATAAACATAAAATTGCGATGAAAACTCAACATCGAATTTCTGACCGATTACATAACTATACTTGGTCTAGTTGGGGAAGTAAATACTGACGAACCTTCACCACTATATATATTATATATTATATAAATTTATTTATTTATAGGGATTAATCTCCTTTCACGCTCAAGTATGGTTAGAAGTTGTGACTTTTGAAGATTATTTAACTCGCATCCCCGCTTAACACTAGGTGATGATTTTTTTGAACCCCCATTTCCCCCTGGCTACGTCCTTGGATCATTGGTATAACCTTCAAGAAGGCGAAGAGAGCACATCGCAAAAGGACTCCCCTCACTTCATATTTAAATGGCAACCTACAGGAAGGGTTGACTATCCTTAATAGCCGAATAACGACAAAGCCGAAATTGATTCAAAGCTACCTAAATAGGATTGACCATGACGTGACTGTTGAAAGTCTGCCGTCTCTCACAATTATGTAAATAGGAAGTGACACAGATGACCAGCTGGATAACATATTACCCTTCATCCAAGCTAAACCCGCAAACTACTATCCATAACCAGTCCAGAAACATTCAGCTTATTTTTCTTCGTAGCTTATTTTTTGACAAGAAATTTTATATTTAGATCCAGACTGCTCAGAGTAAGGCATCTACAGAATTTCAGCCTGTCAAATGGAAGTTAGGGTTGTAATAAAGTTCATAGTAAACGCTAAGCTGCGGCCATATTTAGTCCAGACTAGTGAAGCGCGCCTGCGCTACAGTCCTAGCGCACTTTATGTCCGTTTACAAATTTATTAAACTAAGTATCTACACAACAGGATTTAACTTAAAAACCCCAATAACGCACATTAGAATGTGAACTTTTGTTTATTAAAAGTTTCTTGCAACTGTTGTCTCTCGCAACAACCAGGAGCTCCTCAAGACGAAATTTAAAGGATGTAGAGGTGTATCTGAATGTTTCAAAAAAGTCGTCGGTAAATCACCGGCTATGTACTTCCCCAAGAGTTGTCGCTCTTCCTCTGAAGCCAATTGACCGTTTTTGATAAAACTCAATGTTTGATTTACATAGTGGTTTATGAATCCTCACACTAAATTTTGTGTCAATGCCGATTACTCTAAAAATTAAAAGGTGTTGTCTTTACAGGGCTTTGAATTTACATATGAAATATCGTTTCAATACATTTATTACAATGGCAGTTATTAGAGTTTTTGTGTTAAGCCTCTCTCCTAATCACTCCCTTCTCTTTGGCCGGTTTGGCTAAAAATCAATAGGTCTCGTCCTTAAAGGGTTATGAATACACATATAAAATTTCCTGTCGATACATTTATTCTATCGGGAGTTATCGTGTTTACAGACCCATATATAGACAGACATTTTTTTTTTTAGATTTTGAAATTAAGAGGTGGAAAAAATGAAATTCCCCTGAAAACTATGCATTGAATTTTTGACCAATTGCCTAACTTCCCTTAGACTTTGTGCAACTGAGGAAGTAAAAGTGAAGGGATGCAATTTGAGATTATAGTAAGTGACGGTTCCATCCTTGGAAGATTATGTGGCAAGTGTGATGCATAAGTTTTGTGTAAATGCAATTTGCTATGGAAACGTCTGTAAAGGCCCTGAATTGTGAATTGTTCTGTTGCATTAGTATGAATATATCGACATAAAATTTTATCTGTGGATCCTGAAGTGTATAATTTTAAAATCACTAGGATTTTAACGGATATCCCAATTTAAAATAATATATATATATATACTCATTTAACACATGTATAATATATTTAAACGAATTCATTGATAAGATAAGCTCAGAGAATAGATTGCGTGTTAGGTTTTTTTACCTGGGAGGTGAAAAAACCTTGAGCACGCCGTCCTTCGGATGGGACGTTAAGCGATTGTCCCGAGCCTGTACGATGTCAGGTACTCGTTAAAGATCCCTTTTCTAGGTGAATAAACCTGGGTAAGCAACTTTTAGGACTCCCACAGTAGAGTCGGGCTCATGTCCACCAGAGCGACGAAAGAGGCTATATGTCCTCGTAGTTAAAGCCCGGGCATGAGTCATAATAACTAATTTGATTGATTTCTGGGATGACGCATATAAGTTCCCCTCATTTTTTTAAGTTGTGGACAGCCTTGTCAGATGTCTAAGGATCTCTATTTTACATTCACTTGAGATGTGTATAGCATGTTTTCCTCTGGGAACAATATCCATTGGATGTTTGAGGGGGAATATCGATTTCCGAGGAATATGATCTCTTTGTTTCTCTTGGGATAAGGTTGTATTAACTCCGAAATTGAAAATTACTAGGCCCATGAGAAGTATTCTCAACTGTCATTTTGGGAAGAAGTGTTGCTTAAAAATTGACTTGATCATAAAATCGGATTTGTTCTTTTTGAAAGTAGTTTTCCTTTGTGAAAGTGACGAATGTATAAGTATGTATGTATTGTTATGAGTTGATGTATTGGTGTAGCCTGGAAGCAGCTGGAACATATGAGTTCCTGTATTGTTATGAGATGATGTAGATGTGTTGGTGTTGCCTGGAAGCAGCTGGAACATATGAGTTCCTGTATTGTTATGAGTTGATGTATTTGTATTGGTGTAGCCAGGAAGCAGCTGGAACATATGAGTCCCTGTATTGTTATGAGTTGTTGTGTATGTATTGGTGTAGCCTGGAAGCAGCTGGAACATATGAGTTCCTGTATTGTTATGAGTTGATGTATTTGTATTGGTGTAGCCTGGAAGCAGCTGGAACATATGAGTTCCTGTATTGTTATGAGTTGATGTATATGCATTGGTGTAGCCTGGAAGCAGCTGGAACATATGAGTTGCTCACATTCAACCTGATGACCACACTAAAGATAGATATCGTTTTTACTGAACAGTGCAGGTTATACAACCCTGTAGAACACCACCATCTGTAAAAATATACTCATCATCCTGTTTAGTTTTCTGAACAAAGGTAGAGAAAATGAACCCTTATTATCATAGTCCAAACATCTATCTCTTCTTGCTTGTGAATCTTGTATATTTTTTATATTTAGTAATTTATTATGACTCATGCCCGGGCTTTAAGTATGAAGTCATATCACCTACTACTGGAGCGCTCTTTCGTCGCTCTGGTGGACATGAGACCGACTCTACTCTGGGAGTCCTTAATTTTGCCTATCTAGGTTTATTCATCAAGGATATAGGGTTCTTCGACGAGTACCTCATATCGCACAGGCTCGGGACCGAATTTAACGTCCCTTCCGAAGAACGGCGTGCTCAAGGTTTTTTCACCTCCCAGATAAAAAACCTATAAAGGCCCCGAACGTTTCGAACCCGCGATCTTGAGCTTAGATATATTGTATATTGTTTAATTTTTTTTAATTATTCGTATTATCGAAATTACAATTCTCTCATTCCCATTTAGGAATGTTTTGTGCAAAACATGTATTAGTTGCATTAGTAACTGTTAAAAAAACAAGGCGGGTGCGGTTAAACGATTAAGTGACCCAGCCCAAAACGTACAAAAAATAATAATAATAAGGAACATAGAACGTTATTTTCTTGCTAAAGAGATTTTTTTTAGTGAGAGAGAAAATAATTTATTTCAAAAACAATAATTATTTTTTAAAGAGTAAAAAGTTTAAAACATTCGTCTTATTAAGCATATAATCATATTCTAGTAACCTTCAATATCAAATTGAAAAGATTATAAATAAAATAAAGATGAAGGCTTTTTCTTTATTATAATAAAGATATTTCTATAATTACATACTTTATTTAATAAAATAAAGAAAAAAGTAATTTTTTTTTTTAAATATTGTTTATTTCACAAAATATATACAATATATGGGAGTACTTTGGTATTGCTACCATCTTCAGCCACGACTTAACAAATACTAAATGGAAGTTCAACAGAGTCTGTCCCTTCTCCAGCCCCCGGCTCTTTCCCTGTCCCTTTCTCTTGTATAGTTCTCTTAAAAAAATTGAATATTGAAAATAAAATGTTGCTATAAATAAAAATCTGAATAATAAACGAAATGTTGAAATAATAATAACATTGATAATTAAAAATAAAATATATACTATATATATGTATATATAAAATATAAATAAAAGTAAACAATTTTGAGAAAATAATACATTGATGTATGTTTGTCATGTAATACAGTCTATTGTCCCTACCCTATGGGACAGAGGGATGCCCGGACTTGACCGAGTCATTAATACAAGAGCGGGAATGACGAAAGATCCCTGGAGGAGAGATTGGATTGCGGGCAGGTCAAGATGATGAGATGAACCGGTAGCATCCCGAAACAAGTGATGAGACAAGGATTCAAGGTCAGAAGAAACCCGCCACACCTGACAAGTAGGGAACTGTTCAGGCTGATCCAGAGAGGGTCCGCGTACTCAAGTAACCAACTTACAAGCCCAAAAAAGAAAACAATAATAATAACAATATTTATTTCCGTTAAACCATAACCAGGGTCTTCAAAAATTATCAAGATAGCTAATAAATTAGAAACTTCTAAGTTGAGAAACGCGGACATATTGTGGAAACTTGTAATAAATAAATAAAACAAACTTATTTTTGAAATATTGTCTATTCCACTAAAGATATATATACATATATAACTACCGGTTTCGGCTTTATACCATCGTCAGGTCTAGTTATGAACTAAGTCAGTTTGCAGAGAGCGACCCTTCAAATACATCTCAGGTCAAAGGGGGCTATTAGAACTTGGGAGTCCCCCGGCTGTACCGTTAGCTAACTCATGAAATATTTCTTAACAAAACCTAGTTCTAAATTTACATAAAACAATGTCACTAGACTAATACGGGAAAAATAACAAATAAATAAGTACAAATACAAGTAAATAATAAAAAATAGAAATAAAATTAATAACAATGTTAAGATTTAGATAACTTGAAACATATATGTGGAACCAAATATTAATAACAGATAATACAAACATATATGTGGAAACAGAACTGGTTTAGGGTGTTAACAAAGGGGAATAGTTGAAATAAATTTGGTCATTCATACAAATGTTCCTTTTGTTAGCTTTATTTATTTCTAATTGTTCTAAGCTATTAAGTAGCCTGCTTTTTGGGCAATAATGGAGATATTTGGTGCCTGTAGATGGGTCGAAAGTGTGGCTATTGTCAATTATGTGGGTCGCGAATGTAGAACGGTTTCCTCGGTTCTTTATTTCGGCCGTGTGTTCTTTAATTCTTTCCTTAAAACGACGTCCTGTCTGTCCAATGTATAATTGACTGCACGTCGCACACTCTAGACTATAAACACCGCTTTTATTTTCAATATCTGTTTTGTCCCTACCTCTCTCTAGGCACTGGCTTATGGGATTGATAGTTTTAAACCCGATATTGAAACCTTCTTTTTTCAACTCTTTACCTATTTTTTCTGAAATTTTTCCGTGGTAAGTTAAGCTGACCCATTTATTATAAACTTTATTTTGTGTTTCTAATTTGGTCAGTTTGTTCCTAAAATTATGAATTCGATTCAACTATTCCCCTTTGTTAACACCCTAAACCAGTTCTGTTTCCACATATATGTTTGTATTATCTGTTATTAATATTTGGTTCCACATATATGTTTCAAGTTATCTAAATCTTAACATTGTTATTAATTTTATTTCTATTTTTTATTATTTACTTGTATTTGTACTTATTTATTTGTTATTTTTCCCGTATTAGTCTAGTGACATTGTTTTATGTAAATTTAGAACTAGGTTTTGTTAAGAAATATTTCATGAGTTAGCTAACGGTACAGCCGGGGGACTCCCAAGTTCTAATAGCCCCCTTTGACCTGAGATGTATTTGAAGGGTCGCTCTCTGCAAACTGACTTAGTTCATAACTAGACCTGACGATGGTATAAAGCCGAAACCGGTAGTTATATATGTATATATATCTTTAGTGGAATAGACAATATTTCAAAAATAAGTTTTATTTATTTAATAAATTAGATAGGTACATAAACAGTTATTAAATCTTAGGGTCGGTCACACATATGATGAATAATAACAAATAATAGTAAAAATAAAGTAAAATATAAAGTAATAACTAATAAAATATAAATGAGTATAAAATAATAATACAATAGATACATTTTTTTATTATATTTTGAATTATGATTAATATTTTTTATAATTCTTCCAAAAGTGTCTTCTTTCACGATGTTTCGCGACGTTCTATCGTCTCTTCTTCAGTTCACATTGTGCGAAATATAGAAAATAAAAAAAAATACATAAAAAAATAAACAAATGATAATAATATAAAAGAACAAACCAAGAGAAATAACATAAATTAGTATATAAATAATACAAAATAATGATATTAGCAATGCAAATATTAAACAAAACGTAGATTCGACAGGCTCTCAAGGGGGATATTTGTGGAGGAACTCTGCCAAGAAAATGGAAATCCAAGTGAATATATCAAATAATTTTTTTGGATAGGAAACACAATTTTTTTTTTTTTTTTTTTTTGAAAAATTAGGAAAAAATGGTTTTGATAACAAAATTACGTCCAAAAAGTATAATACATACCTACTGTATATATAGGATTTTTTTTTTATAGTATCGAGTTGACTGGTGTTCTCATTAGCAACATGGTTGGCAGATAGCGTTGTGCTAATTACAAATGAGGTGATGAGGTAAGATGGTGTTCACGCACAGGTAGCTCGCTCCAACTCTGACGTAACCCATGTTAACATCATATGTTTATCTGTCCATCTCTGAGACGGGAGGAGGGGCTACAGCTGGCTTCCAATGGAGGAGGGGGTTCTCTGAGTGAGGGATATAGACCCCCTGGGGGTTGGCTGGTATTTAAAAAGGTGTATGGGGGTCCTACCTATAGAGGGGGACAGGAGAGGTTCACAAAGGATATAGGTGAGGGTAAGGACGCCGGTAGTATGCGTGCTTGCTCACTGAGCTCAAGATCGCGGGTTCGACTATATTTTGTGTCGACACATTCATTACATCGGCAGTTATTCCTCCCTTCCTTTCAGCCAGTTCCCCGAAAAATTAACAGTTGTTGGCCTTATAGGATTTTGAATTTACATAAGAACTTTTTTTTCGATACATTTATTAACAACGGCAAGTTATAAGAGTTTTTACGTTAAGCCTCCCCTCTGATCCCCCCTTCCCTTTGGCCGTTTTGACTCTACATTCATTCTATCAACGTCAGAGGGAAAAAATTTCAAGTACAACAAGGCGAGGATTATTGAAGAGGAATATTTGTCAGAAGGAAGTGACGTTCTAGATATGAAAAGTCTTGTACAGAGTCTTCTCGCCTCGAGACATTTTCATTTACGAAGCAATGTCCATTTAAATTGTAATTAGTGGTATCAATCACCATTAGAACTTGGTAGTTAGACCGTGACACTCTCAACGTTTAGTTCAGCAAGTAATCCGATAAACTAATATTCCAAGTGAATCTTCTTGGGAGGATGTAATTATATCTTGGTAAATAATAACAATTATAATAATATTTATTTCCTTTAAACCATAACATGGTAATATGATACGTCATACAATTATGTACATCAAAAATATTATTATATATATATCTTAGAATATAAACACATATGAGATGAATAATAATCATTTTTTAAATAAATAAGAAAAGATAAATGAATATAAAATGTCTAATAGGTATTAATAATTACAAGATATTTTAAATTTATATTTCTTTTAGAGAGATCACGAAGAGTGAAATAGATATTTTGAAAAAATAATAATAATAATAAAAATATATATAGTTAGTTATTATGACTCATGCCCGGGCTTTAACTACGAGGTCATATCGCCTACTACCAGAGCGCTTATTCGTCACTCCGGTGGACATGAGCCCGACTCTACTGTGGAAATCCTAAATTTTGCCTATCCTAAATTTTTATTCACCTAGGGCAGGGGTCTTTAACGAGTATCTGACATCGTACAGGCTCGGGACCATCGCTTAACGTCCCATCCGAAGGACGGCATGCTTAAGTTTATTTTACCTCCCAGATAAAATAAACTAAGGGCCTCGGTCGGGTTTCGAACCCGTGATCTTGAGCTCAGAAGACAAGCACGCATACCACTGAGCTACCGGCGCCCTCAAAAAATATATATATATTGTTAATTACACATTTTTTTCTCATTATAAAAAAAAAAAATCAGTGTTATTTATATAAAAGTTTTAATTCATACTTAGCTTTCGTTTTACTTTCTTCACAGAGGTCCTCCACCGACAAACTATAAGTTCTATCCTAATAACTTTTGTTTAATATTATTGTAAATAATTATAAAAATAACGATAACAATAATATTAAACAAAAGTTATTAGGATAGGACTTATGTATAAACATTGGATAGTGTGCCGACTAGGTATTTTGGGGGCTGGTGTTCTGTGTCTGAGGCAAGGTATCCTACCTAATTGTCAGGAATATAGTATATCAGATATGATGTGGTCGCTTTTCTCTTTGTCTTCTGTAAGAAATATATCACCTTGGATCCGTCTTTGTTGGAAGCCAACTTTAACTTATTTGCTTTAAAGCAAACTTATTTAGCAGACAAAGAGCGGATCTTATATCTTTTATTATTTTAACACATAGCAAATACACTGGATCTAGTGAAGTTGTACAGGTTCTCCAATACAATATTATTTCTAATTAAAATTAATGAGAGTTATTGTTTACATTAGCAAACAGGAAGCTAGATAAAGACGGAAATCATGATTAACTACTCCATTCTGCTAATATCGACAATAACAAGCTTTTATACATAATAGCTATGTTGTCCATATTACCAATAACATATACAAAATGTAAAAATTGCCTGTCTGTGGAGTGTTTGCTTGTAAACTAATAACTCAAAAACTGGTGAACGAATATTCACGATGGTCAAATAGGATATAATAATAATAATAAATTTATTTCCGTTAAACCAATACATGGTACTCCTTATAAATTAGATTTATAACTACTTGAGTCTAACACACGTATGATTAGTAGTAATGACAAAACTATTAAAAACAGTAAAATGAAATTAATAAAAACTGAATAAATAAATACTTAAAAATATATGAGTATAAAAAAGAAATTAATACATAGGTACATTTATAATAAGTAGAAACAACGGCCAGTTATCGTGTTCAGACTGACAGACAGCCAGAATTGTTTTTTTTTTCATATTTGTAAATATACGTTTATATCTGTTTATCATTCTCATGTAAAGACGAAAAAATGTACTTATATATAACCGGGTGTTATTTGGCACCACGTGGCAATAAGCCATAGTTAGCTTTTCTACCAAGTCAAAATATTTATGTTACTTTCATTATATTACGACTGTCAACAATTTTTATTCGTCGTTATCAAAGACACGCTTTGTTTCTGTTCCTGAAATAAGTCTATTGGGTGGCCCTGAGTGGGGAGGGGAGAGATGGCAGATGTTGTTCTTCCGCATTGGGCATGTGGAGACGGCCTTGACAATAGTTAGCAGAGTTATGGGGGAGGCAGAGACGCTAGCTGGGGGGACGGACCAATGCAGGGACCATAGAGTTGAACTATGCGGTGAACTCTGGGGGGCTCTGTAACAGGCGTTTTTTAAATATTTTTTGTAAAGGTGCTCAAACTATATTACTTTCGCTTTAGGGTAATCGGTCAGAAATTCGAATTTGAGTTTTCGCCAGAATTTCATGAATAGGATGACACTTATTGATTTTCAGACAGATGGACCAGAGGGAAGGGAGGGTTAAGGGGCTTATCACATAAACGCTAATAACTACCGATGTAATAAATGTATCTATATGAAATTTTATATTCAAGTTCAAACTAATTAATATTTTTGAAATTTATACGTCTTACTAGAATTTTTTGATTTCTTAATTTTAAATTTTAATGTTATAATTTTAAATCAATCTATGCATTTGGTAATACCTGTTTAGAAAAAAAAAAATATATATCAAGAAATCTAGGTAGTTAAACAAGACCGACGAACAAGCACTCCTGTTTCACGAAAGGAAGATCCTACGTTGCATCTATAGAGATGACAACGAGGGACAGGACTGGAGGAGAAGAACGAATCAGGAGCTATATTCTTTGTCGCAAGAACCGGACGGAGTAAGGTTGGCTGACTAAGATGGGCAGGACCCCTGGCAAGGATGGGAGACCATGATGTGCGAAAGAAGTCATTATTAGAGGAAATCCACGGGACCAGACGAGTTGAATGGCGAAGTGTGATTCAGGAAGCGTTGACTCAGAGATGAGTTGTTGCACCGATGATGATTATGAGTTAGTTATAGCGACTCATGCTCGGACTTTATATCGCCTACTACCAGGGCGCTCTTTCGTCGCTCTGGTGATCATGAGCCCGACTCGGGACCATCGCTTAACGTTTCATCCGAAGGACATGCCCAATGTTTTTTTTTATCTTGGAGGTGGAAAAACTTCGAGCACGCCGTCCTTCGGATTGGACGTTAAGCAATGGAGATCTATTTTAAATATTTAAATACGTTATTTTAGATTTTGGACCATGGTCGTTGACTTTTTTTTCAATGGACATAATTAGGAGGAAAAAACTAATTGAGTTGGACACTTTAATCTAAAAATAAGAAATAATTCTATTGTTAATTACTTATAGCGACTACCAGAGTGCTCTTTCGTTACTCTGGTGGAGATGAGCCCGACTAGAGTCTTAGTAGACTGTGGGAGTCTTAACTTTTGCCTTCCCTAAATTTTTATTCACCTAGGGGACCATTGCTTAACGTTCCATACGAAGGACGGCATGCTCAAGGGTTTTTAACCTCACCTGAAGGGCTCGGCTGGGTTTCTAACCCGCGATCTTGAGCTCAGTAAGCAAGCACGCATACCACTGAGCTGCCGGCGCCCTCAATTCTATTATGAAGTAATTCAAAGAGATATAGAGATTGAGATGCAGTCTCAGCTCTGCTCGCATTAACATATTTCATTGCTGTATGCGTAAGAAGACTTGCGTAAACTTGATTGCGAAATTTTTTTTTTTTTGTAACGATATAGAGGCACATTTCGTGACTTTTCGCAGAGTCATAACCTGGGAAACTAACGGAACTACGGAGCAATGTACCCAGCCGCGTAGGAAGCGAACTCGGGGGGGGGGGGGGGGGGGGGGGGGGGGGGAGAGGGAGTCTTAAGATGTGTATAAAATATATAAAAATGATCCTTCCCCAGTAATACGATGTACAGAGACAGTTATAGTCAGAATTTCGATGTTGAGTTTTCACCGAAACATGTTTTCCGACTACTTCATTTCAGAAATCAAACAAAAAAACTCCTGTCTGTTTGTGAACACGATAACTTTTGATATAATTAATATATCGACATGCAACTTTATATACTTATCCAGAATCTCATATATATATTTTTTGACTGATGCTTAGTAGCCATGTCTCTATAACAGTGTTATTTAGTTGTTTACACAACATCCATGGGCCCGGGAGAGTTCTATCTAATAAATAAAACTCTCCCGGATGGAATTCGAACCCGCAACCATAGTGTGAGAATCTCATAAAGACGACCTATTAATTTTTAGCCAAATCAGTCATAGGGAAAGGGGGGATTAGTGGGGGCTTAACACAAAAACCCCAATAACTGCCGATGTAAGGAATATATCGACAATAAATTTTATATGTAAAACCAAAAAGCAATAAGGACGATACCTATCATGTTTCAGCCAAATTGACCAAAAGGAAGTGGAATGTCAGGGAAGGGGAACTAATTCAAAAACCTCTAATAACTGTTGATATAACGAATTTATCAGCACTAAATTTAGTTTGTCGACACCTATTAAATTTCGGTAAATTGGTTTCAGAGGGAGAGCAACAACTTACTTGATTAACTCACACTGGGGAAGTACATTGACGGAGCACCGACAATTTTTTTTATCTTGTTATTAGTTTTACTGATAATAATAGAGTGTAATAAGCAGAAATTAGAATGTTCTAAACTATAAAGGCTTTGAGGCTTTAGAATCTAAAGCCTCAAAGCCTTTATAATATATTTTATTATTTAAAATATTTAAAACATTATTTTTTTTCGACTTTGTGTTCATGACCTCTGATGGAGGTAGAGATTTTGTAGTGAATTTTTTTTTTTTTTTTGAGTTTTTGTTATTGTAGGATATGTCTAACTGAGGTTAGGCTTAAAGCTTGTCTCACAATTTGGTACCTAGCTAAAAAAAGTTTCTTGTTAATTTTTAAGTTGAGAAACTGCACTAAGATGGACATATTATGGAAATTTATAATAAATAAATAAAACTTCATTTTGAAAAAAAAATTGATACATAAACTACCTACCGGTTTTGGCATTACACTATCGTTAAGGTTTAGTTACATATAAACATATAATAAAGTCCTGGAAAAATACAAGAGATTTCTATTTATTGTTTATTCGTTTCGTTATTTGCTTTGTTTCTCTACAAAAGGAAATTCATATTTAAAAAATATATTTTTATTACAAAAAAAAAAAAGAAAAATACAAGAGATTGCTATTATTTTTGTTTGGTTCGTTGGCTTATTTGCTTTCTTTCTGAAAAAAAAAATCATATTTTAATAAACATATATAAGAATCATATTTTAATAAATCATATTTTAATAAACATATAAGAAATAATACAAGATACTGCTATTTATTTTATATATGTATGTATATTACAAGAAAACAAAGTAAAAATAATAGAAAAATACAAGAGATTGATTTATTTTGGATTCGTTTAGTTATTTGCTTTGTTTCTGAAAATAAAAAAAGCAATTCATATTTTAAGAAATACATATATTTATTACAAAAAAAACAAATAAAAAGAATGGAAAAATACAAAGGATTGCCATTTATTTTGTATTCGTCTGGTTATTTGCTTTGTTTCTGATCCTGACATAAATAAATAAATACAGGGGGAGGGCAGATGTTTTGCTTCCGTGTTGAACTTTCCGTGCGACGAGAATAGTCTTCTGGCAGAGCTGTGAGTGTGGGGTGTTGTTATAAGTCGCAGTTGGGAGCGTTGTTCCTCCATCGACTTTTAACCCCTGCCTCCTTCTTAGGTCTATTTCCAGACTGTCTGTGTTCCTGGGTCTGTTCTGCCATCCTTCTTCATTGGATATTTCCGGACACCAGTACACTTGTACAATTTAAATAGACCTGACATCCTGTCAACATTATAAGACAACTTTCCACACAGAAATAGATGATCCATAAGATGAGAAGTGTTAACGCTATGTTGTGGAGTATTATTTGTATAGTTGTGGCTTAATATAAATGAATTTTTTAAAAAGTCTGTGAATCACAGCTAATGTACTTCCCCAGCGCGAATTAATATCTACATTAACTTTTTTCTCTCCCTTCAAAACCAATCGTTTGGGCTAAATTTATATAATTGACTTACATAAAGGCCTCTGAATCCTCATACTAAATTTTGAGTCGATACATTCATTGAATCAGCAATTATTGTAGTTTTTTGTTAAGCCTCCTCCCATAATCACCCCCTCCCCTTTCGTCAATTTGGCTGAAAATTATTACGTGTTGTCCTTATGGGGCTCTGAATACACATATAAAATTTCTTGTTGATAAATTCATTCTATCGGGAGTTATCGTGTTCACAGAGAGACGTTTCTTTTTTGTAATCAGGGGGTTGGAAAACATGAAATACCTGTGAAAACTCAACATCGATTTTCTGATAGATTACATAACATTCCCTATACTTCGTATAGCTGGCAAGTAAAATTCCTATATATAAAAAAGTATAGTGCGCTGATGTTCTGTACTTGAAGTAGTAGCCTTTTAGGAAATTTTATTTGATTGGATCCTTTTGGGCCAATCCAAACAATCTAATTGCTCTGTAGCGACGTTTACGAAACTGCCACAAAAAGTTGTGATCCTGTGAAACCCAATTTCAACGGATTTTTTTTATAGAAAACAGCTGATGTGGCCATTTGGATGGCAAGATAGCAAAAATTATCTTGGAGGTAACAAAACTTGAGCACGCCGTCCTTGGGATGAGATGTTAAGCAATGGTTTCGAGCCTGTGCGATCAACATCGATTTTCTGATAGATTACATAACATTCCCTATACTTCGTATAGCTGGCAAGTAAAATTCCTATATATAAAAAAGTATAGTGCGCTGATGTTCTGTACTTGAAGTAGTAGCCTTTTAGGAAATTTTATTTGATTGGATCCTTTTGGGCCAATCCAAACAATCTAATTGCTCTGTAGCGACGTTTACGAAACTGCCACAAAAAGTTGTGATCCTGTGAAACCCAATTTCAACGGATTTTTTTATAGAAAACAGCTGATGTGGCCATTTGGATGGCAAGATAGCAAAAATTATCTTGGAGGTAACAAAACTTGAGCACGCCGTCCTTGGGATGAGATGTTAAGCAATGGTTTCGAGCCTGTGCGATTTCCGGTACCCGTTAAAGACCCCTACCCTCTGGTAGTAGGCGATATGACCTCGCCGTTAAAGCCCGTGCATGTGGTCTCAATAACTAACAAAAGGACATGAAATTAAAAAAAAAATTGAAACTTTTCCCTAAACTCTTGAATTTTCGGTCTAATAAATTATATAATGAGCTGAACAATATATAACAACCAGCTGTACAATAATGAGCTGAACAATAACCATATCATACATTGGGTACACGATGAGTTTTAATTAAATTAACCTTAAATCCGTTTATAACGTCACCTTCAGAAATTAAAGTAAAAAAAATCGTCAGTAAATCACTGGAAATGTACTTCCCCAAGCGAATTAACGAACTAAGATTCCTCTCTCCCTCTGAACCCAAAAAAACCCACAGCTTCTCAGTTAATTAGTAAATGCTGAGTTTTGCATTTCCCGTCTTTATATCAAGTTAATAGTTATACCTCCGCGCACTTAATGTATTTTAACGAACTGTTGAATTTCTCTTTCATTTATAACTAGTGAAAAAAAAAAACGGACCAAAAGGTTCATTCAGACTTCTCCAAGTCTTAAACCAAAGATATGAATTGGATTTTCTAACCACACACCTCTGAGAAATGATTGATCACTTTCTTCTTTCTACTTTTGTAAATGCACTTCCTGGATATTGCAAATCTTTCAAATGATCTGAAATTGGAGGTCAGGATAAGAGATTTTCAGAAAATGTGTGCGCTCAATGGGGATGTTACAGAAAAAGAAAAACCGGAAACTTAGCTCAGATTTGAGATAGGACCATTATGAACAATATTATAGAGCATAGCAACACATTGTACAGATCACACACTCCCAGGGGCATAGCCAGGATTTTGAGCAGGGGGGGGGGGGGGGGGGGGGGGGCAAGTTAAGCTACGAGGGTGGGGGTTTAGACTCCCGGGGGCACAGCCCGCAGTTTCCTTGGTTAGCGTTGTAGACTTTTTGTTATTAATTTGGGAGACTCGGACCTCTAGAAGCTCCCCCTGAGGTAACCACTGACTGTAATACTTAAGTTGACTTTACATGAGCAGCAAAAATGCAAAGCGCAGCAGCAGCTGCAAATGCATGCAGTGGTTTCTGTGCTTTTAGAATTAAATGACTCACATCCAATAGCGTGCATTTGCTGCTGCTGCGCTTTGCATTTTTACTTCGAATGTAAAATCACCTTTAAGAGTATAAAGTATAACATAAATGACGATTTTGAGCGAGGAAATGAAATGATCGAATTAATAGGGTAATTTGAAGATCCTATTGGTAACTTGCAAGCAATCCATTTTTAATAAACTATTTTTTTAGTTTATTTAATTTTTATCTTGGTTTTTTGCTCTGACCATGGGGGGCACGCGCCCGCCCCCCTCCCCTTGCTACGCCTCTGCACCCTCCCCTCCCTCCTCACAAACTCATGTCATACTGGCATTACAGGGTATATAAAGTCACTCTCAGAATCAGGATATACAGTAATACAAAGCACACAGCTGACGCCACTTCATTACTTTCAAATTAATTTGAATGTACTTACCGATATACATGTAATTTTTATCCATTACATAATATAGAAAGGAAATGTGAGTTATATAGAAGATATTCCTCTAGCTTTCTAAAACCTTTCTTATGTATTTACCTTTTTCATTAAGAAAATACCAGTTATAATGTATACATTTTAATTTTAAGCAAGCTAATTACCAAAATTTGTTAGATATTTCATGAATAAAATTTTTTTGTAGGATTGATAAGTTTTGAAAAAAGTCGTCAGTGAATCAACGACTATGTACTTCCACTAGAACGAATTAATGAACTGTGTTGAAAATCATTTAGGTGTCTTCTTTAGAGAGATGTGAATCATCATACTAAATATCGCGTTTGGCTGGAACTTCATAGATATTGTCCTTATTCAAATACAATATGTCGTGTCAATATACTTTCATTCAATATAATTGATTCTTTCGGGAGTTATAGTATATACAGACAGAGAGAAAATTGTTTTTCATTCTTGAAATCATGAAATTTCGTTGAAAACTCAATATCGAATGTCTGACCGATACTTCGTATGGGGAGGGGAAAATAACGAAATCACTGAAAAAGTGGGCGTCTTAGAGAGCGAGCATTAAGGTACTTGCCAAGCGGCATTCTTCAGGTTGAACGCACTCTGGTCATACCTCAAAGCCACGAGAACTCTCTTTAAGAGAATGTTGTGAAAAACTGGGCCGTTTGGCAATATGACTGCATAAATTGTCAAAAAAATTAGTTTTTCAATTGATCATAGACGGCTCTAGGAACTTACATAAAAAAAAATATCTAAAAATCAATAGTTGTCTTATATCGGATCTTTTGAATCCTCATCTGCAGTTATTACAGTTTTTCTTGTTAAATCTGCCCCCTAATTTCCCCCATCTTTTTGTCGATTAGGCTGGAAAAAAATTTTTTTAAAAGCATTTTTTTTTCAATTTTATAATCAGGAGATTGGAAATTATGAAATTTTTGTGAAAATTCGACATTTCTGGCATATATCATAACTTTCCCTACATTTCGCACAGTTGGGAAAGTAGAATGATTCGAACGATTTGAAACAATTGAACATCGTGGCTTTCTCTCACAATGAAGCACACTAAAATACATCACATTAAATATTAATGGAGGCACAATGACAATTAATCTTCCCACAAAAGTATGTTTTGGGCTTTTCAATAGAAAGAGAAACATCAAAATATTTTTAAGAAATATATAAAATGTTTCCGTTTGGCAATTAACTTTTTATGGTATGGTTCGCTCTTAACTGACTGATACGTCCAGTTGCCGGACGTGCAAGACAACCAATTTATTTATTCTTTCATAAATTCATTATTCTTCAAAAATATATTTAATATTTCATAATCGCAATAGATTAAATAACATACCTATTTTCTTGATTTATAAACGTTTTATGAAAAATAAAAATTCATTGTTGATCTTTTTAACATAGACATAATCAAAAAAACTCTACGATCCTGAGTCGCTGTTTAGTCGATTTGTAAAATATTTTAGGAGAAACGTTTGCTTGGGGATCCGCAGCTCAAAGAAGGACAGTGAAATAATACATTTAGTACCGAGTCCCTTTCTTGAGTTGCCCGAATTATCGGTGAAGTCTAGTTATGAAGGGACTTGTGTGGTAGAAAGGCTAAGCGAAGCGAGTCAAGGTTGAGAGTGGGGGCGGCCAACTGTCGAAGAAACAGACCAGCTTTCTCCCAGTCCAGGAAGGAGTACCGTTTTCCAGTCATCTAACCCTCCAGTCATTGCATAATTTACAGGGATCCTAGCTAACCAGCACCTAGCTACCCTCATCCCCAATTATCCTTTAAAAAAAAAATGTTTAATTGGGAATATATTTTTAACCGCAATTATTATTATTTAGAAAATTGGCGTGGAGGTAATACTTTGAAACGTAAGATAAAAAAAGAAATCTGAACTTTTCAATTTCATGAAAATAGGATAGCTAGGGGTGGGTACGAACATTTTTAATTCTTATCACAGCCAAATTGTATAGTATATTAAAGTTTTCGTTTGTGTATTCCTACTGTTGCCTAGCATATACTGAGGTGCCCATCGTTGTCTTGCATGTACTAGCTGAGGAGGTTATGCAATATTATATTGATATTATGCAAAAAAGTTTGGGTCGGAAGAGTATCCTCCCAGGGGTAGAAGAGATTCAATGATAGATTTAAAGTCAGTACAAAAAAATAGTGAAAAGTGGTGTTTGTTTCATATCTGGAACCATCTGCGTGAAAATTGGATATCGTTGAAGTTGAGCTCAACATGAAACAGACAAGATTTCAAAAATGAATTTGTTTTATATATTTATTATAAGTTTCCACAGTTTAACATGAATGCTATACAGGCATTTCTGATTAAACTAATTTCACTCCATCTGCTGCAGTTTGTCCATAATATGGTGTGATACATTATTTTTATTAAATTCGGATTTAATGTTCCTTACTTAAACTATCTATCTGTTAAAATATTTAAAAATATGTAATTTAGATATGATTTTGTACCGTTGTGAGTAGAGATGAAAATCTCCCCCTCTCTTTAAAGTTCGTTAGAAAAAAAAAAAAAAAAAAAAAAAAAAAAAATCTATTATCGATTGTCAATCGATAATCTATGTGAGACATAACCTTGGAAGATAGAAAAAAAGCGAGTAAGAATTTGAGTGTGTTAATTTGGGATAGATATTTTTGTGATCAGTCAATATAACAGTGGACTTGTTATTTGGTTTTTCTTTTCTCTTTTATTTTTAAACATACACCCCAAGGAAATCATTCCCGGCACGGACGAACAGGACTAGTGAGGAGAACTCTGGGTCCCGCTGAGTAGATCCAGCAAAATTGTGCTTCCCGGGGTGGAGGTAGGTCCAGTAACAGCACAATTTAAGTTGGACTAAGCACATGTTGAACCCTTTTTTCTTATTATTACGTCAAAATAATGTTTGCTTTTGTGACTCATGCCCAGGCTTTAGCGACAAAACTAAGTCATATAGTCTACTACTAAAGGGCTAATTGGCAGCTCTAGTGGACACGGGCCCGACTACTGGTGGAGTCTTTGTTTAGTTAGGGTTGAGGTTTTTAACGAGTACCTATGACGGGACCATCGCTTAACGTCCCCTCGGAAGGACGGCATGCTAAAACGTTTTTTTACCTGATCAAAATATTGTTAACGAAGTACAAAGAAATAAACATTGAATTATGTAAAGGCCTACTGATCATGACTATTTTGTTTTTTTAATATTTTTTCTTTATCAAATATATGTCTTATTGAAGTTTTAGTTATGGATTATATTCATACCTTTAATATTTCCTTGATGTATTTTCCAAGGATGCTTTTAGAATGCTCTAAAGCTCAACCAAATTCCTTTAAAATGTTTGCTCATTGGTGTAACAATTAAAGCATTAAGTTTGACGCGGAAGGAACAGAAGGAGAAAAAAAGACAGTATACGTCGGCCTTGAACCATAGTTTAGTCATCCTGTCTGTATATATATGGATATATTTTTGCTTCCTCTTTCTTTA
Organism: Aradus depressus; assembly: GCA_963662175.1. Taxonomy (NCBI): domain Eukaryota; kingdom Metazoa; phylum Arthropoda; class Insecta; order Hemiptera; family Aradidae; genus Aradus; species Aradus depressus. The sequence goes on from OY759214.1 coordinate 42,117,488, forward strand.
TAAGCCTAAATGATAAATGTCTGTCGTAAACAATAAATATAATAACTAAGTCATCTAGTTATCAATGCCTGCCTTAGCATATAGTCGAATAGAAGCAACGTGGGTGGGTTATTTTTGTCTCAGTCTGTCTGTTGATCCTCTACTGAAATGGCCAGTGGTGTAACTAAAGTGGTTTTACGTTGTGAAAGTGCCCAAGAATCAAAGGAATTAGGTGAGTGTAAAAATGTTCATTGATAGACAAATATTATTTATTTTAAAGACAAGAATTGAATCTATATTATCTGTTTTCGACATATAATCAAATGGATTACTAATTTAACATTTTAATGCCGAACAATGGAGCACAGAACGATTCTCTTCAAGGCCATTTATTGGCCATGAACAACAGCAAAATGTACACATTCATCTTACTATTAATACTTTTGTTTATATAAAAGTTCTTGCATGCGCAATGATAACCTGAGTGAAACCTTTATGAGAAGTTAACACCATATTATTTTGATGGAGAATAACCTGTTGGCATATGGTGTGGTGGGTCACTGTATTTCTTTTTGAAATTTCAAATACTGTAATATGTTTAGATATAATGGTTAATGTATAATAACATTTACAAAATATCCTTTTGCCTTGTTGATTTGATATCATTCTTTTTAATTTTCCTTCTTTCTACTCATGTAATATTTTTAGGTTTTGAAACTCTTTAGTAAAAAAGTGTTTGACTTATCTCTTTGTACATCTTGAAAACCATTGAAACTATGTAATTGAAATAGAGGATGATTTGTTGATCTATCGACAATTCCATACGAGGAAAAATAACTGGGGAATAGTAAATATAATGGAAATATTATACTTTCAGGTTAAATTGGAAAGTTAGAATCAAAGAAAAACCTGCCTCAAATAATAGTTAGTTATTGTGACTCATTCCCGGGCTTTAACTACAAGGTCGCCTACTACCACTCTCTACTGTGGGAGTCCTAAATTTTGCCTACCCTAAATTTTTATTATCCTAGGGTAAGGGGTCTTTAACGAGTACCTGACATCATACAGGCTCGGGACCATCGCTTAACGTCCCATCCGAAGGAAGGCATGCTTAAGTTTATTTTTATCTCCCAGATAAAATAAACTAAAGACCTCAGCCGATTTACTGAAAATCTGCAATTACTTCAAAATATACGTCCAATATTCATTATTTCGTTTGCAAAGTGCGATTTTGAAATTAAAAATGTTTAAAAACATTGTTTACAGACAGCTATCGAACATGGCACGGTGGATTATGAGCTATGATAAGATTAATTGGCGTTCCCAATATATATAAATAATTATAATTTATACAAAATATGTACTGAGCTCAATATCGCTTGTTCAAAATCTGACTGAGTCCCTTAGGTTTTTTTTTGTATCTGGGAGGTGAAAAAACGGTGAGCACGCCGTCTTTCGGGTGGGGCGTTAAGCGATGGTCCCGAGTCTGTACGATGTCAGCTACTCGTTAAAGACCCCCTACCCTAGGTGAATAAAAATTTAAGGTAGGCAAAATTCAGGAGTCCAATAATAGAGTCGGGCTCATGTCCACCACAGCGACGAAAGAGCGCACTGGTAATAGGCGATATGACCACGCAGTTAAAGCCCGGGCATGAGTCATAATAACTATGTTAGATACTCGTTAAAGACCCCTACCCTCGGTGAATAAACCTCTGTAGCCAAAATTTAGTTATTAATTACATCAAATCATTGTTAATCTATGGAACCTTTCAGTGTGAGATCTGATCACACCTCCGGAATATTTTATTTACATTTAATATTATTATTTTATTTTATTTTTTCAGATTTATCAGAGTGCCAATTGATGCAAGTGCCGGATGCAGTGTATCATTTGATGCGACACACCGAACTCAAAGCCTGTAATCTTTCCAGCAATGTTATCACCAAAATTCCACCCAAATTCGCAACAAAATTTTCACTTATAACAGGTAAGGATATATTTGATTTTATCATTCACAGTATTTAGTAATAAAGAATTTACTTATGATTGTGCAACCGATAGGACTTTTTTTTTTCAATTGCTTAAGAAAATAATGAAAAGTTCTTTACCAAAAAAAAAAAAAAAAATCAAATTAAATTATTTTTCAGGTATTTGTTTCTCTAGTCATTGATTTTTCATCTGTCTTTAATAACATATATAAAAGCCCATTTATCTAATTGATGCTGGAATTTAAATGTAAAAAGTGAAATTACAAAAAATTATTTATAATTTTGAATTTTTAGTGTAATGTTGAATGGTTCATATCGCACCCTCAGAGACTGTGGGTACTAATTTCAGAAAATGTGATTTCCCCATAATTTATTTTTAAACCCTATCAAAAACTTGATTCCTAAATTCTATGAAAAATATATGTGATGTGACCAATAAAAAACTTTCTTATACCAACCACCTTTGTACAGATCATTCCCCCTCCCACCTCTTAAATTCAGTTCACACTGGCACTACTGGGTATATGAAAATAATATGTTGGCGTCAGCTGTTTTATTTGTTTCATTGTACAGTGAGAGTGACTTTCATATGTACAGTAAGGCCAGTATGAAATGAATTTGAGAGTGAGGGAGACGGAGGGAAAGTGATCTGTACAAACGTGGTTGGTTAATCCAGTAATGGTCACATCAAATATATATATTGTAATAATATTTATTTCCGTTAAACCATAACATGGTAATAGGATACGTCATAAGAAAAATATATATATATATATATTTTTTTTTTTTTCATATAATATGTGCTATTGTTTTCTCTACAACTATTATTTGAATAGATGTTTGATTAGGTCATAAACATTGGCAGTATTTTGTAAAATGCACTTAGGCCCCGAAGTAAGGTGGACTTAATTTACGTTCGATTTCGAACAAAATGTAATCAGATTTAGGTTAGCACGTGTAATATCTTCATTTCAAATTTAAAGTTCATATTAGAGATGTTTTCGCCAGAGATCTTGTGGAAGTTCATTGTGAATTGTACTGAATAAAAACTTAAAACGATTCAAAAAAATGCCACTATATTTATATGAAAAACACAATATATTTCTCTGGTTAGAGCATTTTCAAGTGTACAGGATACAGACGTATGACTACAATGCTCTAACCAGCGAAATATATTGTGTATTTTATATAATTATAGTGGAATTTTTTTAACTCGTTCTAAGTTTTTATTCAGTAGTATTAAAGTTCATAGCTATTATCGTTCCTGAGTTAGAGCACTCACAAATTTGTGAAATTATGTTGAAAAGTTCTCGAATGTTCACACAAGTACAATACTTCCTTTTACTAAAGGTATACAATAGTAAAAAGATAATAGACTTAACAATATATATATATTTTTCAATTACAAACATATTTATTATTCTTGTTCGATTATATTTTATTGCGTTTATATTTCTGAAAACATTGAAAATTGTGTGAGAATGTGCCTCTGAGGATGCGATATTATTAATGATGATACACAATATTATCCAAGGAAACAGTATGTCTTGTTATTTTTAGCATTTCTTGAAACTACATTTGAATTTTTTTTTTTTAAATTTCTTTGGATATATTCCAACTTCAGTTACGCAAGACGTTTTCCTATAGCGTCCAAAATAAACTACATCGAAAATAAATTGAACCACATGTTGGACTTTGTTGTTTATTTCACAATAATTGACACATTATTTGTTATTTTTTTATTTTAATTAATTTTTCAGAATTAAACCTGTCGAACAATCAGATGAGTAAACTACCAGATGAGCTGGCGGACTTGGCCGAGCTAGAGAGACTGGACATCTCACACAATGCCTTCATCAACCTGCCTCTGGTGGCATGTCGGATGCCCAAACTGACCACCCTTAGTGCCCATCACAACCACATCATTGGTGAGTGGCATAAATCAGGTGGAAGTTAAACTTGGTCAATATGATATAAGGAGTAGAGTGGCATGCTGTATACTGCCATTATCCTTTTTTTTCGGGTGTACCGGCCCTTGAAGGGGCTCAACAACACCCGTCCGCCGCGTAGGGGGGGGGGGGGGGACTTTAGGTCACATTTTATGTTTTTAATTCATTTATTTGCTGCTACGGCCGGTTGTAGGACCCCGCCAATCGCCGGGGCGATCGGTTGGGTCCTCTAACCTACCTTATCGCATTTCCCGAGAGAACTCGGGACCAGGCACTTATGTTCTTGGCTGCGTTGTGCCGAGGATGGTCGGTCATCCACGGAACCGCGTTAAACTGCCTTCTTTACCTTCCACCAGGAGGCGACGAATCGTCCGAACACCGGATAGTCAGCCTCACTCATCAGCTTCCGCGGGTTCAGTCCCAGGTACGATCCTGTCCGGCGTATCAACTCCACCCTAGGCCCGTCGTACAGCGGGCATTCGAGAACTACATGTTCTGCAGTCTCGACGCCGCCACACGAGAAGAGCCATTGTCCGGGCACATTGACAATAGCGCTCTGTCATGTAGCTCGACTCTACTATAGAATTTATACTAAATTTTTATTGACATAGGAAAGGGTCTTTGTGTGCGTCTGTGAACACAATAACTCCCGATAGAATGAATGTATCGAATTTATATGTGTATCTAGAACTCTCTAAGGACGACACCTGTTGATTTACAGCGAAATCGACCAAAGAGAAGAGAGGGATTAGGGCGAGGCGTAACTCAAAAACTGTAATAACTACCGTTGTAATGAATGTATTAACTCGAAATTTCATATGAAAATTTAAAGCCCTATAAGGACGACACGAAATGGGAGGGGGCTGAACTCTAAAATCCCAATAACTGCCGATGTAATGGATGTATCGACATGAAATTTTATATTTAAATTGAAAACCTTATTAGGATTGCACCCATTAATTCTCTACTAACTGCAGATGTAATGAATGTATCGACACAAAATTTAGTATGAGGATTCAGAAGCCACTATGTCAGAAGCCAATATTGAGTTTTAGCCCAAATGTTCGATTGACTTTGGAGGGAGAAGAGAGAGTACATAGTACACAGCCGGTGATTCACTTTTTTTTTTAAAAGTATTTTCTAATTTAATTAAGACCATTTTTCTAATTTTGTGTTTGTTGTTGACAGAGGTTGATGTTGAGCGACTGAAAAACTCTCCCTCTCTGGAGTCAGTGGATTTGAGTGACAACCCAGTACCCAACCCCATGGTTGAGGCGCTACAGAACCTCACCTCCATCAGGGTAACTGTCACTCTCCGGGAACCCGAAGAATGGGAGGATCTTACCATTTAGTCAACTCACTCTAGTTACTGTATTCCTAATCTGTGATTCACAGTCACAAGTGATAGTCATTTAAGATACCTGTTGAGTTTTTTTTTTTTTTTTATATATATAAAATGAACTAAAGAATTGAAAAATGTAAAAGAATTATGTTTTAGATAGTTCTTAGTGATTTTTTAAAAATTAATGATATTTAAAAATGTATGTTGTTTTTATTATTATTTTTTTGTATTTATGTCCTGGTGCTATTTTACCTGATTTTAGTAATGTCTTTGTGTATATTTTGTACATTACAAATGTATACTATTAAGGTTACCATATTTTGTAAAATTTCGAAGAGTCCTCTCTCCAGGTGGAAAATTCTATTCGAAAAATAGCGAAATGAAATATTAATTTATTACAGCAAATTACATAATTGAGTTTTAGCCAAGATACTTTTTAAAAAATGTATATTTAATAATGAATTCATTGCAATATATCACTGTGCATAATTGTCATAATCAACACACCAAACAAAAGTCCCTAAATTATGGAATGGAACCCTAGTTACCGAAATTCACAACATTTTTTCTGTATTGAGTAAAAAATCACCTTGATATTACAGAACTTGCACTGTGATATTACAGAACTTGCACTGTTAACTGTCTTTGCGACATTGCTCACAGATTTATATTCTAACTTTTTTACTCTTTCTTATTTAAAGCTACAATTTTTGTTACTGTAAAATAAAATTTAAAAAAAAATATATATTCTTGAGAAGAAAGTCTGTAATAATTGTCTTCATATGTTGTTTTTGACACAGTTTCACTATATTTTTTTTACAATTAAATTGAAAGTAATTGACAGTACAGAAAGCTTCTAGAAGTTGTACTTCACGTAATAAATTCTCAGGCATTAAACCCACAGTAATTCTCTTCACTTCCGTGTAGTTAATCTTCAACATCGTTCGTTCTTATTTCATCCAATTTTATTTTGAATTTTTTAGAATTACAGTCTTTGTTTTGTTATTAAATTTATTATTATATTTGTTTGACAATTATAAAGTTTAAGCCAAGTTTTCGATGATCAACTATTGAAATACTGGAGTTCTACTCAAAATATTTATTTGACAAATCTTTTTAAAAAGTGAACATTTGGGAGACAGACGGACTGTTTTCCCTGCAGCAGTCTGGCTATGCTACATATTTGTTGCTATATAAAAATTATGGTGAAACCTATTACTATTTTGATATTAAAAGGTTTTCTTTTTTACTTTTTCTTTAGTTGGAGGCCAAGTTTGTGTGAGATTAGATTATTTTTTGCTGTCAGTACTTAGCTAATATACTTTTTTCATGGCTTTTTAAATTATGAAAAAATACCATTACTTGACTTATTAACGTTACTAACAAAATGTTCAAAAGAAAATAAGAAAAAAAATTGTTTAGTTATTTAAAATAACTTAACATTCTGTGATTTTAATAATAAGTAGAGTTAAACAAACGAAAATACTCTACGCAAAAAAAAGGTATTATGTACATTGGTGCTCAACCGATTGTTTCGTCTCACAGGTTGCAAAATAAAAGACTTCTGACCTCAAACAAATGTTATTATATGTAATATGTTAGCTGGCTTTCGAGGTTTCCCTCATCATCAGGCAGTCTGGTAAAACAATATAAAAAACATAATTTTAAAAAGTTAATAAATAGGGTTAAATTGCAACCTGTGAAATAATCACTTCTCAATAGGTACATCAGCCATCTTCACATTATTGTTTCGTTATCCGAAAAAAAAAAAAAAAAAACTACTCATATAAAAATACTCACTACATTTTCTGACACTTTTTTTGTTTTTAATAAGAAAAAAGATATTGAATATATGTAAATAGATTGTTTCTTGTAGAGAAAAACTGTAGAGTCGGGCTCATGTTCACCAGAGCGATGAAAAAGCACTCTGGTAGTAGGCGATATGACCTCGTACTTGAGTCACTATTACTTACCTTTTTCGTTTTCCTTCATGCAAGAAAATGTTACCCATTTTGTAGGCTGTAACAGGATAGGATTTATAGAAGTTTCTCAGGCCCTTTTAATGTTTATTTGAAGTAAAGTAATAAATACTATGTGTCTTATATTTTCAATTATAATAGGACTAGAAAAAAATGTTATTTGATAGTCACATTGTAACTAACAAAATACGTTATTTAAGGAAACCCCACGAAATAAATCAAAGGATATACGATAAAGAAACTCTCACTCATTAAGGAGTGGCGTACAAGGTTGAGAACCATATGTGTAATAGTGTACTTGTTACCTTATTAGAAAAATATATATACGATTATGTATATTTATTTAAAATATATATTTGTACATTTAATTTTAAGTTTTATATTTTTTGTAACTAATATTAAAAAATATAACAACATTTATTTTATATCATGTTTATTCTTATTTGAAACATTTTCCATTTGATGAGGCAAGGTTCTTATGAATGGGACAATCGCCTGACTTACATATTATTCGTTGGGCAAAAACTTCTATTCGTTGGATTCATTTGTTCACTGCCTTTGTTTATTTTTATTATTTTAAAGATATACTGAAAGTTTTAATAATTTGAGGGCCTTCAAAGTGTTGTCCACATTCCCTAAGGCAGGATAATCACCGCCATGAAGGTCTTCCTTGTCCTAGAAAGTGCTGCTAGGAGACTAGGGCTTCTCCTAAACGAAGTACATTTGCGCGACGTCAGATCTTTGTTTCATAAGAGTTGACGAGTGTACGAGGTGTGTTCAACAAGAAACGGGAATTTCGTAATTTCGCGGGTTGTATTAGTCCGATTCGCTCGAGTTTTTCGTTTTTGTGTTGCTAAACATGTCTGAAAAGTATCTGTACATTGTTAGCCAAACCGGATGGACCATCGGCGATTATTTATTTGTTTACAAAATGGATCAGAGAACAGAGTCAGAGTTTTAGAAATGTGAGTCTGCTATGAGAAAAACTAGGGTTTACGAGTGGGGTATAAGCGTTTCCAAGGCCATGAAGACGTTGAAGATGACGAGCGCCCTGGACGCTCCAGAAATTCTTTTCAAGAACCGAAAATTCCCGTTATTTTTTGAACACACCTCGTATGTACCTGGGTCTCTTGTAATAGCCACCATAGCAAGTTGAGAAGATACTGGCAGCTAACAGATGCTATTTTGACCTGCGAAATAATGTTGCCTCATCTCCATAGAAAAAGTCAAGCTACATAAAACCATGATGCTGACTTATAACAGATCCCTTCAACTTCCACAAAATGTTCAGATTTAAGTTAATCTCGCAGATGAATTTTATAATTTAATGTTAGTATGAATTATTGGAACTAATTTGTACAGTTGAAAAAATCTTGCAAATATCTATTTTTATTATTATATTATAATGAATAATGGACTTTTCTGTTTTGAATAAGTGTTCAAAATCATGAAGGTTTGTGGACAACCTTTATTGCAAACAAACAGAATCTATACGTATCCTGTTAATACACAAGTTTTTAATGTAATTTAGACGATTTTTTTTACGCCGTTTTATTACCATTTCTAAGTGATTTCTTAATAGTTATGAATGAAGAACAAATTGGCCATTTATCACCAAAATAAAAATGTTTTTTGGATAAATCCCCTTTTGCAAATGGGCAACAAATGTATATAAATTTAAGTGTCCTGACTCACGCATCACCCCTATTTTTTCCCTTTCAGTAGTTTTGAGGCACATATAAATTCTTCAGACAATTCTACGAGGTTTCGGGTGGTAATATCAAAAGTAAGTTTAGAGAGAAGGTTAGCTCAATAAAAGAGGTTTATTGATCAAATCCAACTTCTAGGTAAAAACATGAAAAAAATGCAATAACCTGGAAACGAGTGAGAATTGGACCATGGTTTAGTGCATTTTTTTTGTTTCTTTAGTACTACTATCGCCCCTTAAAAATTTTCAGACTGACTATCATTCACCCTGTATAATGCATGTCCAACTAGCTCTAGAATACATTTTTTGCTATTTGAAGAAATAATAATATTATTATTAAATGAGGGCGCCGGTAGCCTGCTAGCCTACTGAACTCGAGGGTTCGAAACCTGGCCTATCTTATTAGTCTAATTAATACATGCGGCTTTTACAAATGTTGGCCACATTTAAGATGACACTACGTTGGCCCCCCTTTCATCTCTTGTACACCTGTTTTCCTTCAACTACTAGTAATTTGTACAATAATTGTCCTTCAATAAATAGTAACGCTAATAATTTTTCAGTTAATAGTTTAAATTATTATAAAACATTGTTTTTGTTAAATACTTACAAAAATGCTGAACTGATAAAATTTTTCGACTTGTGAGCTGAAGCTTTAGAATTTCAAGATGTTTTCTGTGAATTTCGTGACACCATGTGTCCTGGTAAACTTAAAGTGACAGATCAAAATATTGTATTTAAAAGTAAGAAGCGAACCTTCATTATGCCGGATGAGACGTTAAGCGATGGTCTTGAGCCTGGAGCGATGTCAACCCTACTTTAGGTAACTAAACCTGGATGGGCAAAAAAAGAGTTGAATTCACATCCACCAGTGACAAAAGTGCGCTCTGGCAGTAGACGATAAGTCGCTAAAGCTCGGCCAGTCCCAGAAACAAACAAAATGAGAGAAGGAAGATAGTGTAGAAAGAAATTATATACTGTATTGTTGTTTCTTTGCTAATGTAGACAAAAAAATTATTTTCAAATTGGAATCTGGGAGAATAGGCTCGTTTCCTTTCACAAGGTCAAATTCCTCAAATTTTCAGTCGGGGGACCCCAAAATCTACATGGGCTTCAATACATTGTATAATTTATCATAATATACTTTTCAAAGCTATATTCTTCTCAATTACTTTTTCGTTTTTACAATCTAGCAAATACAGGACTTTCGGGAAAAGCTATCATCATCAATATCTATAATTTATTTGCTGTTCATTATGTTCTTTTGCATAAATATATTTTACGAGTCGACCTCTATGTTAAACCTTTAGTCTAGACTATATAATGAGGGCGCCCGTAGCGTACTTGCTTACTGAGCTCAAGAGAGCGGATTCGAAATCCAAGAAGCGTTGAGCACGCTTTATTTAGGATGGGACGTATCGCGATGTCCCAAGTCTGTTTGTTGTCCTGTACTCGTTAAAGACCCCCCTTATGTTAGGTCATTAAACCGGAGTAGAAAAAAATGTAGAATCGAGCTAATGTCCACCAGAGCGACGAAAGAACGCTCTGGTAGTAGAAGATATGACCTCATAGTTAAAGTCTGGACAGGAGTCACATTAACCAACAAGACTATATAATCATTTCTTTAAACAGGAAAAATTATATGTACCACAGGTTTAGAATGCGCATCATATATGTTCAGTGTTTTCAGATAACGAGCCGTATACTTGTGTTATCAGTCGCAAAAAGTATATGTTTGGAAATAATGATAATGCTTACTTGAGGAATAATATTGAACCAAAACACCATAAAGGTTTACAAAACGGTACTCCCCCCCCCCCCCCCCCCCCCCCAGGAAAATTTGCTAAAGGTGTTGGGGACTCCCTCCGTTTTGACTTCCATAAATGACACTTTTTGGCGCTGATTCAAGAAATAAGTTGACCTTGGTCTAGACTGAGTTTAACACAGAGGTCCTCTCAACAAGTTCTACAAAAAAAAAATAAATAATAATAATAAATAAATGTAATGATCCAACATTTAAAAAAAATTGTATACATAAAGATCAGCAAATAAATTGTAGAGATGGGAAACGTTAATAATTGCTAAATTGTAAAAACCAAAAAATAAATGGAAGAATATAGGTGTGAATTGTAGAATTTGAGATATTTTTGATTTCCTGTTACAATTATGTTCTTAGAAGTTTAACCATGTCAACTATTTTAACTTAAGTCATCAAATTTATATTAAATATTTGATTAATTGATACTTGACATTTTTTGTAGATATTGTGAAGATAAAAAACAAAGAAAAACATAAGCATTTCTTTGTTTTATATTTGATCAATTGTTTCAACAAGATTTCAATTAGTGAATAATATTTGTGTTGTTAATGTTGTGTTACTCGTCAGTTCAGTCAGAGAGAATTGACCTATTCGATATTTTTCAAGGGTACTCAAAATTATTTCTTAAAATAAATAAATATTTAACTATTTTATTGCATCCTTCAGAAATTGTAGGCAAACAAATTAAACTTCTTTTCATTACCACTATCTCAAAATGACTCCATGTCAAATAAATCCTTGTAATTTTAAAGCAACATTTAAAAAAAAATAAACGATAAAAAACAATAAGGATTTATTTTATTTTATTTCCAATTTTTTCCCTAAGCATCTAAGAACATAGATCTTTGTTGATGAGTCGCCAAACATGTGAAGGGCAGCGGGTCGAATCCTCACGTTGGCAGATTAATATTATCTGTTGCTTCTAGAGACAACCTGTACAGTCACTTGGAGAGGATATTCAGTTCAAAAAGAGAGAGAAAAAGGTGGGATGCAAAACAAAAATGCAGTTCATCATCAAAATAATAATTATTAAAGAACTTAAATTTCAAGATCGGCTAAAGCCAAAATAGACGGCTAAGTATAACAGAACTATTTAAAAAAAATAATAAAACAGGTAAAAAGCTACAAATACATACTGTACAAAATGAAATGAGTTTTTTTATATATTTTTTTAAAAATATTTATATGATTTAATTATTCAGAAAAAATAAAATAAAAACAAATAAACTCTATCATTACAAAAAAAAAAAAAAAAAATGTAAACGGAATTGATCCTCTTTTGTGATTTTATCAAAATTCGTTTTAATAGCATCCGATTACAAAAAGTCCACAGGGTCAACTCAATGAATGTTCACTAACTTCATTCTTTATATTACATAAATTAAAATAAAATTTATTAATTTTTTTTTAAAGTAATGTTTGAACATATAAAACAAGATATGTTGCTATATACTTTTAAATACATGTTTAATACACATTTCATAATAATCATTTTTTACATCAGAGTATATTCTATTAGTCCACATATATATAAATGTATTCGGGATGGGGAGGGGAGGTTTGTCTGTATACTCATATATAATGTATTAATAATTCAACAACCATAATGTCATCGAATTTATTCACTTTTTTATTTATTTTTTTAATTACCAATAATGGTTATTAGTCAAAAGTTTTCAGTCTCTCCTGGCAGGGAATTCTGAGCTGCACAAAACTGCACTTTGAACAGAGATATCACCATCTTTTCATATTAAGCATCCTTCTTCCTTTTTATTTTTCTTTAAATTATATTATTCTATATTTTAGTATAACCGCAGAGGAAAATAAACACAAATTATGAAACAAAAAAATTAAAACGTCAGATAGGCTAGTACAATGAAATATCTTTAAGAGTGAATTGAAAAAAAAAAAAAAAACTAAACGTAACCTAAGCGGAGAACTATTTGAGAGGAAATGTGTAATATAGGAAATATTGACTTTTAAATGTATGTTTTTTATTAGTACTCATAACAAAAACAATGTAGGCATTATAATGCAAATGCCTTCAAAATTAGAAAAAAAAAAGTACAAACATCATAAAAATCATAAATTTCTGGAATCACTATTTTATAAATGTCTTATCCTGTATAACTGCCAACGACACGAAATGAGATGATACAACGGTTTTTTTTTTCTTTTTCTTCAGTTGAATTTAATTAATCTCCGATACCTCAAATGAAAACCCTTCAAATAAAAAAACATCGGAATTTTATTTTGGTTCATATTAGGCGGTAGTTCTAATCCAACATATTCTGTCATCATTATTGTCAAAATAGAAGAAACAAAAAAAGAAAAAAAAAAGTAGCTTCAATAAATAGTATACTAACGCAGAAGCTTCAAATAAATATTTGATATTTTAGAATGCGTTGGACTAGATATTATATGTTGTGTTACAGGTACTTTTTGAGAAATTGCTATTTATATTTAAAATGAGGTAATATATATTTTTTGAATGATAAACAATCTTCAAATAGAACATTACTGTTCCTCTCCGCGGGTTTATAAAATGACTAATCTTTAACAATACTTACAGTGTAAAAAAATATTTACATCTGAATAAGGACAATAAAAGGAATCACCAACATTGACTGACAGTACAATACTTGTAATAAATACTAGCCCATTATATATTAGTAATAATAATAACTAGACCAGTAGCTAAATTAATAAATGGAATCTAATATAAATAAAATTTTGTTTCTGTTTTTTCTCTCTGTTTACATTTAACTGAAATACATAGACAAAGTGGAGAACAGCCAAAAACAATTCATACTGCTTAATGATATTCGATGTATTAAACATATATGAAATGCTGAACAGAGAATAGGTCGGCTTTCTATGAAAGAAACAGTGAAGTTGAGGATGAGATTGGGATGGAGTGTTTCATGCGAGGGATGAGACGGTGCCGACACCAGGCATGGTGACCGAGTTGGAGGTGGGAGGAGAAGTGCTGACCCCGTGACCATGGCCCTTCAGAATGGGGAAGAAGTAGGGGTGCTCCATGGCGGCTCGGGCAGTCAGCCGCGCCGAGTGGTCGTAACGAAGCAGCTTGTCCAGGAAGTCCAGAGCCTCCGGAGAGACCAGATGCTGGTTCTCACTGTGGACAAATCGCTCCCATCTCTTCCTCGAGTGCCTCCCCAGAATGTCCGAGAACCGTGGGTCAAGTTCAATATGATATTTGTCCAGATATTCAAATAGTTCTTCAGTGCCCAATACCTTGGCGATCCGTACGAGTTGATCGTAGTTGTCGTGCCCATGGAAGAAGGGCTCTTTCCGGAAGATCATACTGGCCAACATGCAGCCCAAGGACCACATATCCAACGAGTAGTCGTACATCTGGTAGTCGACTAGCAGCTCGGGACCCTTGAAGTAGCGGGAGGCCACCCGCACGTTGTACTCCTGACCAGGATGGTAGAACTCGGCTAGGCCCCAGTCTATAAGCCGCAGCTTCATATTGTCATGATCTATCATCACGTTGTGAGGCTTCACATCCCGGTGCATAATCCCCATACTATGACAGTAATCCAACGCCTTTAACAATTCGTAAAGATAGTACCGAATGTCATAATCCGTCAGTGTTTGATATAACTGTTTAAAATCCGTATTATTCACGTATTCGAAAATAAGGGCAGGAGTTCGTGAAACAGGATCTTTAACAACTCCTAATAGTGTGATAATATTTTTACCTCCTCTTAAATTTTCTAAAATTTTAATTTCTCGTTTTATTTTCTTTTTCTTAACAGGTTTCAACATTTTTACAACACACTTTTCATTGTTGGTAATATTAATAGCTTCAAAAACTTCACTATACTTTCCTCGGCCTAGTTTTCTCACCAACTGGTAGTCGTCTTGGTTACCCCAGTCCACCACGTACGACTCGTAGTCCCAGTATTCCTTGGGTTTGTGGGAGTTGACATCTGCATAACACTGCGCCTTGCTCGGCAATGCCATCCTTTCTATATGAAATAGTCTATTGCAATTTACAACCACACGTTTCTTTTTCCAAACATGAGCCTTTTGGATACCTAAAAAATATCAAGTTTAAATTAGTACAGTGTATGAATATTAATGTTATAAAGTATGTTTAAAATGCGTTCATAAATAGAAGGATGTGCAAGACATGTTTTGATTTAGACCAGAACAATTTTCGTTTCACAAAATTTTTAGACAATGATATGAATATTCGGAGAAAACCTTCAGCCTGCATAAGAACCATATCGATAGTGTTAAAACGCATCCTCGTATGGAACAAAAAGTTATTAAAAAAATAATAAATCCTGTTGAAGGGAGGGCCTCATGTGTAGATCCTCGTAAATGAAAATGAAGTAGAAAAATTGATATATATATATATACACATTAACATCAAACATTTCTTCTGCGTTAATCCCGAAATTGTAGACTCGCCTGTAGATTTCCCCTGGGCTGTTATTAAGTAAAAATATTTAAAGCTTTCAACATAATTTAGTTTGTATAGTAGTTTTTGTCTTGTAATAAATTGTATGGTAATTTTTCAATTTTATTTTAGCTTCAAAATATTTTCAGAGGTTCACGTCACTCCTGAAAAAGTAGGCTTTTCGACGAGGTTGCGTTTCAACACCAACAAATAACTGATAAGACCATGAAATATACTACAGACTATTATTCGACGCCCTTCAGTTTTGAAAATGTCGGAACGAAAAAAAAACTTCACAAAAAAAAAAACAGAATTATTTCAAAAACTAAAGAAATAACGTGATAAACTATTTAATAAATATCTAACCTTTAACAATATTCATTAGAGAATATTAATAGGCATTTATTTAAAACATGGAAAAATAGAATGAACCACAGTAATATTGTAAAATTACACTTTATAGACGAAGAAAAACAATAGCATCCCATTTACAAAAACATCACATAAACTGGTTATTTCTTTAAAAAATAGTACTATATTCAACAAATAAATAAATAAATGAGCAAGTAATAAAGAAAATGTGAAAGCTTAATTAATCTATCTAATAAAATAGTTATACATGTGAATTTTAAGATGTACCCTTGCTTAGAAAATGCAATGTGTTTTTATTTTGGCAAAAAGAATTACAAGGAAAACTTTTGAAAAAAATAAAAGTACATATCATTTTCAAAAATTATAAAATCTTGATCCATATCAAGACTATTAGTGAAAAGTATTCATAATGATTGGGTGATGTTAGTGTTAGTCAAAAAGTGATGAAAAAAGACTAATGATAGATACTAATTAAGAAAAGAAACACGACATTTATAGTTGTTATTCAACAAAATGTTGAGAAAATAAAAAGTAAACTTGTATTTATACGATATAATCAAAATAATTCAAGTCCGTTAAAATCGTTCTTAACAGGTTATGTTCAATTAACTGTATTTGCAAGTTAATAAACACGAGAAAATAAATAAATCAAATTTGTATAATTACTGGTTCATCTCAAAATTTCATACAGAATCCAGGAATAACCTAAATGTACAACAAATAGGTCCTTATAATCGTATAACAAGACCCTGAACATGAAAAGTAAGGTTATAAAATACACTATCACTGCAAATCAATTTTTTTTAACTCAATATTTTTTATACTCATATATTTAAGATGAAAAATTATCAAAAAAAAAATTGCACATGCAACTGTAATAGATTAGTTACCAAAAGTTAAGCCTATATTTGAAAGAAGAAATTGGAATTTATTAAGTTTCTTCACTGGTTGAGCGAGCATATGCCAGGTTTTACCTTGTGGCAATGAATAATCGAAAAACCCATTTCTTTATTTATTCCAAGATATTATTACCTGTAAACAAATAACAGGATTCAGTTCTGAATGTCTTCTAAGAACAAAACATTAGGTGCACAAGCAGTGGCATCAAAAGCTTCCACAACTTCTTGTTTTTACGTCTAATGAACACCACAAGAAACTTTTGTTAGGTTATATACAAGGGAGGAAATCATTATAAAGATTTTTTTATAATATTTAAGGGATAAAATATGACTGATATTCACTAAACTGGATTTTACTTTTTTTACACCACACTTCCAAGGATGTCGGAATATTGGGGATGACTACTAGCATACTCTGCCGGCAAAACTCACAGCTCCAGAACCAACCGAGCTCTTGCCAAGTGATAACCTCCTAATACTTTAGGTCGTAAATTAAACGCCTGTCAGGCGGTTGATTGATAAGAAAATCCTGTTTGACAGGTTGAGTGGTCGTTTTCCCTCGAATGTAGCCACTGAGTGACCTAAGGTCTACGGAAAAAGTCACTCCCACCCCCGACATTATGAAAAATACGGACATTTAGAAGACTTGAGTAGTAGGACTTCAGAATCGTATAGGAGGCAACATGGGGTTATCAAATAAAATAGAGCGCAGCACTGAACCTTTTTAGTTTGGAGAAAAACAAAACAAAAAATAATTGTCAGTTGTTGGCGTTCGGGTATTTTTGAAAGTTATCAAACTTGAAATGCCTGCACCACTGTATACTCTACAAATAAAGCAAAGAATATTGCCAGGCAGAGTCACGATCGGAAAATACGATGGATCTCACAGCTGTATCACTGCAGCAACTACGGGTGATAAGGTACGTAAGGTTAGGCTAGAATGTAATATTATTATTTTCTGAGCAGTCATTAATTTATAATATTCTAGGTGTTGGTGCACAGTCCTCACTTAAAAGAAAGAGAACTGTCAATGCTAAACGTTAACCAGCCAGTCACTTCTATATGTGCTGGAAAACTAAACCCGAATGAGGATAAAGATATCTTAATTATTGGAACCAAAAGCACAGTGTTAGCATATCATGTAGAAAACAACACTGATCTGTTCTATAAAGAGGTACTAGACATTTGTAATATACTAATTAAAATTGGAAGAATCTACTTTATGCTATAATGAATAATGATATTGATAAGCACTACAGAAGTTTTCTTACTTAGCAGCAATAGTTGTTGGCACCTAAGATTCTTGTCAGTTAGTATTAAGAAGTTAACAAAACAATGAACGTAAGATAAGATAAACGTAATACAATTTAATAATTTTCCACTGAAACCATCTCCCAAAAATTGCCATGTATTTGAAATATTTATTATCGTCTTCTCGTGTCAGTTACTTTATGCTAAACGTTATGTTCTAAATTTAGGACAGAAAGGACGCCATCCTATGCTAACGTCCAATTCAAAATAAAAATGTACCTAAAATGTATACAGTGCAATTTGTTTTTACTTTCTTATACCTATAGTATAAGGAAATATTGTAATCATGCAAAAACCCGAGATCGAGTTTCAACGGATTTTCACGTTCAAGGTCCCCTGAATACGCTTTGACCATTTTTGCGAGCGCGCTCTACCTCAAAGAGCGATTGTAGCTATGAACTTGAAATTTGGAATGAAGGAGTCACATCTGCTAACTTTAGATCTCATTAGATTTTGGCCGAAATCAGATGAAAATTGAGATCGCTTTTCTCCGGGGCCTAAGTACATTTTACATGATACCGCTTATGTTTATGACCCAATCAAAAATCTTTTCAAGTAATAGTTGTAGGGAAAATTGAATTACATATTTTATATTCAATACGAATTTTCGCAGGTCGTCCGGTTTTCGAGATACCTGCCGAAAACGTGTAGTTTTGAAACATATTTTTAGACGTTTCCTTGGTTTATCCGAAAAATGTTAGTCCTATCGAAAAATTTGTTCTCACCACAAATGTTCCTAATTAAAGTTCCAATAGCAGATTTTAGACAGGATCAATAAAACCAAAGTTACAGAGCCTCAAACAATAGAAAATATATTTCCGTAGGAAATATTTCAAAATAATGTTTACATTGTATCATGTAGCAAGGTAATTATAAAATATTTTTTTATAATTAATGGGAGTTTTCATAAAAAATAAGAACAAAAATACATATATGTGATGTGGCCATTACTGGACTTCCTTATACCAACCACTCTTATAGATCAGTCTCTCTCCCTCTTCCCAAAATCATTTCATACTGGCATTACTTCATATAAGAAAGTCACACTCAGTATTACGCTGTACAATGAAAGGAAAAAAAAAAACAGCTGACATTTACCCGGTAGTTTTTTTTTTTTTTTTTTTTTTTTTTTTTTTTTTTTTTTTTTTTTTTTTTTTTTTTTTTAGAAGGGGAGGTGGGATCGAGTGATTTGTATGTGTGTTTGATACAAGAAAGTCCTGTAATGACCAAAGAACTCTTGTTTCTGTAAGTCACTCGAGCATTCTTGCAAAATTACATTCTTCTATTTATTGTTTGATTAACGTATACATTGTTTTTTCCAGGTGCCTGATAGTGCAAATTCAATATGTATTGGAAAAGTGAGTGGCACCGACAATCCATTGGCCATTGTTGGAGGCAACTGTTCTATTCAAGGTTTCGATTGGCAAGGAAACGATCCATACTGGACTGTCACGGGAGATAATGTGAGATCGTTGGCACTTTTGGACATTGATCGTGACGGAGAAAATGAGGTAATTACAATTGTTAATACAATAAATTAACATAATAAATGTAGAAAATAAGAAATGGTGATTTCTTTTTTAGCTGTTGGTTGGATCAGAAGATTTTGAGTTACGAGTTTTTAAAGAAGACGCTCTCATGCACGAATTAACGGAGACAGAAACAATAACAGCTTTAGTGGCTCTGAAGGACAGTAAATTTGCCTACTCACTAGCTAATGGCACTGTCGGAGTTTACGATAAGTTCAGCAGAATTTGGAGAGTCAAGGTAATCATTGACACTAATCCACTTTAGTCAGTTTTCCGTAAGTTTGAACTTTAACGGTGCAAATTAAGACTTCCCTAGTTAACTCATAGTAAGATATAATTAGTGTTTATTGTTCTTAATAATGCATCTGCAGCTCCAAGAAAAAAATTCTTATGCCCGGCTGCACATAATAAAATGTGAGATGACTCTTTCAAACTAATGCAATTTCAGTTTTGCCCACAGCCACTATACGTCCGTTATTGTTATTTTTGCGTAGATTTTCTAGAGACCAAATTAAGAAAAAAAGTTCGCATAAACATGGGTCCGCAAATATTTACTTGAAACATTACGGCAAATATTAATTCTTAAAAAATAACCCTATGGTATGTTAACCCCGTATAAAACATCCATGAAAATGAGGCTTCCAATCCCAATAATTACATTTTTTTACCGATTATGTTTCTTTCAAACGTTTGCATTAAATCCACTTTTCTTCTACATTGATTCTTTGTAACGCTGCCATAAGACCACGTAAATCGAAATCTACAAATTTTTAGCTTGTGCTAGATATTCCAGAGAAAATTGCGCTATCTGTTGGACATTATTAGCTGTTCATAAAGTTGTATTTCAATAATTTAACGGTAGAGACCTCTCGTAACCCGACGTCTAAGGGTTTTTAATGTGACCACTTTAAAACATTTCAACTAATCTCGAGGCAGAGATGTACTTTAAAAATACATTTATTGGTTATGAAGAACCTTGAAAACTAACGTTTATGCAACTTATTGCATTATGAGAGGATCTCGTGGAAAACATTTAAGTAGAAGTATTTTTTTTTAAACAATACCAGTCAGGTGGTGTCTAATAATTTCCGACCGTACACTTGAAGTTTTGCCATTTATACATTTTTTTGGAAATAATTTTCGCGTTACATAGAATGTGGTTCAGATATTGAAATCCATGTTTCTAAATTCATTGTCCTATCACATCTTCGCAAATAATTCGAAACCCGGCCGATGCCCAGAGTTTATTTTGTCTGGGAGGTAAAAAGTAAACTTAAGCACGCCGTACTTCAGATGGGACGTTGGGTGATGGTCCCGAGCCTGTACGATGTCAGGTACTCGTTAAAGACCCCATGCCCCAGTTGATTAAAAATTAGGGTAGGCAAAATTTAGGACTCCCACAGTAGAGTCGGGCTCATGTCCACCAGAGTGACGAAAGAGCGCTCTGGTAGTAGGCGATATAACCATGTAGTTAAAGCCCGGGCATGAGTCATAATAACTAACTCTTTGCAAATAATTTAATGCCGGATAATTAGTGGTAAAAATGTGGCTAAAAAATTAAGTTATTAGCATTTAAATGATCCGGAGTAAGAAAATGCACCAGGTCGAAAAACTTCTGTATATTTTATTTTTCTAAAAAACTAACTTTTTAAATGATATGGGGCATAGATAGTGCATCTAATATCCTAGTAGCTATAACCTCGGGAAAGGCTTACTTGCGGACTCAGCTTTATATGTAATGTATTTTAGTTTCCCACCTATACGAAGTTATGTAATCGGGCAACAATTCTATGCGGAATTTTATGTTTTTCGACCTCCAGATAGAATTATGAATGAATAATTTGACAACCAATTTGGACGCCTCCATTCGTCGTAGATACGTCGAGTGTATTTTTGTCGACACTTAGGCGAACTATTGAAGGTCAGCTGACATTTTTTTAAATTTCTGTAACACTATTTCTCTATCGTCAAAATTCATTACGCTCTGATCCTATATTGTTTTTTACTTTCCTATATTATTATTTTAGAGTCACAAAAAAAGAGGACTTTTATTAATGTATTTTGGTTTAATATTTATGTTTTTTACTTCCCCAGTTATACGAAGTATAGGGGAAGTTATGTAATCGGTCAAAAATTAGTTTTTAACGGAATTTTATGTTTTCCGACCTTTAGATTCCAAAAATGAAAAAAAAAATCTGTCGTGTGTGTCTGTGAACACGATAACTCCCGATAGAATAAATGTATAAACAGGAAATTTAATATTTGAAACCAGAACCCTTTAACAACGACTGATATTGATTTTCAGTCAAATCGATCAAAAGGAAGAGGGGCATTAGGGGGGAGGCTTAACTCAAAAACTCTAATAATTGCACTCGTAATCAATGTATCGAGACAAAATTTCAGAATCGGCAGAAGGGGAGGAGGGGCTCTACTCGAACACCCCAATACCTCCGATGTAATGAAAGTATTGACATGAACTTTCATATCTGAAGTGAAACCCCAATGAGGACTTAACCTGTCAAATTTCAGCGATATTGACTGAAGAAAAGGCGGGGTTCAAGGGAAGGATTCAATTCAAAAACCGATGTAATGAATTTATTGACACAAAATTTAGTATGAGGATCTAGAAGCCCCTATTTAAGTCAGCTATCACTTCCCGTTTGAAGGAATCTTCTGCATTAGAAGTGATCAATTGAACAGACAGTTAAATTAGTGCTTACGAAATTTACTAACTCTTAGCATTTTTTTATTTGTGTTAGAAAATTAAATTATGTGAATTTGTTTATTATATATTTTTTTTTTAGTCAAAGAATGCTCCAGTGTGCTTGTCCAGCTATGATATCGACGGTGATGGAGTTCCCGAACTGATCACGGGCTGGTCGAATGGGAAAGTGGACGCACGTAACATCAGGACGGGAGAGGTCGTGTTCCACGACGTACTGGCCCATGGGATAGCAGGCCTCGTTATTGGCGACTACACCATGAGTGGGAAACCTCAGCTCATTGTATGCTCCACCCACGGAGAAAGTGCGCGTCACTATTATTATTGTTTTTTTGTTTATACTATAGTAAATATTACATCTACTACTGATGATGAAACGAGCTGTCCAATTGAAAATAAACTGAGGGCCAAGTTTGTTAATGCAACTCGGGTGGGAGACGGCACTTGTTGGAGTTACGTTGATTACAAGCTAGAGACGGCATTATATCGAATGCAGAAAAGGGGCGCGAAATCTTATAAAAATTGTGATTCCGCTCTCGAATTTGTTATTTTGAGTAAGAAATAGATAAGAGTATTTTCCTATAAACTATAAAATGTTCATCTTCGTTCCCCTAGATTCAGAGTTACGGCGTTCACAAAATGTGTCGTTTCGCGCGATAGCTCTCGAACTACTGAACGGAATTTGCTATATTCTGTCTGGCCTCCTATTGGTCCTAGCAATATTCCAAATTGAACCGATTTATATAAGCTAAGAAAAATTGATTTCATATTCTCGACTTTCAATTTCGGAATATCTATATAAGTAGAAGGTGATATTTTGAAGGTTTATTAAATTTTCTTCGAGTTGGGTGGTCGGACTCGAAAATTTCTCTGGTGATGATGAAAATCCTCCTTAAAATTTTTACTACATAAACATTATGACATACTAGTTGGGATGCCTGTCGTTGCTCTGCACGTACTAGCTGAAGTGCCAACTGTTGCCATGTACATACTAACAAAGGTGCCGGCCACTGTCTAACTTAACTAGTTAAAGTGCCAATCGTTACGTAACAAATGCTCAGTGAGTTGCCGGCCGTTGCCTAGCATACGGATTTTCAAAACAAAATAAGTATTTTCAAGCCAAACGCTCATATTCGTAATTTATTGTCAGAAAAAGATAATATAGTGGTAATTTGAACTGGCGCGGGCTGCAAAAATAATCTGAAGAGAGCAAGCGGGACCCTGTACAATTATAATGCAATTACAAGAACTATGGAAAAAACATGTAGTATACATTTGTATTGAATTTTAGTCCGAGGCTATGATGCAACCTGTATTACTAAGAACATCGCTCAACATGGAGACCTTGTGAGAGAATTATTTGCAAAGAAACAGGTCCTACTTGCTGAACTAAAAAATTATGCAGGAGATCCACAAGGCACTGGAATACCGGTATAATATTATAAAATTGTAAATATGTTAATATTTTTGTTTGCACAGTAAACGACACTTCACTGGGAAGAGCGCAATTTTTAATCGCAGATTACGCACTTTATTACATTTATTGTACTTAAATATGTCAAATAAATTTTAAATCTACATTAATAAACTAATGTAAATCTCTCATCGCCCTCCTCAGAATTTCACTCGATCGTTGGCCAACTAAGAAACAGACCATTTTAAGGCATTATCTCCAAAATATTGAGTGATCCACGTTAGGATATAGAAAAACTTTAAGTGCATTCAATTTTTAATAAAATAAAATAATCGAAAATTTCTTTAAATTGAAGTAATATGAAAATTAGGGACCTGTTCCTACCTCTTCTTGATTCTGTGCCATTAGACATGAAGAGCTTCATTTGAAAAAAAACACTATCTGTAGGAACTTTTGTAAACTTTTTAGGAAGTAAAAAATAAACTTTTGATACATCAAAAGACAGTAATAATTTTGTTCATTCAAATTAAAAAATGGTGATTGTCACAAAATTAAATTTTAGCCATTACCGATTTAGCAGGATTGTTTTCCTCTGGTTTTATTTCACAAAACGTGAATTTATCTTTTCATTTAGGGTATAATTTTAATTTTTAACAAGTATGTGATAACAGTGGAAAATCGGTTGTGAATAAAATGTCCCACAGTTCAGCCATCAAAATTAATTTCCAGGCTCAGACTAACCGCGAAACCAAAACTCAAGACTGCGACGTGAAATGTACGTGGCAAAGGACCTCACACTTCAAGTGTAAGAGGCTATTGTGACTTAGGGTCTCTAACAAGAAAATTGAATAACATTTTGTTGTGTAGAGATAGTTCAATCTATTTGATAACAAGATTCCTAAGAGATATTTGTCTACTTCGGAAGTAGCTTATGATTTGCATGTTATTTTAAAATAAATTGAACATATCCACAACAGTGATGAAACATTGGTATGTACTTATTTAATTTTAATTGCGCAAAAATACGTTTAAAATAATTTATATTGATTTATGTATCATTCGAAAAAAAAATAATATTTTTTTTGAAGCTTTTCAAATATATTTTCAGGCTAATACACGATTGCTAACAGAAATCAGCGTATGTACAGGGACCAAAGAGCATCCGGTTAGTATTCAATTATTAACAGGTATTCAAATATTTTACTTACTTATACCTTTAGTATAAGGAAGTATTAACAACTTCTAAGTTGAGGAACGCGGACATATTGTGGAAACTTGTAATAAATGAATAAAACAAACTTATTTTTGAAATATTGTCTATATAGACAATCAGACAGTCTATAGACAATATTTCAAAAATAAGTTTGTTTTATTCATTTATTATAAGGAAGTATTGTAATCGTGCAACAATTTGAGTTGAGAGTTTTCGACGGAATTTCATATTTTAAGGTCCACTATATATGTTTTGATCATTTTTTGCGATGGAATGATAGACTCAGAAACGATTTTAGCAATGAATTTGAAAATGTTACAAGTGCTAAACATTTTATAATATCCAAAATGACCACTAGAGAAAAGAAAGACATGTCATACAAGACATGCCTGGACGTCGGATACTCGTTAAAAAGAGTTGGCTTACGTCCACCAGAGCGACGAAAGAGCGTTCTGGTAGTAGGCAATATGACCTCATAGTTAATGCCCGAGCATGATTCACAATAACTAACATGTTTTATAACATAACCTAAATAGTTGCTAAGTTAATTATTGTATTTATTTCCAGGCTGGTCATGTCCTGATCACTTTATCGACAAACAACTTTATGATGATTCGATCAGCGACACTGTTTGCTGAAGGTATCTTCGAAGGGGAAACTTTAGTGATCCATCCTCGTCCTCAGGAGGTCACCAGTCAGTTGGACATCCCTCTTGTACTTCCTAAAGACACCCCACTCGACATTCATATTAGAGTCAGTATCTAAACAGCATCCATTTATACTATCCTTAGGTCACCATCATCTCTTCTCTTATCTAGCACCTCTTCTGGAGAAAAGAATTTCATTTGAATACTTCTAAATTGAATAGTTTTCGAAATTTAGAAATTATTTATTTATTTTTGATTTTATGTACAAAAAACAATCGTTCTGAGTTACATTCTCTGATTCAGCCAGTTTTTTCCACTAGTGTTTGTACAAGCGATAATATTTCAACAATTCGAACCTAAAACTGTTTCACTGTCTTAAATTCAGTTTTGAAAAAAAAAGTATTGGTTTGATTTCGAGAGACCTTATGACCACATTAAACCGGCTTTAAAAAAGGACATAAGTTATCCCACCCACTTCAGTCCTAATATATTCTTAGAATAAACTACCCAAGACAACACTATAAAGAATCATTCCTAAGCAATTTAATTTGAGTCGTAGAAGTTTACTTCCCTAATTATACGAAGTATAAGGGAAGTTATGTAATCGGTCAGAAATTCAGTGTTGAGTTTACACTGAAATTTCATTTCCAAAAATAAAAATTAGTCTGGGTGTTTCTGTGAACATGATAATTCCCAAAAATGTAATAACTGTCATAATGGATGTATCGACACAAAATTTCATTTTTAAATTCGAAACCTCAGAAGGACGTCTCCTATTAATTTTCTGCGAAATCGGCGAAAGGGGGGATCAGAGGAGGCACAAAATCCCTAATAATTGCCAATGTAATGAATGTATCGACACAACATATAGTATATATGAGGGCGCCGGTAGCTCAGAGGTATGCGTGCTTGCTTTCTGAGTTCAAGATCGTCGGTTCGAAACCCGACCGAGGCAGTTAGTTTATTTTATCGGGGAGGTAAAATAAACTTTAGCATGCCGTCCTTCGGATGGGACGTTAAGCGATGGTCCCGAGCCTGTACGATGTCAGGTACTCGTTAAAGACCCTGCCCTAGGTGAATAAAAATTTAGGGTAGGCAAAATTTAGGACTCCCATAGTAGAGTCGGGCTCATGTCCACCACAATGACGAAAGAGCGCTCTGGTAGTAGGCGATATGACCTCGTAGTTAAAGCCCGGGCATGAGTCATAATAACTAACATTTAGTATGAAGATTCAGAAGCCCCTATGTAAGTCAACTATTGATTTTTAACCCAAACGATAGATTGTGGAGAAGGAGATTGTCGATGATTTATAAACTTTTTTTTTTTTTTCCAGCATCTTGAAACTTTTAAATGCATATAATTGCTAATAAAAAATAAACTGGGAGAAATAATGTTATGATAAATGCATTATATACATTCTTGAGATTAAGAAAAATAAAAATAAAGAGAATAAAATACAATTATTAATAAAAATAAAAAATTTTAAAATAGGATATAAGTTATCCCACTCACTTGGATTTGAATATCTTCAGTCCTAATAGATATTCTTAGAGAGGGCGCCGGTAGCTCAGTGGTATGCGTGCTTGACTTCTGAGCTTAAGAACATGGGTTCGTAACCCGACCGAGGCCCTTAGTTTATTTTATCTGGGAGGTAAAATAAACTTAAGCACGCCGTCCTTGGGATGGGACGTTAAGCGATGGTCCCGAGCCTGTACGATGTCAGGAACTCGTTAAAGACCCCTGCCCTAGGTGAATAAAAATTTAGGGTAGGCAAAATTTAGGACTCCCACAGTAGTCGGGCTCATGTCCACCAAAGTGACGAAAGAGCGCTCTGGTAGTAGGCGATATGACCTTGTAGTTAAAAGCCCGGGCATGAGTCAAAAACCTAACCTAACCTATATTCTTAGAATAAACTACCCAAGACAACACTTTAAAGAATCATTTCTAAGCAATGTAATTTGAGTCGTATAAGTTTACTTACCTAGTTATACGAAGTATAAGATTAATAAAAATAAAAAATAAAGAAAAATAAATTGATTTGAAAATGCAGTGTATAATAATTTCATGATAAATCTATACTAGTTCTATAGTCACTATTTTCTGTTTTCAGGCATTTGTTGGTGTGGATGCAACAAAAAAACAGTACCATGTGTTTGAAGTGACCCGACAACTTCCTCGCTTTTCCATGTACACCCTAGCCACATCTGTTTCCCGAACTGTACCCAACAGTTTTGTAACTTTCCGTTTGAACGAAAGAGCTCCAAGGGTAAAGTTAAAGGATCTTGATTTAACTGAAGCACCTGTTTGAGCACTTTGTATTTGTTTGGTACGTGCACTTCAACACTCATTTTTATTATTATTTTTTACGAGGAAAACCTGGTTAATCTAAAACTGCCTAAATGGAATCCCTTTATAAACGGAATTTTTAGTTTTTTTCCCGACCCTTTTTTATCATTATTCATTATATGTTATATATATGCTACGGGTAAAGTTAGATTAACGGTTAAACCTAGGATTACCCGGGTAAACCTAGTAGTACCCGCTGCCGCTTGGTTAAAGTCCGAAATATAATTGGAATAGTTCACGTTTCGGGCTTTACCCGGGTAAAGTATATGTCAAAGCTAGAACCTGTACTACTTCAAATATAGGAACGACGGGAGGGGCAGATATATCGTCCCGCCGGCGGAACGCCGGCAAATACGCCCCCAAATTTTGTAATATTTCGATTTATGTTTGCTCTAGGAATTTATGTACCCAGATGAATGATTATCGCTGTTAGACAGCTTACAACAATGGAAATTGAGGTGTGGTCGAACTAATTAATAAGTACCTAATCTTTATAGTGGAACATACGTCCACTAATGGCCTTGTCATTATTAGTATACCTAACTTTAACCAAGCGGCAGCGGGTACGACGCAGTTTACCCGGGTAATCCTAGGTTTAACCGTTAATCTAACTTTACCCGTAACATATATAATCGAAAGGCGTGTGTTCTCTAAAAATAGTATAGAATAATTGGTTCCTTTTCTGTAATTGAAATGTATCTAGTACTTCCATAAATGGAACGAAAATTGCAAAGAATGGCGTATGTTAGTGGGACTGCGGTGGGGAAATATAAGGAGTAGCGCCTAGCTTTTTCTAGTTTTCTAACATTTTAGCAATTTTACTGCAATTAATTTCACTTCTTGTTTTTTTCTTAATTAACTTTTATCAAAACATCATATTATTCTCAACTATAGGGGATGTAATTGGTTGAAAATTCTATGTAGTTTCAAAAATGAAAAAATAAACTAAATTATTTCTGACTGTGAACACGATAACTCCTGATAAAATGAATGTATTGACACGATTTTTTTTTTTCTAGAACCCCATACTACGACACCTATTAATTTTCAGCCTTATTGGCTAAGGGGAAGAGAAGGATGGTTTAATACAGAAACTGAAATAACTGCCGATGTAATGAATATATCTATAGATTTTTACCCCAAACGGTCGATTGGTTTTGGAGGGAGAGCAAATACTAAATACTTTTTTTTTTTTTTTTTTGAGGGCGACATTACATTTTGAAGATGATTTTTGATGAAGCTGGTCAACAACGTCTGCTTCTCCAACTATTACATAGATCATTTGTAGGTTAATTATTGTTCCGGGCTTTAATTACGAGGTCATATCGTCTACTACCAGAGTGCTGTTTCGTTGCTCTGGTGGACTTGAGCACGACTCTACTGTGGGAATCCTAAATTTTGCCTACCAAGGTTAATCCACATAGGTTAGGGGATCTTAAACGAGTACCTGACATCGTACAGGCTCGGGACCATAGCTTAACGTCCCATCCGAAGGACGGCGAGCTCAAGATTTACACACCACTCAGATAAAAAACCTTAAGGGCCTCGACCGGATTTCGAACCCGCGGTCTTGAGCTCAGAAGGTAAGCACGCTACATCTGAGCTACTAGCGCCCTCCCATTTGAAGGTTATCATAGTGAGAATTAAAAAAAAAAAAGTATATGATTACTCATAGCTGAAGGTCATAAGCAAAAAGAGAAAAAACGAATTAAATATTATTTCTGTAGTTAAACGAAATAACTTCTAAATTCTTCTGCCGAGTGTTTCGCTAAGTATTCTAAATATAATATTAAGTTTTTATATAAAATCACCAGAAATGTTCTTCCCCAACTCGAATCATTTGTCATCAACTAAGTCTTTACTCACCCTACAAACTCTTCCTTGTGTCAATTTGCTTGAAAAGCGGTAGGTTTTTTTTACTCTAGGACATCTCAATCCTCATATCAGACTTCATAGGTGTCATTTAAGTGAGGACTGATTTCTTCTAAATTAATTATTTTATATCATTAATTGAAAAATTAAATATTGAAAATTTACTTCCTGTTCACATTTATTTTCTGATATATATATATATATATCTTACCTTCTGTATCCTTTTCAGTTCTTCAGTCTTCTTGTTTTGTATATATATATATATTTTTCTGGCGTTTTTATTCCACCTAAAAAAAAATTGAAATCATATATTATTTCTCGACCATCAGAACAGGATTAATATTTATTTGAAATGAGAAATGAAAAGAGAATGCCATCTTTGAGAATCTCGCTCCTTAGATATTGGAATGATAAATTGAAAATGTTGAAGAACAGATAGAAAATGATGTGACATCATAAACCAACGTACTCCTGATGATAGAAGAAGAATAGAAAAAGTTGGATTGGAAAGGAGAATAACGAAGGCTGTGATGATGTGAAAATCAGAAGGTAGAAGACATACATCATATGTTACCTTCCCTCGGTGGTTCTCCGATTCTAACTGCGCTGCGATTTTCTCTTTAAGCTAATCATACTACACCACTAACATAACAACAAAAACCTGCTAGTCATTAATCAATTTGTTTTATTATTTAATTTCTCCCCTTCAAGTCTGAATGCAATAATTTCAATTAACTATGAAACAGATTCTGTTTCATTCTCTCATCAGTGAAAGTAGTCCACCCCATGTCTCTCATGTTAGAACACATTTTGGAGATCACTGTACAACCTCCTCATGAACAGTTCTACAACCCCCATTCTGCTCTACAATACGTATAATTATAATTATGTATTTAAATGTGAAAATAATACGAGTTCTTCTATCTTCATGCAATTTACATACCTTGTAGTTAGTTACAGTGACTCATGCCCGGGCTTTAACTACGAGGTTATATCGTACCACATCTTATTACCTCCAGAGCGCTCTTTCGTCTATGGTGGGCATGAGCCTGACTACTATGGGAGTCCTAAATTTTGCCTACCCTAAATTTTTATTTACCTAGGGCAAGTGTTTCTAACGAATATCTAACACCGCACAGGCTCGGGACCATCGCTTAACGTACCATCCGAAGGACGGTGTACTAAAGGTTTTTTTCACTTCCCAGGTAAAAAACCCAAGGGCCTCGGCTGGGATAGCGAACCTCTGAGCTACTGGCGCCCTCATTGTATATCTGTGCTTTACTTGACTTGAACTAGTACACAAACAATATAATGTTTTGATTTTACAGCTGGAGTCTTGGCAAAACCAAAATTTCCTCGTGATGTCGAATACGGATTTAAGAGGAGGAGAGGGCCCGAGCAGTGCCGAATGGAGGATCTCACTGAGCTCACTCCGCGACGGATCTGGTGTTCAGATCAAATGTGAAACTGGAACTATCACCATCAACACGGAACACATGTCTTTGGCTGCGGACATCATACAATCCATGGCACACTTTTTCAACATAGAAACACTTCAAGTGAGCATTTTATTTTTTCGTAAAATTTTAATAAATTATTTGGACTTTTTGACAGACTGCCCAGCGTGACCAGAACTACATAAGGTCAACGTCTATCAATTTTCAGCCATGTTGGCCAAAGGGAAGGAGGGGGGACCAGGAGAGAAGCTTGCCTCAAAAACTCTAAAAAAACCCTGAGTATTAAACTTATTAATTAATTTTCAGCCGAATCGGCAGAAAAGAAGGGGGAATCGAAGGGGGGGGGGGGGGGGGGTGTCAACATAAAAATCCAATAACTACCGAAGTAATAAATTTCACATTTGAAGTCAATGAGGAAATAACCTGTAAAATTTCAGCGATATCGACCAAAGGGGACGGGGCCCTATTCAAAAACCCTTATAACTGCCGATGTAATGAATATATCGACACAAAATTTAGTAAGAGGATTTAGGAAACCCCTGTTTATTCTTGAATATTATCGCAAACGATCGACTGGTTTTGGAGGGGGGGGGGGGGGGGGAAGATAATTGATTCATTTGTTTTGGGGAAGTACATTGCCAGTGATTCACCGACGACTTTTTTTTGAGTGTTTTTGTTTTTAGTTAGTTATTATATTTTATTTTAATATGAAAAAATCACTCCTATTGTTTAGTTAATTAATGTTATCTGCTTTCTTTAATTTTAGTTTATTCCTCATTATTTAGAAATTGTATTTATGATTATATATCGAACTCTTTGCTGAAAGATAATTCTTTATGAGGAATAAGCTTATTTATTCATTCATATAGTAAATATTTATTATTTTTTTCATCAGTCTTTTGCAGATTTTCCTACTGTTTATGATGAACTTCGAGATATGTTTCTACATATTGATGAGTTACAACAAAACGCATCAAAAATGTCTGCAACTATTGCAGATATATCGAACTTAACAAGAAGTTTGATAGTTCAAGCGGAGGATTCGAGGTTATTAGAATGCATGTAAGTATTTGCAGGTGTGTTTTTAAAGAATTACAAACCACTCCACTCAGCACCTGTTTGGAATTTTCCTTATGCATAAAAGATGTACATTTTATTGATATGTGAAACTGTTGATTTGTACCCTTGCTGAAGACACTATATACCTATCCCATAACGATCAAGTCAAATCGACCGAAAAAGAATGGGAGAGGGCCTCAACTGAAATACCCTCCAATAACGGCTCATGTATAATGAATTTATCAGACAAAAAATTGCCAGTCCGAGAAATTGAGTATAAAAGTTGGTGATGGCTCTCCTGTACATCTGGATTAACGCAAAGTCGCAGAACAGTGCGGTTTTCAGCTTTGCATTTCGCTTTGAACACCAAGAAAGAAGCTCAATTACCGGTAAAGTGAAGAAATAAGCACTAAGAAACGACCCGGGTAAACTGCTAATTTTATATAGGCCATGTTTATTTCTAGTCCAGACAAGACCCAGCTGTTACAGAACCGACGAACTATACAGACGATGTGTCACTGTATGCATTGTCACTGTATACACTACATAGTTTTTGCACAAAATGTTTGTTTCTGTATTGTGATAATGCATTAATGTTTATTGATTCAGCCCAGCTGTGCTCTTCACTTGTGTTTGCTGTTACTTTATGCATGATTATTAGTTTATTTTTTCATTCTAATTCTGCTACAATATATAAATAAATTTTTTTTTTTGTTTTTACCCATTTTTTTTTTAGTTAACCCCTAAGTGGAAGTCTTTAAAATAAAATATAGAAACACATTTAATTCTGTACGGGCTAGTCTGATTGATAGTCACATAGCACTGGTCCTCCTTAGTCGTTTCTATTTAACAGAACCTGTCTTGGCGTTATAGTATATTTGGGTATATCATTCCTTATCCGAAACCTTTTTTACTGCTCTCAAGTAACACCGCATTTATTTCTAGTGACACTTTTTCGTATATAACATTAAAACGAGATTTTATACTCGGATATTCAGATTCGATATTACTTAATATAAGTATGAATATTCGAAGAAAATCCATGTTACATTTTCACTGTTGGTTCAAAATCGGTCAAGGACCATAACAGAACTATCAGAGTTTGTGCCAACTTTCTATACACTACTCTCCATATATTCCATAAAATGTCAGACGGTCGTGTGGGTGAAGGCCCATATGGGCTTGCGAGGCAACAAAGATGCTGTTACTTGTGTCAAGAGAGCCTCCACTGAGTGTGCTGCAGTCGAGTGCTAAGCAGTCTACCGGGACCTGCATAGCGAATGTAAGATGAAAAATGGCAGGTCGAGTATGGCAACTCGAGAGTTTCTTTAAATCTTTAGTTCCCAGTCTGAATCAGAAATCATGGTTCTTGCAGCAACCGGTTTCGAAAAAAATATGACAAGGTCGATTGATGTGTTCGAATCATGGACTTTGTGGGTTCTATCTGCACAGGATCGGTTCATGCTCTTCCAGATGTGGGATCCATGAGGGAGCATATGGTCATGGAGTGTACCAAGTTCGTTTACTATGTTAATCGTCACTCCACCGCAAAAATATACATTAAACGCTTGTCAAAGGAGTGTATAAATTCCCGCTGGAGAAATACATAGCCGGTGCTTCACCGACACATTTTTTCTCTACATAGAGTCTGACGTGCAAAGAAAGCAAACATTTCAGAGGAATCTGTTTTAATGTATTTAATTATTGAAAAAAAAAAAGAAGAAGAACATTATTTTTTCATATATAAACATATTTATTTAAATTGTTAAGTAAGATCTAAACAGAATTCACATTAATGTTATTAAATATCTATTCACTTTACACAGTATCAGTGCGATGAACAGAAAATAAAATTAAAAATACGAATTGTCAGCAAAAGTTTGCCTCTGATACTGAGCTATCTTTAATATGTCCCGCTGAACGAATACGACTGTGGCTGAATTGTCAAATATAATTTACCAAAAATATTCAAAATAAACGTAAGTTTGTGGACAATTTGTGTTAGTACATTAACTCATTCTAAAATATTCTAGTGTTAAATTCAACTAAATGACTGCGGAGATACGAACTACTACAGAAGGTTACACACACAGCCCGATAGTTTGCGTGCTTCCCCTGCACCCACTCTTTACTACGAACCTCAGAACACAACCACAATCGCTGTGATCACAGCTGAGTAGGAGACTTAAATGTGTCATCTCTATAATCTTTTTGACGTGTCACCTGATGAATTTTGTCCAACTCATACTCACATATTGAGGTATCACACAAAGCAATGACAAATAACAATGCTCAATCTAACTCAAATAACGACAGAGAAAAGAGCGGCTGGACAATATGTGCCACATTTTGTAGAATTGCCAATATACATATTTTTTTCCAAGACATTTCTTCAAAGTAGGGCTATTTCCACTACGAATGAGATGCATAACTTAGTGATAAAAATAAACGGATTTCCTGAATAAGTTACTGGAAGAAAAATCAGGAACGGCTTAAAGAGTATATTAAACTAGTTGAGAAGATGCGGCAAATGACGAAAACTGAATTCTTAACAACCCCTATCATCATGTATTCACTCATTGTAATAAAAATATTATTGAGTACAAATAATTTCCCAATATAGCAACAATTACATCCTTGAAAATTCTACAGAAAATATATATATTCTCCCTCGATCAACAATCATTTTGAATTGTTGGACCGGTACAGAACGATTGGCGAATTGCCACGATAACATATCTATCAAGCCGTGAATACATGGCGCCCGTTTTTTTTATAATTAGCAACATCTTGAGGAAAGAAATTTTTGGTCCGAATATGTATGTTATCATTTTCAACATCAAATCTCAAATAATATATTTACGAATAAGTATAAAACGACTTTATGCAATAAGTGTTTATTAAAAGTTATCGGTTAAACACCGGCAATGTGCTTCTCCAGCGTGAATTAACAACGTTCTCGCTCTTCCTCAAAAACAAATATACCGACTAGTTGAAAATCAATAGGTCCCTTACTCAGGGTCTTTCGAATCCTCACACAAAATTTCATGTCGATTC
The DNA here is from genome assembly GCA_963662175.1 of Aradus depressus. NCBI lineage: Eukaryota > Metazoa > Arthropoda > Insecta > Hemiptera > Aradidae > Aradus > Aradus depressus. The sequence goes on from OY759214.1 coordinate 42,152,584, forward strand.
ATTACACCCGCAGTTGTTTGGGGTTTTGAGTTGTGTGCCTCCTCTAACCCCTTATCTTCCCTTTGGCTAAAAATTGATTTGTGCCCTCTTTATAGGGTTCTGGATATACATATACAATTTTGTGTCGATATATATTCATTCCATCGGAAGTTACCGTGTTCAAAGACAGGATTTTTTTTTTCATTTTAGGTATCAAGGGTCGGAAAATATGAAATTCCGGTTAAAACTCAACACCGAATATCTGACCGATCACATAACTTCCCTAATACTTCGTAAAGCGGAGAAATAATGTTGTGGGGAAAAACTAGTTCCCCTCATGAAGCAAAAAGCACTTCACACACGATGTGATTTGATATTGAGAATGAAGAAATAATAATACAATTATTTACTGTCTTTATTCATCCAAATCATGCATGATACTAAATGAATGTATATTGAATTTGTTTTATGATAATTCCAATAATTTGCGGAAACAGTGAGATAACCACTCATGTGAGTATTTACAATTTTACGAACTTGAACTATGTATAACCTTCCATAGTTATGACAGCAATATATTTAAAAGTAATAACTACATTTAATTATTAAACTATTAATCTAGATCACTCACAACAATATATTTTAGGCATATTTTATATATTTAAAAATGTTCATGTCCACACGAATACCATCAGAAATAGGATATGACACTGCATTGCTATTGTTAACAGATTAAATAACATAAAATCTTACCTTGTCACAGTATAGAAATATGAGCTCCTCGAAGACAAATAAATTAAAATTAACACTAAATAAAATTCTCCTAGCACGGCAGCAGGTTAGATGAACAAATGTGCTTTGAGAAATGCTGAAAACGTAGTTGTTAGCGTGGTAACCAAGAGCAGGTTTTGTTTTAAGAAATGCATCTAAAATTGAAAATTTAAATTTTTGGCATCGCTAATACGAACTTTCTGGTATAATAATCCGAAACTTATAATGAAAGGTGAATACAAATTTTAAAAAAAGTAAAATTATAAAGGCTGGTGTTAGGAGGTTTGGTAGGTTGCAGTAAGGTTATAATATTAGATAATTTCGGAGTTCTTGGTTTTATATGATTATAATTTTTCTTCGTGACATCGTATACGATGTCTTTTATTCTTCAAAGAAAAAGTGTCTCATTTTATAGAACATTATTTAGATGTTTTACATATTCTACAAACTTCTATCATCCTGTTATAGGATTGCGAAGAGGGTTGATAGACGCATCTAATGTTGCGTCTGAAGGTCAAAATCTTAGACATTTTAGTGTTACTAAGGATGACTCCATTGGATTGAGTGAAATAGTATTTGAACAAATTTGTAATGAAACTCTTGAGTCTCTTAGTGATTTTTTTGAAAATTTAATTGATTCTCATTCCCAGCTGAGAGGAGCAGACGTTGTTTATGGGGATGGAGTACTAACTGTAACACTTGGGGAGAAGGGTACTTATGTAATTAATAGGCAAACTCCTAATAAACAGATTTGGCTAAGCTCTCCAGTGAGCGGACCGAAAAGATACGATTTGATTGATAAAAAATCATGGGTTTATAAACACGATAATATTCATTTACATTCATTATTGCAAAAAGAATTAACAGATCTATTAAAAGTAAATGTGGACCTATCCAAGTGTTGTTTTTCTGAACATACAACTGTGTAAGGAAGGTATGTAGTTTAAATTTTAAATTCAAAGTCAATACCTACTATACAATATTTCTCATCAGTATCAGGACCTCTCGAACTAGTTTTATCGAAATTGGACACAGATCTTTATAGGACTAGCATCATGTTCGCAAAGATTTCAAAGTATGTATATAGGGCGCGGTGATTCAATTTAATTACGTATTTATTAAAACGGCAATCTGTATAAATCGTCCAATTTCGATGGGCGTCTACTCGTTCGAAAGGTATGGATACTTCTCTATCTCCCGCTCTGTTGGTTTTCTAAATTCCCAACAATTATTCATTTACTCTTATGGCAAGTTATATATAATACTAATTTAATTATTTAGGTAGAAATGTAAAGTTAAAAAGAATACAAAAAAATAGCACCATTTTAATTTACGAACAGGTATGACTTTTATCTTATGTGCCAGTATAACATATATTTACAATTTTAAAAAAATATGTTGATTGGTTTAGTCAACATGGAAAAAACCCTACTCAGGAGGCAAGAATTCCTTTATATCTTGTATCATTTCAAACAGATCCACATTTTTATTTCTTATTTGCGAAATAAGTTCACGTAGGTAAGAAGAAATATCATCGTGAACATTAATAAAATAACAAATAAAAGTAAAAGTTCCTTCTGAGAATATATTAACAATATAATATATTAACTGGGTATATAACGGAAAAGTACCGAGTTATCGAAGATGATAAATGTATTCGTCATCATTAGTATATATTTTTTAGATATATACTTTTTTTTTATTTAAACATAATTCTATCGATAAATTTTCTTTTTTTCATAATTTAAAACAACCAAATTACTGTACGAATACATTTTCTTGGCAATCTGTGATGATTTAGTGGAAAGCTAATAATAACATAGAACTTGTTTATTGTTTATATTGTCTAAAATATATTCATACATATAGTGCATAAGTTTTGACTTGCGCAATCGTCAACAATATTTTTTGTGGAATATATAATTGTTGACAATATAATGGACAATATAATTGTTGAATAAGTTCTTTGTTTTTAACCAAATTACTGTTGGGCTCATCAGTATATTTCAAGTGTTGAACTGATTCCAGGTCTACTTTGTGAAAATTCATATTGTGAAGGATAAAATAATACACACACTACTTGTCAATATTTTCACTATATTGGTCAAAATTACACGATTATAGTCTCACCTCTTACGGCATTATCAAGTGAACTGGTGAGTGTTTAGTTCAGCAGAATTCTTGGTTTAGTTCACTTGATAATGCCGTAAGAGGCGAAACTAGTCGTGTAATTTTGACCAATATAGTGAAAATAATGACAAGTAGTGTGTGTGTATATTATTTTATCCTGCATCAGTATATACTTAACACTCGTCTGTTAGGAAGTTACTGAAGTTCTTTTTTTCTTTTAAATAAACACATTTTGCCTTGCAAATGTTCTATTTAATGTTAAAAACATAATCGCTGTTTCAGGAAAGACTTAAGGGAAAGTTATAGTCGTCTTCAACAGGTGAATCAAGATTTAATGCGTGTTTATGCTCTGCGGTGTGCTAATCATAACGAACTTCTGAAAACCTTGAGAAGTATAAATACCATCATTCAACATGCTTCAAGACTTAGAGGTATAACAATAATCTAAATATTTGTACTTTCTGCATGTTTCTAATTGTTTATTACTTTCGATACTTTGTACAGTAATTTATATTACCTTATTTGGCCTATAGAAATGGACTTGTGCAGATAGGCATCTTCAAGGGACCTTTGAAATCGGTTCGTTATATCCGAACTTCCTTGCATCCGGACTTTGCTTGCTCTTACAAAAAAAGACTAAGAGATAAGTTTTTTTAAAACAAAATCCCCCTTTTTTTGGGAAATCCCCCCCCCCCCCCCCCCCCCCCCCCCCCGGGTTGATATTTCTGGCATGTTAATTTCACTATTTACAGAAACAAAAGTACGATCCTGATCAGTAGAAAAAAATATTACAAAAATGGACGATGCTTTAAGGACAATTTCTTCTCTCTCGCCGTCGATTTCGCTCGGTTCATCTTTGTCTGTAATCAAAATCGACTTCAGGATCTCTTCATCACTAGGTCCTTTTGTAATCAAGAAGCAGCGTCAATTTATCATATCTTACTTTGACATTTTTGTGACTCATTTCTATAATATGTGATCAAAAAAGTTGAAAAATAAAATAATGACTAATAATTTCAAGGGACGTCAGTTCTTTTTAATTGTAGTAAAAATGCAAAAATATTATTTATAAAATTACGAATGCCTTCCAAAATAAGTATCATAAATTTGGCATACAATGAATCAAAAATAATCTAAAATCTGTCCGTTATTAGGAACATTTTTCTTTCGATTGTAGCAAAGCATTGTCAAATCATTATGTTGGGTCTTCCGAATTTTCTTTGCAGAAAAACATTCCTCCTCATAACTTTTTTTGTTTTTTCTTTATTGGCCCACACGGTAGAAATTGTTGACAGGGAAACACCGAATTCTTTTGATAAAGTAGAATTTGACCCACCCTCTTCTAGCCGCCAAATGATGTTCGTTTTTTCGGCCAATGATTTTTTTCTTTTACACGTCATTGTTGACACGTTTAGAAAACACAAACAACTGAGGGTAATTGAAAATAAAGTTTAAAAACCCCACCACGTCTTTTATGATATTTTATTTACCCCCTCTGCAGTTTATTTGATTTTATTTACCCCAGATGAATAAAAATGTAGGTTAGGCAGAATTTAGGACTCCCACAGTAGAGTCGGGCTCATGTCCACCAGAGAGACGAAAGAGCGCTCTGGTAGTAGGCGATATGATCTCGTAGTGAAAGCCCGGGCATGAGTCATAAAACCTAACCTAAAATTATTATAAACAAAAGAGAGCAATCTGGTTGAGATAGATATTTTTTCTAATGTTGAGTGAAGTCGAGGTTCTGTTATGTAAATACAAAACTTAGTATTTGGCCAGCGTTTCGGAAATTATTTCTTCAGGGCGCAACAGTGCTTTTTTTGTTTTTTCTGACCTCCGGTGGAGGCCACGACACCCGTTCGCTGAGTCGTCGGGAAAAAAGGCCTAACCTAATTGTTTATTTATAAAATAAAAATAATAATCTGTTACTGAACTCGGCTAGGAGAGACCGCCGCACAGTGGGGCGAATGTCCAATCTAGGTGGACAAAATTCTGAAACCTTGTATTGTTACAGGAAATGACACGCTGATTACGAATATACCCCATATGACGGTTCACAAATGAACCCTTGATTGAGTTTTTGCTGAAATACATCAAAAACCCTCACTTTTTATTTTATTATTATAAAATTACAAGAAGAGGATTCATTGTATCAAAAGCTTTCAAAAACAAAATTTACAGCCAATGAAATTCCACATCAAATGAGACTATGTACAATCAATCAATGGCACGCAATTGAACGTTTTTAAACCCAAACGGCAAAAATAATTTGAAAAAACCGCTAATCATAAGTAGTTTAATATGGCCCATGGTTCGGTTTGTCACTTAATGCTCTGAGCGTCTAGATTAGTAAAACTTTTACATTTACTCAATAAGGTAAAGCTATAAGTTCCGATTTCAACCAGTTGCTTAAGAACGGGATATTGAACCTCGCATAACCTTTGTGCTGTCAGGTCCAGCACAGCCTGCAACTACAATTCTGCTCTTGTCTCCGTGATAGTTACATGTTCTACAGGCACACAACAAGCCTTTTTGCCCTTCTGTAACTTATAGTACGATGAGTACAAATCGTGCCCAGTTTGTACAGCCTTCTCCTTCAAGAAACAGTAGGAAGCCCTCGCTAATGCTTCATCGATAGAAAGAGGCCGTGTTACACTAGAATGGTTTTGATCTAGAAAGTTGTGTTGTGAGGCAGACGAATAACATGAAGAAGAGACTTCTTTTACTACCTTCTAGACGACACGATTTCCTGAAGCATAAAGAGCAAGATGCGCAGCGTATGTGAGTTTTTCGCAACCAGCACTTAATATATCACTCACTTTTCTTTTTTTAGATTTCTCGCTGGAATCTGCAATATTAACTTCGGGACGGCCCGAACGTTGAGACGTGGTGGGTTGCAGTAGCGACAGCGTAACTACAAAACCAAAGTCTTTTTCGTCTAGCCATGATGAATAGTTTTTGAAAAAAAGATCAGGTCTACGACAACTCTTTTCCCACCTTTCGCTTATTTTTCCCGAATAACGAGCAACAGTGTGTTGTATTGAGGGTTTGTTACTCACTTCCCCTTCAAACTGATCTGTAATTAGAGCTAGAACATATCTCATGAGGCCTTCGTTCCGAGATTTTTTCGGAAACTTGGACCACTCTTCAAAAAACTTCCGGGCAATGTTGAGTTATGATTCTGAAAATCAATCATTATTATTGAAAATACGAAGTATAGCAAAAAGATACAAATGAATCTGAAAACTAGAAAGTATAACGAAAAGGAAAATGGGTCAATTAGCTTGGGAGCTTTTGGGTAAACATTATTTTTTCTCGTTCAAAATTATGGATGTAACGGATTTTTTTAATGAAACAGTTCAAATATCTCTGTAACTGAACACTACTTACAAGAACCGTGCATATGATTACTTACCTTTCTCTTTATAGTTCATTTCAACTGCCGAATATAGCTCAAACAATGATCGAACTGCTATTATTGCAGTCAGACTAATAAATCCGCGTCTTATCCTAGTAGAATGATAACACTTGTTCAAACGTGTATACTTGGTTTGTTCCATCTCTAGCAGTATTTATTTTCATTCTAAATATTTACATTTTCGGAGCCACTCACCTTTCGACAACAATGTCTAGGGCGAGAAATCTTAAATTGTTGACTTGACTTTTGTCCACCTAAAATGGTCATTCGCCCCACTGTGTGCCGCCTATCGTCTGTGTGATTGTGGAACTTGTAATAAATAAATAAAACAAACTTATTTTTGAAATATTGTCTATTCAACCAAAGATATTTACAAAACTACTGGTTTAGCGTTGAACTAAGTCGACTTAGTTCATAACTAGACCTGACGATGGTGTAAGGCCGAAACCGGTAGTTTTGTAAATATCTAGACAATATTACAAAAATAAGTTTGTTTTATTTACATACCACCTTCATTACACACACCCACGCAAATGTAATTATAAGACCCTGAAGAAGAACATAAACAGTTTCTGAAACTTTGGCTAAATACTGATAATTTTTATTCACATGACAGAACCTCGACGATATATATATATATATTTTAAATATAACACTTCCAATAGGCTTGGGGTTTATGGTCCACAACGCGGTTTCCTATACGAAGCCGCAACGTACGATGACATATCCTTCATCCCCCTTATCTGTACATTTATTTTTATGTTGTTATATATTTTTTATATATATTGTTTACAGTTGGAAAGTTTAAAGGTGACATAGCTGGACTTAGTCGAAGTGCTTTGGCAACCAAGAACGTAACTGGACTAATTCGAATTATAAAAACTGGCGAACCATAAAAGAAGTATGGATAGTGATGTGCAGTCCATAAATCTAGGCAATTTATGGATGGCTCCCAATGTATATTTTTATTTTTTTGTGTTTTTAAAGGACATTTTTGAATAATATTTCAATATATTTTATTTGAATCTGTACAAAATGAATGGTGCGCTATTTGCATGTGTAAAATAAATGTTACTACTTTTAATTTGATTGGTATTTATTATCCACATCCTTTTTATTTGAGTTAATATCTGGCAAATGTTGCTAGACATGAGGCAATTATACCATCACACTGGTCCTACTTAGGTGGGACTACAGATGTGCCATTTGCATGTACTCACTGTTCACTATGAAACACAAACACTTACCACCTTCACTACACACATCCACTCATGTCATTATAATACCATGAAGAGAAAAACAGAACCTCGACTTCACTCAACGATACTGTCGACTCTATTAATCATTATCTCGCAAGTGCATTAATAATTGCAATATTTAAAAAAGGTTGTTGACAGTTGGGATGTTTTTGTGATTATTACAGTTGAATGTTTCCTGAATTTGACATTGAATATATCCGGATTGAAACTGGGAAACATTTTTGGTGCAAATATGATTAACGGTGCTCAGAGGATTTGATGGTTAATGTGCAAATGTCTTATTTTTTATTATTATTTTTTTTGATAGCATTAGAGCAAATCTCAATTAGCAAAACCTCGATTTTACGAAAACGAGTTACCACTACATAAAAAATATGTTACTTATAAAAAATAAGTGATTAATTAAAATACACAATTTCTTTGTCAAACTTCACTATATATTGTGATATTTATTATTATCTTGTAAATATCTGTTTATTGGAATGTATAGAGTAACAAAAACAAGGAATTCCCCGTCATTACCTAAAAACCCCCTCCATAACTGTACCTTCTACCCTGTCAACCAATTCTGTCAGTTTGTAAGTGACTCTTGATAATGCCTTAACACGGCGAAACTAGTTAAATATATAGTGAAGTTTGACAAAGAAATTGTGTATTTTAATTATCTATTCCTAGAATGGAGCTTCACAAAGTAAATCTGGAAACCATAAATTAAGTGATTAATTGACCAGACTGAACCCCCAGTATGGAATCAGGTATCTTGAGTTTGGGAAGCTAGCGTCTATCTACTGAGTTACACCTGTCCTTGCTCAAAGAGACCCCTCTCCAGAACTGGATGTATTTCCTAGTTAGCCAGCCTTTTATTACTACCCTTGCGGTACCGCAGAAGGGTTCCGGTCCTAGGGGTCTTCCTTCAGCTCCTGACTTGGCTAGTTGATCAGCACTTTCGTTGCCCTCAATTACCTGATGTTCTGGTCCTCATCTCAACTCTACTCTGTTTTGGTCCACCAGGGACTCCATTGTTTGAAGGCATTCCAGAACTATTTTGGAATCTATGTTGACAGCTTGTAGCGCTGCTTCGCTGTCAGACAGTATCAGGGATCTGCCCCCCCCCCCCCCCCCCCCCCTTGAAGTTCCGTCCTGATGAGACAGCCGCATCCGAGGATGGCATATACTTCAGCTGGAAACTCAGTAGGATACTCACCTAGAGATATACTAGTACGCCAGATTGCCCTCCCACGTACCCCAGCTTGAACTCCTCTCATGATTTTTGAGCCGTCTATGAACCAGACCAGCTTACCCCGATGTTCTGGTATTTATACTTCAATTTATTTTTTCTAGTTGAAAACTGGTGTCATTTTGTCTGTGTTCATATTCAATATAGGGTCTCCGATATGTCCTAGAAACTTATTGAACGCCCGGTTCTTGGTATATTGTCCCGTATTAGGTTGTTTGTTTTCAGTTTATAGTTTCTTCTTCTTGCCTCTGCTTTCACTACCAACGAGAGTGGAGGGAGGTTTAGAAGGGGGTTGCTGCTGTTGGGGTGGTGCTCATGGATTCAGTCATTCCCAAGCAGGCAAGTCTTTGAACTTTATCCAATTGTCTCCTTTGTCCTGTATCGGCTTTCTGCCACCAGACTAAGGAGTTGTAAGTTATTATGCGTCTCACTACCGTTGTGTACATCCAGTATATCATTTTGGGATCGAGACCCCATGTTTTGCCAAAGGAACTCTTACAGTCCCTTAAAGCCCTGCTGGCTGTCTGTTATTTTCTCTACGTGTAGAGTCCAAGTCAACTTGATATCTAGTACAGTTCCCCACTATTTCATCTCCCTCGATAGAGGTATACCATGCCCTTGGAGGAAGGGTCCTACCCTACATTTTAATGTCCCTTATGTTCCTCTTTTGGTTGAATTATGCACAGGTTATCTTTTATCGTTTATTTGAAGGTTCCCTTGTGCTCCACCCTGTGACATGACTTCAACCACAGCACTTGAGAATCTGCCGCTGATGAAAATCACAAAAACATCAGCAAAGTGTTGTGTCTGAATACCATTGTTGGGAGTTTCAGCAAGAGCTTGTCGACAACCAAGCACCAAGGTTGAGGTGATAATACCCCTCTCTGCGGACACCTAGCTGCCGGCACTGCCTTTAATCTATTCAGTCCTTAAGCCGTGCGTATAATCCTGAATTTCGGCATGTTCTACGATCCACCAGCGTATGATGTTGATTCCACGCCTATGGACAGAATGTATTACTGTTACTACCGAAGTATTGTCAAAAGCGCCCTCTATGTCATGAAAGGCTCCCGAGGCAAATTCGTCTTTGCTCTCCCTCTAAACTTTCATCTCTTTATTTGGTGGACTCATACTTCTGTTTTTATCACACTGAAGGATTCCAGACCCTGACCTAGGTCCATGCATCGTTCCAGACCTGGACCCGGGTCTGGAACAGTGGATCAAAGTTTTGTCTGAAACAGTATACCCGGTCCGTGTCTGAAAATGTGAACCCAAGTGTGGGTCTGGAACCAGGTCTAGACGGAGAGCGGAAACTTACGTATGAGTGTGGATGTAGCCTCAAATTCAGAGATTGAAGGAACCTCAAAAGAGCAACAACAGAAGGTTAGGGTGGAACAAATAAATAGATCGAAGATTTAGACGGAGAGCGGAAATTTAGATAGGTGTAAGTAAAAATTATTGGGAAGTTCGTGGAAATCTGGTACCTGTTTTAAAATCTTGAACCCGGGTCCAGATTTGGATTTTTTTTTTTTCTGAAAATATACGCAATCCGTGCCACAATCAGAAAATATTTTCCGTGTCTACTCCAGTAGACTTGAAACATATGTAGTTGTCTGTCTATTACAGTATTAGTGTTTTTTTTAGAAAATACAAGGAATCAGTGCCACAAAGGCCACCTGTATTCTATAGTTCTGCATCAATCATATTAGCTAGACTTAACAAATACTTACGAGCGGTACGGAATCTCATTAATGTATACCCTGTGCTTGGGCGTAGGTAGGGGGACACGTGCTCCCCCCTGGCCAGAGCAAAAAACCAAGATAAAAAGTAAATAAACTAAAAAAATAGTTTTTATTAAAAATGGATAGCTTACAAGTTACCAATAGGATCTTCAAATTACCCGTGCGTCTGATTGCTAAATCAGCAATCAGCTGTTACATAAATGTACATGTACAAAACAAGTCATATTATATTTTTTAAATATACATGAATTCGATCATTTCACTTCCTCGCTCAAAATCTTCATTTATGTTATACTTTATACTTTTAAAGCTGATTTTACATGCGCAGTAAAAATGCAAAGCGCAGCAGGAGCAAATGCACGCTATTGGATGTGAGTAATTTAATTCTAAAAGCACAGAAACCACAGCGTGCATTTGCTGCTCATGTAAAGTCAGCTTAAGTATTACAGTCAATGGTTACCTCAGGGGGAGCTTCTACGGATCCGAGTCTCCAAAATTAATAACAAAAAGTCTGCAGCGCTAACCACGAAAACTGGGGGCTGTGCCCCCGGGAGTCTATACCCCCCACCCTCGTAGACTAACTTTGCCCCCCCCCCCTGCTCAAAGCCCTGGTACCAGGTCACATAGTGTTTGATTGATCGTATTTTATTATTAACCTATGCAGGAAAATGAGACTCCAGTTCATATTCTAAGCAAGTGTAAAACTGTAGAAAGGAAGAGGTTTTACTGTTTCGAGTCTGCCATAACGGAACCTAGGCAGGCTATGGATGGAACCTGTGAACCCTGCCTCCCCACGTCCGTCCCTTTCCTTTCGTGGTTGCCCCTGACCCTGTGTATATCAACCGAATGTTTTTATATGAATTTATCTTCCCTATTATGCAGATAGGGCCCGTTCAGGGATTACTGCTCTTTACTTTTTGAAATAATGATTATAATAATCAGAATATGCTGTTTTATACAAATGTATTAAATGTAGCATGTCAAATTTCAGTAAAGGGGGGAATCTGTGAAACATACAAATTATCGTTATTTACGAAAATGCTGCATCATCAATTGATAAAAGTTTCATTAAGTTTTCTTATCATCTCATCTTATCTTCATATCTCATAATAAAAAAATACAAATTGACATGGGGATGTTCAATTGAATTTTAATAATCGAATTCACAGCTATTACGTAATTAGGTTATCGATTCATCATTTAAATCGAAAATAAATGTTTTTATTTTGCTGTTGTGTTTATGTTGAACATGTCAGGCTTTTAGATAATTACTGCTCGTTTTCTCTTTGCGAAGGTCATGTGTTTTTCAGTTAAAGATTTGCTCTCAATAGTCAGTTATCAGTTATGTTGTATGACAATCCGTCTTTCGTGAGAAACAAATGGTTGAATGACTTGAATTTTTAAATGCTTTTAACGTCTATCCATAACTTTATGTAAATTTATCATACGTACCTTCATACATGTTAACCATAAGGATTTATCTATTTTACCGAAATGCCAACAAGGAAGAATTATAACAATAAAAACACTCTATTAAAAGTTATAATTTTGGGTGATGGTGGAGTTGGAAAATCCTGCCTAATGAATAGATACGTCAACAATAAATTCAATGAACATTCCTGTCATACAATCGGAGTTGAGTTTCTCAATAAAGAAATTGAAGTTAAAAATGAGCTATACACTCTCCAGGTATTTATTATTTTAACCTGTTTCAAATTAGTCAAGTGAACAATTTTTTGTGAAGTTACTATGCCGAGTCTCATTAATTGTCTCTATACTCAGTTGTTTCACCCCAAATTAATTCAATGAAGAAAACATTGCAATTTCGGTCTGAGCAAAATACATGAATGAGTTTCCGTCCCACTAGCTGCTGTACAAAAATTGTTTTTCAAGATTTTAATTTTAATATTTCACATTTTGTAAAAACATAGTCTTTCGGATAGTGTTCGTAAAATGCTTAAAATAAAATACCTACTATTTCTGCTGTAAAAAAGTTTTTATTACAAAAAAAAAATATATATATAGAAATATCTTTCAAAGGGACTACCCTTATTGTATTTTATTATTGAAGTACCTAGGTAATATTGATTAAAAAAAAAAATAAATCTTATTTCTTATCTTTGAAAAAGATATATTTTTCAATATTAGAGATCAAATGTTTCAATTTTTGAAAGTGTAGTTTGTTGTAAAAAAAAAAACGTTGATAGATTTTATTAGTACTTCGGTTAAACCTGCTAGTCAAATAAATACACTTTCTGACTATGATTTTGAAAAATAAACAATTGTTAGTTTCTTAATGTTCTTTTTTCAGATCTGGGACACCGCAGGCCAAGAAAGGTTTAGAAGTTTGAGGACTCCGTTTTACAGAGGCTCAGATATTTGTATGCTAACTTTTGCGGTGAATAGCAAATCAAGCTTCAATAATATTTCAATGTGGAAGAATGAATTTTTATATTATGCTGATATTAAAAATGGGAACACGTTTCCTTTTATAGTGGTAGCCAATAAGGTGAGTTCTTATTTGTACTTGTATCTTACCGTAATGAGTGTGCGATCTCTGGGTCTGTCATTGATTTTGCGTAGATATCCAAGGTCCTATTGGTTCTTGGCGGGTGTATTTTATAACATATATTTGAGTTTTTTCGACAGCTCAAGGATTAGACTCTGTAAAGTAGGTACATACCTATTTAAATTTTTTTAAACTGACGATTAATAAAAATTAATCCCAAATTTTTCCCACTTTTGCTTCTGTTTGGCCACGTTTACGCGCCTTTTATTGAGATGATTGCATTCCAGGAACTCCAATGTTTCTCTTGAATTCATTGTGTTCATATTGCGAATTTTTTATTCTGACTGTTTACTTTAATAATTTATTCTCTGAATTCTTTTTTATGCCCATTTCCCCCTTTCTTTCTTATTCTTTTCTAAGTCAATCAGTTCGATACTTTGTGGTATCGAAATGAAATGCATAAATAAATACTTGAAACTATAGGAGTACAAAAATAATAATACTAATAAGTAGATTAGATACAGTTTTTAATTTAAATTAAAATATATATTTTTTATGCCTATTTTTATATTTATAACCGGAAGTGTCTTTTTCACGACGATATTTCGGGACGTTCTATCGTCCCTTCATCCTGTCACAATAAAAAAATATAGAAATTAGAAATAAAACAGAAAACAATAATGAAAAAATAAAATAACAACCCATAAAAAATAAATAAAATAAAAATATCAAATAAAAAATAGCAATTAAAAAAAAAAAAAAGAAAGCTAAGTGTTCTTGGATATGAAACACGATTTTTTTGTTTCGAAATTATTTTTCTTCTAAGTATTGTATTCCTGACTAATATGGTTAAGTGTTGGGCGCCAGCTCTGGAAGTTATAGAAGACATTTTGAGAAAACTTTATTTATTTAAGATTTTTTACTGACTTTCTTCTAACAATCCTTAGATTCTTTATAGTTTTATAATCAGAGCAGCCAAGAAAAGTTAATGAATCCATGTGATATTCCTCTGCAGGTAGACGTCGATAAGCGAGAGGTGTCAGAGGAGGAAGCTTGGGAGTGGTGTCGCTCCAACGGTGACCTGCCCTATCTGGAGACGAGCGCCAAGGACGGCTCCAATGTGGAGACAGCCTTCGAGCGGGCGGTGGACCTATGGCTGAGTCTGGAGGAGACAATGAACAGAGAGGGGACCTATGGGGAAGGATCACCCATCAGACTCAATAACAGGACAACACCACAACACAAATCTACCTCCTGTTGTGCTTCAATTTTCTAGAAATTATGTATCGAAAATAGTAATGCAGTGCCTTGTTTTCACTAAATTTTATATTGTGATATATATTATATATAATATTTTTTTAAGTAATTTTTATTGTTATCTAATTTCATTCATTGAGATGTTGACCTAGATAGCGAAATAGAAGGAAGGTTGGTGGAGTTGGATAAAATTCAATTTAACAATTACGTTTTTAATTGTTGTTAATTGTGATTGCAATGAATTACGAGTTTTTGCTCATTTAGGGAAAACGCTTAGACATTGGGTCTCATTAGTAAATGTAGTGTGTAGGAGTGCATATGTGCATAATTCTGATTAGGTAAACAGTAATCTTTACCTAATAAAAATGTCAGAAAAGATAAACAAAATTCTATCGTGCTCACACACATATAAACCTACTTTTTTTTTTCATTTTTGGAATCAGGAACCGGATTTCGAACCCGCGATCTTGAGCTCAGTAAGCAAGCAAGCAAACTACCGGCGCCTTCAAGGACTATTTCTATTCGCTCCGCAGAACCAATGCAAGTATTAGTTGCAAAAACAAAAAAAAAAAAGATCCAATTGAAGGTATAAATACATTGAAAAGAACACATTCTCTCCACTCATAGATTTATTCAAGTCTATCACTGCCTCTTCCGTGGCAGCCTCTCTCGGTTGTTGAATAAAGTATGTAGTTCTTTGAAACGCACTAGCAGCAGGTATTTGTCATCCAAAGCTAAAAAGGATTTAACAAAATATTATATATATCTCCATTTAGAAAAAGAAGGTCATAAAATAAAAAATCATTGTTGCAACTTCATTTATAAGTTTGGTGCTTGATTTTGGTCATTTAAGTATTTTGAATAATTGTGCGGCGTTTCCTGCACATAAATCGTCTTTCGAAATGTAAGTTTAGTTATCTCGTGTATCGATATTACCCTATGAATCTATGTATTTATTTACTTCGTTTTAATGAATCCAGGTTGTGGAAATGATATATTTACGAAGAAGAGTGGAATCTGCAAAACACTCAGTTCTCACCATTCTTCGATCTAATCCATAAATAAGTTTCTATATGAATATTAACTTAATCCAAAAATATTGTAAATTTCGTACAATATTCATTATGTATTTATTATTATTTTGATGAGTGTCTTATTGTTATTTCTACATTCACATACTTTATTTAAGATTTGCTTTAAATGTTTGAATAACTTTTTTTTAAGTTGAAAATCTCAAGTTGTTCTTGTTTTAAAATAAAAAAAATAAATACATCTAACATATCCGCGCTGTTAGTGCAAAATGTCGTTTGTCAAAGACCTTGAAATTATGTATCACTTGTTGAAAATAGAGAAATAATATAATGTTAAAAAAATTGTAGGTTTTATTTTACACCTTGTCGTTAGTTATTGTCATTCTTGCCAGGGCTTTAACAATGAGGCCATATCACTTACTACTACCAGAGCGCTCTTTCGTCATTCTGGTGGACATGAGACCAACTCTACTGTGGGAGTCCTAAATTTTTATTCACCTAGGGTAAGGGGTATTTAGCGAGTATCTAACATCGTACAGGCTCGGGACCATCGCTTAACGTCCCATCTGAAGGCCGGTGTGCTCAAGGTTTTTTCATCTTCCTGGGCCTCTGGTAGTAAGCGATATGATCTAGTTTTATGTATGTATATACATATATATATATATAACGTTTTGCATTAACGGCGTCTATACATATAATGCTATAATAGTATATTTATATATTAATTTACTTACAAATAACTCAAAAAACAAGTACATAAATCTTGTTTGTTTATTTTGAGTTAGATTGAATAATTTTCAAATGCACAATTGTGTATATTTGCTGTCCCGAAGCCACCTTATTAAGATTTTTGAGCTTCTGGAGTGTATTGTTCTCATCCCTTGTGGCAGTAACACTACAACGGGACTGTATTCCGTTAGTTACACCTACTCGGACTAGTTTGGTTTTAGTATAGAGAATCTTAAAGAATGGCTTTTTTTTTATTTCCACCCAAGAACATAAACATTTATTAGTTTACAGCAGGGGTTGTCGTACCGCGGCTCTTGTGATGTTCGCCAGGGAACTGGAAAATTATTTTATAAGTAGAATATTAAATGTATCTGCAAAAATGATCGGCGAATTTAATAGATAATAAACTAACGGATGCAGTATTTGAAATTTTCTTGTCATTTATGTACATCTTAGTGGTTATTTTATTTAAACGCTTGAATATCTAGAGTAAAAGACGGCTCGCACTCAGAAATCTAGAGAGTAATGCGGTTTGCAGTATCGTATGAATGGGTTATGTCCTTATAGGGTTTTGAATTCACATATGAAATTTTGTGTCGATACATTCATTACAACGGCAGTTATTAGAATTTTTTTGTTAATCCTCCTCCCTAATCCACTTCTTCCCTTCTGTCGATTCGGCTGAAAAACAATAGGTGTCGTCTTTAGAGGGTTCTAGGTTCACATATAAAATTTCGTGTCGATACATTCATTCTATCGGGAGTTATCCTGTTCAAACACACAGAGACAGACTTTTTTTAAAAATGTTTCTAGAGGTTGGAAAACATGAAATTCCGTTGAAAACTCAGCATTGAAATGTTCACCGATGACATTACTGTCGGTTACTCACCGGATATGTACTTCCCCAGCGCGAATTAATCAACTAAGCTTCCGCTCTCCCTCTGAAACCGATTTGGTTGAAAATTAATAGGTGTCTTACTGAGAGACTTCTGAATCATCAAACTCAACCTCGTGTTGATACATACATTCATTACCTCGGCAGTTATTACAGGATTTTGTGTTAAACCCTCCCCAATCCTACCCATTCCTTTGATCAATTTGACTGAAAATCAATCCGTGTCTTCCTTATGTTGTTCTGGATAAACATAATTTTTTTTGTCGATATATTTATACTAACGGGTGTTGATTATGTTCACTGACAGACAGACTCATTTTTGGAATCAAACATGAAACATGGAATTTCTGAATAGTATACCTTTTTTTACGCAAACAATCCCTTGCACCTACATCTAAATATACTTTTCCTCTGAATCTCCATTTTAATTAGATATAAGACTCTGATGGTGCTATCTTCTGTATATAATGGTTCCGGAAGTCAAACTGGTAAAGTCTTTGTGTAGTATTTACTAATTTCACTTTAGATTAACTTATTATTTTATTATTATTTTTTTATTTGTCATCTGTTAATCTGTAAAAAGAGGGATTTGTACTATTTTAAGATTAATTTAAACGTAAGTGTAGACCGGCCAACAAAATGTTGGCAACATGTATCCCGTCAACATCTGGCGGCATGACATCAAAGAAATGTGTTGCTTTATCCGTGTTCCCCATTTCAAATGGAAAACATTGCTCAGTCTGTACGATGTTGTCAACAAGTGGCGTCGCTAGTGAGAGTTTCATCACACTCTTATTAAATTTGCCAAAGAGCTAGTGTAGAGCTAATCGAAATGCTGAAAGCTGCTCCCACATTGTGGGACATTAGATGCAAGGAATTCAGATTTTTTCCTGCATTTCTTCCAGAGGTATCTTCTTTTTACTCTTTTTAGACAATATTTCGTCTCTTCTTCTGGTCACTATGAACAGAGGAATACCGAGTTAGAAACCTCAAATATGATGAAATGTCCAAAATGGCTTCGCGCTTTATAACAAATGTGGATGAAATATCCAGAAAAATTAAGCCCCTAAAAACTTAGCCGGGAACGGAAGAAAATTGGGGAGATGAAAAGAGCACTAGCACCAGCAGTCGTTAGTTCCAAGTTTACTTCAAAACTGAGTTTGGTTTGGACATGCAAGTTGCTGTGCCCAACAAATATATTGCCAACATCCGTCAACGCGTTGCCAACTTTTTGTTGGCCGGTCTGTACTTACCTTTATGAATAATGACTGTATCATTGACAACAATTAAAATAATTACCAATCAATAATTTTCTAATAATTAGAATAAAAACAATGTTTTTAAAATTCGACCAACCTTTAAGAATGGATATTATTTCTTTGTTGAAATGTGGTAAATTTTTTCTTCAATAAATGTGTATTTTTATTTATTTTTTCTCTCTGCTTTATTTTTATTATATTATTTATTTCCTCTTATTCTTCGTAATGATACTGATGTATTTTTATTTGTTATAAATATCGCAGATTCGGGACTCGGTCGAGGCCCTTAGGTTTTTTCATCTGATAAGTGAAAATACCTTGGGAACACCGTCCTTCGGATGGGACGTTACGAGATGGTCCCAAGCCCAGTTGAGGAAAACTTAGCACTCCCACAGTCGGACTCATGAACAGCAGAGCAACGGAAGAACGCTCTGGTGAATAACCGGCAATGTACTTCCCCAGAACGAATTAATTAAGTTTTCGCTCTCCCTCGAAAACCAATCGACCGTTTGGGCTAAAAATCAATAGTTGACTTACATAGGGGCTTCTAAGTCATCATATTAAATTTTGTACCGATACTCGTATATTCATTATACTTGCAGTTATTAGGATATTTGAGTCGAGTCTCCCATTTGATCCCTTTAACCGATTTCGCTCAAAATTAATTATAGCCGTCCTTATGGGGATTTGAATTTAAATATAAAATTTCATGCTGATACATTCATTAAACCGGCAGTTACTGGGTTTTTTGTGTTATCCCCCTTAACTTAATTTCATGTCGATACATTCATTATATCGTGTTCACAGGCACAGAAAGATTTTTTTTTCATTTTTGGAATCAAGAGGTCGGAAAAATTGAAATTTTTGTGAAAACTCAACACCGAATTTCTGACCGACCCTGTTCTTCAAAAAGCTGGGTAAGTGAAAAAAAAAAACAAGAAAAAAAACATTTAAATATTACAGTTTTCTGTTTATTTTGTGTAAAATATAAGTTAAACATGTAAATACTAGTGTCCAAGAGATATTCGAAACGAGTCCAGTTATAATAAAATTATGAGTTATACTAAAGTCTCTCTCCACAATACTGCTCAGAGTTCGGGTCACAGGCGCCACTGGGATGAGATAGACAACGTAGGATAGAGCGTAGTGCATCCCTTCTTGGGGCCACAGCATTCCTAAAAAAAATGTTAAAACAGTATTAAATTATGAAATTGATGTAGACAATATAAATTATTAAATGAAAATAAATAAAATATATTTATTCTAAATTAACTGAACCCTGTATCTCAATCAGGTTCAGTTAAAAATAGATTTCCTCTTCACATAAATATCATCGAATCTCATTGAAGTCAGCCTACCGACATTGCTGGATTAATATGATTTTTTCAGAAAACATAAAATTAAAAATTTTAAAAGCCACCAACACAAAAAAAAAATGTTTAGTTCATTTGTTTTTTTAACTGAAACCTTGATGGGGAGAGCTTTTTTTGGAGGGGGGAGGTGGGGCTTGAAGGTTAGGGGGAGGCTTGGCCTTATAAACATTTGAGTTCAAGCTCCACGTCTCTAGCTGTAATAGAGGCCAAGATCCCTACGTAGGCTCTGATGAAACCTGAATATATTAGAAACGGCATACCAGATTTCCACCAAACATGGCTAAGAACTATCTCGCAAATACCAGCTTTTGAAACAAAAAAAAAAACTTTGAAATTGGTTCAGCCGTCTTGGAGCTACGATGCCACAGATACAGACAAAGGCTTCAAACTTAAAATACCCCTCCTTGCGTCGTGTTAAAAAAAAATGTATTCTAAACTAACTGAACGATGTATCCTAGTTGATAGTAAGATGAGATATAGGTTAGGTTAGGTTTTATGACTCATGTCTGGGCTTTAACTACGAGGTCATATCGCCTACTACCAGAGCGCTCTTTCGTCACTCTGGTGGACATGAGCCCGACTCTACTATGGGAATCCTAAATTTTGCCTACCCTAAATGTTTATTCATCTAGGGCAGGGGTCTTTAACGAGAACCTGACATCGTACAGGCTCGGGACCATCGCTTAACGTCCTATCCGAAGGACGGCTTAAGTTTATTTTACCTCCCAGATAAAATAAACTAAGGGCCTCGGTCGGGTTTCGAACCCACGTTCTTGAGCTCAGAAGGCAAGCACGCATACCACTGAAGTATTGGCGCCCTCAGATAAGATATATCAAATGAAACAAGAGTATCTTCCCAGTATATATTTTACAAACAAAAAACTGTTTTCCACACTATTGTATAATATAAAACTTGAGGCACCAGGATTATAGTATAGTATCACTGTGTTGTTTTGTTTTCTTAAAAAGTTGCAATTACAAACGTTTCGGGAAGCACTCTCATTATCAGTAACTATCTAGATGTGTTCTTCAGGTTAACTATTCCTTTTGTCAATCAGAATCTTCCTTATATAGAACATATTTATTAAGTCGACTTCATTATTTAAATTAGGAAAGGAGTGACCAACGATATAATAGGAAGGAGAGATCAGGCTTTTGGTCGATAAAAACAAACTAGATTGACAGAAATTCTAAAAGTTTGTTTTTATCGATCACAAGCCTGATCTCTCCTCCTTTCTATATTTTAACACCTAGTCAAAAACTCTATAATAACTTATACAATATAATAACTTATACAATATACTAACACAGCATAAATTCTCCCATTTATTTTTTATATAATGTCTTCGAACATTTGACTGGGTCTTCGATTCTAATTAACAAAAGGAATAGTACAAATCCAATACTGTTTATTGCACAGGATACAGCTATTTATACAATTATTATTAATAAGTCAGAAATAATAACAATAAACTTTTCTTCTCAATTAAATAATTAAAAAATAAATTTTTGTGTAGTTTACCAAAAGGAAAATTCAAGTGAATGCAAACAACTGTTTAGATTGACTTACCTATTTTTAAGAAACTGCCTTTGCCACCATCTTCGTTTTCTTTTATTATTTGCTAATAAAAGTAATGTACATGTAGATAAATAAAGAAAACATTCTTCATCAGACATTTCTATTAAAAATCAAATTTAAAATAACTTAAGAAAAATGAAATGTGGAACTGACAATTTTGACTTGTTGAAGAAGTGTAAACGCAGCCAGGTTTGTCAACAAGTTTCATGACTTGTATGCGCATACATGTTGGTGTATGCGCATACAAGTATCTCACACTTGTTCTCATACATGTTTCTCAGTGTAAACGTACCATTGTATACTTAAAATGTAAATTTCAAGAGGGCGCTGGTAGCTCAGTGGTATGCGTGTTTGCCTTCTGATCTCAAGGTCGTGAGTTCGAAACCCGGCCGAGGCCCTTAGTTTATTTTATCTGGGAGGTAAGGGAAGGCACGCCGACCTTCGGATGGGACGTTAAGCGATGGTCCCGAGCCTGTACGATGTCAGGTACTCATTAAAGACCCCTGCCCTAGGTGAATTAAAATTTAGGGTAGGCAAAATTCAGGACTCTCACAGTAAAGTCGGGCTCATGTCCACCAGAGTGACGAAAGAGCGCTCTGGTAGTAAGCGATATGACCTCGTAGTTAAAGCCCGGGCATGAGTCATAAAACCTGACCTAACCTATAAATTTCAAAAAAGATAAAAACTTGTAAATTAAAAAAGAAAAACAACATCTTATATAGATCAATTCACAATAGCTTCCTGTGATTTCTTATCAGCAAAATCATCGATAATATCATCATAACTCATAATTTCAATTAGTTCAGACTCGATACATAATCTATTGATTTGATAAACATACAATTTACAACTTAATAATAGATTTTTACATTTAATTTATGAAAGTTCGAAAAATATAATCTTTCAAATTTGCCGCTCTTGGCAAGGGCCTATTGCTAATTCCGGCACTGCAAGAACGTGGAAAACAAGAATCTAGCTTAGAAGATAAGTAGGGGCCATCCGTATTATTATTTCGAATTGTACCCAACTGATCATTCTGTTAGTTTATTTGTTATTTTTAAAAATGGTGTTGTACTTACAATGCATACTTGTTATTCTCCAGAAGTACAGAAATATTAAAGAAATTGCTAACATTAATCTAATGCAAGATGAGAAGGTTTGCTTACCACCCGTTGTGAACACAGTGACAGTAGCACCTATTGAAGCGTATGCTGTTGATAATTCCTTGTTGAATATTTCCGTCAGCAAAAATGCTTCAAACAAATAAATACAATTAAAATAGTTTTTTATTATTATTATTTTTATACAAAGTCTTTAGTTAAAATTTAGCATAAGAAAAAAAAAAAACACAAAAACGAATAGGTCTCATTAAAAGGCCCTTTTGTATCAAGACACTTATATATCAGATAGAAGATAACCTCCATCCAAAGCGAAAAGTGATTATTTCACAAGTTGTAAAATAAAAACCTCGTCCTCACCTCTCATAGATTTTATTGATTGTGCTAGCTGGCTTTCGGGGTTGCCTTTATCATCTGACTGTCTGCAAAGATCTTATCATTTAGTAAATTCTAGAGAGGGGATTCCAAGACCTATGAAATTTTAAACTGTTTATTGTTTAGTAGTTTATTAATTTACTACACAGTTTTATTTTATTTATCAATTTTACACTTTTAAATTTTTATGTTCTAAAAGATATATAATCAGATACATTAATTGCTGAACATCTTTTAAATATAACTTTATTTAATGTTATTTATTTATTATGAACATTAGGGCAATCTCAAAAGCCGGCTAGCACAAATAATAAAATCTGTGAGGTCAGACTACGTTTTATTTCACGATAACTCGTACGACAGGAAACTGAACTGGAATTTCTGATAAGTAAACATTGCAAAAAGGGGGAACAACATAATGACTTTCGCGGAAAACCGACAATTCCAGCTAGAAAGGGAGAATTAACTATTTTCCGAATGTTTGTACACACTCGTAGTATTTGTATTATGCCATTCGAGTTCGTTGTAACCCAGTTTTTTCTCAGTTGGGAATCTAAAAGTAGTTCGTATTAACCGAGTTATGTCGTTATAAAGAAGGCGCTATGAGAAAATCAATTCCTTTTTCTAGGGGATTCTATTTTGGTTCGCTGGGGGTTCGTTGTTTCCGAGTTCATTGTAACGAGGGTTTACAATAGATATATTTTTTAAATAGACTAAACAACCTGTGTAAAACAATAAAAACTCAAAAAAAAAAAATAATAATTACCGAAGCTTATTCCAACGAAGTTAACTGTAAGTATGATGAACATAGCCAGCCATATGTTTCCTTCGAATGGGTAACCAAACACAACGTAAAATACCCACATCATTATAACATTTTGTACAAGCATAATACAAACTTGTACAATCAAATGAGCAATGACAATTTCAAAATAGGTCATGCCTGGAAAAAAATACAAAACATTTTATAAAGGAGCAATTTAAAATTGTACATGAAATAATAAAATAGAATAAAGCGAACCTGAGGCAGTATTACGATCCAGAACCCCCAAAACTTTCTCCATCATGATGGCGCTAGTTGTGTAGATTAGTGTGAAGTAGAAGGCAAACCTGAAACAAAATAAAAAAGTCAACCTTTGGTGCAAATAGGAAGGCAGTAGAGAGGAACTTATTTGACTGCATAATTATGAAACGATCACATCCATTAACGAACTAACGTCGAAGTAAAAAAAAAATATATAAATAAGGCATAGTCAAAGTCCACGCTGTAGATTTTCCGTGAAAACGTCGGGATAAAATCATTTTTCATTTTCTTTTCGATGCTGCCGTATATCTTGCATTTGCTCTGCACTAGACTTTTTAGGTTTTTTAAATTCCTTTTGATGCGAGCTTTCCTCTGATTTGCGTTGTATATAATTCCGCGCATATTTACGATTCTTATGAGACGACATCTTTAATTTGTTTGCAATTTTCAATTTAATACCGATTTTTACATATATTTCGGCGAATATTTTTATTGTTTCACTTTGAGTTCTAGTAGTGCTCCTCAAGTTCTTTACAATGACACCCGAATCAACGTCCTATCTAAACGCGTTATCACGCTACACTAATTTCTAATTTTACACAACGCTAATTCGCAACAATCATCCGCCGGCGCCCACACTAGCCCGATAACGTCACAGGCAAAACAAACACTACACAAGAAACACATACAGACATGCTCTATCCATTGTGACCTCAACCGTTGTTATCGCATTATTAGTCTCGTAGTTATTATCGATTGAAATCTGATGGTATTTTGTAACACAAAAAAATTTCATCGGCTATCACTGTGCTTAACGAGCGAATATACGTTTTCACGTCAAAAAATATGATTTTTTAAAAATTACTTCCCCAGTTATACGAAGTATAGGGGAAGTTATACAATCAGTCAAAAATACGACGCGGAGTTTTCAACGAAAATTCATGTTTTCCTACCTCTAGATTCCAAATATGAAAGTTTGTGTGACTGTGAACACGATAACTCCCAGAGAATGAATGTTTCGACAAGAAATTTTGTATGTGAATTCAGAAACCTCTAACGACAACACCTATCGATTCTCAGCTAATTTGACCAAAAGGGAGGGAGGGATTAAGGGAGACGCTTAACTCAATAACTCTAATAACTGGCAATGTAATGAATGTATCGACATGAAATTTCATATTTAAAGTAAGAACACGATAACGACATAACCTGTCAAATATCAACGATATCGGCTGAAGGGAAGAGGGAATTCAAGGGAGGGGGCCCAATTCAAAATCCCTAATAACTGCCAAGCCAATGTAATGAATTTATTGCCAAAAATTGAGTATGAGGATTAAGGATCCCTATGTAATTCAATGTTCAGTATTAGAGCAAAGGTCGACCGGTTGTGGAGGGGGAGCGAAAATTTAATTGAAGAATTTGTTCTGAAGAAGTACATAGCCGGTGATTCACCGACGAGTGTTTCTTGAAACATAAATAGGGAAATCCATTGAACGCAGAGGGCACTTCTCAGGTCAACTTTTCTTAACGAACCGGGTGTACATTCCTGTTTGTTAGGCTGAGGTTAACATGGAGTACACCGAATCTCTTTCTCTGAAATGGGTATTTTAGATAAGAATGCTGGTTCCGAAGAAATTACTTGAATTTCTTTCTGCTTGAACTCTGCTCGACTCCACCAGCTTGCTCTAGTGAAGAGAGCTCCTCTCAATTTAGCCAACTTTGCTTTTGCTACAATATAATTTAGTGAAAATATTTTCACCACATATGTTAGCTAGTGCTTTTCCTTATGTCATTAAAGAATATTATTAATTCTAAATATTACACCAAAACTCAATAATATATTGTTTACTTACGCACAAATAAATCCTGGTAATGCACTTTCTGCAAATGCTGTTTCGTTTACCCCATAAATTGGGTCATGATACTGAAAAATAGCAATAAATTACAAAAGTCGAACATTTAATTAAGAAAATATAATTTAAAAATATTGCTTTGAAAAATAAATTTACCCTTAGCGGTACAACTTTTGACTGTTCTGGCATTCCACACGTCTTAAGAATATTGTTGTATAAGGTCTCTATACTGTTCTTCAGATGATTTGTTAAAATTAACTTGATTATAGAATCTGTACAATAATAAACTTGTTACTATTCAAGAGTTAATATGCTTAAAGATTAGTAAATATTATATATAGGTATATATATATATTTTTTTTTTTATGAAGTTGCTTTGAAACAAAAACACAAATTGGCCTTTATTTTCTCCAAAATATATCTATAATATTTTTAATAACGTTTCACTATTATTAAGGCATTTTCAAAACCTTTGTGACAAAATAAACTTTTTTTTGTTAAGACGAAGGTATCACCGCGGCCAGGTTTGGCCTATTGTGTGTGTTGATCTCTATAAATTTTTATTATAAATAAATAAATTTTTATTCTGGGACCGAAGTCCCCTAAGAATAAATACATACAGAGTCAAAGAGATAGAAACAATAAAATAAAATATCAGTAAGCCCTAAAAAGAAAAACAAACGAAACAAAACAACTCAAATCAGTGCCACTGTGGAGAGCACCTACGATAACGTACAAATAGATTTTTAAAAAACAGATAAATAATCATATTAACATCCGAACCAAATGGAAAATAGATACAAAGACTAAAAGGAGACACATTAAAAATGTAAGAGAGGCGAGGATGTTCTGTCGGTCCGAAACAACACTGATTCAAGAGAAACATACCAAAACGAAGTGGATAAACAAACCAAATACAGAGACAGTTAGAATTGATGGCAAACGCAGGAAAATACAAAGGAAGAGAAAAGAAAGGCTAAACGGAAGGAAAGGATTGTATATCGAAGAGGAATTGGAACAGAGAGGATTTCAAGGAACCACGGAAGGAAAAGGACGGACGTGGGAAGGCAGAGTTCACAGGTTCCATCCATAGCCTGCCTAGGTTCCGTTATGGCAGACTCGAAACAGTAAAACCTCTTTCTTTCTAGAGTTTTACATTTGCTTAAAATATGAACTGGAGTCTCATTTTCCTGCATAGGTTAATAATAAAATACGATCAATTAAACACTATGTGACCTGGTACCAGGGGCGTAGCCAGGATTTTGAGCAGGGGGTAGGGGGGGAAGTCTACGAGGGTGGGGGGTATAGCCTCCCGGGGGCACAGCCCGCAGTTTCTGTGGTTAGCGTTGCAGACTTTTTGTTATTAATTTGGGAGACTCAGACACCTAGAAGCTCCCCGTGAGGTAACCACAGATTGTAATTCTTAAGTTGACTTCACATGAGCAGCAAATGCACGCTGTGGTTTCTGTGCTTTTAGAATTAAATGACTCACATCCAATAGCTTGCATTTGCATTTTTACTGTGCATGTAAAATCAGCTTTAAGACTATAAAGTATAACATAAATGACGATTTTGAGCGAGGAAATGAAATGGTCGAATCCATATATATTTAAATATGACTTGTTTTGTACATGTACATTTATGTAACAGCTGATTGCTGATTTAGGAAATCACGGGAAATTTGAAGATCCTATTGGTAACTTGCAAGCAATCCATTTTTTATGAAAACGTTTTTTTTTAGTTTATTTAATTTTTATCTTGGTTTCTTGCTCTGGGCACGTGCTCCCCCCCCCCCCCCCCCCCCCTGGCTACGCCCCTGCCGGGTACCTAACAATTAACAAGTGTTAGTTACCAGGTCACATAGTGTTTAATTGATCAGATTTTAATATTGACTACCATATGAAATATAATAGTTATAAATGGTTTATTTTGCCACAAAAGTTTTGATAATGCCTGAATAATGGCGAAACGTTAATAAAAATAATTTGGGAGACTAAAGTCCAATCTGTTTTTTGTTTCCAACCACCTTCAAGTTTACACATTATACTGGTCTCAAATCAAGAATATTTTTCCTCAACTTTCATTTAAATTATACGAATATATTTATAATAAAAATTATAATATTATTACTCACTTGAGCCATCGATCCTGCTTGTTATAACACTACTTTCGGCGTACTCGTCTGGAGTTTTGAGACCGTATATAATTCTGTTAATTAAGGAATTGGTGAAATTATACGGAACTTCGATGGATCCCCAGACCTTATTCATGGAAATATCTTGAGCGACATAGCCATAGTCTTTATATAATATCTGAAAACAATAATGTCATATGCTATTGTCGTTCACTTAATAGGTAGATCCTTAAAGGTAAATCCTGTAATAACCAGCTGTATTCGATATCTGTAACTACGATGACTAATTCTCTCGCTTCTTTTAATTATATATCGTACGTTCCTAAGAAAACTGTCATAACTCGAACGTTTTCGATTTTCGTTTTATGACAAAAATGTAGACGTAATATGATGAACTTTTATTAGATAATAATGGTTGTGATTCTATATTGTAAAATTTTTTCGTTTATTCTTACTATAGTTCATACGATGAGAGAATAATAATATTCCCCAAAAAAAACAATACCTTTAAATGAATAAAGAATATTGATGTTATTTCGTTATTCACTTAATTATCTTCGTTTGTGACAATTTTTGACCATGGAATATCTGTAAGTCATGGAAATTGAGAGGAAAAAACCAAAAAACAATAATTATTTATTCCAATGATCAAGACTTAATGTCATAACTCAGAAAGTGTATCTTGACGTTGAAAAAAAACTGTATTATCTAACAATTGGAGAGGCTATAATCATAAATAAAGATTATGAACAGCTAATTAGTTATTATGGCTCATGCCCGAGCTTTAACCTACTACCAGAGCACTCTGTCGTCACTCTAGTGGACATGAGACCGACTTTATAAAAGGGAGTCCTAAATTTTGCTAAAAGAGACTATGAACTATACTATATTGAAAATTAGCTAATCCGAGAATTGTCAATTTTCATTTGCTTCTCCTACAAAATGTTTAGTTTTTGAGTTAACACAGTGTTCTTAGGTACTTACAATAGACATTTATTCCATTTAACACAGTGTTCTTAGGTACTTACAATAGACATTTATTCCATTTAACTCAGTGTTCTTAGGTACTTACAATAGACATTTATTCCATTTAACACAGTGTTCTTAGGTACTTACAATAGACATTTATTCCATTTAACACAGTGTTCTTAGGTACTTACAATAGACATTTATTCCATTTAACACAGTGTTCTTAGGTACTTACAATAGACATTTATTCCATTTAACTCAGTGTTCTTAGGTACTTACAATAGACATTTATTCCATTTAACACAGTGTTCTTAGGTACTTACAATAGACATTTATTCCATTTAACACAGGCTTTTGTCTACACACATTCTGTGACATACTTGTTGAATGTGTGTGTCTTAATGTTACTACTAGAAGCCATGCTGAAGGATTTTTTTTTTAGCGAGTAGCTTACTGACTTATGGAGAACATACCGTATTTATGTCATGTTTCTGTAACTCCTTGACGTAGGTACAGGTCATGAGGGAGGGTAGAGTGCAGTTGAGGATTTCATTGTAGCTTTCCGTTATATTGTCGCACATCTCCAGACCATTTTCTTCAGGGATTTCATCCGAAAAGAGTGCTAAATTGATACCCCTTGGATTTCGTCCCATTACTAAACCGTACAGGACTACTATTAGAAATGGTAATATTATTGATCCGCTTGCTGCCCTAGATGAAACAACAAATAAATAAAATATTATTAAGTTTTTGTTTTTTAAATGGTAGGTACTCGTATTTAAAAGCTAATAATATTATTATTGATCTTACAGAAGATGCCTCCTTAGCCAGAGTACGTTTTTATTAAGTAGTGCCATAAATCTGTTCTTATCAAAAAATTTATTTTGAGGATATAAATCGTCGTTATACGACTGAATTGGCGCCAACTAAAAAAAAAAAAAAATAATAAAAATCAATTGATTGAGAAAGCAATGTACCTATTTTTACACAATATTAAATTTAATGCTTAAAAAAAAAATCCTCAGTGATTCACAGCTATGTACTTCCCCAGAACAACTTAATTAATTATCACCCTTCAAAAATCAATAGTTGACTTAAGTAGGGGGTTCTGAATTCTCATATTAAATTTTATGTCGATACATGTCATGTTATTACATTGGTAGTTATTAGGGTTTTTGAGTCGAGACCTCCCACCCCTGATTCTCTCTTTCCTTAACCCAATTTCGCGATTTTAATAGGATTTCTCGCAATTTTATTAGGTGTTCTACATTCATTACTTCGGCAGTTATTGGGTTTTTTGAATTGAGCTCCCTTCCCATATGTGTTGTCCTAATGGGGTTTTGAAGTTAGCGAAGGCAGTTCGCAGACAGACATTTATTTTTGGAATCAGGTGGTTGGAATACATAAAATTCCTGTTAAATTCAACACAAAATTTATGACCGGTAACATAATTTCCACTATACTTCGTAAAGCTGGGGAAGTAAAACATGATGGGAACATAATATTTTGTTATAGTTCCAAGAAATATGAAATAAACATAATTTTATGTATTTATATTATGAATTTTTTTTATCCACTTACTTTTTCTGGTATACTAATATAATCTAAATCTTCCTGTTTTTTACAAACTTCCAAAAAAATATCTTCAAGATTGGTTGAATTGTACAACAGCATAAGTTCATCCGGGGATTTCTCAACCAAAAGTTCTCCGCAACGCATTAATCCAATCTGGAAAAGTAAAAATAAGAAAGAATAATAGAATGTCTACTATAATACAGTATAATTGTTTAAAGGAATAACCCCTATATAATGATAATTACAATATCTAATATTTTTTATTCGTATTTTTGGCCTTGTGTACGATGCATATTAGCCTTGTCTCTTATAAAGGTGTTATCTAGTTCTATCTAATATACAAGCTCATAATTCAAAATTGAGATTGAACTATAACCGGTAATATACTATATCATACACAAGACTATATAAATAGAACAAATAACTATATATATTTATATAATATAATAGGTACAATATATAACTGAGAAAACAGTCTAAATAATTTTTTTTTTCAATTCTTTATTTTGAATATTTACAATCGGTATAAACCATGAGTAAATTTGATGAATGACAAAACATTAAAATATACATTAAAAAAAAGAGAGAAAAAAAATATACATATATATATATATATATATATATATATATATATATATATATATATATCGAAAGAATATGATTATGTAGAATAAATAATAGCATAAATAATATGATTATGTAGAATAAATAATAACAAAATAATAGTAGAAAAAAAGAAAAAAAAACTATGCAAATAATATAATATGTACAAAACAAAGAGAAAATATTAAATTTAAATAATAATAAACATACAAATAAAATAATAATAAAGATTAAATAAAATGAACATGAAAGCCCTTCAACTCGAAACCCCTCGAAACACCGCCCGGTTCTCTGCCATCCCCATCCCTCCAACTTAATGGGGGTAGGGGAGGCCGTGGGGGCTCGAGTGATCCCCCCTGCCTTCCCGCCCCGCCAATCACTGTCCAGCAGTGGAGGCAGGCCAAGAAGGAGGAGAGTTAAAGGTAAGAGGATTACATGAGGGGAGAAGCTGGTCATCATCGGCACTCCCTAAATATGTTTGCTACAGTAGCAGGTCTCTCGGCCAGCGCCGCCTCAGTCTTCGGGGGGGATTATCTGGATGGGAATGGGATGACAATAGTCGAGTAACTAGATTGACGTGGGAAGAAAAGTTAGAGTGGAATTTGGAGAAGCGGGACTTGATGAGGTCAATAACATAGGGGGTTTTAAGGTCATTATGGAGGATAAGGTTGGACACATAGAAGGGTGCATCGACAATTGTTCTTAGGACTTTGGATTGGAAGGACTGGATACGCTTGATGTTAGATGGCTTAGCACAACCCCATAATTCAAGTCCGTAGGTCCATATAGGTTTTATTATTGTCTTGTAAATGGTCAGTTTTTTTTTCAGTGGATAGTTTGGATTGTCTGCTGAGCAGCCGGTAGAGAAGACCGAACCGTCTGTTCAGCTCCTGCTGATTAAAATAAGATAAAAAATACGCAAAATATATATTCTTGAGCCGCCATGTTGAAACGATAAAGATATGAAAAATGCTTCAAACAGTTAACTTTCTTCTTTTTAGGATTCCTTTAAAATGAAGTACGACTTAACCTCCCATTTCATTGGAGATTTTAAAGTTAGTGTGTGAGCAGTGCCCCTGGTGGCCAATATATTTAATATCCCTATGCATGTTGTCCATCCATTCAAAGGAACTCGTTACAAACACACGTTCAAAAGTTATGGAAACATGTATATTTACCATTTTACAATGTTTAGCCTCTTGAATATAGTGAGTGGTGATGATGACAGTTTTCCCTGCGTTGGCCAATTTCAGGAGATAACCCCATATCCTACAACAAATCTTAGTTAAATTAAAAATAGTAATATTAAGGTTGAGGAAGGATGTCCTTGTTTTGAAACCAGTTTCAAATTTAAAAAATAATTGTGTAATCAGTCTGCACAAATATTTTATAAACTTTGAAAACGACAATATAAATTATATTGGATATTATGATAATGACAGTTATTTTAAGCCCAGGAAAGTTGACTACCAAATGGCAGGTTCGGTGGCTCGGAATGACCAATAATAAGCTGAGGGTTATCAAAAGCTCCGTTAGAGCCTGGAATACTTCAATGAGAGACAAAATGAAGGAAGGATCTTTGTACAGGTTGGCCCATGGACATCTGAAGGCTCGGGAGCACTTCCCTCTGTTTCCAGAAAGAGAATTTCGTCCTTGCGGTGGATATTTCCAAAACCCTTTCTGATGACAACTCCCAAATTACTCAACTATTTCAATCTCTACACTTCACAAATCTCCTAAATATCTTCATCACTTAGCCTTTTTATTCCGCTATAAATATAGCAAATCTCGACCTTCATTATAAATTAGCCAGCTAGGATCCCGACATAATGGTACCTGCCTCTGGCTTCCATGGCTTTCCTGCTTTCATTATCAAGCAACCATGACCACTGTGGTCATAATGTCTTAATAGGAGAGAGAGATGAGGCTTGTGGTCGATAAAAACAAACTTGTGGTATTTCTGCCAAGCTTTCGGCACTGAGTGTGCCCTCTTCAGGGTCTGTATTGACATATATACATTATTAATGAGTTAATGTATGCTAGATTTGAGTAAAAGATATGACATTAAAACTAATTGTGAATAAACCAACAAATAACATTTAAATTATTTACACCAAAACAAACTAAAATATAATAGCTAAACAAAAAAGGTAGAAGTACCAAAAGTTTATTTTTATCGAGCACAAGTCTCATCTCTTCTACCTATTATATCGTTGGTGAATCCTTCCCTAATTGTTAATGCCTTAAAAAAAAAAAAAAAGGAAACCTTTGGAAAATGTCTAAATGGTTAAAACATTAACAGAAATCAAAATAACAAAAAAATATATATATATTTTAGGAGACCTAAAGGCCAAGCAAATTGTATCTAACCAACATTATCAAGAGAAAAGTAATCTTTAAAAATTATTTAAATAATAATTGTAAGGATATTTACCTTTCAGAGAGAATGCAATCCATGCCGACGGTGGGTTCATCCAATATCAAAAGAGGCGGGTCGTGGAACAGCGCCACAGCAAACGATACTCTTCGTTTCTGTCCCCCACTTTGTCATAATTAATATTTATATATTTTAATCAAAAAACAAAAAAAATAAAATAAAAATAAATACTTATTGTTTAAAATGATGCTCAAATATTCTGTTAAATGTTCAGTTAAACTACCTGAATGTATTAATGGCCCTTGATGCTGTTGGAAGTCCTAAAAAATCAACCAATTCCTCCATTCGAGCGTTTATCTGTTTGTCCTCCATTCCGAAAAAATGCCCATAAAAGTAGCATGTTTCTTTTATGGTAAAATTTTCACAGAGCGATACCTCCTAAAGTTTGTATATAATTTATGATTATAGGTGTGTATTATTGGTAAAATATATATGTTATACAATGCCTGAAAAAAATAAATTAAAACAATATAATATGCCTGTCTACCTGCGGCATGTATCCTATGTCCTTACTTTTAGTCACTTTTACTCTTATGGTTCCTGAGTCGAGACATTTGACTCCTAATATACAGTTTAATAGTGTCGTTTTTCCACAACTGCTTGGCCCGAGCAGCCCATATCTGGAAGAAAAAGAAACATCAAACTTTTTTTTTTAAATATTTTTTAAGGCATTTCGACCACGAGGGTCATGGATACATGATGGATAGGAATCCTAGTGGGCTAATTTTAATGGGACTTATAATAATAATAAAGGTCGAGATTGCTGTAAATGGAATAAAAAGACTACATGATGAAGATAATTTTGTTTTATAATTTAGATAGGAGGTTTGTGAAGTGCAGAAATTAAATCATTGGGGAATTTGGGAGCTATTATTGGATAAGATTTCGGAAATATTCACCGCAAGGTTGAATAAGAAAGTCCGCTGGGGATTATATGCCATGGATTCGGTAAGGATGTGTCTGACAGACAGCCCGGCCCCGCAGGACTGACACAGAGGAAGGGGTTCCCGAGCCATCAGATATCCATGGGTCACCCTGGTGTGCCCTATTCCTAACCGAGTCAAAATGCTTTTGATATTGCTCAGCTTATTATCTGCCATTCCGAGCTTTATTATTATTAATAATATTAATATATAAATATATTATATTTAAACTTCAATTTATAGTTATAGTGTTTAACTACGAGGTCATATCGCCTACTACCAGAGTGTTTTTTCGTTGCTCTGGTGGTCATGAGCCCGATTCTACTGTGAGAGTACTAAATTTTGCCATCTTGGTTTATTCACCTAGGGTAGGCGTCTTCAACGAATACCTGACATCGTACAGACTCGAGACCATCCCCAATTTTTTTTTTTATCTTAAAGGTGAAAAGACCTCGAGCTTGACGTATTTCGGATTGGACGTTATATTTTAAACATTTAAATACGTTTTTTTAGATATTGGACCATGATCGTTGGCATTTTTCCTCAATGAACATAACTAAAAGGAAAAAAACTAATTGAGTTGTACACTTAAAAGTCAAAAAAAGAAATAATTATATTGTAAAGTACATCACACAGGCTCGGGACCATCGCTTAACATCCCATCCGAAGAACGGCGTGCTCGAGTTTTTTCACCTCCCAGATAAAAAAATCTAAGGGCTTCGACGGTGTTTCGAGTATGCTATATTAGGATATTTAAAAAATAAAACCAAAAAAATTGAATGTTTCTAAACAAAAGAAAATTTGAATTTTTTATTGACTGATTAATTTTCTGGTATCGTGTGGGTGGAATCTCGTCCTTTAGATGTGTCAGTTCTCCCGAGAACTGAAAAGCGAATGTGATCTGTACAAACCTCATAAGCATGGAGTTTATTAATTTTTTGCAGAATCGGCCAAAGGGAAGGGGGATCAGAGGGGGGCTCAACTCTAAAACCCACATATTTTTCAATCCAACCAACAGAACCCAATTTCCATATGGAAACATGACGGTAAAAATTAAACATACTTACACAGATGTCTCTTTTACTGTCATACTAAGGGACCTCAGCACTTTTTTACTTCTGAAACTTTTAACCGCATTCCTCACTTGCACCATAGATTCATTTGTCCCCTCCATTCTCGGTTAACTATCTGAAAAATAACAAAAATAAAACATTATTATAAATATATTCATAGGCAATAGGTAAATATTGCAACTCGAAAAGACACAACTAAAAAATAGCATTCATTCATTTTTTTTTCCCGGCAGATAACACATAAGCATTGGATTTAATCTGAAGAAAGAAATTCACAAGTATTGTATCACGGCTTGACGCTAGATGGCAGTAGTGTCTATTATAAAATGAGAAGCATTCACTTCGTGGAAGCATAATGTATTTTACTCAAGTAGTGAAGAACATCATACGACACCTATTAATTTTCAGTCAATTGGGCCAAAAACAAGAGGGGAGGCATATCACAAAAACTCTAATAACTGTCGTTGTAATGAATGTATCGATGCAAAATTTCATATGAAAGTTCAAAACACCATAAAAAGGACACCTATTAATTTTCCCCTGAATCGGTTGAAGGGAAGGGTGTGTAATGAGTGAAATGACACAAAATTTAGTATGAGGACTCAGAAGCCCTGACGTAAGTCAATTGTTGACTCTTAGCCTCAAAGAAAAGGATTTTGTTGCAAATTAACAGGTACCGTCTTTATGGAAATTTGAATTTAAATAAAACATTTCATGTCATATTCATTACATCGGCAGTTATTAGGGTTTCTGAATCGAGCCTCCTCCTCTGATCGCCTCCATCCCTTCTGCCGATTTCGCAGAAAATGTATAGCTGTCGTCTTCATTGGGTTTTGAATTCAAATATGAAATTCCATGATTATTGTTACGTGTGTAAAGTTATAGTTATTGTCCATAATCGTCCTAGATACATCCAACCTTGAATGCCTCGGCGTCATTAATGAATAATTTTCCAGATTAACATCCCATGACAAATTTGTTCCCCACTTATTCATCATTCTTTGCTGCTTATTTCATTTAATCACTTTAAACAGGCTTAATGCCACATTCCACTCAATTACCAACATTTTTTTTTACTTCCCCAGCTCTATGGAGTATAGAGGAACTTATTTAATTGGTCAGAAATTCGTGTTGCGTTTACACCGCAATTTAATGTTTTCCGACCCCTGTTGTGTCTGAGAACACGATAACTCCTGATAGAATGAATGTATTGACATGAAATTATATATTTGTATCCAGAACTCCATAAGGACGACAACTATTGATTTTCATCCTATTTGCGGAAGGGAGAGGAGGACTTAACACAAAAATTTTAATAACTGCCGATGTATTGAATGTATCGACACGAATTTAAGTACGAGGTCTCAGCTACCTTTATAAGTCAACTCATTTTTAGCCAAAACACATGTTAGAGGCAGAACAAAAAATTAGTAAAATAAAAAAGACACTTCTGGAAGAATTAGAAAAAATATTTATCCTAATTTAAATTATAATTTATTAATATTATTATTTTTGCACTCATTTAATGACGTATTACATATTAATTTCATTTTATTTGTTACTATTATTACTTTATTATACTAAACACATGTTTGTCCGACCCTGAGAATTATGAACTGTTTATATAGTATCTAAGAGGGCGCCGGTAGCTCAGTGGTATGCGTGCTTGTCTTCTGAGCTCAAGATCGTGGGTTCGAAACCCGACCGAGGCCCTTAGTTTATTTTATCTGGGAGGTGGCGTCTTCGGATGGGACATTAAGAGATGGTCCCGAGCCTGTACGATGTCAGGTATACCTACTCGTTAAAGACCCCTGCCCTAGGTGAATAAAAATTTAGGATAGGCAAAATTTAGGACTCTCACAGTAGAGTCATGTCCACCAGAGTGACGAAAGAGCGCTCTGGTAGTAGGCGATATGATCTCGTAGTTAAAGACCGGGCATGAGTCATAAAACCTAACCTATAGTATCTAATTTATAAGCTATCTTAATGTATACATTTCTATGACATATCTTATTATCATGTTATGGTTTAACGGAAATAAATATTATTATTATTATTGTAACAATTAATCATATTGTACTTTAAGAAAAGAAATGAAAAAACGTATTTGGTGAATCAACGGCTATGTACTTTTATGTACGGAATGAATTAATCAATTAACTTTTCGCCCTCCCTCCAAAACCAGTCGACCGTTTGCTCTAATGTTCAATAGTTGACTTACATAAGGGCTCCTAAAACCTCATGTGTCGATAAATTCATTACATCGGCAGTTATTGGGGTTTTTGAGTTGAGCCACCCTCTGATCCCCCTTCCCTTCTGTAGATTCCGCTGAAAATTAATAAATGTCTTGTTTATAAGGCTTTCAATTTACATGTGAAATTTTGGGTCGATACATTAATTTAAATGGCAGTTATTAGAATTAAGCCTCTCCTTAAATATCTCCCCTTCGCTTCGGTAAATTTGGCTGAAAATGAATAGGTTGCTTCGTTAGAGGATTCTGGATTCAAATATAAAATTTCGTGTCGATACCTTCATTCTATCGGGCGTTATTGTGTTTACAGACAGACAGACAGACATTTTTTGTTTTTCATTTCGGAAACTAGAGGTTGGAAAACATGAAATTCCGTTGAAAACTCCGAATCGAATTTTTGATCGATTACATACCTTCCCCTATACTTCGTACAGCTGGGGATGTAATAAGAAGGGTACCGCCATTGAAATTTAATAGTCTAATGGATGCATGAATAACGAGCAATAACCCGGATTCGAATCCCGAAATAAACCTGTTATTTTCGTTATGTAAAAAAAAATTGTCAGTCTTGTCGGTAATCATAGATCTCAAATAAATTTTCACGGAACTACACAATTTAAATAATTAATACCTTCAAAATTTTGTTGCAGTTACATAGGCGCATTGCAAAACTAGTTTAGAGGAATGGGCGTTACGAAAAGAAACATCATGGCACGAACAACAGTCAAAAAGAGGCCAGGAACAGTATAAGGATTCTTCTTGATCAACGTAGGAAGATTGGGGACATCACACTGTATGAAGATTGGGGACGTCAACGTAGGAAGATTGGGGACATCAACGTAGGAATATTGGGGACATCACACTGTATGAAGATTGGGGACTTCAAAGTAGGAAGATTGGGGACATCACACTGTAGGAAGATTGGGGACATCACACTGTAGGGAGATTGGGGACATCACACTGTAGGGAGATTGGGGACATCACACTGTAGGAAGATTGGGGACATCAACGTAGGAATATTGGGGACATCACACTGTATGAAGATTGGGGACTTCAAAGTAGGAAGATTGGGGACATCACACTGTAGGAAGATTGGAGACATCACACTGTAGGGAGATTGGGGACATCACACTGTAGGGAGATTGGGGACATCACGCTGTAAGAGAGTGAAGAGGATAATAGAGAGTAAATAGTATATATAGAGAGTGAAAAGGATATATATATATATATAGAGTAAAGAGGATAGATAGAGAGTGAAGAGGATATATATAGAGTGAAGAGGATATATATAGAGTAAAAAGGATAGATAGTGAGTAAAGAGGATAGACAGAGAGTAAAGAGGATAGATAGAGAGTAAAGGGGATAGATAGAGATTAAAGGAGATAGAGAGAGTAAAGGGGATAGATAGAGATTATAGGGGATAGAGAGAGTAAAGGGGATAGATAGAGATTAAAGGGGATAGAGAGTAAAGGGGATAGATAGAGAGTAAAAAAAGAAAAGCACTGAATACTGAAAAACTGTAAATAATGTGAGAAATATGTTTATTTACGTACAGTGCGGTCAGAGGTCAAAATAACCAATTCCAAAATTTACGAAATTGAGATTTTCATATGTGTGGATAGATCAACCGAAGAATAATAGCTTGCTAAATTTCAGAGCTTAACGTTCATTTTTTCTTTTAAAAATTGCTACTGAGTAGCTCTACTACATTTAAACACAGTATGACTGGCAGTATGTTATTTGGGAGCATAGGGCTTTGGTCCCACCATGGCTACGGGTTCGAACCCCATCTGAGAGAATGTTATATTTTAAGTAGAACTCCCTCCCGATACGATGGATGTTGTGTAAATAACCTTTTGAAAACCAAAAACATTTGAATAAACTCAATAAATAATTAATCGATTATGAAATCAACAAGGTTCGAATGTTAAGGTTACAAAATGAAACTTCGCCCGGGGCATTCTAGATCAACAATGTTTATATGAAATGACCTACTGCCATAAATTCAAGATTCGGTTATTAAAAATATATAACTGACTATAAATTATTAGTTAACATTTCAAATTTTTGTACTGAATAAACTGATAAAGCAAGTATTATCCTTATTTGGCAATTTCATTTCATTCGAATGTTTTTTAGCCTTCAAGCACAAAGAGTTTTATCGACAAAATCATTAGTGTCTTTTATCATCATCATCATCATCATCATCATCATCAATAATGATGTGACCATAAAAACGTCTTAATTTCGGCAACCTTTTTCGGATTTGGTGTTTGTCATGGTGAATGGAGGATAGTGTAAGAAAGGTCGATGGGTGAAGGTAGTACCAAGAAAAACTTAGCCAATAAATGAAATAAAAGGCCGACTTGATGACATAACAGTTGACATAAGTGTGGGAGTGTGTCGTACGACATGACATAATGTTATCATATGTCAGACCATGCAACGCAGTTACTCTCTAGCTGACATGCCCTAAATACAGATAATTAATTTTGCGTATTGTTTATTAGAAAAAAAAAAATGTTAATCAGGTATTTGAATGCATAGTGAATTCGTTAGCCGACAAAAGTCTCAATGCACGATGATGATGATGAAGTTGCAACACTATGGTATGTTTTCCATGATGAAAGGTTGACGTACAGTGAGTGAATGGATTCATGATGTCGAAAGAAAAAGTCCTCGTTGGATCACCGGCTATGTACTTCCCCAATACGTTTGCGCTCTGTGGTCTCCCCCTTCCCTTTGACCGATTTCTATGGTACCTACCGTCCTTAAGGCGTGTGGAATTAAAATATAAAATTTCATGTTTTCATTATAATATAGTGTATATTATACATTAAATCAGCAGTTATTGGTTTTTTTTTAGTTGAGCTTACTATGATCTTCTCCTTGCCGGCTAATTACACTGAAAATAAATAGGTGTCGTCCTTAGAGGATTTTGGATACACATATAAAATTTCATATCGATATATTCATTTTATCGGAAGTTATCGTGTCCACAGGCTGACACATATTTATTTTTTTTCATTTTTAGAATCAGGAGATCCATGCCCCCATAGGCCATTTGCGCTTGAGGGGCCCCAAAAGTAAAACAGTCAAAATTTAGAAAGGTAAAAAGTAATGAAGGGGAATTGGTGAATGAAAAAACTTTCTCTACTTCCCGCCATTATTTTGTTAAAATAAAAATTATTTTTAATTCGATATTTGTCTATAAAATAGTAAGGTAAATTTAATAAACATGTTATAGCTGTCGATGGCAATATTTACTTCAGTATTTTCATACTTATTCAAGTTATTTAGTGTATTATGTCTGGTCTGTTGTTCTGAAGTATAGTGAGGACATTTAGACTTAAATTTACTAATTAATCTAAATTAAAAAATTGTGAGTAGAGTATTTCGATATTATTTTTTGTATTTAAAATGTAAAGTCAGGGATTATTTTTATTTATTTATTTTTTTTTAATTATGCTACTTGAATCTTTTGTTATATATATAGATAATAAAGTAAAAATTATAGCCTTTGAACTCCCCCCGATGGTATGTACCAGAGGGATCTGTCAAAATGTTATCCATAATTTTGAATTGTATTTGTATTTTTGGTAAAGTAATAAAGACAGTTTATTATTATTATTTAGTGTATTATGTGTTATGTATTACCTACCCAAAATTTCATCTTTTCCGACCCCAGATCCCAAAAATGAAAAAAACAATCCTGTCTTTGTGTGACTGAACAGTAACTACCCCTATTGATATTCAAACCAATCCGCCGAAAGGAAAGGGGGTGGTTAATCAAAGAACTTTAATAATTGCCGATGTAATGAACGTATTGACACACTAATTCAAAACCTCACAAGGGCAAAAAATATCAATTTTCTGCAAAGGAAGAGGGGGGATCAGAGAGGGGCTCAATTCAAAAACCCTAACAACCGCCGATGTAATGAATGTAACGACATTAAATTTTATATTCAAATTTAACGTTCCATAATAGAGACTTCTGAATCCTCTTACTAAATATTGTATCGCTTCATTAGTTACTAGGGCATTTATTTGGGTTTTTGAGTTGAGACCCCCTTTTTTCAGATTAATTAGGATTACATTTTTTTTAAAATTAAAACGTTTAATTTGGTATCGATACATTCATTTTCTTGGAAGTTTTTGTGTTTACACAGACAATTTTCCAATCAGGGGATTCTGGATTCACATATAAAATTTTGTGTTGATACATTCATTCTGTCGGAAGTTATCATGTTTACAGACACACAAACAGACAGGTTCTGTAATACATAACTTCCCTTATACCTCATAAAGCTGGTGAACTGAAATCAACTATCTGTGTAGTGAACTGGAAGTGTAAGACCTGAATCTTCTTTTTGTTTCTGCACTTGGC
This sequence comes from Aradus depressus, assembly GCA_963662175.1. Classification (NCBI taxonomy): domain Eukaryota; kingdom Metazoa; phylum Arthropoda; class Insecta; order Hemiptera; family Aradidae; genus Aradus; species Aradus depressus. The sequence goes on from OY759214.1 coordinate 42,194,474, forward strand.
CCATATTTGCAGTCATTATAAATGAACTTTTGTTTTGTTACTTGATTCAGTCTATAAACCTACTTTCTCTGTCTCATTCCATCCAGTGCGGAACTACTCAGTCAGTTATTTGACTTATTTTTACTGACTGTACAGTTTTACTTCGCCAGATAAATGAAGTATAGGGGAAGTTATGTAATTGGTCAGAAATTTGAGTTATTGTGATTCATGCCCGGTTAGTTAGTTAACTACGATAGTCTATAATACCAGAGCGCTCTTTTTATTCACCTAGGGTAGGAAGTCTTTGTTGTCGAGTGAGTACCATAACGTCCCATCCAAAGCATGCTCAAGGTGTTTTCACTTTCCAGATAAAAACCTAAAAGATTCGGCCGGGTTTCGAACCCGTGATCTTGAGCTCAGTAGACAAGTACGCTACCTCGGAGCTACCAACGCTCGGTCAGAAATTCGATGTTGTGCTTTCCCTGGAATTTTATGTTTTCCGAACCCTGTTTGCAAATAGGTTAGGTTAGTTTTTTATGACTCATGCCCGGGCTTTAACTACGAGGTCATATCGCCTACTACCAGAGAGCTCTTTCGTCACTCTGGTGGACATGAGCCCGATGCCTACCCTAAATTTTTATTCACGTAGGACAGGGGTCTTTAATGAGTACCTGACATCGTACAGGCTCGGGACCAACGCTTAACGTCACGAAGGATGGCGTGCTTAAGTTTATTTTACCTCCCAGATAAAATAAACTAAGGACCTCGGTCGGGTTTCGAACCCACGTTCTTAAGCACGCATACCACTGAGCTACCGGCGCCCTCAATGATTCCAAATATATAAACATTTTATTTAAATAACCCGTTAAGGACACCTCAACACCTCCTCACTCAACTAAGAAAAAAACCCAAAAAAAACTCCTGATGTTTAGAAGTCCCTGTGAAAGTCTAAGTACTGATTTCTAGCCCAAACGTTCGATTGGTATTGTAGGAAGAGCAAAAACATGCTCTTATATTCGTGCTGGGAAAATACTTTTCTGGTGATTCACCGACAACTTTTTGTAGTTTTTTAATAAAAATTTCAGGAAAATAGATTTAAAAAAAATAATAACACAATAATAGCCTTTGCCAGACAATTCTTTTCCATTTTCGGAAAATAAATAAAGATCTAATAAATTATGATTTTTTAGCCCAAACGGTCCATTTGGAGGGAATCCCTCTGATCTACCCAACATAAGTTTTCAGTGAAAATTCAACATTGACCGATTACCTTCTATATTAATTGCCATAAATATTAATTTTCCGTAAAATCGGCCGAAGGGAAGAGGGATCAGAGGGGGCTCAACTCAAATAAATGCCAATGTAATGAATGTATCGACATCTTTTATAGGTGTAACCAGAACCCAATAAGAACGACACCCATTAATTTTCAGCCAAATCACTTTAAGGAGGAAAGATAATTCGTGCTGGAGAAATCTGTTAGATTCATCGATGGATTATCGACCCAGATCGCAAAAATGTATTGATACATTCTAACAGTCTAGGTTGGTGACTTGTACGATAGATCAAACTACCCTTAGCCTTAACACCATGACACAGTGTCATGACATCCAGATCCTATTAGTCATTAAGTATCACGGTCGTAAATTTTAATTGGCAAGGATTAAATTAATTTAAAGCCATTTTTCAGTGTACACAGAAGGCCATAATAATGTATGGTCTCCTATTCCTAACATTTCTTGTGATTTGTGTCTATCCTTGTGAGACACTTTCGAAATTATAATACAATAATTAGATAAATTGCACTGGTTAGTTGCAGTAACACAACTTGCATATTAATGCTATATGTTGAGAAAGGCGGACATATTGTGGAAACTTGTAATAAATAAATAAAACATTAATATAGTATATAATTTGTTGGAAATAGACAATATTTCAAACAAAAAAATGAAGGTTGCTTTAGGTTAGGTTAGGTTTTATGACTCATGCCCGGGCTTTAACAACGAGGTCATATCGCCTACTACCAGAACGCTCTTTCGTCACTCTGGTGGACATGAGCCCGACTCTATTGTGGGAGTCCTAAATTTTGCCTACCCTAAATTTTTTATTCATCTAGGGTAGGGGTCTTTAACGAGTACCTGACATCGTACAGGCTCGGGACCATCGCTTAACGTCCCATCCGAAGGACGGCGTGCTTAAGTTTATTTTACCTCCCAGATAAAAGAAACTAAGGGCCTCGGTCGGGTTTCGAAACCACGATCTTGAACTTAATAAGCAAGCACGCATACCACTGAGCTGCCGGGGCCCTCGATATTTATTTATATAATAAATTTTAGACTAGTGCTTAAATAGAGGTAGAGGCAAAACTGAAATTGACAATGAGAGTGGAGTTTAACTAAAAAATTTCGCCTAAAGCAAACCTGTCAAATGGTTAGCAATTAAGTTGTTGCTCTCCCTCAGAATATTATGTCTGAAAATTAATAGGTGATTTACATAGGGGCTTCTGAATCCTCATAATGAATTTCATGACGATACACTTTTTTTGTTACTGTCCAGCTATATAAAGTATAGGGGAAGTTATATAATCGATCAGAAATTCGACGCGGAGTTTTTAACGGAATTTAATGTTTTCCGCCTCCCGATTTCAAAAATGGGTGAAAAAAATCTGTCTGTCTGTGTCTTTAACTCAAAAACTCTAATAACTTCCGTTGTAATGATTGAATCGACACAATATTTCATATGTAAATTCAAAAGTCCATAAGAAGACACTTATTAATTTTCAGCACAATCGGCCGTAGAGAAGAAGGGAATCAAATGAGGGTTCAACTTAAAAACTAAATTGATTACTTCTTGGTGGGGAAGCACATAGCCGGTGATTCATCGGCGACTTTTTTACTTTCATTTTTTGGAGTTAGGGGGTTGGAAAACTTAAATTTTAGTGAAAATTCAACATCGTAAATGATCGATTACGCTAGCGTACAATATAGTTAAATATTGAGGTATATATATATATTATTAAAAAAAAAAATTTTCTTTATTTCATATACTTCTTGTCATTATCACTTCTAAATAAATACAGAATGATATATAAAATACTCTTCCAATTATATTATTTAACATTGATTGTCGTCAAATTTTTCTACTAATTCACATTTGTCAAAATTCACCCTTATACAGTATAGTTAAAGTGCTGGTGATATACATAGCCGGTGATTCACCATTTCTGTACATACTTTCAATTACTAATGAATTTCACACTTCAAACCCACATCGAATAAAGAGAGAAACAATAACAAAACATAAGGTGACATTGTTTTTGAAATGACAAGATAATTGGAGAAGCGGGGTTACTCACCCAGATCTAGGCACGACCCTGTACTGTCACTGGCGGCACTACTCACTCAAATTTAGTACCTTCATCTTAATAATGGGCTCGTCGACTTCTACGGACAAAATTAACCAATAATTTTTAGCAAAGACAATTTGAGTTTTTTTTTCATGTCAAGGAGATTTAAGGAAGGCGGGAGTTAGAGGTTATTGCTAGAAAACCCCCTGGAGCGGGTAATTGTTATGGAAGAGACCCATCCAACATATGCACACTTTATAGGGGCCATAAGATTCGAGGGTCGCGAATGTCACGAATTTGTCATGTAGGGCAAGGACGACTTTCGGACAGATCTCAGGGTGGACATCTTGAATGAAGTATTGTACAATACAACATTGTATATAATTTAATCAGTAAATTAACTTCTTTCGATATGGTAATCGATCAGTTTTGAACAATATACGAAGGATATACTCATTTCCATTCATCCCACGCGAAATTATCACACATGCGAAGAGAAAGACGCAAAGGACATGCCCAGACTGAATTGAGAAAATCAGGGAAAGCTCATTGCACATTACATTATAAAATTAACTTGAAAGAGTTTTGGGTTTTCTCTCTCCCTCCAAAACCAATCGACGATTTGCTCTAAAAATGAATAGTTCACTTACAAACGGACACTGTAGACCCTCGACTATCCGCGCCCTTTGCTCTCTAGTTTCTAAATATGAAAAAAAAAAATGTCTGTCTATCATCGTATCTGTAAACACAATTCCGGATACAACGAATGTATCGACACGAAATATTATATATGTAGCCAGAACCCTCTAAAGACAACACCTATTGTTTTTCGGTCAAATCGACTAAAAGAAAGAATGAGATCAGGGGGGAGATTTAACATAAAAACTCAAATAACTGCTGATAGAATAAATGTATCTACACAAACTGTCGTTGTAATGAATGTATCGATACAAAATTCTAAATGTGAATTCAAAAGCCCCTAAGGACGAAACTTGTTAATTTTTATCGATATCGGCGAAAGGGCGGGATCAGGGGAGGAGACCCAACTCAAAAACCTCAATAACTGTAAATGTAATAAATTTATCGACACAAAATTTAGTACGAGAATTTAGAACCCCCTATATAAGTCAACTGTTGAATATTAGCGCAAACGATCGACTGGTTTTGGAGGAAACGAAAAATTAATTGATTAATTCGTTCTGGGGAAGTACATTGCCGGTGATTCATCAAATAATTTTTTTTTCAATGTTGGAATCAAAGGGTCGGAAAAAAAGAAATTCCGATGAAAATTCCTATTGAATAGATAACCGATATACTTCTTATAGCTGGTGAAGTGAAAAATAGAGGTTAGGACCTTTATTCATCTATATAAACTAAGAAATTGAATGCCCTCAAACCGGCTTGTTTCCTCAAACTCGGGGCCTATCAAACTGTAAGACAGGTCCTGTTATTCGGGGTTTGGATGGGTCTGCCCACCGCCTGTTCTTCATCCTGACGCCAAAGCAATATAACATCAGTTAAAGAATAATAATATAACATCGAGTCTGGACACTTTTTGTCTGTTTTTCCTCGCTTTAACAATAAGGCGTGGACCTTCGATTATTGGTTCAGATCATGGGGCCCAGATCATGAAGAATCTTCAGGGACATTGAACAATGTACGTACTGTTACAATTGTCATCATGACATACCAAGACAATTAATCTCATGTGACCAAAATGTGCATCTTGATTGTTGCACATGCTGTCAAATCTATCATTGTAACATATAAACAATACAATGAAAAATTTCGCCAATTTTTACCTAAACGAAGTATAGGGGAAGTTATGTAATCGGTCAGAAATTCGATCCGGAGTTCACAACGGAATTACATGTTCAATTTAAAGTTTTACTCCAATAGATTTTCGATTAAGTTATAAATATAAGTGGTATTTTGTAAAATGCATTTAAACCCTGAAGTACTTACTTGTTGTATGATGTCGGCCTAAATCTGATCAGATCGAAAGTTCACATGTCGATGCCGAATGCCCTGAAGAAGGAAATAAATTGTTTGGCATTGGCCAAATATTGAGTTTTTTACTTTCGAAATAGTATAAGGAATAATGAATAATAGAGTCGACAGTATGTTTTCAATGTTGAAGGAATTCGAGGTTCTGTCGTGTAAAAGAAAATTCAAAATTTGGCCAACGTTTCGAAAACTATTTATTTTCTTCTTTAGGGCCTTATAATGACTTGAGTGGATGTGTGTGGTGAAGGTGTTGTAAGTTTGTGTTTATATACAAACACATAACACCTTCACCACACACATCCTCTCAAGTCATTATAAGGCCCGGAAGAAGGAAATAAATAGTTTTCGAAACGTTGGCCAAATTTTGCATTTTCTTTTACACGACACAACCTCGAATTCCTTCTACATTGTATAAGGAACTATTGTAATCGTGCGAAAATCCGAGATCGAGGTTTCAATGGGTTTTCACGTTTCAAGGTTCCCTGAATACGTTTTGAGAATTTTCGCGATGATGTCTGTCTGCATTTGTATGTACCTATGTGTGTGTGTAGGCGTGCTTGTATGTGTGTCTGTATGTGTATATGTGATCGGAAAGTTGTGGGCGCTCGACAGCAAAAAAGACTATAGCTATGAACTTGAAATTTAGAATGTAGAGGTCATGTGCTAAGTTAGATCTGATTAGATTTTGTCCGAAATGGACGAATATTGAGACCACTTCATTCGGGGCCTGAATACATTTTTACAAGAAACCGCTTACGATTATGACCCAATCAAAACTTTTTTCAAGTAAGAGTTGTAGAAAAGACTGAAATATATATTTTATATGAAACACAATTTTTTGTAGGTTGTCCGGTAGGGGGTGGTGGAGGGGGAGAGAGTGATCTGCGTGGTTGGTATAAGAAAGTCCTGTAATGGCCACACCACATATATTTTTTATTTATTTATACGACAGAGCCTCGATTCCACTCAACATTGTATAGACAATGTCGAACCCATCAATCAGTATTTAACCTTGAAACGTGAAATTCCGTTGAAAACACGATCTCAGATTTTTGCACGATTACAATACTCCCTTATATTAAAAGTATAACACAGTAAAAAGATTAACATTTTTTAATGATTATTAGATTTAAAATTAGAATCAGAAGTTAAAAAAAATACATAAGTACGTTAATTATAACTGCAAATGTAATAGCTTCTATTAAAACCTTTGTGAAGTGGACCTAGACATATGTAATTAACTCGCAAACCACAAAATACCTTAAAAAATGAATGTTACGCTTATAAATTTCTTGTTTCAATATTCTTTACAACTATAAGTTTACAGGTGAACATTTAAGATAATAGTTATTCAAGGCCGCCTATAGGAGTTCACCCACCTTCTTAAGGATTATTTTCTTAAGATATAATGTTTCGAAACCAAAGTGAAAATTTCCAAAGAACTTTAAACATTTTCTATTCCTGTATTAAAATATATTTAATGAAATTAGGAGCATTGTGTTTTAACATCTTCAGTTATACGAAGTATAGGGGAAGTCATGTAATCTGTCAGAAATCCGATGCGGAGTTTTCAACTGAATTTGATGTTTTCCAGCCTCCAGATTCCAAAAATGAGTCTGTAAGCACAACTCCCAATAGAATGAATGTATCAACATTTTTATATGGGTATCTGGAACCTTTTAAGGACAACACTTATTGATCTTCAGCCAAAGGAAAGAAGGGAATTAGAGGGGAGGCTTAACATAAAAATTTTAATAACTGCCGACAGAATAAATGTATCGACACAAACTGCAATTGTAATAAATGTATCGACACAAACTGCAATTGTAATAAATGTATAGACACAAACTGCAGTTTAGCAATAGAAGAACGGAATTAAGGGAAGGATTAACACAAAATCTCTAATAACTGCCGTTGTAAAGAATGTACTGACACGAAATTTCATATGTGAATTCAAAGCCATCTAAGGACGACACCTGTTGAATTTCCAAGAAATCGGTCGAGGGGGGGATCAGAGAAGAGGAACTCGACCTAAATGTAATGAATGTACGACACAAAATGTTGAATGAGGATGAGACACAGTCAAATATTTAATTATAGCCCAAACAGTCGATTGACTTTGGAGGGAGAGCGTAAACTTAGTTGGTTAATTCTTGCTGGGGAAGTACATTGCCGGTGATGCATCGACGACTTTATTACTTCCAGCCTCTCAACTTCTTCAGCATGTTCGTATCTACATGTTCTAATGGATAGATCCTATTCAGAGATTGTCAATATTTGCTTACAAAGTAACCAGACCTTGAAAGTAGATAAATGTAAAGATGATTAATGACGGATCATCGAATGATGATAAACTATCTTTCAATGATATGGCAATTTTCGGATGAAAAAGAAAAAAAGTTCGAATTTGCATCTACAGTGATCCTATGGAAAAATATAATCCAAATCATAAACAATTAGGTACAATTAGAAATTAGTGTTTTTCTGACAATAAAAACTTTAATAAAAAAAGAAATTCATGTCATATTTTTTTAAGAGTTTGTGAAATTGTCAGAAATTTTATAGAAATACCAGTTTCAAATTTGATCGTTGTTACACTTGATAAGTGTTTGGAGTCATTTTTAGAAAATTGAGATATAACTGAGATCATTCTTCGAAATTATGATATTAGACAGGTTGCTAAATAAAATCGTAATCTGATCTCTCACAGATTTTACTTCTTTGTGTTAGCCGGCTTTCGAGGTTACCCTCAACATCATGCTATCTACAAAAAAAAACTAAAACTAAGTAAAAATATATAAAATTCTAATGACTGGAATAAATATGTAACATTCTTTCGAAGGTTGCCCGGTTTGCGAGATACATGCCGAAAACCGTCTTAAAAAGTCGTTTTGAAACCTTTTTTTTTAAAATTAAAATTGGCTTGACTTCTTCGGAAAATCCTGGGGGAAAGCCCATAAAGGAAACTCTGGAGAAACGCCAGTTAAATTGGTAAAGGCAAGCGTACAGAGCTGGGAATCACCGGAAGACAAAAAGAATGCTGGAAGTAAGATCTGAAGGAAGAAGACCAAGAGGAAGACCCCGATTGTGAAGATAGAGAGAACCTGGAAGGATGGAGACGAAAGACACTGGATGAACTGAAGAGGTTGGATGGAGAGAGGTCGGAGTGGATCCGACGTAACCCTACACAGGAAGGCTACAGAGAAAGGATAGGAAGAAGAACCTTGATTTACTCTAAAAATGTTAGTCCTATCGAAAATTTGGTTGTTATCAAAACGTTAAATTTTCAATTGTATTGTGATGTATAAAAAGAATACACACATTAAATGGATTAAATTATTATATAAAAAAATTAATTATATTTATTTTTCTATAAAGTGAGGGCGCCGGTAGCTCAGTGGTAAGCGTGCTTGACTTCTGAGCTCAAGGTCGTGGGTTCGTAGCCCGACCGAGGCCCTTAGTTTATTTTATCTGGGAGGTAAAATAAACTTAAGCACGCCGTCCTTCGGATGGGACGTTAAGCGATGGTCCCGAGCCTGTACGATGTCAGGTACTCGTTAAAGACCCCTACCCTAGATGAATAAAAATTTAGGGTAGGCAAAATTTAGGACTCCCACAGTAGAGTGGGGCTCATGTCCACCAGAGTGACGAAAGAGCGCTCTGGTAGTAGGCGATATGACCTCGTAGTTAAAGCCCGGGCATGAGTCATAAAACCTAACCTAACCTATTTTTCTATAAAAAACAATTTTCTTTTAAAACAAAAGTAAAAAACAAAACACGGCCATCAACTGTTATTTTAGTGTGTAGAGTAGAGGTCGGATTGAATGGGGACGGGGTGAATGAACATGGAGAGTGGTGTTTAGGCTTAAGTGGTAATGAACGAAATATAAGTGAATTGACGGTGAAATTGATCCGAAAAGAAGGTACTGTTGTTTGTTTATATGTACAGGATATATGCCCAGAAATATATAACTTTTTTTTTTTTTTTTTTTTTTTTTTAATGAACGTTATATATATTTATTTATTTACATATTCACAACGACAACATTTGTCACTAGTGATCGTGATGATGTGCTGTGGCAAGTGTGTCGCTGTACTGCTGAGGTACGTGACCGAAGAGGAGTCCAGGCTAGTCCTGGAGCAGGTCCCTCTGCCATGCCCGCTTTAGACGTCTTGGTGGGTTTGTGGGGAGAGTGTTCGTGGATAATTGGAGAATAAGTGGATTGGCGTGATGATGGAGTTTGTCGTGAAAATTTTGATATCGTGTCTTGATAACAGAAGGTATAAATGGGATGTTGAGGTCATTATGTAATGTGAGGTTGGAAACGTAAAATGGGGCATTGGCAATGTGGCGTAGTATGATGGATTGTAATGACTGAAGGCGTTGTATGTTTGATTTTTTGGCTGATCCCCATATCTCGATTCCGTAAGTCCAGATGGGTTTTAGTATAGTGTTGTAAATGTGAAGTTTGTTTTCAAGCGATAATGTCGATCGTCGTCCGATGATTGATTTCAGTCGTCCAAATCGTCTTTTGAGGTCTGTGCGTTTCAGTCTGATATGAGTTGTCCAAGTTAAACGTTAAATTAAAAAAATTGGCCAAAATATAAAACAAAAAAAGATTGAAATAGTGTTAAGAATTTAGTTTGTAAGATTTTTCCTTTGATTTTTGTTTGTTTCAATGTTTAGCTTTTTTATTTAATAATGTAGATGATGTAAAAAAATATATAAAATAAACCCAAATTATTTGTTCTCGTAAATTCTATTCTATTCATTTTCCCTGTTGGCCCAGTAAGATAATTTGGAAACCTTTGGATTAGATTTAATATTTTTGCAAAATTTAGAAGACAAGATGGCATCTCTTTAGAAATCCAAATTAAAAGTTTGTTCATTGAAACTTAAAAAAAAAAATTACGTGCACTTTCTTCAAAATTGCACGTCTTGAACTTTTGATATTTTTTTAGGGCCCTTTTCGGAAATTACTGTAGAAATCAAAATTAAATAGGCTCATGCTTCTAACCAGAGAGACGAAAGAGCGCTTTAGTAGTAGGCGATATGACCTCGTAATTAAAGCCCGGGGATGAGTCTTAACTAACTTTAACATATTAAATGAAAATGTGTAATTGTTACGACAAGTTAAAATAAAAAAGAATGAAAAAAATATTAATTGAAATTTGCGTTCTTGTTTTTCCACTTTCGCCGAATAGGGGGGGCTTAACTCTGGAGAGGTAGGTCACGGCAGACTAGCGGGTTGGTAAGTGTCTTGGTCAAGGTCGCCAATAGATATGGGTCACAGATCCTTATTTCCAAGACACACACACGCACATACAGTATAGTTTTCTTAAAGATTGACATTCAAATTAAAATAATTTTTTTTTTTTCTGTTACAAGGCCTACGCCTTGTTACTTATATCGCCTGAAGGCGATTGTGTACCTTCACTTCACTTGAGACAGTTGAGTAATCAAATAAATTCTCAACTCAATTTTTACATTGAATAAAATTAATTTTTCATATATTTTTCAAAAAGTATAAAATTGGTTTACTTTGGTATGTTTTTTAGTGTTCAAGATCGTTGGTTCCGAGCCTATGCGATGTCAGGTACTCTTAAAAGGCCCCTTCACCAGGTAACTAAACCTGAATGCGCTCTTAACCTAGTTAAAAGCTCAGGCATGAGTCATAAACACAAACTTTCCATTCCCACTGAATGGTCTTCCATGGAACTTCATAACTAACTCTCGATAGTGTGTCTAATGAACACAAAATCGTTTATTCAAAACCCGACTGAGGCCCTTACATATTTTTCATCTGCTAAGTAAGAAAAACCTTGAGCATAGAAATAAAAGGCGTTTTCTTCCCATTGTTTTATTTTTGACCAGAACAGGTTTTCAACGCAACAGCGTCATCATCAGTGGTACATCCTATACACACAGCGTAACAGTTAACCGCTGTGCTGTGTGGGTGGGATGTACCACTCATGATGACGCTGTTGCGTTGAAAACTAGTTCTGCTCAAAAATAAAACAGTGGGAAGACAACATCTTTTATTTCTACGAGACTCCGGTTCTAGATAACTAAACTTAGGTTGGCAAAATTTAGGACATCCAAAGAGATATCAGATGGGACCAGTTGAGGGGCCGTTGTGCTCAAAAACTGAAGCTATTAACTATTTATGTAACAAATTATGTGGCCATTACAGGACTTTCTTATACCAACCACGCCTACAGACCACTCTCTTTTCCCCTTCTCAAAATTATTTTATACTGGCATTATTGGGTATAAGAATGACTACTACAGGGGAGGGGGAGAGAGAGTGATCTGTAAGCGTTGTTGGTATAAGAAAATCCTGTAATGGCCAAGTCATATATATTTTTCTTAATTTTTATAATTTTTCAAAAAATTAAAAATATTCAAGGGACCTTGAAACGTGAAAATCTGTTGAAACCTCGATCTCAGTTTTTCGCACGATTACTATTCTTCCTTATACTATAGGTATAAGAAAGTAAAATCGGTAAATAGGTTGCAGAAGACCTGTGAAAACTTGGTTGGGACGTTCGCGTTGGGAAAGTACATCCCCGGTGACTGAGTTTTTCCCTCAGAAAGTACTATATAACTGACTTTCCAAGGCCATTTATGTTATATATTAGGGTGGTCCAAAAATGCAATTAAAAAAAAGAAAAACGTGCATCCCTTGGTTTGGAAGAACTCGATGAAAGAAAAATTTTGGCGCCAAAAAAAACGAAAAATATTTGTAATAACCCGTGCCCCACGGCATTTGAATTTTAAATGGAATTTAACATGGGTTTTCATATATATTAAAGTTGAAACAATATGGCGCTTCCACGTTTCATTAAAATGGGCTAAAAAGTTTCCACATTATAGTTTTTGGGGTCGTAGAACACGAATTTGACGTCAAAAAGTTATTTTGACACATGACAGCTGTCAAAAACGCTGTCAACAAAATGACAATAACATTTTTTCTCATTTAACAATCGGTAAATTCATTTTATTAAGTGTTTTTGAGGTCGCTGATTACGAATTTAATGTCAAACGTTGATTTTGACATTTGGCAGTTGCCAACAAAGCTGCCAAAAGCATATAAATATGTAAACTTGCTTAAAAACGCGTGTTATAATAGGTTTTCGAAAATGTTTAATTAATTTATATATATAATATATATATATTAATTTATATATAAGTATATATATATAAATGGCCTACTAAATATATATACACACAAAGGAAACACGGAACCTTTTTTATGATCTATATACAATATAAAACCAGTTATTACCTTTGTTATGTCTGTCTGTCGGTCCGTCTTCATATAAACAGAGGTTCTTGTGGCAGTGGGACAATGACTTCCCGCTGAACGATGGTGAGGCTGGGACAGAGCAAAACAACCCAGGCAAGATCCCGCTAAACAAAATAAAAAAATATATATGTCTTAGAATTGTATTTACAAAAAATTTGTCTAAACAAAACTGTACACAGAAAGCTACGCCTTTAAAGAGATTAGCTGTTAACAGAACTTATTTTTTTTTTTTGTAAAACCCAGTCTATCAAACAGAAATATTAACTAATATAATTAGATGTCTAAAGAGTCCCACTGTTGACTAATATTTAGACAACCAAAACTTACAATTAGCACTAGTTATCATAACTTTATCTTTATTAATAAGGTTCATGTGTGCAGTCACAATCAAAAGTTAAAGAATATAATAATAAATATATTTTATAATACTAGGTTGTTTTGATCATTAAAATTCACAATATAAAAAAAAAAAAAGTTAAGTTTAACTTCTGAGAAGGTCAATTGGGACCTATTTCGAAATGTTTTAGATAACTAAATCTATTCAAAAATTAGGTTAAAAGGCCCTGTTGATCTTGAAGTATATTTCAAAAACGCTACTAGGAGGAGGCTGACAGTGTCTTGGAATACTAAAGATGAAACATAGCAGTTTCGAAAGAGCGCTCTGGTAGTAGGCGATAAGACCTCGTAGTTAAAGCCCGGGCATGAGTCATAAAAACCTAACCTAACCCATATCATTCTGGGAGTATTTTCAACAAAAACCACAAATATCCATAATTAAATGAAGACGCTGACACACCACCACCGTCTGTTAACTCATCATCAGTTCGGTTAGGAATGTCCACTATCCGAAAGATCTGCTGATTGAACTTGTACAAGACCAACCGTCGTTCGTACTTAGTGGGTGCTCGGAAATCAAGTTTGTGTTAAGTGAGGCTCTCATAGCCTCATGGGTTGGAGTCGATCAATCTGATTGCGAAAGTACTTAGTTGCACTCACTACTAAACAGGTTAGATATAGGTATATATAGGATTAATATGTACTTATGGACCTAAGCATCCAATGCATTTATCCTTTCTTTGGCTTAAATTTTGCCTACCCAAGTTTTTTAATTAGAGTAGGGGTCTTTAACAAGTACCTGATAGGGTATCGAACCCGGCTTTTAAAAACAGATTTACTCGAGAGCAGAAAAGATGACCACTAAATAAATGCTGCCCCACGACATTTCACCGATTTAATTGGCTGATGAGTAGGACACTATGCGCTATGAGGTCAACTTTTTCATGAACGGAGTATTAACGTATATGATACTAAAAATACGTATGAGCAGATAATAACATGACGAACGTTGAGGGAGCTCGCGATCAGGGTAGGTCTTAAGTGAGACTAAGACGAGTTGACCGTCGGCCAATCAATCTGTGGAGATCAGTGGTCGTCCCCACTCCGTCATGCTGCTTTCTTCTTCTCCCGCCAAGAGCCAACAAACCGGCTGAGCACTGGGTAGCTGGTCTCTGTCACGTTCAGTCGCAGGTCCAGTCCCAGGTAGGACCCGGGCCTGCGAATATACTCCACCCTGGCCTGGGCGTACAGCGAACATTCAAAGACGACATGCTCTGCAGTCTCGAATAGTCTGATAATATCTGGGTCGTGGCATACCAGGACGTCCAGGAAGTCGGCCATCCGAACTTCATGATAAATGTTGTTGCCATTTTCCCACTATCCATTCCTGGACAATGTCCTTGCAACTCTCTTCTTACCGGGCAAGGGCATAACAGCTCATCCATATCTGTCCCTAATGCGCTGTGGAGGCTGGGCTCTTGCTAGCATCCGTAGCGTCCGCTGCCGTTGAGACAGTTCGATCCGGTACGGAGTCCGAAGGACATGACATTTCACGATCAACTAATATCAATACTTCCGAGTTCCTAAAACCTAATCCTTAGGTGTCAATCTATTCGGCCAAATTTTCAGAATCAGTGGGTATTATAATAACTTCGTCACCTATAGGCTTGGAAGCTTCTGCATTTTATTCAATTTAGCAGAATTTTAATGAATATAATATATATATATAATAATAATAATATAAATCAGCCAGAGGAAAGGGGAGATTTAGGAAAAAAACTCTAATGTCTGCCATAATGAATCCGTCGACACGAATTTAAGTACCAGAATTCAGAAGTCCTTGTTTAAGTCAGCTATTGATTTTTAGTCAAAACGGTTGAAAGTTGATGGAGGGAAGCAAAAACTTACTGGGGAAGTACATGGCCCTTGATTCACCGATTTTTTTTCTACATAAAATATTAGTTATTTTTGCGTTATTTATTTTATGCTAGCCTGCCTTTGTTCTATATTTGTCTAGTATAGTTAATAATATAATTTTTTGTAATAAATATATGTTTTAATGTAGTCAAGTTATGATATAACATATAAATAACAAATAACACATATCCCCGCCGTCTGAGATACAGGAAATAGGGTTATAACTCGTTCAGAAAGTTTCATGTATCCGGTTCCTTCTTCCTTCGATCCACCACACCATACAACCACCTTAATATCAGTAAGTCTATACAGTAAATTTAATTTATTTTTTTTAAATATAGGTTATATATATATTTATTTATTTTTTACTTTTTATAATATAAGATAGTATTGTAATCGTGCGAAAATACCAAATCGAGTTTTCAACGGATTTTAACGTTTCAAGGTCCACTGAGCAGGAGTTGACCATTTTGATGATGTTATGTAAGTGCTCCAACTTAAAATCAATTGTAGCGATAAACTTAAAATTTGAAACAAAGACAAGGTGGAAATCGGACGAAAATTGTGACAATGACCGAAAATGACCTAATCAAAAATATTTTCAAATAAAAGTTATAAAGAAAAATAAAAGACATATTTTATATGAAATATGTTTTTTTTGAGGGTCACCCGGTTTATGAGATATGCCGAAAACCGTCCTGAAATGTAGTTTTTAGACGCTTCCTTTATTTACTCAAATACGGTTAGTGGAATTATGGTTTTATTATTGGTAGTTTTTTTAAATAAAAATTATTATATATGGTCACAGGGAATAAGTTTTAAATTAGTAAAATGGTCAAAAGGAGTTAAATGTACTGTGATAATCTCCCAAGCCATCTGCGCACTGTGAAGAAGTTGGGAGCTCAGGACTCTAATACTTTCGGAGTTATAAAGATGTGGGTTTCTTGGTATTTCGTAAAATCGTGTATGTTCTCGGTTAAATCAACTTAATCTACCTCTTAGAGGAATCATTCACGAGATAACTGCATTTAACAGACTATTCCAAGTGAAGAGGGTGTTTTCGGTTAAATCAACTTGCTCAACTTTAGAGAGGCAACATTCACGAGTATTTCAAAAAGGATGGTTAATAAGTATAAAAATTAGGTAAGTGTGGTCAATAATTAGGTAAGTGATGGGAAATGATTAAGTTAAGGGAAAATCCTAAAAAGGATTAACAATATTCATTTTCATTCACTCCTATAGATTTAGACGGTATATGATTAATAATGATGCAAACATAATTTATTTATTCCAAAAACTGGATTTACACCATCAATGCAAAAGTAAAAAAGTGCTGCCCTGAAAAGTTAGGAATTTAGACTTACCAATTTATTGCCTGTGACCACAGATATATGTTAGTGTAGCAGGTCTTTCTTATAACAAATACTTATGTACAGATCATTCTCACTACCCATCCCCCCTCTCAAATTTATTTCATACTGGCATTATTGGGTATAAGTATAAGGGGGAGAGGGGAGTGATGAAAGTCCTATATCACATTATATATATATATTTTTTTTTTCATTGCTTACATTTTATTGTATAATGTTGAAATGAAAATAGTTTTCAAAAAATATTATTGTATGAAACAAAGGGGGGTTAGACGTGGAGGAAATGTTATAAATAGTGATTTGAAAGACAATGTTTGGAAGCGAGGTAGGTACGAAGGGAAGGTGAAAGTTACGAAACCTCCTTCCGTATTTCGTGTTGCAATGAGATTATCACGTTTCTACTACGTTATATCACAAATATGTGATACAAAAATCACCTATCATAATGGTAGCAGTTCTTTGGTTTGCTAAATAATGATAATATGTTAATTCAGTTAAATATTTTAATGTAGCTGTATTTTAATATGTCTTAATAGTGGTCAGAGACAATTTTTCATTTTTGTCCACTCTTTGAATAATTCATCAAAAAAGTTTTTTTCCTTCACCAGCTGGAAGTAGATTTCATATATGAAAGTAATAAAATTCTGTCTGTCTATGTGTGCGTCTGTGAACGCGATAACTCCCGATAGAATGAATGTATCGACATGAAATTTTATATCTGCGTCCAGAACCCTCTAAAAACGACACATATTGTTATTCAGCCAAATCGACCAAAGGGAAAGGGAGGCTTAACAGAAAAACTCCAATAACTGCCGTATCGACACAAATTTTCATATCTGAATTTAAAACCCCTTAAGAACGATGTTTATTAACTTTCAGCGGAATCAGCAGAAGGGAGGGGGGGGGATCAGAGGGGGCTTACCACAAAAATACCTAATAACTACCAATGTAATGAATGTAACGACATGAAATTTCATTTTTAAAGTCAAAACCCCAGTAATGAGGACGTTGTCTGTCAAACTTCAGCGATATCGGTGAAGGGAAGGGTGGTGGGGGGGGGGGGGGGGGGGGGGTGGTTTAGGATGAGGAGTACCAATTCATAAAGTTTAATAACTGCCGATGTAATGAATTTATCGAAACAGAATTTAGTATGAGGATTTAGGAATTATTACTTATTTTTTTATATTTTTGAATATTAGCGCAAATGTCGACTGGTTTTGGACGGGGAGCAAAAAGTTAATTGATTAATTCATTCTGATGTGATTCACTGACGACTTTTTTATATTTTTTTTCGCGAATATGCCTCGAACTTGCTTTTAATTACTTCTAAGTTGAGGAACGCGGACATATTGTGGAAACTTGTAATAAATAAATAAAACAAACTTATTTTTGAAATATTGTCTATTCCACTAAAGATATAAATATATATAACTACCGGTTTCGGCCTTACACCATCGTCAGGTCTAGTTATGAAGTCAGATCTAGTTCATAACTAGACCTGACGATGGTTTAAGGCCGAAACCGGTAGTTGTATGTATTTATATCTTTAGTGGAATATACAATATTTCAAAAATAAGTTTGTTTTATTTATTGCTTTTAATTCCTTTTCAAGCTCAATGGTCAAGGACCAATCTACCACTCGTATTGTTCTGAAGCAGTCGTTTCTTGCGAACCTCAACGGGTCATGTACGAGTAAGCTGGTTCTCTAATAGGGAGGGGGGGCGAGGGAGTGATCCCTCTCCAAAAATGTAAGAGAAGGTTCAGCAACCCCCACCCGCTATTCGAAGTAAGCTGTAGACTGGTCAAGGAGAGTGCAGACTGGTCGATAAAAGAGCGCACAGAAAAGAAGTTCGACTCCGTCTAGGACCCAGGACATAAGGACCGACCCCTCACTATAGATCACGAAGGAGCATTGCAAAACAGCCTTGAAGGAATGGGCATTGGGGAAATGACACTCATTTTAGACAGTCAAAAGACTTGATTAAAGGACCAGACAACAAAATAAGAACAAAAAATAAAGAAAAACATATGTTTTACCTATAGTATAAGGAAGCAAGAAGAGAAATATTGAATAATAATTAAAAAAAATAAATAAAGATTTTTGTGAATTTTTTTGTAACTAATATTTAATGAATTTTGAATATTTGAATATTTTTTTTATATTCTTTCATTTTAACTGATTTTCCAATAAATATTTTGGTATAACTAAGTATTACTTAAAATATTACGAAATATAACTATTTTCAATACTAGTTTGCATCATAGTTAACTACTTTTTTAGTTAGTTATTATTTTATTACTCATGCCCGGGCTTTAACAACGAGGTCATATCGCCTACTACCAGAGCGCTCTTTCGTCTCTCTGGTGGACACGAGCCCGACTCTACTGTGGGAGTCCTTAATTTTGCCTACCCTAAATTTTTTTTACCTAGTGCAGGGGTCTTTAACGAGTACCTGACATCGTAGAGGGTCGGGACCATCGTTTAACGTCCCATCCGAAGGACGGCGTATTTAAGTTTATTTTACCTCCCAGATAAAATAAACTAAGGGCCTCGGTCGGGTTTCGAACCCACGATCTTGAGCTCAGAAGGCAAGCATGCATACCACTGAGCTACCGGCGCCCTCTACTATTTTTTTATTTAAAACATCCCAACTCTGTAAGGAAGTTGTTAGTTTTTTTTTAGTTGGTATAAATCACTCATCAGCGGTACTGAGGCTCTCGCCCATACCCCGTCAAGGGTAGAATCCAACCTTCTAAAAATATGTAGGGGATCCTACTGGGGTGGAAATTGGTCTAGGGTGGAGTTAGTCCCTTGGAATAGGGGAGGAAATTGGGACAT
Organism: Aradus depressus; assembly: GCA_963662175.1. Taxonomy (NCBI): domain Eukaryota; kingdom Metazoa; phylum Arthropoda; class Insecta; order Hemiptera; family Aradidae; genus Aradus; species Aradus depressus. Next base: position 42,213,578 of record OY759214.1, read on the forward strand.
CTACTGAAACTGAACTAAATAATTTTAAAAATATTTACTTGACTGAAACTGAACCAAACTGGCTTCTCCTCCTTAAATAATAGCCGCTATGTATTTTAAAAGAAAGAAAAAAAACAATTGTTTGTCTACTCAACAACACATTTGTTTAAACAGAAATTACCAAATAAGTGTAAAAAGTGCAAGTTTCTGTTCAGGTGCATTGACCATCAACATATACATCTAGTTGGTCACTGCTTCTGTCACCCTTCATTCCGTTTGTCTTCCCCAGTTATACAAAGTATAGTGGAAGTTATGTAATCAGTCAGAAATACTATGCGGAATTTTCAATGGAAATTCATCTTTTCCGACCTCTAGATTTCAAATATGAAAAAAAAAAGTCTGTGTGTTTGTGAATGACATTTTTTATATGTATCCAGAAACTTCTAAATACGACATTAATTGATTTTCAGCCAAATCGGCCAAAGGGAAGGGAAGAATTAAGGAGGCGGCTAAACACAAAAACTCTAATAACTGCAATTGTAATGAATGTATTGACACGAAATTTTGTTTGTAAATTCAAAGCCCTATAAGAACGACACGGTCAATTGGCTTCGGAGAGAGAGCGAAAATGTAATTAAATAATTTGTGCTGGGGAAGTACATAACCCTTGATTCACTGACGACTTTTTAGAGTATGAATCATCTATACAAATGCAAAACTATATAATGACGAAATAAATTGTCAGGATATCAAAAAAAAAGTTTGCTCCTCAGAAAAAAAAAGAAAGTTGTCGGTGAATTACCAGCAATGTATTTCACCAGTACAAATTAAACACATAAGTTTGTGCTCTCCCTCCAAAGCCAATCTATTAAAGGGACTAAAAAAAACAGTTGACTTCTCCTCATACTAAATTTTGTGTCAGATTCATTACATCGACAGTTATTAGAGTTTTTATGCAAGTCTCCCTCTAACCCCCCCCCCCCCCCCTCTCCCCCCTTCCCTTTGACCGAAATGACTGAAATTCAATAAATGTCGTCCTTAGAGGGTTTCGAATACACATATAAAATTTCACATCGATACATCCATTCTATCAAGAGTTATCTTGTTCACAGACACATATTGATATTGTTCATTTTTGGAATCAACACCGCACTGATTTTTTGACAGATATACTTCGTATAGCTGGAGATGTAAAAATGCACAAATTGGAAACTTTGCCAAGTTCTTTTACAGACTTCTAAAGAGAATAGACATTTGACAATTTACCACAATACGCATCTCTCCCAAAACAAACAACCTGTTTTTTTTTTTTTTCACATTCGATAGTTTGCATTTGTATTGACAAAATAAAAAAAAAAAAAAGAAAGTAAAAATAAACCTACTGACAAGTTTAAATATAATAATTGAAACTATGCAAAAATCAATATTTAAATTGTAAACGATGATATCAAAAGAAAGGTAAAAATGAGAATAAAGATGAAACAAAAAGACAATTTGAACTTTGTCGAGGTCTAGTGAAAGTAACATCTATCCGAACTGGTCAAAGAACTGGTTAGGTAACCTCCCCAACTCACCCATACAGACATTCTCATTCACAATTCATCCGCAAATTAGGAAATTATGGTAAACAATGGACTTTTGGAAAATATCACCATTTTTTTTTTCATTATAACCAAGGTTATAAATAAATGAGAAATTTATCTATATTTAACCTGAGGGCGGCAAAGAAAAAAAAAAATATATATATATATACATATATATGAAATCGTCAGAAAAGTGTTTTCGTATTTTTACTTCCCCAGCATACAAAGTATAGGGGAAGTTATGTATTCGGTCAAAAATTCAATGCGGAGTTTTCAACATGTTTTCCGACCCTATATTCAAAATATGAAGAAAAAATTCTGACTTTGCGTCTGTCTGTGTCTGTGAACAGGATAACTCCCGATAGAATGGATATAGCGACACGACATTTTATATGTAAATCCAGAACCCTCTAAAGACGACACCTATTGTTTCATAGATAAATTGACCAAATGGAATGTGGGATTAGGGGGTAGGTTTAACATAAAAACTCTAGTAACTACAAACGGTCGACTGGTTTTGGAGTGGAGCGAAAAGTGAATTTATAAATTCGTTCTAAGGATGTACATTACCGGTGTACGACGATTGTACATATGATTTCGGCGGAAATATAATTAGATCTAAGTTTGAAAATGTAACTTCACGCCCCGAGAGGGCTGGTTTGCGAGCTGCTACGCCGCGTCTTGGACCTCACTGTAGACACTGGCTTGAGCCAGCCTACCTGAGGGAGGGTTGGTTTGCGAGCTGCTACGCCACGTCTCGCACCTCACTGTAGACACTGGCTTGAGCCAGCCTACCTGAGGGAGGGTTGGTTTGCGAGCTGCTACGCCACGTCTCGCACCTCACTGTAGACACTGGCTTGAGCCAGCCTACCTGAGGGAGGGTTGGTTTGCGAGCTGCTACGCCACGTCTCGCACCTCACTGTAGACACTGGCTTGAGCCAGCCTACCTGAGGGAGGGTTGGTTTGCGAGCTGCTACGCCGCGTCTCGCACCTCACTATAGACTAGCTTGAGCCAGGCTACCTGACTGAGGGTTGGTTTGCGAGCTGCTACGCCGCGTCTCGCACCTCACTGTAGACACTGGTTTGAGCCAGCCTACCTGAGGGAGGGTTGGATCGGGTTTTCATCGGATTTTCATGTTTCAAGGTCTGAATACGTTTTGACCATTTTCGCAATAATGTTTGTCTGTTCGTGTGTGTCTGTGTATGAATTTGTGTGTATGTGATTGAAAAGTTGTGAGCTCTCTACCGCAAAAAGGAGTGTAGCTATGAACTTAAAATTTGGAACGAACGGGTGACATGTTCTAATTTAGATCTGATTAGGTTTTCACCGAAATCGACGAGAATTGGGGCCACTTACTTTTATGACCTAATCAACAATCTTTTCAATTAGTAGTTGTAGAAAATATTAGAATACATAATTTATATGGAGTACAACTATTTACAGTTCGTCCGGTTTTGGATATACATGCCGAAAACCAACTTGAAGTGTAGTTTTGAAACACATATTTTTAGACATTTCCTTGATTTACCCGAACACGGTTAGTCCTATTTAAAAATTATTTCTTATCAAAATTGTTCCTTATAAAATTTCCAATCGTTAATAATCCTTAGATTTGAGATACAATTAATACGACAAAGGTTACAGCGCTCCGAAGAATGTTAACTAAATGTCTATAAGGAATATATCTAAATAATTTTTAAATCGTCACTCAAAGCAACGAACTTTAAAATATATATTTTTGAAATATTAAGAATGTATATGAATATATGTAATGTGGCCATTACAGGATCTTCTTGTACCAACTACGCTTACAGAACACTCTCTCACCCTCCCCTTCTCAAAATCAATTAATTTTGTCTCTTTGTTCAGCGTTACGTTGAGAGTAGACATTCTTATACCCAGTAATGCCAGTATGGAATAGTTTTGACAAGGGAGCTTAGAGAGTGATCTGTAAGTATGGTTGGTATAAGAAAGTCCTATAATGACCACAATTTTTTTTTTTTTTTTCGTACAAAAGCAACGATGTCATATTGCAAAATTCTCATACAAAATGCTATATAATAAATGTCTCTAGGAAACAAGTGGCTGCACTTTGCCTAACAGTTCAGTTACCCAATGTAGAGGATTGCAACACTGCCAGAAGCATGTTACATAGTACCACCGCACCGTCTTACTACGACTCCCTCCAAAAGGGGTACAGTTAAAACTGGCCTATTCGTTTCCTCATTAAACATTTTTAAAATAATTAACATTATCCATAAGTTATATAATTTTTTGAAAATTGTTCACAAACTAAATATATACCTTTTTTTTTTTCCTCGCTCCTACCATATATTTGGCAATCGGTCAATATGAACTAGTGATGTCATGCGGTTCTTCGCCCTGTCATTATATACAATTTAAAACTGTTCCTTACATGTTCCTTTAGGCTTTAGCTCTATTACTTTTAAAAGCCACGCAATATAACGCAAATCTCAAAAGAAATTAAAATTCACACAAATCCCACATTAAATATACTTTCTTATAACTATAGTATAAAGTATTTAATTTATTTTTTAGCTTATTTTTATTGTTTTAATCACTGACTGTCATTAACATTTAATGTTTTCTCATTTGAGCCATAATGCATTCGTCTGAGTTTATTAGAAGCCGAGGAATGCAGTTCAGAATAGATGCACTTTACTCCTGAGTGAACAACTGTTAATTAGTAAATACTCAGTTTTGCATTTTCCACCTTTGTAATTAGCCAATATGACGTCATGAGAACAACAAAAGGTACATACCTCTGTTGATTAGTAAATGCTGAGTTGACGGAGAATCACCGGCAACGTACTTCCCCAGTGAGAATTAATCAATAAAGTTTTTGCACTCCCTCCATAACCAATCGACATTTTGTGCTAAAATTAATAATAGACTTATCTTGTGACTTTCTACATTCTCATACTAAATTTTGGCTTGATACATTCATTACATCGGCAGTTATTAGGGTTTTTGAGTCGAACCCCCTCCCTGATCCTACCTTTCCTTTCGGCCGAAAACTAATGAGTGTCGCCCCTAGAGGGTTCTGGAAACACTTATACTTCTTCTTTTGAATCAAGAAGTCGGAAAACATGATATTTGTAGAAGATAATTTATGTAATAATATGAAAGAGGGAATAGGACTAAATAAATATTTATGAACAATTATTTTGTAATTAATGAAATATTGCAACTATTCTAGTCCTTCCTTGGTAGAAACAACACCATGTGGTGGGTATTGAAAAATACAAAACAACATGGCCTCTAAGCTTATTTTAATGAGTCAATTTTACTGAAATATTTTAATGAGGTTAGATAAACAGAAGTGATGGGATCGGTTCTTTTTCAAATGTTGTTTGTTTAGTATATATACACACATATATATATATATATTTTATAATTTTTATTGTTATTTTGTTTTATTTCTTTTTTCTATATTTCTCACATTGTGACCTGAGGAAGGGTCGTGATAACGTCCCGAAATGTCGGCGTGAAAAAGACACTTCCGGAAACGTTATCAAAAATTATTATCCTAATTTTAATTAAATTAAAAACAATGTATCTACTGTATTTATCCTATACTTTATCTACTGTATAATATTATTTTTTTGTACTCATATTCGTATTTATTTATTTTTTTTTTTACTTTTTAGTAGTAGGTACCTATCGTTCATATAATAATATAACGTATAATATACGTTGATGAGAGGGGTGGCTCAACTCAAAAAACCCAAAAACTGACGAAATAATGAATGTATCGATATAAAAATTCATATTTAAAATTAGAACTTAATGAAGGACACAACCTGTCAAATTTCAGCGATATCGGCTGAAGGAAAGGGAGGGTTCAGGGGAGGGGACTCAATTCAAAAATCCTAACAACTGCGGATGTAATGAATTTATTAACACAACATTTAGTATGTGGATTTAGAAGTCCCTAATCGACTAGCCAAAAATTACATAGCCGGTGATTCACCGACGACTTTTTTCATTTTTGGAATCAGAAGAACGGAAGATATGAAATTCCGATGAAAACTCAGCATCGAATTTCTGACCGATTACATAACTTCCTCTATACTTGGTATAGAATACAGAATATAGGTAATTTCTGAGGAAACCTAAGAAATCAGTCAAGGCTGAAATTAGAATCTAGTTAGTAGTTGTGAAGACCTTCTGGACATATTAGCACCTCCAGGAAACATTTCTAGCCTGGAGTGGGGAGTGCAGACTTTCTAGATGACAAAACTATACACATCAGCGCACCGCGCAGAATAGGAATTATATCATTAGATGGGCGCACTAATTTGTAGAGTCAAAATTCGTTATATAACACTTATATCAACAATTTCAATCTGGTTTGAAGAAGATGCAAACCTTTCGTGTAAACACATTAAAACACAATTTCCCAAGTGGCATGCCAAGAAATAATAAGAGGATTGGGAGTCAGAAACCCAACTCACTTGAATCACCGTCTATGTACTTCCCTAGAATTAATGGAGGGCGCCGGTAGCTCAGTGGTATGCGTGCTTGTCTTCTGAGCTCAAGATCGTGGGTTCGAAACCCGACCGAAGTCCTTAGTTTATTTTATATGGGTAAAATAAACTTAAGCACACCGTCCTTCGGATGTGACGTTAAGTGATGGTCCCGAGCCTGTACGATGTCAGGTACTCGTTAAAGACCCCTGCCCTAGGTGAATAAAAATGTAGGGGAGGCAAAATTTAGGACTCCCACAGTAGAGTCGGGCTCATGTCCACCAGAGTGACGAAGGAGCGCTCTGGTAGTTGGCGATATGACCTCGTAGTTAAAGCCCTGGCTTGAGTCATAAAATCTAACCTAGAATTAATCAATTATGTTTTCGCTCTCCCTCAAAGCCAATTAAACGTTTAGACTAAAACTCAATACTTAACTAACGTAGAAGTGACTGTTACTAAATTTTGTGTCGAGATATTCATTTCATGTTTTTCGACCTCTAGATTCCAAAAATGGGGAAAAAAAAGTCTATGTGTCTGTAAACAAGTTAACTTCCGATAGAATAAAAATTAATTCAGAACCCTCTAACGGCGACACTTATTGTTATTTAGCCAAAAAGACCAAAGGGAAGGCTTAAGATAAATACTCATAAAATAAACCTATCGTCATGAAATTTTATATGTGTAACCAAAACCCCATAAGTACGAAACCTGTTGATTTTCGACCAAAACGGTGAAAGCGGAAAGGGGGATTAGAAGGGAGGCTTAACTCAGAAACTGTAATAACTGCTCTAATAAATTTAAAGTAGTGTTGTATATTTAAAGTTACAACCCAATGTGGACATAACCTGACAAATTTCAGCAAAATCAGCTGAAAAGAAGGGGGTTTCGGGGAGAGGGCCCAACTCAAAATAACTTCTGATTAATGAATTTAGTTTGAGGATTTAGGAGCCCCTATGTAAGTCAACTATTGAATATTAACGCAAACAGTCGACTGGTTTTGGAGGGGGAGCGAAAAGTTAATTGATTAATTCGTTTTGGGGAAGCACATTGCTAGTGATTCACCGACGACTTTTTCTTAAATTGAATACAGTCCCATCTACCCATTGTATATAGTACAGATTGTAGATCAATAAATATTTTAAAAAAATAAATACAATATAAATATTTTTTTGCTTATTTTAAAAAGATTGAATATAAATTAATCAATGTACAACTATTAGTGGCGTTACCGGGAAATCGATCGAAGCGCCTCTACCGCCAAAGGTCGATTATCGACTTAATATAATCTAAAAATAAACACAAATACTTACACAGTAAAATAGAGTTACACACTAAACACTTAGTATAGTAGCGCCATCTGTGTAAAATGTCAGTGCTTCGTGATGGATTTGGGGGCCTTAAGTCTCATAAGCCCCCTAGGTAGATTCGCATTTTGCCGTGAATTAATGCATACATCCATTAGGATGCAACAGACAGACAAACAAACAGACGTAAAAGCTAAATACCATTTGAATTAACTTTGTTAAAACTAAATAGTTTAAAAAAGTCACCCATATACATGCAAGATTATCTCATTATCCAATCAATATTTACAGTAGAACCCCTCTTAACCGGGCTCGGATTAACCGGCCTATCCCATGGATCAGAGTTTTTTTTTTTTATCTTTCAGCGTGGCAAGTGACTCAAACATTGAACCTGGAAAGTTCCTGGAAATAGAAAATAAAACGGTATGACGCGACGTTTAGGTGTGCATTGTGTTTGAGTTGTGGCTGGCAGAAGTGGGGTGGGGGAGGGACGAAGGACTCGAAAACGAATTTTTTACGGACGAGGAAATAATCGGTATCGCCAGTAAAGATGACTGCGAATGCGAAGACGATGGCGAAAAATGCAGACGTGGAGGACTTGCAAAAAATAGGTCACGAAGAAGTAAAAAAAGCTGCAGACATTTTATTGCAATATGTTGAGCAGCAACAACATTCAACGGCATTGGACCTGATGAACGTACGAAAATGGAGAGACTTGGCTTTCTTTAAAAGGTAAAAAACAGAAAAAAAATAATTGATTCTTTTAAACAATGATATGTACTATGTACACTATGTCTTCAAAGTTTATTTAAGTTCGTAATGTTTAATTTATTCGTGTTCGTTTATGTCTGTATGTACGTAATGTACAATAAAGTGAGTTGCAATAACGTCTTATTTGCTTGTTTATTCATGATACCTGATGAAATATGTACATATGTAGGTTCTTTTTGAACGAAAATAGATTTTTCACGGGAACCTCGGATTAACCGACCAAACGGGTAACCGCCTATGGTCTCGGTCCCGACCAGACCGGTTAAAAGTGGTTCTACCGTACAATGAATGCTTAAAATGGGATGGCTACCTATAGATCGCCTGTCCTCAGGAGTGCGATTTTATCTATTAGTATCTTCTACAGTGGTAGATGATTGTCGACTGCCAAAAACCCTTGAGTCTCTGTTCAGGATTCTCCTGGAGACGTGAAATCGGGCATTGACCTTATTGTGCAAGCCTGGCTTAAACTTCGCTGCTCTAAAGCCTCATGGAAATTTCTAAAAAAAAAAAAAAAATATCGGTGAATCACCGGCAATGAACTTCCACAGTAAGAATTAATAAAACTAACAAGTTTTTGCTTCCCTCTAAAACCAATCGACCACTTGGGCTAAAAATTAATATATGACTTACATAGGGTGCACCTAATCCTCATACTAAATGTTGTGTCAATAAATTCATTACATTGGCAGTTATTAGAGTTTTTGAATTGAACCTCCCCTTCCTTTCAGCCGATATCCCTTAAATATGTACTTCGTATACTCGTAGATGAGAAGTAAAATGTCTGTCTGTCTGTGTGTCTGTGAATACATAGAATGAATATATTGATACAAAATATATTATGCATACAGAATCCTAGAACGACACCTAATGATTTTCAGCCAAATCGTGCAGTAGGAGGGGACTTTACACAAAAACTTAAATAACTGCCGATGTAATGAATGTATCGACACATTTAATATGAGGGTTCAGAAGTCCCTGTATAAGTCTATTGCTGGGGAAGTACATTGCCCATTAATTCATCAACAACTTTTCTGTTTTTTTTTTGGACAACATAATTAACATTCTGATTGCCTGAATAACAAACAAACAGCCCGATTTGGCAAGATAACACATGCGAAAATGTGCATCTGAGGTCATGGTTCATAAGGAGCGACCTTAAACGCTCCTGAGCCAAAGTCGACCTTATCTATCATCTTAATGGCAAAAGGATCAAATTTCTATTGGATAAATATGGATAAAGGATTTGTTTAATATTGAATAAATTAATAATTAAAGGCTAAGAGGACAGACTAGATTTAATGTCCACGTCACGCACGGTTTGGCTAAGAAATATCGGATCAAGGACAATTAATTGATACTTAATTAATTATTATTATTTCTCCCTAATCTCTGTCCCCACATAAAAAAAAAGTTGTCGATAAATCACCGGCAATGAACTTCCCCAGAACAAATTAATCAATTAACTTTTCGCTCCACCTCCAAAACCAATCAACCATTTACGCTAATATTCAACAGTTGACTTACAAAGCGGCTCCTAAATCCTCATACTAAAGTTTGTATCGATAAATTCATTACATCGACAGTTATTGGGGTTTTTGATTTGAGCCTCTCCCCTAATCCCCCCTACCCCATGACCGATTTGACTGAAATATATAGATATATACATATTTAGATTATTTTTTTTTTTTTCATATTCAGAACTTGAGGTCGGAAAACTTAAAATTCCGTTGAAAACTCCGCATCAAATTTTTGACTGTTTACATAACTTCCCCTATACTTTGTATAGATGGGGAAATAAAACGAGATATGGCCATTACAAGACTTTGTTATACCAACCACCACCATGTTAAATCTGAGGACACAAAAATGACTGGAAATTTAATTTGAAACATTTTTGCTAGAACCTATTTTTTCGATATGACTAACCGTTTTGGCGTAAATCGAGCAAACTTCTAAAAAAATGGGTTTTAAAACGACATTTCAGGACGGGTTTCTACAAGTATCTCGCAAACCGGGCGACCTGTGAAAAATCCTATCTTATATGAAATATGTATTTAATTTTTCTCTACAACTTTTACTTGGAAAAGATTTTTGGTTAGGTCATAAACATAAGCGGTATCTTGTAACATGTGATCTCAATTTTCGTTTTATTTCGGCCAAAATGTAACCATACTTAAGTTAGAACATGTGACCCCTTCATTCCAAATTTCAAGTTCTTAGCTACAATAGTTATTGCGGTAGAAGCAGAACATGATATGTTGCATACCATCAGTAGCAGAATGTAATATGTTACGTAAATCCACTAGCAGAACATAATATGTTACCTATATCCACTAGCTGAAAATAATATGTTATATACCACCAGTAGTAGAACCGAATATGTTACATACCACCAGTATCAGAACATAATATGTTACATAGATCCACTAGCAGAACATAATATGTTACATACCACCAATAGCAGAACCGAATATGTTACATACCACTAGTATCAGAACATAATATGCTACATAAATCCACTTGCAGAACATAGTATGTTACATGCATTCACTAACAGAATATATGTATATTCTCCTATTGGTGATCGATTGGTTTTGGACGGAGAACTGATTAATTAGTGATACTTAACATTTCTGGCAGAAATATTGTGAAACACTTAATAAAAAATGAAGAAAAACGTATGTTTTTTCTTTATTTTTTGATTAATTGATGCTGAGGAATTACATTTCCGACTTTTTCCCGCCCTATACCAATCACATATTTTGATCTATTCTTATTGTACCCAAAAATAGGGAGAGGGAGGGGGGAGCTATTTTTGGTATATGCTTAGGACATCAGAGAAGCACGGCTTTGTAGTAATAGTATCATAAGTGAAATAATCATAAGTATCATATTAGTGAAGATTACAACTAAACTTATCGATATTATTAGGTAAAGATTAACAGAACCTGTCCACTGTCGGGCTAATAAATTAAAAACTTGTTTCATGATGATTGAAAAAAGAGAGAAAGGATTATGAAATGTAAACCTTGAAAGAAATTGTTAATTTTTACCAAGAATTACGAAGATTATTTGATTAATCCAAGCTCACCTTTCGACCTTAAACAGCGATGATCGGATCTGCAAACACTTACGTCATTGTTTAGTCAATGTTGACCTATTTTTCCACTAATACCAAAGGACCATACTGGTGAAAGAGATTCTTAGTATCTGATTTAAACATTTCAAGGATTTATTTTTTTTAAATTTTGACTACAAAAAGTCGTCAATGTACTTCCCCAGGACGAATAAATCAATTAAGTTTCTACTCTCCAAAAACAATCTACTGTTTGGGCTAAACATCAATAGTTGCCTTCTGATTCCTCATACTAAATTGCCTGTTGATACATCGACAATTATTAGAGTTTTTGTGTCGAGCTCCCCCTAATCCTCCCATTTCCTTCGGCCGATTTGGCTGAAAATCAATAGGTGTTGTCCTTATAGGGTTTTGGATACATATATAAAATTTCATGTCGATACATTCATTCTATCGGGAGTTTCACCGACACACCGACAGAAATGTTTGTTTTTCCTTTTTGAAAATTTCGGAAAACGGAATTCCTCTGAAAACTCAACATCGAAATTCTGTCCTATCAACACACACAACTTCACTTATACATTATAAGTAATAATACCTCCACGAAACTACTCCCTATAAGAAATGTTCAAATGATGTGAATATATTCTGGTCTGGTTGAACCTTGCGAAGTCAATTGCGGTCGGTAGCTCAGAGGTAGCCTGTACTTAAGATCGTGAGTTCGGAACCCAACCGAAGCCCTTATGTTTTTTATCTGAAAAGTGAAAAAAGACCTTCGTACGGTACGTTAAGCAATGGTCCCGAGCCTGTACGATGTTAGTTACCTCAGACCCTTATCATAGTTAGATAAACCTGGGTAGGTAACATTAATATAAAGTAACATAATGGACGGGGTCCGGTCCCAGTCCAGATATAGATAATCTAGTCCGGATTAGTGGGACTCTACTGTAATACATTTTTTTGAAGGTCCGCACTGTCAAAAAATTTGGATTTGAAACCCTTCTTTTAGATTTTTGCACGATTTACGCGAAAACGGTTGATCCTATCAAAAAATTGTTTTTTTCAAAAACGTTTCCTTATTAAACAATTAAATGCCCTCAGATTTAACAATAAATGTCTGTATATCTTTTTACTATTGGTAGTTTTTATTAAAAAGGATAAAAATAAATAAAAAATAAAATATATGTGACCAGGGTTGCAGATTAGTTAGTAACCTGCTAGCAAATGATATGTAGCTATCCAAATTGGCCAGTCAACTAGACTGAAAAAGCAGTCAGGGACTGGGGATTGCATGAGTATGGCATTTAGCCCACCCCCCTCCCCATGGTTACTTCATAACATTTGTTTATGGCTACATAAAAAAAATCTGCATTTTTTACTGAACCAAGAGGCCTCAGCGGTGAAAGTTTTATTAGTTTATTGTAGGAATCATTTTAAGGGCCGCTTACACTGAATACATTTATAAATGTGGGAATATCGTTGTATCATTAGGCCAGAAGAAAACAAAACGGCGAGCGCTACATTAATTAGACTGCAAATTGGTGCTGCTGATGACACCTCTAGTACGCAGTGAACAGTGAAATGAATGATAGTCACGTCAAGTAATATTTGACTGAACATTCATTTTGACCTACAGTGTTTTTCCTCTATATAGGCTAAACGGGAAACAAAGGTCCTTCATATGAAGTTAAATAAAAAAAGTTGTCGGTGAATCACTAGCTATGTACTTCCCCAACAAGAATTAAAAAATTATTCGGTATTCGCTCTCCCTCCAAAGGCAATCGACAATTTGGGCTAAAACTCAATATTTGACCTATGTAGTGACTAATGAATCCTCATACTAAATTTCGTGTGAATACGATTCATCACAAGGCAGTTATTAGAGTTTTTTGTTATCCCTGCCCCTAATTCCTCCCTCCTCATTGCCCATTTGAATCAATATCGTGTTGATACATTCATTCTATCCGGGAGTGATGATGTTAACAGACATTTTTTTTAAACTTTTGAAATCAGAAGTGAAAATTCCGCAACAAATTACTGACCAATTACTTAACTTCTTTAGGTTATTAGGGTATTTATGTCGAGCCCCTCTTCTCTCTCCCCCCCCCCCCCCCCCCCCCCCTTCTCAATAGAATTTTGAATTTACATTTACATTTTTTTTGTTGAGCCTCCCTTTGACCCCCCTCCTCTTCGGCCACTGAAATTCAATAGGTGTCGTCATTATAAAGCTTTTAATTTACATATGGAATTTCGTGTCAATACATTCATTACAACGGCAGTTATAAGAGATTTGTTGTTAAGCTTCCTCCCAAATCCTCCCCTTTCCCTTAGCCGATTTGGTTGAAAATCAATAAATCTGCATAGAGGATTCTTGTTGCACATATAAAATTTCGTGTCGATACATTCATTCTATCGGAAGTTATCGTGAACACACGTGAAAGACACACAGAATTTTTTTTTCAGTTTTGAAATCAGGAGGTCAGAAAAGATATAACTTCCCATATGTATAGGGTATATATTTCACTGGGGAAGTAAAACCAAGTGAGTCACATCAGTACCTACCTTTATAGTTATGTGTAAACATCGTGTGTTTGTTCATTGGAAAATGAGGAAGGAATTAAATATCAGTTGCAAAATGTTTAATGTAACGATATTTTATTTGTTCAATTTTAGTAAATGAGTAATTCTGTATTATGTTAAATATTAATATGTCTCTAAAACGAGGGTTTATTCATTTATAACTAATTTGTTTTAATTAATTTTTTTTTGCAATAATTTAACACGACAACGAAGTAAAAACGTCGTCAGAGCTAAAGTAATACCATAGAGCTACCGGCGCCTTCATTGAATATGAGTGAAGACATGAGGAGAAAAACTAGCCATTCTTCTAAAAAGTAGTCTACATACTATTATTTGACAGGTCTCTCGGCCAGTACCGCCTCAATTCTTATAAACTGGGACAGTTTAATTGAGTGCCTGTTAGTTCATAACTAAACCTGACGATGGTATAATGCTAAAACAGGTAGTATCTATATAAAAATTGTTGCCGGAATAGACAATATTCTAATAAATAAAACATAAAATTAAAAATTAAAAAAAAACCCAACACAATAGAAAAAAAAAATGTCATGATTTTTTTTACTGAAACCTGGGTAAAGAAATTTTTTTTTTGGAGGGGGGGGGGGGGGGGGTTTGAAGGGTTAGGGGGAGGCTTGGCCTTATAAACAATTGAGCTCAAACTGCAAGTCTCTAGCTGTAATAGAAGGCAAGATCCCTACACAGGCTCTGATGAAACCTGAATATCTTGAAGACGGCTTACCCGATTACCACCAAACATGACTAAGAACCATCTCGCAAATACAAGCTTCTGAAACGAAAAAACCGCTTTGAAATCGGTTTAGCCGTCTTGAAGCTACTATGCCACAAACAGACACACAGACAAAGGCTTCAACCTCCTTTTGGCGTCGCGGGTTAAAAAAAGTTTGTTTTACTTATTTATTATATGTTTTACACAATATGTCCTCGTTTCTCGTCTTAGAAGTCGAAAATGTCTTCATTGTGAACCTTGGAATTGGAAAATGTACCAAGGGAGAATATCAAATGATTAAAAATTCAAATTGTAACTCATTGCCTCTACATCACCTTGTCATATTTTACTAAGCCTTATTAAACATATAATTGTAACAGACTAATCTCCTGGGATAATATATGTTGAAGTTTTATTAGAATAGCTCCAGTTACAGATTTTCGAGGACAAAAAATGTAGCAAAAGTCAATTTTGTCAAAAGTTTAAGGCCGACCCGACCGTTAAAATCTTAGTAGATTAACAACAATTCATCTGTTTTATGTTTCTAGTAGTGACCCTGAGCACACCTTTTACGTGTCCCCGATCTAGAGGACCTGGCGGGATGGTCTTTCTGAAGAGAGAAGCAAGGAGGTCAAGAGAAGAGGATGTCTTGAGAAGAAACTGAGGTTAGCTCAACCTTCCATCTTGGCTGTATAATTGCTTCTAGTTATTTACAATGAACAAACATTATCGAAGACCTCATCTCATGAAAAAAATTTCACCGGTGGATCACCAGCAATGTACTTCCCCAGTAGGGCTTTTGAATTTACATATGAAATTTCATATCAATACATTCATTACAACGGCAATTATTAGAGTTTTGTGTTAACTTCACTCTTCCCTTCCCTTTGATCGATATGGCTGAAAATCATAAACAATTTCGTGTCGATACATTTGTTCTATCGGGAGTTATGCCGTTCTCCCATACATAGACCCACAACAAAAAACAATTTTTTTTTCCTTTTTGGGATCAGGAGGTCGTGAAACATGAAATTTTGTTGAAAAACACAGCATCAAATTCCTGAATTATATAAATTCCCCTATACTTCGAAGTAAAACAGCCGAAGGGCCGGCTAAGCATGTCCCCCTCAAAAATTTAATAAAAGTATTCTCTAAATTTTGCGAAATTGTTTTTTTTTACTCCAACTCAGTGCAAAAACTTTTACCGTTCCCGACGAAAACACAAATATATTTCGCATTTAAACTTCTTATGATTTTTCTGAGAGAGTTAGAACCTGTCTAATGATAGGCAGACAGACACACGACCGACAATTTTAGGATCCTAAAAGTGCCGTGAAATCTCAATTATCTCATTTTTGGGGGTTTTCTCTAAATTTGAAGAGATATTGGTTTGAGGTTTTATTCTGAAAAAAACATTAATGTCAAATTCTGTTCTGTTTCTTGAGAAATTAGAAGCCTCAAAAAGGTAAACATTCTTTAATCTTTCCTGATTTCTAATATTCTTGGGCCGATTACTATTATTTTTGAATTTTATTTATGTATTTTTTATTTATTTATTTTTTTAAAAATAAAGGTAAAACTCTTGCTAGGGTGCAACAAACAGCATCTATGATGTAGGTACATATATAGATATGGTGGAGTGATTGGCGTGGTAGGTCCTCGGGACAAAAATGTATCTTAATTATTAGAAAAAAAAAAAAAAAATAGATGAATAAAAAGGCATTTAAAGAGAATTTTGATGGATCGTAAGAGTAAATGAAAAGTAAAAGTAGGTAATAAAAGTAAATGAAAATAATTTTGAAAAATATTAATAAAGAATATGATTCATAAGTCATGGTTCCACCTTCGTGGTTGATTATGTGATAAGTGTTGTGAAGATAATGTACGTGTTTCTAGATTTGTATTTGTGTAAAGTTTGCTAAAAAATCGTTTTGTCTGAAACGCCTGAATTCGTTTGATGTTGGATGTTTTTTGCTGCACCGTATATCTGTGATCCGTTTGTCCATAACGGTCTCAGTAAGTAAGTGTAACAGTTCCGTTTTTGTGTTATGTCTAATTTTGATCGTCTATTTAGTAATCTGTAGACTCGACGGTTCAGTGTGTTTCGTGTGTGACATGTGTGAGGGTTCCATGTCAGTCCTAGGTATCGTACTGTATTAGTTTGAGGGAGGGGCTTGTCGTAGATAAAAACGGGGGGGGGGGGGGGGGGGGGGGGGGGCATGTTTCTCGCCGAAGTGTAAATGTGATGTGCTGTGATTTATCTGTATTAAGTTTTATTTTCCATGTGTTGCACCAGTTCTCGATTTGTGTGAGATGGTGTTGTAGTGTAAATGAGGCGTGTATGTGGTCAGCAGCAGCTAAGATGGCGGTTCATCGAACTGTCTAAACAACATCAATTATCCTGATGATTTCAATCTGAACAATCTTAAAAATTACCACATTTAATAGATAATTATCTGCCATTTAGGAGTGTTACAATTTAGTAGCTAATAATATCCTTCTCATTTCGCATGAGTCAAGATAAAGCGCCCCACTTTTAGTTTTGCACATGACCACAAGAGGTATAGGGAAAGTTACATAATCGGCAAAAACATTCGATAATGACTTTTCAACGGAATTTCATGTTTTCCAACTCCTCATTCCAAAAATAAAAAAAAATAAAAATCGTCGTTGAATCACCGTCAATGTACTTCCCCAAACGCGTTAAACAATTGACTTTTCGCTCTCCCTCTAAAACCAGTTTGCGCTATTATTCAACAACAATTATATATATATATATATATTTGTTTACTGTATTTATCATATATATATATATATATAATTTTTTTTTCTTTAACCTAATTGTTTATATTCTTCTTATTATTATTATTATTATATTTTTTAAAAAATATTTTTATTATCGTTGTATTTATTTTCTCATTGTATACACATTCTTCATGACTTCATGGAGACATTTTTGCCCGGGCTTTAACAACGAGGTCATATCGCCTACTACCAGAGCGCTCTTTCGTCACTCTAGTGGACATGAGCCCGACTCTACTGACGGAGTCCTAAATTTAGTCTTCTCTAAATTTTTATTCATCTAGGGCAGGGTACCTGATAGTACCTGACATCGTACAGGCTTCGGGACCATCGTTCAACGTCCCATCCGAAGGACAGCGTGCTTAAGTTTATTTTACCTCCCATATAAAATAAACTAAGGGTCTCGGTCGGGTTTCGAACCCACTATCTTGAGATTACAAGACATTATATTATTATTTTTTTTTTTTTATTATTATTTATTTTATTCTCTTTTATCATTTATCATTGTACATAAATGGTTCCATTACCTATTGTCAACAAATTTACTTATGGTCTGTACCGATTGTAAATATGCACAATAAAATATTTAAAAAAATACATATATATTCGACAGTTGACTTACATAGGAGCTCCTAATTCCCCATTCTAAATTTTATTGTATCGATACATTCATTACATTGGCAGTTAGTAGTTTTTGAATTGTGCCCTCACCCTTCCCTAGGGCCGATTTCGCTGAAATTTGACAGGTTATGTCCTCACTGTGTTTTGACTTCAAATATGAAATTTCATATCGATATATTCACTATTTAGTTATTGGGTTTTTGTGTTGAGATCCTTCTGATCCTTCCCTTCCCTTCTGCCGATTCCGCTGAAAATTAATAAGTGACGGCCAGAACTTCATAAAGACGACACCAATTGATTTTCAGCCATATCATCCAGACGAAAAGAGAGGGTTAGGGGAGGGGAGGCTTAACACAAAAACTCTAATAACTGCCGATGTAATGAATACAGCAACACGAAATTTAATATTAGGATTCATAAGTCCCTACGAAAGTCAACCGAAGAACCGGGGGGGGTATTGGAGGTTTAAAGCGAGGCATAACTTCTGAATCTCCAATAACTGTCGATAGTGAGAGAAAACGAATTTGGAATTTTATCAGTGGATTATTTTAGACATTTGATTGATTTTTTCTGATAAAAGAAAAGGAGAGTAGGAACTTAGTTACAAATAATTCGAGCTGACGAAGTCCATTGCCGATGATTCACCGATGACTTTTTTTCTACGACAGAATCGTGTTAAAAAAAAAAAGTAACGTTGAAAAAACTTAAATAAATATTGAGAATAACATAAAACTGCATCCGTCATAACTACAGAGTAAACAACTTAGGGGGGAATGTTTACCTTCAAGCCAAGTAATGAATCTCTTGTAAAAGTTGACAAGCAAAACTATATTTATACTAAGGTACAGGACGTCAAATAATATGCAGGTCACCCTCATTGTACGTCATTTCTTAAACTGAGATGAAAGGGAAATGAATGGGTGTCTGGAAAAAGGGTCTATGTCGAGATTTTTTGAAAAACCGTTTTTTCGTGGAAGGAGGACCTATGTGATGTGGAGCAAGCACCTGCATAGTTTTTAGTTCAATACTTTGCCACTAGATGCCATGAACCTTGATTAATGAAGGCGCGAACGGAGAAGGACACGTGACAGAAGGGCCTATGTTATCTTTAGTAGTGTGATAAAGAAAATTATTTGAAATAATAATTAAATAAATAAAATTCTATATGTTGTTACCTTCACAGTAGTCATTTACTACTTTTGCAGTATTTTGTATTAATCAATAATTTTTTTTTATGTTCCGACCTTATTTTGGAATAAACAAATCGTAAAAAAGTCTTTCTATTTTCAGTCTTTTTCCAATGAAGAAAGGGCCTATGTCATTTTCAGCTGGTTTTTATTATACTGCAATTGTTTCATTTCAAAATTGTGCTCCTGTAAAATTTGAAGAACCTGACATAGGCTATTCTTCCAGACACCCATTCAAATCTTACTGTGATAAGCAAAAGAGCTATCTATGTACAGCTGATATCACCTGTATCTGCTACTGTGAAATAACAGTTATATATAGTGAAACAGACAAGAAATGAACAGATTGTTACTAAGGCTACTAGACAAAATCTGACATAGGCTTTTCTTCTAGACTAAAGGGCTAAAGGAGGTGGCTGCGATCTTTCAAAATCGGCGCAAGGCGGGATAGAAGTGTGTCCCAGGAGCCTTTTGCCCGGTTTCCGGAAAAATACCGACGAATGCTGGATGGGTGGCAACCCTGATGTAACAAGACCTAATGAGTTAGTACAATTTGAATTAGCTGTGGAGATGATAAATGTATTTAATGTCGACATGAAAAAAAAAGCAATTACAAGCGAACACTTCTTAATTATTCACCTTTTTTTGTTAATAACTTTGTTTTTGTGACTCAGGACTTAACTGCGAAGTCATATTGCTTACTACCGGAACTCTCACTGTCGGACAAGAGCCCGACTAAAGGTCGATCCGCACATAACCGTCACGTGACGGCGACTTCAGTGCAATACTGGGAGCATCAGTGAAAAAAAAACACGTCCAACGCAGTAAGGCGCCGATGTTCTCAGTACACTTCAGGCGTCCGTGACAAACATAAGAAATCCATCGCCACCTATATTTTTATTTCTCACAGACGTGAAACTCAAGTGTTTTCGTAAATTTGGTTTAAGTTTTTAATTTTCTAGGCATGAATAACGAAATGTTAATAGAGTTGGTTCGGGAGCGGCCAGTTCTTTACAATATGGAAGATCCGAAGTATATGGACGCTGAATTGAAGGGAAGGATGTGGAAGGAAATCGGGAATAAAATGAATATCGATGTTCCACCAATCCTCTATATAAAGTTATGAACTCTCCTTCCACTTCACGAAGCGTCCACATGGGATGAACCCACTGTCTTTTTTTATTTTCTTCTTCCTCGTCTAAGAGCAATGCTATTGCAACAAGATGTTCTATGCCAAATTTCATTATACACTTGAAAAACGAAGAGAGATCACTGTCGGAATTTCAAAAGGTCATCACAGATACCATTGAGCATTGAGCAGTGACACATTCATCACGGATGCCACTGAAACGGGAAGCACCGGTGACGTACCGTCACGCATATGTATGGATCGACCTTAATTTGCCAAAATTTTTCCTTGTTATATTATCAAGACTAGGGTTTTTTTACGACATTCATGACGTAGCAAAAGTACAAGACCATCGCTTAACTTCTTATTCTAAGGACGGCATGCTCAAGGACTTTGGCCGGGTTTCAAACCCGCGATCTAAATTCTCCCTCTATGTAAATATCTTTTAAATAGCTCTGAAAACTGTTGTGATGTATAAAAAAATTACACACACCAAAATGATTGAATTATTAATATTAAAAATTTAATTATATTTATTTTTCTATGAAAAGCAAATCTCTTTTAAAACAAATGCATGTAGAAAACAAAACACGGACATCAGCTATTTTTAGTGTGTGGAGAGACGGGTCGAGGCCTGGGTTGAATGGCGACGGTCTGAGTGTGTGGACAGTGGTGTTTAGGCTTAAGTTGTGATGAACTAAATAGAAGTGAATTGACGGTGAAATTGATCCAAAAAGGTACCTACTTTTATTTGTTTATATGTACAGGATATATGCCCAGAAATATATAACTTAAATTTTAAAGAATGGCAAAAAAAATATATAAAATAGAAAAAAGATTGAAATAGTGTTAAGAATTTAATTTGTAAGATTTTTCTTTTGATTTTTGTTTGTTTCAATGTTGAGTTTTTTTAATTTTATAATGTAGATTTAAGAAAATAAACCCAATATTTGTTCTCGTAAATTCTAATCTATTAATTTTCCCTGTTGGTCCAGTAAGATAATTTGAAAACCTTTGGACTAGATTTAATATTATTGAAAACAATTAAAAATGGCATCTTTTTAGAAATCTAAATGAAAAGTTGGTTAATTGAATTTTTTTAAAAATAGGTACTGCACTTTCTTAAAAATTGCACGTCTTGAACTATTGATATTTTTAGGGCCCTTTTCGAAAACTACTGTAGAAATCAAAATTAAATAGAAGACCAGTTATAAAATTTCTACAGGAAATGTGGTAATTTATTGTTTATTTAGTTTTATTATTTATTCTTTTTGTTCTTATTATTATTATTTTGTTTATTTTATCATTATTAATTATTTATTACTTATTTATATTTAGTTTTATTTAAGATCAACATTTTTTTTTACCACACTATATTTAGTATGAGTTTATCTTTTAAGTCTTCTTTGAAACATATAATACATTTGAAACATAATAATTTTGCAAAAGTAGAGATGTGAGTTTCGGGTTTGTTGACAGGTTTGTCACCAGTCACTTGCGCGAGTCCCTTCATCTTTTGTTGCTATACTCGTACCTCAGAGGAAGGATAGACTCCAAAGAAAAATATTATTATTTCTCATTTTAATTATTTATTTAAAAGTCAATTATTTATAATTAATAACAATTACTTTCAAGATATTTGTAAAAACTCAATGAATATGCCAAGGTAAAAACGACAAGGACTACGGAGTGATGGAAGCCAACCCGGCTTCCTTAGTTTAACCCAAACTGCCTTCTCCCTTCATCTAGGAGACAAACGGATTTACAAAAATTAGTCGGTGAATCACCGGCAATGTACTTTCACAGAAAGAATTCATCAATTAACTTTTCGCTCCCCCTACAAAATCAGTCGACCATTTGCGCTAATATTCAAAAGTTACGTAAGGGCTCTTAAATCCTTAAACTAAATTTTGTGTCGATAAATTTCATTACATCGGCAGTTATTAAGTTTCTTGAGATTGAGCCTCCTCTGATCCCCCCTTCCCTTCTGCCGATTCCGCTGAAAATTAATGAGTGTCGTTCTTATGGGGTTTTGATTACACATATGACATTTGATGTCGATACATTCATTATAACGGCAGTTATTAGAGTTTTTGAGTTAAGCCTCTCATCCCTTTTTTTTTTTTTTTTTTGAAATCTGGAAGTTCGAAAACATAAATTTTCGTTGAAAACTTCGCATAGAATTTTTGACCGATTACATAACTTCCCCTATACATCATATAGATCACTGGTTCGAAACCAGGCCGAGGAACTGAGGTTTTTTATCGTTAAACGATAGTCTCAAGCCTTTACGATCTCAGGTAGGTAGGTACTCGTTAAATACTCCTACCCTCGGTAAATGAACCTAGGTAGGCAACATTTGACTCCCACAGTAGTCAGGTTCATGTCCACCAGAGCGATGAGAGAGCGCTCCGATAGTAGGCGATAGTTTTAGTCCCTTATGAGTGCGGAAGGAGTAAGTGTTCCAAAAAATATAACTCACATATTAGTTTATCAAATCATTAAATCACTGTTGATATCATCATTCATAAAAAAAAAGTTTAAAAAAAATTACTTGAAGAAGAAAAAAATAACACTGAAATCCTATTCGTTCTACAATTAAAATATTTAATTAAAAAATGAGATCATTAATAGATAATAATAAAAATGCAACATTTAATATCTTTGAAGTGAATAAAATAATGTAACGAGAGCTTAAACTATCAGTGCGTTAAAGATAAACAAAGAGATAAATAGAGAGACAGCAGGAGTGCCAATCTGTGTAGACACGACGAAGATGAGGAGTTAGGTTGAATGGAGAAATGCATACAAGCGTAAAAAAATATGCAAAAAAGTTTAACTAAAACATACAATTTTAGGAAAAAAGTTTTAAAATTAGGAAAAATATATAAACTATTTATTGTTTTCGTTGTTTGTGTGTAGAGTATAGTAATAGTAAATAAATAGAAATAATGTAACGTGTGAGTGAAAATAAAAATGTAAAAAATCCGATTAATTTCAAGAATTGTTTATTGATTGTTAAACTTTTGAGAGATAACTATGTAATATTATGTATTAAAACTATACATAATACATAGACATGTAACTACACATATGAATAATATCGTCCCAGTTGAAGAGGTTAACAAATCTAAAACATTAGTTCTTGGATAATAAGTCGCAAAGATTGTATACAAAACAATATAAAGATTATGTATTTAGCTATATAAAACTCAACGATTGGTGGCATTTAGGTCTAAATGTTTATTTTTCAACAAAATAATTTTTTTTTTAATATAAAAAGGAAGCCCTAGTTTTTTATATTTGTAACTTTAAAAATAGATAATAATAGTTCGAGAAAATTAAGCCTAAACCAACTGGGGGTCGTTAAAGCAAGACAAAGCGACAAATAGAAAGAGCAGGAGTGCCAGTCTTCTGAAGAAGTCGAAGGTGAATCAATTGGCAAATTTGGTTCGCGGAAATCCATATAAATTTTTTAAAAACATGCGAAAAAGATTAACCAAAACTTGTAATTTTCAAATTTATTTTTTTAAATTTAGGGTAAAATATTTTCAACTATTTATTGCTTTCGCTGTATGTATGTAAAATATATATAGAAATTCCCCAGTTCAAGAGGGAAACAGTTTTGAAAACTTAGTTCTAAGATAATAAGAACAGAAATTTGAATGTTTTCATTAAAAATACAAATGTATCCAGGGTGAGCGCTTTAGGTTGGTACATCATCTCATTTTTCAAATTTAGTTAAAAATAACTAAAATATGATAAAAATTGTAATCATGAGCCTCATTTTGAAAACATAAAGGCTACAATTTGTGACCTAAAACTCAAAGATTTGGTTGTAAAAAAAACAATAGTTTTGACGTTTTGATGATTACTTTCATTAGAAAAAAAAACCTTTTCCACATCAAAAAAAAATATGAAGTCATTTCTTTAAATGTCAAAATTTGATTTGTTTATTTTTCAAAAAATAAAAATTTTTATAAAAAGAAAGCTCTAATTGTATATATTTGTAACGAAAAAATTAGATAATAATAAATAAACAAAATTTAGTTTTTTAGTAAATAAAATAAAAGAAAGCAGGAGTGCCAATCTGCGGAGAGAAGACGAAGGTGAAGAAGCCATTGCGGAATTAGGTTGGCGGAAATGTATATAACTTTAAACAAATATATGAAAATGTTTAGATAAAAATAATACTCAATGTTTTATTGCTTTCGCTGTGGAGTAAAACAAAATATTACATCAGGAGGATTAAAGAGATTATTTATTACATTTTTAGAGAGATAATTATGTATATTTTAGTGTTTGCTTATTCAAATCGTAGCACATAGGACACCCAAAACATTCCTACGCCACTGACTACGACAACTTTAATGCTCTCAAGAATAGATTATCTATCAGCATGTAAGTAGTGACAATAACCCAAAACTGTCAAATTAGTAATAATTTCCCTGTTGAACTATGAGCGTGGAATGTAAGTACGATGTGTTACTCCTAAGATAAAAGAGAGAGAGGTTGACTTACCTGAAGAGAGGGTGGGAGGAATCTGAATCGGAGAGTGTGTGGGTCTCACCCCACCTGGAGGACCTGAGAGGGGCACCCTTCTCTCATCCCCACCCCTTCATAGTCCATAGTCAAAATTATATAACATACCTATCTGTCAGCTCATTGATTGACATTATGTCACTAACCATCTATAATAACCAATCATCTCCTATGTCCAATCGTCATAAAAATGTTTATAATGATTTGTCATATCCCATTCCTAAAAAAAAAAAATTCGTTGATGAATCATCGGCGATGTACTTCCCCAGAAGGAATTAATCATTTGACTTTTCGCTCCCCCTCTAAAACAAGTCGACATAGGTTTTATTATGTTTTTGAATTAAGCCTCCCCCCTCAACCCCCCCTTCCATTCAGCCGATATTTCTGAAATATGACATGCTATGTGCTCATAGAGATTTTATTATAAATATGAAATTTCATATCGATACATTCATTACATTGGCAGTTATTAGGGTTTTTGTGTTAAGCCCCCCTTCTAATCCCCTTTCTCTTAAGTCGACTTGGCTGAAAAACAATAGGTGTTGTCGTTAGAGAGTTCTGAATTCACATAAAAAATTTCGTGTCAATAAATTCATTTTATCGGGAGTTATCGTGTTCACAATCAGACAAAAAGTTTTGTTTTCATATTTGGAATCTACAGGTCGAAATTCAGTTGAAAACTCCGCATCGAATTATTGACCGATTACATAACTTCCTCTATACTTCGTATTGCTGAGGAAGTAAAAATAATGATAATAATAAAAATATATAATAAAATATAATATGTTTGTTCCGCATCTCATATCGCCTACCAGAGCGCTCTTTTACCGCTCTGGTGGACTTGAGCCCGACTCTACTGTGGGAGTTCTAAATGTTGCCTACCTAGATTTTGTTAACTAGGGTAGACGCTAGAGCTACAGGCGCAAAACATTTTTTTTATATATATTTTTGTTTATATCATTTAGACTATAATTTGTTATACAATATTATTTAATAAACATTTTTATAGATACATTGAAAATTCTTGGGTTTTCAATGTTTATTTTAGAATACATTATATACTCATACATCAGATAATCTCACTTTATAAGGATGTTGTATGCACTTAGACAAAAGCGCGGGGACAGTTATAAACTTTAAGTAATATAATGCATTTATGTTGAGAAAAATTTCCATTTGAACTTGCACGTTCCCATCTAACTAGCCTCTAATGAATGGGAAAATAAATAAAATTAAAAATGCAAGAAAATAGTTGAAGGATAATAAATCAAAAATAACAATTTAAATTTAACAAGGGTTATGTAATTATGTTTTAAGATTATATTTACTAATGGAATTTTTAAGTGAACACTTTTAAGTTAAACGGATACTGAACTCAAGATCACGGGTTCAATGTCAGGTACTTGTTAAAGACCCCTACCTTAGGTGACTAAGCCTAGGTAGGCAACGTTTAGAGCACAGTAGTGTCAGGCTCATGGCCACCAGAGTGACGAAAGAGCGCTCTGGTACGCGAAATAGGTAGGTAAAGCACGGACATGAGTCATAAAAACTAACTGATTCAGAAGTCTGTGAGTAAAATACCTGAGTTCATTTTCAAGTAAATAAGCCAAAGAGAATGTCCTCCATATGTTAATATTTTTACACGAAAAGTATTTTGAGTGAGACTCAACAAATATAAACAGACAATATACCAACAAACTTCTACGAGTTGAACAAAAAAAAAAGACTTTATAGTAAATGTTTACTATTTTACTGATTCATAAATATGTTAAGTTTTTTTGAATAGTTTATGCTAAGAATAGTGAAAAAATGCTATGAATAAATTACTATATAATGCCAAAGAAAAGGGGGGGATGTATAAAAAAAAATACACACATTAAAATGATTAAATTATTAATATAAAAAAATTAATTATATTTATTTTTCTATAAAAAGCTATTTTCTTTTAAAACAAAAGTAGAAAACAAAACATGGCAATCAGCTGTTTTTTTTTTTATGTGTGTAGAGACGAGTCGAAGTCTGGGATGAATGGTGACGATCTGAGTAAAGATGTAGAGTGGTGTTTAAGCTTAAGTAGCAATTAACTAAATACTGGTAGGTACTGTTTTTTTGTTTATATCTACAGGGTATATGCCCAGAAATATATAACTTAATTTTAAAGAATGGCCAAAAATATAAAACAAAAAAAGATTGAATGTTAAGAATTTAGTTTTTAAAATTTTTCCTTTGATTTTTGTTTGTTCCAATGTTTAGTTTTTTTAATTTAATAATGTAGATGATTTTAAAAAAATAAACCCAAATTATTTGTTCTCGTAAATTATTTCTGTTCATTTTCCCTGTTGACCCAGTTAGATAATTTGAAAACCTTTGGATTAGATTTAATATTTTTGCAAAATTTAGAAGACAAGATGGTATCTATTTAGAAATCCAAATGAAAAGTTTGTTAATTGAAATGTTTTTAAATATACGTGCACTTTCTTAAAAATTGCACGTCTTGAACATGTGATACTTTTTTAGGGCCCTCTTCGGAAATTACTGTAGAGATCAAAATTTAGTAAAAGAAAAAAGATAAAATTTCTACAGGAAATGTGGTAATTTATTGTTTATTTAATTATTATTAGTTTTATTATTTCAATTATTATTTATTGCTTATTAATTTATTATTTTTGTATTAATTATTATTTCATTATTATTAATTCAATTATTAATGTTACTTACAATCAGTAACAAAAATTTTCGGACAATTTATAATTTTGTTTTTCTTTTGCAGTTACACATAGTTATATGGCAAAATATTTAATTCAAGCAAAGTTTTAAATTTCGAGATCATCAATCATTTCAAAACGCCGTAAAACAATTAATTAAACATTTACAGCTAATAGGAAATTTTGCATTAATAATTGAAGACAAGAAACTCACGTAACAAAATTTTCTGGACACCTGTTGTTTGTTTTGTAAACAAATGCGACTCTGATCATGATCTTTAATCCCTTCTCAACCAACCGCTAATACCGAACAAATGAAATGTGTTTATATCCTTCTATTACTGCATTCAGTAGTTATTTGTATTTCCTGCTATCAAGATGGGTCGAACATCTTTTGAAGTTCAACAGATAATAATTTTTAATTATGAAAAAGGATTAAGTGTCCGCAAAATCGGTGGTTTGGTAGGCCGAAGTAAAAGCACCGTAGCCGATGTAATTCGAAGGTATAAGCACGAGGATCGGATAGATTTGAAATCTTCCTCTGGCCGTCCAAGAGTATTAAACGACCGAGAAAGGTGTAGCGTTGTCCGGAAAATTAAAAACAAGCCCTCGAGGAGTGCACCTCAGATCGTCGCCGAGGTATACAGAGAAACGGGAAAGAAAGTTCACCCACAAAATGTTCGAAGAATTCTAAAAGAAGCAGGATATAATGGGAGAGTACCAAAAACCGTTTGTGAGTGAAAAAAATATAAAAAAAAGATTGAGCTTCGCAAAAGAGTTCCAGAATCATTCAGAAATTTTTTGGAGTAGTGTCATTCATCTGCGAGGTAAAATAAACTTAAGCACTCCGTCCTTCGGATGGGATGTTAAGCGATGGTCATGAGCCTGTACGATGTCAGGTCAAAGCGTTTGAGCTCTCACATAAACACACGCATGCAATTGATCTCTGATGTTCACACGATTACAAAATTTTTAGTACATATTATTATGCATACATATATTATATGTATAGGGAAGTAAACAAAAGTAAAGTAATAGTATATGTATACATATATTACATGGAAGTAAACGGACATGATCTGGAAACATTTATTTGTCGAAATATCGGAGAAAAAACGTTTAAATTAGAAAAAATGGGTACTTAGTTTCTTTAGAGGGAAGGTGGAGGGTCAGGGGGGAGTAGGGAGAAGGGACGGTTTCTGCCGAGGGTCAGCGCTGCTGTCGCTCTCTTCCAACGTCATATCACAAAAATCTAGTTTTCTGACATTACATGACCTGAGATTTCTTTTCATGTTGTGAAGAGTTACAAGATACAAGAATATTTTATTATTACGGTTTGTTCTATTGCAAGCAAATACTTTTGAATGTAAGTTTAATATATTTAGTCCCGACAGTCGCGACAAAATTTGGAGGACGTAATGAGGAGCTGAATCCAAAAAATTTAAAACCAATAGTAAAACATGGGGGTGGCTCAGTGATGGTGTGGGGGTGTATGGCGTCTAGTGGAATTGGTGAACTGGTTTTCATTGAAACCACCATGACTGGAAAAGTTTATGCCGAATTACTAAGGAGCAATTTGAAAAAGAGTGCTGAAAAACTTGGGATTTTAAGGACTTTTCATTTTTACCAAGACAACGATCCGAAACACACCTGTGAATTGGTACGTACTTGGCTTTTGTATAACTGCCCTAAAGTTATGAAACCCCCCCCAATCGCCCGATCTCAACCCAATTGAACACGTATGGGGTGAGCTCGACAGGAAAATTCGATTAACACCCATTGCTTCAAAAAACGAATTGAAACAAAAGTTATTAGAAGAGTGGGGTAAAATATCTCCAAATTTCACCAAAAAATTAGTTTCATCATCAATGCCGAATCGAATGAAAGATGTTATTACACAAAAAGGGTACCCAACCAAATATTAATTAACATTATGGTTTTTGAATTTGTGAAATCGTAAAAAAAACATTGAATTTATTTATAGTTGTTTACATTTTTGTCCGAAAATTTTTGTTACCTACATTACTTGTTATAAAATGTATTAAATTAAAATATTTATTTGTTCTAATCAAAGCTGTTTTTCCTTTATCCTAACCCACTTTTGAATTCTTATTCTTGATTGAAAAATGGCTTTAATTATCTTTTTAAATTATTTTTTATTACTTTTGCATTTAATTATTATAATTTTTTATTGAAAAATCAAACCGTCCGAACATTTTTGTTACTGGCTGTATATTTTTTGATTTATTATAATTTTACATAGATATACATAATTTAACTTTACCATAAGGCTTAACACAACAACTCTAATAACTGCAGTTTTAATGAATGTATTGACCCGAATTTTTATATGTTAATTCAAAAACCTATTAATTATGAGCGGAATGACTGAAAGGACAGGAGGATCAGAAAGGGGCTCAACTCAAAAATACGAATAAATGCCAATGTAATGACTGTATAGACACAAATTCAAATATTGAGTTCTAGCACAAACGGTCGATTGGTTTTGGAGCGAGAGACAAAACGTAATTTATCAATTCGAGCTGGGGAAGTACCTACATAGCCTGTGAATTTAAATTCGTTGCCATGTGTTACAATGTAAACAATACTCTCTACTTTGAAGCGCTATAACGTTGGTTTTATCGGTGCTATCTCAAATCTGGAGGGCATTTTGATTAATATATAATATATATTAATATGTTGTTAATATATATATATATATATATTGTGGTAAAAAAAAATAGGTTTAAGTGTTAATCATAAATAAATGATAAATGAATAAAAATATAAATAATAATTAATATAATTGAATTAATAATAATGAAATAATAATAATTAAATAAACAATAATAAATAATAAACAAAAATTACGAAATTTCCTATAGACATTTTATAACTGGTGTTTTACTAAATTTTATCTACAATAGTTTCCAAAAAGGGCCCTACAAAAATATCAAAAGTTCAAGACGTGCAATTTTTAAGAAAGTGCACGTAATATTTTAAAAAATTTTAATTAACAAACTTTTCATTTGGATTCCTAAAAAGATGCCATTTTGTCTTCTAAATTTTGCAAAAATATTAAATCGAATCCAAAGGTTCTTTAAATTATCTTACTGGGCCAGTACAGGGAAAATGAATAGAATAGAATTTACGAGAACAAATAGTTTGGGTTTATATTTTTAAACCATCTACATTTTAAGATAAAAACACTAAACATTGAAACAAACAAAAATCAAAATCTTAAAAACTAAATTCTTAAAACTAATTCAATTTTTTTTTTGTTTTATATTTTTTGGCCATTCTTTAAATTTAAGTTATATATTTCTGGGCATATATCCTGTACATATAAACAAACACAGTACCTTCTTTGCGGATCAATTTCACCGTCAATTCACTTCTATTTAGTTCATTACATTTTAAGCCTAAACATCACTCTCCACACACTCAGACCATCTCCATTCCTCAGACCTCGACAAGTCACATCATTTTAATGTGTGTATTTTTTTTATACATCACATATGTTGTTAATATATAATATATAAACCAAAATGCCCTCAGATTTGAGTTAGCACCGATACGACCAAAGTTATATAAGTATATGTTATATATTATATAATGTGCCCATAACAGGACTATCTCACACCAACCACGATTTTACAGATCCCTTTCTCTCAATTTCATTTCAAACTGGCATTACTAGGTTTAATAAAGTCCCTGTCAGACGTACAGGAGAGTCTTCTGCATGAACAGGTATAAGAAAGTTCTGTTATGGTCATTTTTTTAGAATATGTTTTCCACCATTTTATAGAATATTGATAATAATATAATTTTTCATATTAATCTTTTACGAGAGAAAAAGTGGCAACATAACAAAGTTTTTTGAGAAAGGATACCGTTGTTAATATGTATCTAAATATATTATATAAGGTTTGAGAACCCTAAATAAAGTTATTAATTGCATTATTACTGCTGTTCGAAAAAAGCTGAAAGCCAGATATTTTCAATCTATAAAACGTAAGAGAGTAAAAAAAAAAGTGGTGGGGATAATAGTTTTAAAGCATTTCCGAAGGTTAACAAGGGTTGTAAAAATATAACGCAACGAAATGACAGGTGTTGAGCATTTAAAAATGTTATGACCCGTTTTTTAAATTATATCAATTATGTTAGTTGGTGTTGAGAGAAACATGGCAATCTGGAGCGAGCCTGCTAACAACTAGGAGAAATGTCAATGAGGCTAAAGTTAAAATATTGTAATTACAATTACACACAATCTAACAACATACACTTACACAACGTTAACTGAGTAGAAAAAGGTTATATTATATATCTCGGGTGTTAAGGCAAAAAGGCTTAAGTCAGCAAATCTGAATTTTAGAAGGGGCATTTTTGAAGGTTTGAAAAATTCCTGCAAATCAGGTAAAACACATTTATGTTGAAATATTATTCCAATAAAATAATTTACTTTATTACTTACTTTATTCTTTATTTCACCAGATCAACAAGAAGTATGTTATACATGGTGCAGATAACATAATATATATACACATGAGGGATCTTCGCAAAATTGAGTTTCCCTTAACTAATAATTTGAAATAATTGAAATGGGATTTGAAGAATAACGGGGAAAGCTATTAGCGTAATGTGTCTTGGAGGAGTCTGGGTTTGAGGCGTCTGGTAGTGGTGGGTTGTCCAATGTTGTACGTAGTGGTCATAGTATCTGCGGAATTTGGAGTGGATAAACTCATCTATAGAAGGGAGGTCCAGGTCGTGGTGAAGCTGAGAGTTTCTAACAAACCACGGAGAGTTCACAGCCATTCTAAATATATAGCCATTCTAATAAAATAATTAAATATAAACAAAGTTAAATGTTCTAACATTCATTTACATATGGTAAAAATATTTAAATGCACTTGTCCTTTAGATCACAGGCTTATTCTGACTTAAGCCTTTTTGCCCAAACACCAGAGATATAATATATGATATATACTACATTATTTAGAAATCAACGTTAAAAGTTTGCATTTTTATTTTTAATTTCCTAGCTATGCGAAGTAAATTGGAAGCTATGTAGTAGGTCAACAATTCGAGAGTTTTCGAAGAATTTCATGTTTTCCAATTGTGAAAATGTCCGTTGTCTGTGAACACGATAACTCCAGATAAAATGAATGTATTGACACGAAATTTTCTATGTGTATCCAGAATTTTCTAAGGACGGCAGCCAAAGGGAAAGGTGGATTAGATGGGGCTCAACACAAGAAATAAGTTAGTTATTGTGACTCATGCCCGGGCTTTAACAACTAGGTCATATCGCCTACTACCAGAGCGCTGTCAGGTTTAGTTATAAACTAAATCAGTTCGCTGAGTAAGAACTTGAAACCTACGTAGATGGAAACCTCAGTAATTAGTACTACAATATTCTAGAAAGTTGCTTATAATGTTTTCGTTTAAAACTGCTCATAATTAAATTATAGTGTACAGTCATTGTTCTAATTATTAGTGCATACACAACTTACCTACATGCACTTACATAATATGCAACTCTGCAATCTAATGGCATATGCAGAACGGAGGTGAGGCTTCTTCTGAAATACAGAAGACAGGGTTTCCAAATCCATGTTCGTATAAAGTTTTCAGTTTATAATTAGCTCATCTATCAAATATGTTTCCTGAAGTACAGCAAGACATCTTTTAACAAACTATATATTTAAGGTCCCACCAATGGAAAAAATTAAAAATCATAACTATATACATTATAAGTTATATCCTAAGTGAAAATAATGAGGAAAGTATACGATTATTGTTCTGATTGAATATTTATAGAAATAGAAAAGGATTTTCATCATGTCTTATAACTAAGGTTTCCAAGTATAATTTGCGAAAGATCAGGTGTTACGTATATAAAAAATTGGGACAAATAGTCGGGACATCATATAAACTCCAAAAGTATATCTACTTTATAGCCCTTTAATTATCTTAGATACCTACATGAATTTATCGACACAAAATTTAGTATGAGTATTTAGAACTTTGTAAATCAACTATTGATTATTAGTGCAAACGGTAACTGGTTTTGGAGGGGGACGTCGTGAAAAGTCAATTGATTAATACGTTCTGGGGAAGTACATTGCCAGTGATTCACCGACGACTCAAAATGCGGTGAACGTTTTTTAAAAAAATCCCGGAAGGAGCGTGGATGTAGCACGGGCTGAATCATGAAAACAATGAGAGTTAAGAGATTAAAATCTGTACAGGTTACCCTTAGTCGGCCTCCTGGGGTGAGGGTCATCAGACCATTGTCATCCTGGTCCAACCCTGAGCTCCTACATAATATATGTGGGGCTTGGACAGTCTTATCTGCCCTGTATTATAGCAACATCTAACGTCCTCATTGTCTTACTAATGTCTCAATCTTCAATCCTCAACTTACAGTATATAAAAATTTGCAAAAAAAAAAAAAATAACATAGGTACTTTATTTAACAATTTTTTTGTGGCACTTAAAACTTGCTTTCATTATTTATTTTTGTAATTTTGTCAAAATAAATCACTATCATTTTGTAACTTTTCAATGGTTCTTTTTTTATAAAATATTTTTAAACTTCCACTATTCTTCCCCTGCTATACGAAGTATAGGGGAAATTCAATGTTCATGTTTTCAAAAATAATTTCATTCAAAAATGTTTAATAAAATGTATTTATTTCGAAGCTTATTAAATTTCCTTTCTTCACAATGTTTTACTGATTTGGGTTTTAATCAGTGTTGAAACTTGTTCACTGTTAAGCCTTTTTAGGTTATACTGAATTACTTCAATGGTAAGTAGTTTAAACTTTCAAAATTTGTTTTTATACTTTTTACTTTTTAAATGTGGAAATTACTATTCTTATTGGTCCTTAAAATTAATCTTTATGTAAATTTGTTTCTCTAAATGAGTTCCTTTCTATTAACTTAGTTTCTTCGCTGGTTGCCACGGTGACCTTATGTTTACATTACAAATTACAAATTAGAATGTCAGTAATTTGAAACTAAACAAATGAAAACGGGCCACAAGTGAAATAACTCCTTAACGGTTAGAGATATCAAAATTGTGCATAGGACTAAAGTTGTAGCACTCGCCGAGAGCTATAGTATGGCGTCCTCGAAAAGACAAAAATGACCCTTTTAATGGCTCAAATAGCCCTTCAAAGGACGGGGTTACCTTTTGACCCTTAAGTTTCATTACATTTTATTAAAGTACTAAAGAAACAACGAAGAACTGTGCAAACAGATTTTTGATACGTCAAGTAGTTCTCGGAAAAAAAAGTTTAAAGTTGCACGTTTTTCTTATTCTGAAGTTATTAAATTCCAACAAACTTTGCACATTAATTATTATCATGACGAGGCCCTACCACCGCTTATTACTCATATATTTTGATGCAAAGGAATTAGAAAGGTATTAGAGAAGTTTAAGGATTAAGAGAGAACGACTAACAGTGATAAGGAATTACTTATTTACAGCATTTGCAATGTACTCCTCTAGCAAAATTGTGGATATGGTTTGTGCAGTCTCTAGAACAAACCTTCTGTCTTTGAAAGATAGGTTTCTATTAATAATTAGAAAGTCGTTGTTTGTCTGTGGTTTGTTGTGGATAGTCTTCAGTTAATCTACTACCGAGGTATTATACAATCCCATGTTCGAAATTCCTAGATTCACAAAAACGTTTATATGCAACAAATGTACAATAAGTTCATGAATTAAAGGAACTACAAGGTCATATCGCCTACTACCAGAGCATCCTTTCATTCTGGTGGACATGAGCCCGACTCTACTGTGGGAGTCCTAAATGTGCCTACCTAGGTTTAGGTATTCATTTCTTTTTTTTTTTGGTGGCCGACCTCCGGTGAGGGCCACGACACCATCGCCTAATCGTCGCACAGTGTAAAATTTATGAGTTTTGATTTTCAAAATTCGAGCCCCCGCTCAATTTTGGATCAATTTGGACGAAACTAGGTGCAATATATTTGTGAAAGCTGGCTTTTTTTCAGGTAACTGCGGGTTTTTACAATCAATGAATCCATTAAAACCACCAAAAGTGGCAAAAATAGCCAATATATTGAATTTGAACCACTTTAGGCCAAAATGACAACATTAGGACCACTTTTGGCTAAAAAATATTTTTATAATATTATATTATAATACCTTGATTGTGAAACCCGCAGTTACCTCATAAAAAGCCAGCTTTCACAAATATTTTACACCTAGTTTCATCCAAATTGATCAAAAATTGAGCGGGGGCTCGAATTTTGAAAATCAAAACTCATAAATTTCACACTGTGCGTCGGGGAAAAAAAAGGCCTAACAATTGAATTATAAAATAAAACAATAATCCAGTATAACAAAGTAAAATTCATATCTGTTGCTGTGGTAGGCTAGGAGCGACCGCTGCCGACCATCTGCGACGGTCAGCGGTCACTACCAGCCCACCTTAATTTTCTTGGAGCGCCGAGAGAGCTCGGGACAAATGTAGGGCGTTCGCTAGTTATATTTCGTTGGGGCGCAGGGTCATAGTGATTGCTTCTTTCTCCGCCAGGAGACGACAAATCAGCTGAACACTGGGTAGCCGGTTTCCGTCACCAGCTGCCGTAGGTCGAGTCCCAGATACGATCCTGTCCCGCGTATCAACTCCACCCTAGCCCCGTCGTACAGCGGACATTCGAGGACCACATGCTCTGCAGTCTCAACTCCGCCGCACGAACAGTTCGGGTTGTTCTTCCTCTTAAAGAAGAATAGCTTGGAGTTGAAATCTCCGTGATCTGATAGTATCTGGGACATCCAGAGGTCAGGCAGTATCCACGTAGAGTCCAGACAGATTTATTCATCTAACATCGTTATCCGTAGTTTTTTTGTTAGTTGTTTTCCGTTCCCTAATGCCAAACATAAAAGTATTTTTGTGTCTGTGAACACGATAACTCCCGATAGAATGTATCGAAAAGAAATTATATATGTGTATGCAAAACCTCATAAGGACGACACCTATTGATTTTCAGCCAAATGGGAAAAGGGTAATGTCTTAACACAAAAACTCTAACAACTACCGCCGTAATGTAAGTATCGATTTAAAATTTTATATTTAAATTCGAAAATCCCATAAGAACGACACTATATTTTTCAGCGAAATCAGCAAAAGTTATAGTGGGAACAGAGAACAGAGGCTCGACTCAAAACTCAAATAACTGCCGATGTAATGAATGCATCGACACAAAATTTAGTATGAGGATTCAGAAGCATTTTAGTAGATCAACTATTGATTTTTAGCCCAAACGGCCGATTGATTTTGAAGGTAGAGGTAGTTAAGTGAACTGACGGCGATTCACTCGACCCTTTTCTTTTAACGTGATCTCTCTCATAGAGATTGTGCTTGCTTACTGAGCTCAAAATCGCGGGTTTGAAACTAAGTTCAAGGCCCTTACGTTATTTATCTGAAAGGTAAAAATAACTTGTGCACACCGTCCACCGCCTGTATGACGTACTGGCTCTGGTAGTAGGCGATATGACCTTGTAGTTAAAGCCCGGGCATGGTCCCTGTAACCCCTTTCATAAAATATACTTCCATCTTTACATAGTATACGTCAATAATACTACGTATATAACTCTTTGATAAATCTGCGCAAGATAATTCTATTACTTTCTCATGACGTAACTCCAGCCGTCACGTAGTTCTGAAACAGTGTCGTACTTATTTACCCAGAGAAATATAATAATACCCTGGAGTAGTGCCGTAACTAGAAAACATGGGCTACCAGCCCACACTATCCGTTCTCCTGACATAATACCAGCTAAAGACAATATTAATTATTTTTATATTTTTCTAATAATTATTATTAACGAGAATTTATATAGTTTCTCCTATGATTCTACTTCCTCAGCTGTACGAAGTATAGGGGAAGTTATGTACTCGGTAAAAAAATTCAGACCTCTAGATTCCAAATATGAAAAAAAAATTCTGAATGTATGTGGGTCTGTGAACCCGATAACTCCCGTAAGAATGAATATATCGACACGAAATTATATATATGTGAATCCAGAACCCTCTAAAGACGCCATATATTGATTTTCAGGCAAATTGACCGAAGGAGTAAGGGGGATTAGGGTGGAGGCTTGACACAAAAACCCTAATAACTGCCGATTTAATGAATATATCGACACGAAATTATAGGTTAGGTTTTATGACTCATACCCGGGCTTTAACTACGAGGTCATATCGCCTACTACCAGAGCGCTCTTTCGTCACTCTGGTGGACATGAGCCCGACTCTACTGTGGGACTCCTAAATTTTGCCTACCCTAAATTTTTATTCAACAAGGGTAGGAGTCTTTAACGAGTACCTGACATCGTACAGGCTTCGGGACCTTCGCTTAACGTCCCATCCGAAGGATGGCGTGCTTAAATTTATTTTACCTCCCAGATGAAATAAACTAAGGGCCTCGGTCGGGTTTCGAAACCACATTCTTGAGCTCAGAAGGCAAGCACGCTTACCACTGAGCTACCGGCGCCCGCCGAAATTATATATATATATGTATTCAGAATCCTCTAACGACGACATCTATTTTTTTTTAAACAAATCTACCAAAGGATTAGAGGGGAGGCTTACATAAAAACTCGAATAACTGCCGATATAATGAATGTATCGACATGAAATTTCATACTTAAAGTCGAAACCCAATGAGGACATTACCTGTCAAACGTCAGATCAGGGGAGGGGACTTAATTTTAAAAAAACCTGATAACTGCCGATTTAATGAATTTAT
Organism: Aradus depressus; assembly: GCA_963662175.1. NCBI lineage: Eukaryota > Metazoa > Arthropoda > Insecta > Hemiptera > Aradidae > Aradus > Aradus depressus. The sequence goes on from OY759214.1 coordinate 42,251,860, forward strand.
CGACACAAAATTTAGTATGAGGATTTAGGAGACCTATATAAGTCATCTGTTGAATGTTGGCGCAAACGGTCGACTCGTCTTTTGAGTGAGAGGGAAAAATTAATTGATTAATTCGTTCTGGGGAAGTACATTGCCGGTGTTTCACTGAGGAATTTTTTTTTTGTTTTTCAGTGTCTTGTTTCTTTTTAAATTAACCGCAAGGAAGGTGGATTCAAATCCAAATAACCGATATGTCACAGGTACCAGTAATAGTACCAGTTGCCACAGTTGCCAGTAACAAAATGTCATCCGTGAATCACCGACAATATACTTCCCCAGAACGAATTAATCAATTAACTTTTCGCTTCCCTCAAAAACCATTTCGCCATTTACGCTAATATTCAATAGTTGACTTACATATGGGGCTCCTAAATCCTCATACTAAATTTTGTATCGATAAATTCATTACATCGGAAACTATTAGAGTTTTTGAAACATTTTGTACAGTCTGAAGAACAAACCTTCGGTCTTTGATATCGGTTTCTATTCATAATTAGAAAGTGGATGTTTGTCTGTGGACCCCCTCTTTTTCTTTGCCAAAATCGCTGAAATTTGTGTAACGCAAGTCATGTCCTCATTGAAATATGAAATTTCATGTCGATACATTCATTCAATCGGCAGTTATTAGAGTTTTTGTGTTAAACCTCCCTCCAAATTCCTCTTTTTCCTTTGGTCAATTTGGCTGAAAATCAACAGTTGTCGTCTTGAGAGGTTTCCAGATTCACATATAAAGTTTCATGTTGATACATTCAGTCTATCGGGAGTTGTATGTTGTTCTATTCTGTTTTTCATATTTGGAATCTGGAGGTCGAAAGAAATTAAATTCCTTTGAAAACTTCGCATCGAATTTTTGACTGATTACATAACTTCCCCTATACTTCGTATAGCTGGGGAAGTAAAAATAACATTTGAAAATAACACCATTCATAGGCGATATGATTTGGTAAGAAGCCCGGGCATGACTCTCAATAACTGACACGCTTGACACAAAAACTTCAATAACCTGGGTATGGTTATTTCAAACTCTTTATATTATTTTTATTTTGTTATTTTACATCATTTAATGTACCTATTTATATTTATTTAAATCTTTATTGCCATTATATTTTATGTACCTATTGTTACCACCAAACTTTTTTTTTCCCCCTTAAGGATGGTTTCTTTTGTAGACTGCCTGGTGATGAGGGCAACCTCGAAAGCCTGCTAGCAAATACAAACAAAAATCTGTGAGAGGTCAAACTACATCTTATTTTATTGTACAACCTGAGAAATAATTACTTCTCACTACATCAGCCATCTTCATATTATTTTTCAATAACTGCCTTTATCTATGACATCAGTCTGCCCCCTACTGACATTGATACTTTGTTAGGTTAAATAATTATATATATTTAACTATTGCTTTAACAAAAAAATTAAATACAAAAGAAATTATACAAAAAAGTGTGCCAGTTTGGTCACCTTTCCTACGAGAAAATGGCTGCCTTATTTTGAACTATAGATAGAGGTCATTGAAACCTCAAAATAAATAAAAATAGTAGTAATTTACACATGTGTACAAATTAGTGACTAGTAAATGAGCAAATCCGTTACTTTTAACTAGTGATTTTAACACTCAGCATTGAATTAACACCTAAATTATACCTGCCAAACACGAGAACATGAGACAAATATACCCAAACAGTATCTACTCTTTAAAAAAAATTATTTATAACGTTAACTTAATAAATAAAAAAAAATACTAGCAATGTACTTCCCCAGCAAGAATTAATCAAATGCGTTTTTGCTTTCCCTCCAAAACCAATTGAAGTTTTGAGATAAAACTCAATATTTGATATATATAGTGAATTAATTTTATGTGGATACATTCATTACATCGACAGTTATTTAGGTTTCTGGATTGAGTATCTTCCCTTCGGCCGATATCGCTGAAACTTGACAGGTAATGTCCTCATTGAGTTTTGACTTCAAATATGAAATTTCATGTCGATATATCCATCGGTAGTAATTAGAGTTTTCGTCGTTAGAGGGTTTTCGATTCAAATATAAAATTTTCTCATGATACATTCATCCTATCGTGAGTTATCGTGTTCACACACAGACAGAATTTTGTTTTTTCATATTTGGAATCTAGAGGTCGGAAAAGATAAAATTCTGTTGATAACTCCGCATCGAATTTTTGATCGATTACATAACTTCCCCTTTAATTCGTATAGCTTGTGAAAGTAAAAATGTTATATTCCAAAAAAATTGTCTTATTTTAGTAAAATGCTTAGATTTTATATACTACCTAAACTTTCTTCAAATGGCCAATTATGTTTAAATATATGTAAAAAAAATGAACATTTTTTTATAGACACAATTCAAAGTTTAGAACCAATTAGTTTCAGAATTAGTCCTTGAAATATAGTTTGGAACAAGTTAAACTTTGAGATAATCTAAAGAGGACATTCTAAAGGATTGGCCAACACATAAGCCTAATAACCAAAACATGTCTATATCTAGATTTAGGCCTTGGGCTGCTCTTGTGAATGCCATCCTGAGGACAACACACACTCCTTTTAATACGTTATTTATTGATAGGTACAGATTATTTTAAATATATTTAACTTCATTGACATATATGAATTTTTTATGTATGTATGCCAGTACAATAAAATAGACTTCAACCTTGGATTTCCTTCAATGGAGTTCAACTTCAACATGTCATGAAAATTTCTGTCTGTCTATGAACACGATAACTTCCGATAAAATGAATGTATCAATAAGAAATTTTATATTTGTGAATCCAGAATCCCCTAAAGACGACATATATAGATTTTCAGCCAAATTGACCAAAGGAGAAAGGGGGATTAGGGTGGAGGCTTGACACAAAAAATCTAATAACTGCCGATGTAATGAATGTGTCAACATGAAATTTCATATTTGAAGTCGAACCCAATGAGAACATAATCTGTCAAATTTCATCGATATCGGCTGAAGGAAAGGGCTCAATTAAAAAAAAACCGAATAATGACGTAATGAATTTATCGACACAAAATTTAGTATGAGGATTTCGGAGCACCTATGTAAGTCATCTATTGAATATTAGTGCAAACGTTCGACTGGTTTTGGAGATTAAGCGAAAAGTTAATAGGTTAATTCGTTCTGGAGAAGTATATAACCGGTGATTCACCAACTTTTTTTTTTTGCGTTACTAGCGTATCCATCACTTTTTTATTTATATTTGCCTCACCGCAATAGGAATGACTATTGTGTTTTCCTAAAGTTATGACCTTAACTTACTTTGGCTCACAAATGTCAGGCCCCAGTAGTAAAAACAGACCCTAACATTGCATTCAGAAGTCCCCCACAAACTCTCTCTCCCTCCAAACAAGAATTTAGAAGAAAAGATTTTCGTTGGTGATGAAATTTATTCTAAGAAATTAAGGTTGATAAACTTCTCTGGCATTTAAAAATATTCTAAACATTTTATATAAGAAGTAAAAATTACGTTTCAATATATCTCTAAAGAATTAAAAATATATTGCAAAATATCATTAGTCGAAATTATTAATATTTTTTGTTTAAAAAAAAATTAATATCTGACAAGCTTCTTCTGTCACGCTCTACTAATTATTATGGATACTTTCATTGTATTTGAATGATAAGAAATACCTCTGCTGGCTACATTGTGTGACTCCTGATAAAGACCTTGGGATAACCTGAGTGTAGCCTTCCTCCTCTGAAAAGTGTCAGCCTTTCACATCTTAGGATTTATCCGTCCAGTATTACCAAGTCTTACCATACAATTATTATTTTAATTTTTTTAAAACCAATGTACATATAGTTCATACTTTACGTTACAACAATTTCCCAATTTTAAGGTCAAATGGCCTATAATGGACCGCAGATTGTGATTTGGTATGTTAGTTTGTGAGTTTTATTTATACTGTTTGAGTTTTTTTCTCATTAAAGTAATTTTTTTTTCTTATTTTTTCGTAGTTTTGTAATATTCGTTACCATTGTTATTCTTTACGCCATATCTTCCTTGCTGGATTCAAATGGAGCTACAGAAATGCATGATGGAAGTTTCCAATTTTCCTGGATGTATAGACTTCTTCTTAACCTGATAGGTTATTCCACTATCTTCATTCCTGGATATTTGATATTCAGATATGTTCATGTAAGCAAGTACTTAGAACGTTCAGGTTGGTATTTGGTTATTATTCTTTCTGTATTTTACGTATTATTGGATTTTGGTTACATTAAAAAATTATAACAAATTCTATAGGAGGCGGCTGTTTGTCTAAAATAATTGAGTCTTGCGTTGTGGGGCGAGATACTAATCTTTTAGATGCTCAGTCGGAGTCACCAGTGAGAACACTAAAACAAGATACACTGCTTTTGATGTTTTGTTTTGTTGGATTACAAGGTTCTTACCTGACATGGGGAATCCTACAAGAAAAAGTTATGACCCAGGTTGGTTTAATGTTTTGTAAATTCATGTATTTTACATTGTTTTTTTTCATTCATATTTTTTATTAATGAATACATCAATATAATTATTATTGATGTACTAATTAAAACAAAAAAGATTCGTTCATACTATACGGACACATATGGGAGAAAATTGGGAGTCATGCCCCATTAAAATTGATAAGCCTGTGTAGGTACAAAATTATTCATGAGAAAATCTTGAGCTTCGATTTCAGAATTTCCTTTCCTATTTCGGAATTACCATTTTCAACATAGTGAAATGGCCTTATACAAATATTATTTTTTATACCATTCGTTATGCGAGCAACACAGAGCCTTTGGCGTCAAGTAAAATAATTCTTTAATTTTTTCTCATACCATAGTATATTTTGACGAGTCTTGAACCAGGGTTGATTTTTTTGGTTCAAGAAGAGTTTTCTACAAATTCATGACGTATGTATGTTCTATAGTCTATAGTATAATCTTAATGAGGTCCTTTGAAAATGTTGATAAAATTAAGGAATCATGTTAGGAAATTTTAATATAATTAATTTTGTTACTAGGTAATTATAAAGCATAAATGAGAGTTATCGTAATTGTTGTAAACAAAGTGTAATCGCTGCAGAACATTACATAATTATCGATATTGTTCCATTCTTGATAAAAACAAAAAAACAATTATTATGTTTGTGTGAGATTTATGTTGCTTTTTTGCAGTCCACATTGTACAAAGGGCATTATCATTGGCGTGTGCACCCGCAACCAAGTACAATGTAAAAAAACAAAAAAACAGTATGAACATTTTTGCAGCAAAACCAGTTTCCAATTGCACTTCTGAACGCTGTTTTTTTCGAAATTGTACTATATAAGCTGTGCAGTACAGTGGAGATTGTTCTAATTTAGATTTTGATGAAATAATCTGAATTGAAACAACATTTGAAAGCAGAATGGCGTTATGAGATTAATATTTTTTCTTTTTTTTTTATATTAATAGTTTTAATAATAAGAACAAGATATTAATTATATTATCTCAAAAAATACCAATTACAAAAGTTTCAGGAAGGACTCTCATAATCAGTATCTATAATAAATATGTTCTTTAGACTAACTATTCCTTTTCAATCCGAATATTCCTTTTATAGAACATATTTATCGAGTCTACTTCTACATTTAAACACAAGTCATAGAGAGTGCTTTCACCTAAAGAACACATGGATAATAGCTACTGATGATGAGTATACTTCCGTTTGAATTGGTAATTTTTGAGAAGGTAAAAAATAAATGGGAGAAGTAATGCTGTTGTTATGCATTACAAATTTCTTTACACAACACAAAAAGTAACAACTATAATTTTTTTTTTACTTAGTTTATTAAAATAAATACTTTTTTCTATTTTAAATCAGAAATAGCGAACTTGGCGTGCATACAAGGGCAATTATTTATTTGGATAAGTGTTGCTGATGAAGTTTCTGGTAAATATCACTTAAATGACCGCATTGTCTATGTTAATTGATCGGATATCACCCATATTGAATTATGATGTCGAACCATATTGTGACTAAATAAAAAAATAAAATATTTTTGGTGTTTCGATTTTTAATATGAAATTGTTATATTTTAGGAGTACACCAATGAGTCAGGTGAAGTTGCCCGTTTTACTGATTCACAATTTTTGGTGTTCGTCAATAGAATTCTTGCATTTTCACTTTCGGGTACTTACATCCTCCTACGAAGACAACCCAGACACAATATGCCCCTCTACAAGTACGCCTATTGTTCTTTCTCTAACATAATGAGCTCTTGGTGTCAGTACGAAGCCTTAAAGTTTGTCTCTTTTCCCACACAGGTATTATTCTTATTTTATTATTATTTTGTTATTAACCTCGAAAATATCAAATTGTAATTCATCTGATGAATCTGTTTTGAAGGTCCTGGCCAAAGCCTCTAAACTCATTCCTGTTATGATAATGGGAAAAGTTGTTTCAAGGCAAAAATATGAATACTATGAGTACGTGACAGCTCTTCTGATATCCTTGGGAATGACATTTTTTATGCTTTCCAGTGCTCCGAATAAAGGTACAATATTTATTTACTGTATCATTTATTTCAGATCTCCATCAAACAAAGAGAGAAGAATTTGGTGAATCTCCGGCTATGTACTTCCCCAGAAGGAACTTTTTCTCTCTCCTTGCATAGCCAAGACCGTTTGGGCTGAAACTCAATATTTAATTTACAATATGGCTTCTGAATCCTCCTACTAAATTTTGTGTCGATGCAGTCATTACATCGGCAGCTATTGAGATTTTAGTGTTGAGCTCCCTCTGACCCCCTCTGCTTAGGTCGATTCCGCTGAATATTAATAGATGTCGTCCTTGGAAGGTTCTGGATACACATATAAAATTTCGTTTTGATGTTTACAGATTTTTTTTAAATCATGATTTCGCCGATTTAGCTTAAAATCAGGTCTCGTCCTCACGGAATCCTGGATATATTCATTCTATCGGAAGTTATAGTGTCCACAGAAATTACTTTTTTTATTTCATTTTTGGATCAAGTGGTGGGAAAACATCAAATTCGGTAGAAAACTCAACTTTGAATTTCTGATCGGTTTAATAACTTCATGTATTGTATATCTAGAAAGTAAGGAAATATTATTACAATTTAAAAATAACTAGCTTTTATTATTTTGTTAGTTATTATGACTCATGCCCGGGATTTAATTACGAGGTCATATCGCCTACTACCAGAACGATCTTTCGTCACTCTGATGGACATGAGCCCGATTCTACTGTGGGAGTCCTAAATTTTGCCTATTCTAAATTTGTATTCACTTAGGGCAGGGGTCTTTAACAAGTACCTGACATCGTTTTATTATTTATACTTTATCAAAATAATTTATAATAGAACTGAAAGTATCGAAATGTATGTCTGTCTGTCGTCATTACATTTTACATGGTTTATCGGTGCTGCATTTTGTTTAAATGAAATCTCTGAACGACCTAAATAGATCACACTATTTAATATGGTATATTTCTGGCGAATAACTCCGTATGCCTTGATTTTTTACGTCCCTTCATACTGTGCCCCCCCTCCCCCCCCCCCCCCCCCCCCCCCAGTTCTAAAGGTTGCGAGGCTCTGATTTATGATAATACTGTAAATTTGATTTATTTATTTTTTAATGTCGACTATTATCACCAATTCAAGGGCGGAAATGTGAAAGAAAAGTGATAGCTTACATAAAATTTGTTTTATTGTCTGACATATAAATAAGGTGGAAATATCATGGTGTTTTTATATAATAACAAGATTAATGTATCTTAATAGGTCATTGTATTGCTAAATTCGTTTACTCTAATAAAATATTAATCATTCTATTATTATGCATGACATTTATTTACCCTGCTTAATATAGAATACTTTTTTTATTTTTTACTTTTCTATAAAACCGTATGGAAAGTTATATTCTCAAGGAAAATAAAATTTTAGTTTTGATACGTTACTTCAGCAATGTTGGATACTGTAAGTATGTCTATAAAGTACATTTATTCAAAATCAGGAATTACAAATTGAAAAATCTTTGTACTCAAACAGATATATTTAAAAAAAAATTAAACAATTTACAATAAAAATATAAATAATTTTGAGCAACATTTATTTATTAAATCACATAACTTATTGATAAATAAATAAGATATTATTCTTTTCTTCTTAGTTAGTTAATGTGACTCACGCCCGGGCCTTAACTACGAGGTCATATAAACAATTAAAAAACATTTCATAACCTTAGAATTTTCTCTTCAAAAAAAAAAAAAAGATAAATAATGTGACCATTACAGGATTTTCTTATACCAACCACGCTTACAGGTCTCTCTCCCCTCCCCTTTCGAAATCATTTAATTTTGTCTTTGTACAGCGTAATCCTGAGATTAGACTTGATTTTACCCAGTAATGCCTGTATGAAATAATTTTGAGAAGGGGAAGAGGGAGAGAGAGTTATCTGTAAGCGTGGTTGGTATATAGATTTCCATTAATGGCGTATATTTTATTTGTTTCTTCATTTTGATAATTAAAAAAAAAACTACCAATAATAAAAACATATTTTAAAGTTCGTTGCTATAACTTTTGTCGTATTGATGCTATCTCAAATCTGAGGACTTATCCGTTGGGAACTCAATCTCGGATTTTCGCACGATTACAATATTTCAATTAGTATTGTAATACTATGTATGTAAGAAAGCAAAAATGATAATTGAATGTTTTGAAGCTAAATAATGGGTTAGCTAACGCTAGAATGGTTTTCTATAGGGCGGATATACAGTGAACATTTATAGTCTATAAATACACTAATTTGGCTTCTATGTAGAGGGGGTGGGGGGGTGTATGAAAGTGAATTTAGACTGACACTGAGCATTTTGTCTAACGTAAGTTTTAACTCTAATTCGTAGGAATAAAAGTTCATGGAGTATGTAAAATCTGGTTCACAGGTGATTCAAGTTCAAATCAATTGAAATATATAAGGCATTGATTATTTCATTGCTTCTGACAATCCCACGTTTTTTCAATCTCTCGTCCTCTACTTCAATTTCGTCTTCTTCATATTCGTTTTCAACGTGGAAAATTTCATGAGCGTTGTATAAAATAAAAAGACATACTACATTGATGGAATTTTGTCAGTTTATTTTATGTTGCAAAATGGGAATCCTGTATCCACGACGTACCTCAAAAACATTCTGAAACATTGTTGAGATGTCCGAGCACTTCTAGCTTTGTCCTAAGAAAATGTTCAACCAACCTTTCTACATTCTGTTAATAGTTCAGTAATTTCGTCCACCCGACGTGAACTTCTAAAGATCAAATTTTTACTTCTTTTGAGGAATCAAAGAAAGCATCATCCACAAACTCCATCGAATAATTTATTGCAAGTAGAAACAATATCTTTGTTTGAGACCAGATGAAACTTCAATTAAAATTTAGTAATAGAGAGAAAGATATCATGGTTTTAGGGCGAAAAACTACAATGGTTATCATTGCCCAAAGATAAATTGTTAATTTTAGATCTTCAGTTTAGTAATCTTAGTAACAGTTTGTAGCGTCTGTTCATTTCTTGTCTTCAGTCTCATGTGTGAATTTCACGTTAGTCGCTTGTCGAGCAGGTCTAGATAGCGGAGATAGTTTTTTGAAGGGATGGGGTTATTCTTAAGGTATACTAGAGAGCAGGTACATTTGCAGTGGAGGGGTATTCTTGGAGGTGTCTGGATGATAGGACTGAGTAGTTGATGAGGAGAGAACCTACTATAATCCCAGAGAATCCTAAGAAACACCTAAGTATATTCTACATTTATTTAGTTAGTCGCTTGTCGAGTAGGAGGCGGGCATAGTAATTTTGAAGGTATTCTTAAAGTATACTGGAGGGGAGGTATATTTGCGACGGAGAGTAAAATCAATGTAAACAGACTTCTTGTCGTTCCACCTTTTCCAGGTGTTCTTGGAGGTGTCTGGATAATAGGATTGAATGAAGCTGAGGAGAGGATTTACTATCATCCCAGAGAATCCTAAAAAACGCCCTGAATATTGCACATTTGTTGAACATTAGTAAACATTAACTTTTATGGACTGAGACCAATGTATTCTGTTTAGGAGAGACGGTGAGCACAATGTCTGGACTCATTCTGCTAGCTGCCTATATGACATTGGACAGTTTCACGTCCAACTGGCAAGGGGCTCTCTTCACCCAGTATCGTGTCTCTCCAATACAGATGATGTGCGGTGTCAACCTCTTCTCTACCCTCTTCACCGCCGTGTCTCTCTTTCAGCAAGGCGCTTTTGCAAAGTCCTTCGCCTTCATGGTCATGGTATCTTGTCATATTTATAAAGTTCTCATATGATTCAAATGAGTGTCCAAATGGACCAATTTTAGGCTTCCTTAATTTGCAAACGAAATAATCTATATATATACGTATAATCAGAATACATATTGACGAATTCGTGTGCACATCTAATCATTATTAAGTTCTAAAATATAACTTCTGCATTGAGAAAGCGGAAACATTGTGGGAACTTGTAACAAATAAATAAACAAACTTCGTTTTTTCAATATTGTCTATTCCACAAAACATTTATACATAAACTATCGGAGATGTTTTCGCCAGAGATCTTGTGGAAGTTCATTGTAAATACTACTGAATAAAAACACTTAGAACAAGTCAAAAAATTCCACTATATTTATATAAAATACACAATATATTTCGCTGGTTAGAGCATTGCATTCATAAATCTGTATCCTGTACACTTGACAATGCTCTAACCAGCGAAATATATTGTGTATTTTATAAAAATACAGTGGAATTTTTTGACTTGTTCTAAGTGTTTTTATTCAATAGCATAAACTATCGGTTTTGGCATTACCGGTAATTTATGTATAACTTTTTTTATGGAATAGACAATATTTCACAAAAGCAATTTCTTTTTATTATTCTAAAATCTAGTTTTTTCCTATACCATTGCTGTATCCATGAAAATTCGACGATTTCATTGTTTCAAATTTCATTCTTCGTCAGTTTATTAACTGGATCGTGAAAGAATCGCTTGGCACTGCTGCTAATATGTGCCGTACTTTCTTGAGCACCCCCCGAATGTATGTGCCGAACTATTATTAAGAAAGAAAATAATACGGAATGTTTAACGAAGAAAGCGATCTAGGTGTAGAATTTTGTGAAGGTGCTTCCTGTATTGCAAAGGTTTCATAAATAACAATTTTCAGTATAAATCAGTTTATATAAAACGTTTTTTATATTGTTTTTATTATCTTAACAACTGGTTAATTTTAGAAAATATAAATGAAATGATTGCAATACTGACAAAAGTAAAGAAGTACATTTACACATCGTTAGTTTCTTTTTCGAAATATATTATATTATAACCGCATTTATTTTGTTATATATATATTCTCCTTCGAATAAAATTTCAAATATGTTTTTTTAATAAAATGAGTCCAAATAATTGAAAAAGAAAATATTTGAGGATTCACAAAAACCATATAAATCATTATTTAGCTTCTAAACAGATCGGAAGATGTTACTTTAAACTCTCCTAAATCTTTCTGAAATATGAGATTCGACTTAGTTATAGAGAGTTGAAAAAAAAAATACTAATAAAAGATAGATTATGTAAGTATCTCTATGTAAATATTGTAGTTTACCATCGAGGTACAGATACATACATTAATGTTTACATTGGGAAGGCATACATTTTGACACATGGATAAGAGCAGTCCTTGAACGAAATGTAATGGCATTGTTGAGATGGTATATCGCTTGCTGGTTGGGCAGAATGTGGACTTTACAGGGTACCACTACGCCTTTCGAATTTCTTTGAATTTACCGTCAACAGTTATAGCATAATTGAACTAATTCACACTAAAACTTAACTGTGTATAAGAGTTATACAACATCGAATTTGTTATGAATCTGCTTAGAGGAATGATCAGCAGTGTCTTATTATTACCTTTTTGTTGCTTAAATAGTGGTTTAAATTTAAATTGTTTTTACATTATCATTTATATGACAATATGTTAAAATTAGTTTATGTCGTTGCGTCTGTTAAATCCGCTACTTGTGCCTTTTCTCAAAATAATATACGAGTTGATTTTGTTTTTCCTTCCCAGAATTGATTTTGTTTTTCCTTCCCAGAATTGATTTAGGTAGATTATGTTTCTCTAGAGAAAAAGCTTCATTAAAATTATACTTCTTACGGGAAATGTTACAATTAGTGGATTTTGCTGACGCCACGATGTTTATTTTTCTTTTCATTTATGACATCTTTATTTGTTTCAGTTTCCCAAATTCATGGTTGACTGCTTGCTTATTTCGATCAGTTCAGGAGCAGGACAATTGTTCATATTTTACACTATATCCTGCTTTGGTCCTGTTGTTTTTACCATTATAATGACCATCAGACAGGTATGTTCTTTGTTACAAGATAAAAATAATAAAAGTTACATTTAAAGTAAAGTATTTTAAAACTATGAAAAATGATTAAATGTTCATAAGTGATTTGATGAAATGGGTCGTCAGCGCCGCCGTCTGTTCAGGCAGCAAGTCGTGAACTCAACGTTGATTCAGTCAAGATGTCATTTTAACTATGTATTGTTGAATATTACATCTAAAAGTTATGGATGCTGAAGAATACTCAGTGATGTTAAACACCCCCAGCTTCTGCCTTGCTGTCTCTCTTTCCCTGCTTCTTTAGATTGGCTCCGAAGCATAATTTCTTCACATAATACCTAATCTTCTGGGTATCCTTGATGAATCAAACTTATACTCTTTTTATCTTTCTGGATTCTTCTTCTGTGAGCACATCTTTCTCTTCTAGCTGTAAGCCGCCGTCACATTGTCTCTTTTTTCGCATGTATTGCAGGTTGGCCCAGCCTTGATCTCTAAAACTGAGGGACCATGTCCTTCGATTACTCCTAAGAGTTGTCTAAAAACACTTGAAAATCTTCACCCAGGAACATATTCCACTGCTTTCATATATCGTAGTTCATCTCTCAATATATTCAGCTTCTGCTCTACAAGGAATTGTTTGACTCTTCCATAGCAAATCGGTCTGTCTCTTGTTTTGCTTGAGCTCGCGAATATTCAGGATCGTTGTCTAGTTGATCTTATTAATTTGACCTGTTATTGTTTAACATAATTTCATAAGATATATATTTTTCAGGGATTGGCCATCCTTCTGTCATGTCTGATATACAACCATTCTATATCGTCAGTTGGAGTTATCGGTGTTATGCTAGTCTTCGGAGCCATCTTTCTAAGGATATACTGCAACCAACGACTTAAGGCCATACGTGGTCGATTGCAGACAACTGGAGCTTCCAAAGTTTAAAGCTGCCATTCCAAAGTTTTTAAAACGATCTTAAGTGTTGTAGTGCCATTGTTTTAGAGTTGTTTCATTCCAATTATCTTCCGCTCAATTCAATGATCTGTTTTTTGCTTAAAAGTATTTTATCTGCAATAAAAATCTTCGCTATTGTTCAGTTCCTTTCGTATTTATTGTTTCATCTCATAAATAGTATTTATTTGTATTATAGTATTTATTGTTACTTAATAAATTTTTATGAAAAACTGGTTTTACAATTTTATTTTCTCCCTTTAGCCTTGATAATAAAATAATGTTATCAAATGTAATAAACCTAATATGAAAACTAGAGTTTCAAAAATTATTTCAATGAACACAATTATTACCTCTATCCTTAAAATGTAAGTCTGCCACAAAAGAAAGTAAAGAATACCCACCATAGAAGGAAAGTTTAATAACAGTGACACTAACATCGGTGGCCATGCGTCTGTTAAATTGCCTTTTTTCGCTAAATATATCCTCATCCATTCTATACTATACAAAAGTAAAAATATAAATATTTCAGTTAATATATTACCAGCTGGATACGGTAAATTGAACACTTTGTAAATGTAAACAAATCCAATCACACTTGAAAACATATAATAATAAAAATAGTAATTAAAAGTAATTATTACTGCAAGTCCAAGATTCGCCATACTAATTGTCAAAAAATCAAATGGTTACACTATGAAATCTAATATTGCATTGTCTATTGAGCACTTGACTTAAACATAAACTAACTGATTGTTTACTAGTTGTTTTACCATGGAAACGACTAGTTTGAGGGCACTTCTTTTTCTCTTGTTTGCTCTAAATTTTAATAATATATTTGTTGGTGTTATTGTTAGTTATTAGTAATAGAAGAGAACGAAATTAATTAAAGAAAAAAAAATTGTATGTAATGCAAAAATTTGTCTCCTATTTCCTCTTCCGTTGAGAATCTAATTACTCCAAACTCGTAGATAGAAACATAAATATAATAATTAAAATGTAGTTTCGTGAAATGAATTATTTAAAAAATTTAATTGCATGCTAAAAATAAGTAAAAATGTATAATGGGCTTTTAAGGGTGATTTATAATTTTAGTGTCATGTCCAACAACACTGATAAGATAATTTCCAATGATAAGGAAATCATGTTTTCCTAAACATCTGTTGATTGTTTATAACCTTACTCTATGTTACACATTATTTAGTTTCGTTTTAATTTAAAATTGACAAGAATCAAGTTATATCATAATGAATAGCGATGTTGAAGAGGATTTTCCATTAAACGGAAGGTAAATAATCATGGTAGTTCACTAGTTTGTCTTTACTGACATTGTTGATTCTTACGTGAAACTGTCACTCCTATATTTTGGTTTTAGCGCAAAACTTGCAAAATTATTTGAAGACAATCTTGTAGAGAATATTTCATTTAGATATAATGGTCCAAAACCTCCACCTCCTAGAAGTGGTGGTAGTTCCAAAGGACTCCAACATGATCATATACCTTTAAGTGTGGTTATTGGTAAAACAGTGGAAGCCTTTCAGTTGTAAGTATAGTCTTTCTTCTTGAAGATATAATATTCAGAGTACTTGGATATTTGATTTATTAATATAAAGGATTGTGCAGGAAGGCAGAAGGGTACGCTACTGAAGGCAAAGTAGGTATGGTAGTTATTGGAAATGATGAATTCTCTTATTACCAATTGTATATGTACAGGAGTGATGAAAGAAAAGTCACTAGTGTTGATGTAACATTCAATTTTAAATTTCAGGTAACTATATTGTATTGTAAATACTTTGCAATTACAGTTATCATTTGGATTGTTTACTCATTAATTTTTGTAAGGTTCAAGAACATAACTATGCCTCTTTTAAAGATACCTATGGAATTCAATGGTCAGTACATTTTGATAAAGCTGAAGATCTAATATCTTTTTCAAAAGAGGTAATGATTTTTTTTTTTTTAAATATTATTTTTAATTGTTTGGAGCATATAAATACATGAAGTTTATAAAATGGAATTAATTAGGTGGCTTTAGCTAGATGGAAGAGCTCAAAAAATTCTCAAACCAAACTGGTTCAAGATGCTTTTAAGGGGAAACCAGAATTCGTTGTTAAAAAGTCAGACACAGTCCAAGCACTTTGCACTGTTCATGGCCTTTCTTCAGATTA
Source organism: Aradus depressus (assembly GCA_963662175.1). NCBI lineage: Eukaryota > Metazoa > Arthropoda > Insecta > Hemiptera > Aradidae > Aradus > Aradus depressus. Next base: position 42,267,414 of record OY759214.1, read on the forward strand.
TAAATTGGAAACGGTATGTCTTCCTTCATTCGCCATTTAATTTTAATATTTCGTAAAAAAAAAATATGTTAATTGTTTTTATAGTAATTAAAGTGAACTTAATTATTTTAGTTTTATATTATGCATTTGTTTCCCTCAAAGTACACCCACATTTCATTTGCTATTAACGTTTTCAGGAATGTCACAATAGAATTATTTCAGCCTCCGCTTCATCGAATGTGTGGATAACCTCTGTAATTGGTGCTTGTCTCAATAGTAGAAGAATAATTATCATTGCTTCAGACTACCTCGTATGTATATATATATTTTTTTCTCTCTTCAAGGCCACGCGGGTCATGGATACCTGATAGTGTAGGATCCCAAGGAAGATCGTAAAAGCCAGAGGTAGGAAGGCCGTCCGTGGGGATCCTAGCGGATTAATTTTTATGTGCGCATATTTATAATTAAGTTCGAGATGTCTAGTGGAATAAAAGACATTCTGACAGACATTCCCATCCCGCACTAAAGAGGGGGTTCCCGAGTCAAGATGCCCATATTTCAGCATGGTGTGCCCTATACGTAACCGAGACAAAACTACCTCTTCGATCCTTTTGTCTCCAATTGATATGTTCCAGATTCTAACAGAGCTTTTGATAGCGCTGTGCTTATCATCGGTCATTCCAAGCTACCAAACATGCCATTTGGTCCAAATTTTTTCTTTAATATAGGAAATGTAATCACCTAGTAGGACTTCCGATATGGGCAGTCCTTCTAGTATTAATATTCTAGTATTATTCTGCGAATTCGGCCAAAGGGAAGGGGGGATCAGGGGGCTCAACTCAAATATCCTAATAATTGTCGATATAACGAATCTATCACCGGAATTTAGTATAATGATTCAGAAGTCCCTGGCTAAAGACCTATTGATTTTCAACTGAGTTGGTAAATTGGCTTCAGAAGGTTAGCGAAAAATTAGTTCATTGTTTGACGGGGATTAACCTAATACTTTTATTTGAGTGAATATGAATTTAAGGTACTCATTAAAGATATATTGTTTTGCTTTTTCTAGGAAGGTATGGATCTGTCGGTGCCTGTAGGAAATTATATTTTTATGGAGATGGAAATCCATCAGATCAATGCTTCAAGCGAAACACCTGTGCCAAAATCACCATTGCCTTCCCAACACGATTCTAGAAGTGCCAGGTACACTAGATATTAGTAGTAATATAAGTAGGATTTAAAACGAAAAAAAAAAAAATGAAAATTTCGATAGCCAGGTCCATAATGGAGTAAATTACTTATTTTTAACATTTTCTGATATATTGAGCTTGATTCTTTTGAGGATTGGTCGCAAATATTTTTTAAAAAATTACACCTGATGTTGATTGACAAAAAATAAAGACAATTGAAAACAATAAAGGTAGGTTACTTCATAGACGTTATAACAAAAATGGCATCTATACTAGAGCGCTCTTACGTCGCTCTGATGGACATGAGCCCGACTTTACTATGGCAATTCTAAATTGTGCATACCCAGGTTTATTACCGTGAGATAGAGTAGTCTTTAACGAGTACCTGACATCGTTCATCTAAGCTCGGAACAATCGACTAACCTAAAAACCTCGCCCGGATTTCGAACCCGCGATTTTGAGCTCAGTAGGCGATTGGATATTATGTATTGGATATTGATTTATTGATTAATTATTGACTGGCTTGATACTAAGTATTTAGATACAGAAAAAATAAGGTTTATTTATATCTACAATTGTGTATCAGATAAAATATACTTATTATCAAAATGTGTAAATATACAATGGCTCGTTGTCAGTAACTCACTGAATTGTTGTTTATAGTATTGATAAGGCCCGAATGGGTGAAACGATAACGATGTATAAATATTAAATATATTTGGGAGACCATAAGGCCAATTAAGTGTTGTTTATCAACCATATTTTATCTATTGAAGTTACGACTGGTCTCAAATCAAGGACATCGTTCGAAAAAAAATATCATAGAAAAAAAAACAAGAAAAAAACGCGTTTCACTTATTATTGAATTTGGATTTTCTTCTTAGATTTTCCTGAATGTTTATTCACTTTTACTGACACTGAACATCAGGATTGTGCCATTTCGGTTAATCGGAGCCTGAGTTTTAAAGGAGTTAAATTAGTATATATTTAAAAAACAAAAATACAAATTTCATCATTATAGGTGCTCAAGTGATCCTAATTGGCGGTAGGTACTCCAAACAACCTCTCGGAAGTAAAGAAAGTCCTTCGCCAAAACTCATAAGTTAAAATTACCATTATGAGAATTGAAATGATGAATGGTGTAATTATGCCATGAATATTAGCGATACTATACTTTCCATCTCACTGGAATAGTAGAATGCGTGGGGAGAAAAACGAGAGTCAGAGTAAGGTTCTTTTTATGAATGAATATTTCTCAACCCTGATTTCGAATTTAACTTCATTATCCTACATTTTTAAAGAAAAGATGTTTACTTTAGCATTTGCGGTAACAGTGATTTTGCTTTATTCATGGTACCCGCTCCTCAATACCCCGGTTATTCTTATTTTTACAACCTGCACTTTCACTATTGCTTTTTTCACTTCACGAATATTAACTTATTTTTCGTTTTGTGTAGTACTGAGAACAAGGAGGAGGGGGAGAGTTTGAGTGGGAGGATCGCCCGACTAGGCTATGCACTTCCTAGCCTCCAGATGTTCGACTCAGAGGCTCCAGACAGACTGCGGATGTCTAGAGAGGCACTCCACCCCAGGACTGCTTCCTCAGTGCCCTCAGCTGTCTCTCTATACTCCACAGTAAGTTGGTATTGTTTATCCACGCTGTCTTCATTCATTAGTTACCCAGTTTCATGAATTAACTTGCATAAAATAAATGAAAAATAATCAGTAAATCATTGATTTAGGGTTTTTGAATTAAACCCTCTTTTTCTTTGGTCGATTCAGCTGAAAATCATTAGTTGTCTTTTTGTGGTAAGTCTACGAAGCAAGACGAGCTTTTCACTACCCAGCTTCAACTAGTATTGTGGAAAATTAAGTTATCGCCCATGTTAGTCCGTATCTTAGATTCAGTTCTTGTCGTTTAAGTCATGTGTGTGTATGTTTGTTCCACGTAAGTCTACTGTCTAGGTAAAACCCAAGATAGCGAACTGGGTTGAAGAGTGAATTAGGATGTTGTTAATGATGACGGGAGGATAGGATTGACGGTGCAGGGAAAATGTCACTTGAACACTTTTTTGCTCATTTAACTTAATTCTCCAGAGGTATATTGTTAAATACAGTAGAGATATTTTTTAATTTATTTTAAATTTAGATAACAATTTTTTGTAACTTTTCCGGAAGTGTCTTTTTATACATGGTCATATTGTGTGTGTTGTCATTAGTATAAATATCGAAGAGCACCATTTTTTATTTTGATGAAACTTGGTGGATTAGTTACGCAATTCCTCATATACCATTATATGATTAATAAATAATTACTTTTTTTAACTAGAAAGAAGAGAGAGCTGCTGCAAGTCCGATATCTGACCCCTGCTTTGACATAAGTACCACTTCCCAGTTTAACGTTTTATTCAGCGAAGTCAGAACGAGCAACTCTGAGATTAGGATGAACATCAGTCGAGTAACTGATAAAGTTGATGCTCTTCTATCTAAGGTAAGATGTGAGTTTTATTTTGGTATAGTTTTTCGATTTGTTCTTTTAAAAAAATATGTGGAAACAGAAGTGTTGTAATTTTCAGAAAATTAAAGTTTAATTGGAAGTTATTGCACATTGCTATCTCACAACTCAATATTCCCAGTCGATTGTTAATATTGTAAATCTGTATTGAATAAATCCATGCGTAAGTAAAAAAAAAGAGGAAATATTGATTGAACCAGTTATTAACTTACAAAATTAAAAATAACAATAAGTTTAAAATTATAATAACTTTAACGACTAAAGCACCAGGCTCTGCCTTATCCCATATATTTAAGAATAATAAAGAAAAACGTATGTTTTTTTTTTAATGTTGTCTATTCCACAAAATATATATAATATATTAGAGTACTTTGGGCATTGCTATCATCTTCCGCCAAGACTTAACAAATACAGTATTTATTGTCGTGGCTGAAGAGAGTACTCCCATTTATTTATATATATTTTGTAAAATATACAATATTTTTAAAAACATACGTTTTTCTTCACTTTTATTGTTCACAATATCACAATATTTCTGCAGAAAATCTTAAGTATCATATATTTAAGAGATGTTATAGAAATGAATCATATAGAAAAATAGTCGAATGGTGGGGTTTAAACATAATATTAAACAAAAAACAGATTGTAGCCTTCTTTGAGACATTTTTTGTAAGTGTAGTGTTCGGAAAGCTCACTGTGTCTGTCCGTTCGTGTATCACCACTGCATTATAACATTTGATCTGTTTAACATAGAATGCTAAAATTTGATATCTAGATAAGTCATATGTTCCCGCAGACATAGCCTCAATAATATTTCTGAAGAAACCAAAATGGCGGGTTTTTTGAAATTGAAACGATGAGAGAAGTGAGCTATGAGAATTTCAAAAATATACACATTTTCTTCATTTATTGCAAAGATAGCATATAATTAATTTTTTATTCTTTTTTTTTCTAGTTAGATTTTGCTCCACACATTAATCAAAAGTTAGTCCCTTATATGGAAAAAGTTGAAATGATTGATGAAGTTTTGAATAAACTCGTTGAACAGAATAATTCTATGATATCGGTTTTAGAGCAGTCGTAAGTATTTATTCATAATATTGTTTAATTAAATGTCAACATTTCCCAGTAATTTGTTATTATTCATAACTCATTAGGTTAATTTATCGGCCTTTCTATGTACCTTGTTAGAATGAGGGTACCATTTCCTTTTTAGGGTTTGTACGCTAAGGACAAAAAAAAGCTTATGATTTCGGTCGCGTATCTGTCTGTCTGTGGCGAGCCTCTAGCCCCCACCTGAAACTCGAAATGTATTTGTGTCTTAATGGACATAAATGGAACATCGTGGTCGATTTCAGTAACATTTTTGCGCTGCGTGTAGCTGCGCTTGTGTGAAAACCTAAAATTGCGAACACCAGAGCGGTAAGAGTCGGTTGCTAGCACCTAGGTAGACTATGACGTTATAAAGCGTTCTCAAATAATCTTATGTAAAAGAAACACTCGAAAGTCGCAAAATGGAAGGGAAATAGTGCAACATTGTAAATTTGGAATATTTCTGACAAGATACATGAAACATATGAAAACCCACTTTTTAGAATCTTCTCGTGATTTTAACTCTCGTAATGGCAGGGAAAATGAAAAATCCACCTGAAAGAAGACATATAGAAGTTTAACAGAATAGTTAGGTTAGGTTAGGTTAGGTTTTATGACTCATGCCCGGGCTTTAACTACGAGGTCATATCGCCTACTACCAGAGCGCTCTTTCGTCACTCTGGTGGACATGAGCCCGTCTCTACTGTGGGAGTTCTAAATTTTGCATACCCTAAATTTTTATTCACCTAGGGTAGGGGTCTTTAACGAGTACCTGACATCGTACAGGCTCGGGACCATCGCTTAACGTCCCATCCGAAGGACGGCATGCTTAAGTTTATTTTACCTCCCAGATAAAATAAACTAAGGGCCTCGGTCGGGTTACGAACCCACGTTCTTAGTTTTCATGATGGTGCGCTTAACCATAAATTTATTTATTTAAAGATATTATCATTTATAATATTGTTTGGTTAGAAAGATGCAAGGTTTTTATTAAAATAATGTATAAAAATGACGATATTCCTTGTATAATATAGGAATGAAATAATAAATGGGGTTTGATCTGTGTTGTTGAATTGAAAATGACAATATAAGTCGAAACGTCTTGAGAAAAAAATGAAATAAATTATATATTGAAATTATACCTGATTGCCTTTTACTAAATTGATAAATTATTTAAAGATGTTTAGCGATACCTTTACAACATATCTGACGTAGGTGGTGGGGTGTGTAGTACTTCTACCTACCAAACTAGAGTTCGAACGTCCGAGTCCCATCGGAATCAATATGTTTTTTAATATTTCTTTCGGCTAGTGTTGGTCGATTGGAAGATGATGGTAACCTGTAGATATCTCGTCGCTATTAACCAAAGCAGTTGAAGCGACTAGAACTGAAAATAAAATTAGATATATAACCAACAAAACAAAACCCTTTAACATGTGTTAGTATTGAGCACACTTGACTGTAATATTTATTAAATTTCTATTAGTTTTAATGTTTATTATAATTTATTAATTGGTGGAGACTCTAAACTTCAAAATTATATCCTCTCTATAACTCTGCATTATGAAAATTATTGTACATTATGTTAATTTTTTGTACAATATGTTAATTATTGTACATAATGTTTATTTGTTGTTTAGGTCGCCGAAAAATTTTGGGATGACAATTAACGAAATTGTCCATTTAAAGAAACGAAACGGTGAGCTAGAAAGCTTTTTTCAAGTTCTGACTTCTACCAATCAAATACTCAAGGTAATTTTTAGTTTTCAGGGTTTCGTACACAAAAATGTAAAATAGACCCCTCATACAATCAATCTCCGACTACATTTCTGCGATCTGTGTCGATTTATTCGAAAGTTAATAAAATAAATAAAAACAAAGAATTTGTTTAACTTTTATATTGTCTAATTGCATAAAAATATATATGTATATATAAAGTGTACCGGTTTCGACTTACGCCATCGTCAGCACAAGTTCAAACGTTTTGGATGGCGTAAGTCGAAACCGGTACACTATACAAGTATGTATATATTTTTATGCAATTAGACAATATAAACACGTTCTTTGTTTTTATTTACCTTATACAATCGGTCAGTTGTCTGTATGTCCCTCATAGACTGAAATTTGGCATTTAGTGAGATGACTTTCACAGGTATATAAATATTATTATAATTTAAAAAAAATAAATAAATACATGTTAACAAAAATTTTAAATTTTGCTATCTGCCTGTCCAGAGTGGGGTATCAAATGAAAGAACTTTTTAATTGATAACTTCAGAAATAATTTTCAAAACTTTTCAGTAAAATCGCACACTATTTCGGAATGTAAGAGATGAAAATATCTGAAAAAATTTTGAGGGATGCAGAGTAACAGGAACTTTTCAGGAAAACTATATAAATATATAATAAGGGATGTACAGACTATATATAATATAGTATAGACTACATATAATAAGGAATGTATAGAATATACATAATAAGGGATGTATAGACTATTTATAATGTAGTATAGTCTATATATAATAAAGGATATATAGACTATATATAATGTATAGTATATATATATATATATATATATATATATAATAAGGGGTGTATAGCCTATATACAGGGTGTCCCAGCATGGAGGTAAAAAACTTTGAGGTCTTTAAGGAAATTTAATTTTGAACATAAAATTTCCTATAAACATAGGTCCGATTCGGAACCGTTTCAGAAATATTCAACATCTTCCAATTTTTGTACTTAGCACTATTTTTTTGCATAAAATCTCTTATTCCTCTTTAAGTATAAGAGCTAACACAAATTTAATTATACCATCATAAAGAGCGGTAAATTACCTTTAAAATAAGTTCACTTTATTATTACAATTACAGGAATTTGACAGTTTATAGGCAGCATAAACCGAAGGACTGTGTAATTCGGAAATTCTTTAGCAAACAGTAGCTCACGTTTTTTTCAAAAAAATGTCCTTATTGTATAACTTAATTTTTATTTAGAAAACTTGGCATTTAATAAGCTTTCAAACGATAAAACATTATATTACATGCCCTTATACTTGTGTAGCAATATTATGGTTCTAGTGAAAATAGAAGGTAAAAGTAAATGACATGTCTCATAATCCATACAATGTTTACAATGAATTGAGGATTACTATACAGGGTGTCCCAGCATGGAGGTAAAAAACTTTGAGGTCTTAAAGGAAATTTGATTTTGAACAAAAAATTGCCTATAAACATAGGTCAGATTTGGAACCGTTTCAGAAATATTCAACATCTTCCAATTTCTGTACTTAGCACTGTTGTTTTGCATAAAATCTCTTATTTCTCCTCAAGTGTGAGGCTAACACAAAGATAATTATACCGTCATAAAGAGCGATAAATTACCTTTAAAATAAGTTTACTTTATCAGAAAATTGGTTCAGACATCCATCACATAAGGTATTTCATTCTATACACAATAGAGCTCGTGAAACTGGATTTCTAGCTCCTCGGCCGTCATAGGCTCTTAGAGTAGGTACCTAAAAAAGAACGAGACCATATTTTACAGCATTTCGAAAATAATCCTCGAACGAGTCTACGAAGGGCTGCCAATGAACTCAAAGAATCGAAATCGACCGTTCAAAGATTATTAAGTAAAAACGGTTTTCACGCATTTCACGACAAACCTGTACAAGAATTGACTGAGAACGATCGTCAACAAAGAATAAGTTTTGTGACTGTTTCATGTCTCACGAGATCACCACGAAGATTTTATGGACAGATGAGTCTACTGGTGCAGTTAATTTTCACAATAGTCATCATTGGACAGTTGAAAATCCCCATGTTTGTCGACCATATTCATTCCAGCGACAGTTTTCTGCGAATGTTTGGGCTGGGATTGTGGACCGATATCTCATAGGCCCTTACTTTCTTCCCCAGAGAGTTAATGGCACATCATTTCTCCACTTTCTTGAAACCGACTTCTCTGGCTTGTTGGAGGGTGTACCATTGCGTACCAGGGAAAACATGTGGATGCAGTTAGATGGCAGTCCTGTCCATTACTCTAATAACGTTAAGGCGACCGCATTACACTGGGCTTCGAGCAGTTGCGACTACAAGAAGATATGAAAACAGTAGTTCAATCAGTTACCGACCGCTGTAGGTGCTGTTTAGCTCTGTTGTGTATAGAATGAAATACCTTATGTGATGGATGTCTGAACCAATTTTCTGATAAAGTAAACTTATTTTAAAAGTAATTTACCGTTCTTTATGATGGTATAATTAACTTTGTGTTAGCTCTTATACTTAAGGAGGACTAAGAGATTTTATGCAAAAAAACAGTGCTAAGTACAAAAATTGGAAGATGTTGAATATTTCTGAAACGGTTCCAAATCGGACCTATGTTTATAGGAAATTTTTTGTTCAAAATTAAATTTCCTTTAAGACCTCAAAGTTTTTTACCTCCATGCTGGGACACCCTGTATATTAAGGGATTTATAGCCTATATATAATAAGGGATGTATCTACTGTATTTATTAATATTACTACTTTTATACTCATATTTTCAAGTATTTATTTATTTCATTTTATTTTTTAATAGAAGTGTTATTACTAATCACATGTGTGTCAGACGAGAGTTAATATCTGTTTATCTACTTTATAAACTATCTCAATGAATACATTCTTATGACGTATCCTATTACCATCTTATGGTTTAACGTAAATAAATATTATTATTAATATGAATGACTATAGTTCACGGAATCCTCGGTGTATGAAGCTTCATATTCAGAAATAATCCAAGACTTGGACCAGGAAAAATAATAATTAAAATGAAAAAAACATGATATTCATGCTCAACACTGACATTTGTATACCTCTTTTGTTCTAAGGAAACTATTAATTTGGTTTCATGTTAATACATTCTCTAATTCACTGTTAATACTAGTATCAGCTCCTCAAAAAACTGTTTTCTTATATTTACATTGATTTTTCGTTGCAGGAAAAGGTTCAAGAACTATCCGTAAAAGTGAATAAATTAGAGACAGAAAATAATAATGGAAATAGCAACAAACTGTGCCAACAGTGCGAGGAGGCTATAGAGATGAAGGTGAAGGGTCTGGTGGACTGTGTCAAAGTACTGGAGGAGAAGAACGTTGTACTGGAGCGGGCCAATGGAGAACTGGAAAAACAGAACACACTCCTGAGTGACCACCGGCTGACCTTGATCCAGGACAGGGGCGATCAGGAGGAACGTTTCTCCAAGGAGATCCTAGGTAGGAGGACCTCGTTAATCATTATTTTTTTGTTTGTCTGTAACAAATCTTGCAAGTCGATTTTAACCCCTTTCCAATTAACCGATTGACTTGAAATTTAGTAAATATATGCTTCCAGTGTTAATTGCGAGAAATTAAAGATGGCGGCTAGGTGTTAGGAAAAATTATCGAATTAGATTGAAAATGAGTATGCATTGGTGTTATAGGGTGTGGATGTAATATGGCGGATGAGTATTCGGAAATTACTGAGATAACTGGTGAAAATACATGCTTCCTGTGTTAATTGCGAAAAATTAAAGATGGCTGCTGCAATATGGCGGATAGGTGTTAGGAGTGACTATTAAAAATTTTTATTGATGAGAAGAAGTGAGGGGAGGAGTGAGTTGATGTAGCGGAGGAGAGTGGCGATCTCCTGACTCACCTGATTAGCCTAAACTCTTCATTCCCACGATTTCTCCAACTCATTCTATATGCATACACCGTTCTTTCTCACTGTCTACTGTTTACCTCCTTTATATTTACGGGTAATGTTCAACTTATTTTCAGTTAAAATGTTTGATATTACCATATTTTTACATAAGTGGTACCTGTTTGGGTAAGTAACATAGGTAAAAAAGTAATCGATTCTCTTGCGTAGTTTAAAAGTAACTATTTCCTTGCTTTTCCATAGAAAAGAGCAAAAAGATAGAACTGCTGGAGAAACAGGTGGAGTTGCTGCGTATGAAGGTGAAGAAGGCGATCTGTAAGCATGGGCTGGAGAAAGAGATCACAGACGCGGCGAAGGGGCTCATGAACAAGGCCTACAAGAGTCTCAAAGCCCACTTCAAGGAGATGTCTAAGGACCAGCCACTCTTTGACCACGATCTGGCAGACATTCTTAGGGTATTTTTGTGTTTATTTTACGTATTATTTAGAGTTATTTCATTATTTTCAGGGTTTCGTTGGTTGGAGGAAGGAAAACGAAACCCTCATAGCGAGTGAATGACATCTGAATTCTTGATCCACTGGTGATTTCATGGAAGCAAGTGCATTTAACTTGAAAATTTATTTATAGTTAAAGGCTGTGTGACTCAGTCAAAAATAATAAAATCAAAACAAATTATCTGGCAAATAGAGAATATTAAGCAGAAGTAATATTATATTGGCGAGGTTAGGTTCGAAATGCACTATTTGTTTGAAGAAGTGGCCCCATTTCCAAAGCCTAACATCTCGATCGCTTAATGAAATCTCTCTATATTTTGAAAACTATAATTTTTCTACTATAACTTAATCAATTCGATAACTTATTTTTAATGAACTATAGAGGAACTTTGAGAACAATTTGGGGACCAGTAACAAAGTATTTCATTATTGAAGTACGATGTGATACTCAATCCTGGTTATGGACTAAATCGCTAAAGGATTGAAGGCAAGCACATGAGGAGCTTAAAACCCTTCAAATGTATTTAATAACCTAGTTGTTTAAAGAGACTTAGCCCTTTAATACACAATTTCGCTTACTCTTAGTTGAAGATGACATATACCTATATTGACTTTTAAAGTATTTATTTTCTGAATAAACGCTTCGGAATTAGCCATAATTGTATTTATCAATTAGTTGCCCACCAATACATTTGTAAAATGTTGTGGGACGAGACTTCTCATAAAAATATAATACGTTGTCTTCCCAACGTTTTACTTGCGACCAGCACCGGTTTTCAACGCAACAGCGTCTTCATCAGTGGCACATCCCACTAAAGGAATACTGGTCATTGATGATGAAGCGTTGAAAACCCCTTCTGGTGACAAGACGTCTTTTAACTTACGAGAAAATAAGTGGGTATTTCTCCTGTCGAACTGACAACGCTCTTAATTTCATAACAGGTCACCTGTAAAGAAGACTCGAACATTTCCTCCCTGTTAGTTTGTTCCCTCTCTATATTCACCAAAGGATCTGGTTAAGTTATTTCGATAATATATTTTATACAAAATAATTTCTGAGTATCATAAATAAATTTATGATTACAGGACGTTACAAGAGAATACTTGGACCATTACTTCAATGTTGACAAAAAGTTGTCACCGCTTTTCCAAGAGAGCAGTAACGAGGCGTCGGCCTCCTCTCTGCAGGGAGAAGACCACTCTTCTGGTAACCTACCTTTCTTCCCTTCTGATGTCCCACTTCCTCCTCTTCCTAGACCCCGAAGACGCCGCTCCCTAACACCAACTCCAGGGGCCGATCTGGGCGACACTAGTCAAATCCCAACAGTTAATCCTTTAGAATCCCAGCCTCAAGTAGACTCTGCACGAACACCGCGAAATAAGAATGATAAAAATATGTTTTTCACTGCGAACAGTTCTGTTTCAGATGTGAAACCGCAGGAAACACTGTTGCCGGTTTTTTCACAATTTTTTTGCGAAAATACTCTTCCAAATTCTGAAATTAAAACGGATAATCCTTTTTTAGATGACGTTACTACTCGAGTATTAGAAAACGGTCAAAATTTAATCGAACCATTGACTTCTTCTTGCTCTAATTCTGAAGTTCCTTATGACGAAAATAATACTGAAACTGATGAAATACCAATAAAACTATCTTCTGAAAGTAACACTGTTGATAGTTTGGCAAATGTAAAGGATTATAGTACACTGTTAAACGAGGATAGTAATGTCAGTCTTTCAGCTAGTATTAATGAAAACATTAAGGATTTAAAGTCTAAAAATTTAGACGAAGAAAATAAGGATTCGAAAACTGTTGAGCCAAGTTCATCGTTATTTGAGACAGTAGATAATGTGGATTTATTTTCGCAGTCTTTTACCATTCCTTATTCGGCTCCCTTTATCCCCACCACTCCTCCTCCCATTGAGAACGACGAGGAACTTGCAGCTAATATCAAAAAGGTAATTCATATTTTATAATACTTTACTTTCCCTGGCGCTACTGTCCTTGTAGAAACCTGCGTCATTCTTCTTTATCCTCAGCCTGCCGTCTTCTCCTCAAGCACATCGTCCTCCCGGGTCCCTCTCAGTATTCTGGGAGTGTCCAATATAATTTCAATTTTCTCAAACCTTTGTCGTCAGATTAAAAATAATTATCTTCTAAGTTGAGAAACCTGAACATATTGTGGAAACTTATAATAAATAAATAAAATAAACTACTTATTTTGAAATATTGTTTATTATACAAAAAATGTACACATATTCTACCAGTTTCGGCAAATCACCATCGTTAGGTTTAGTTATAAACTAAGACAGTTTGCTTATTGCGAACCATTCCTATATATCAGGTAGGTAAAGGGAATATCAGCTTGGAAGGTGATCCAGGTTTAGTTATAAACGGATATAACTAAAACTGACGATGGTGTAGTGTCGAAACCGGTAATTTATATTTCTTGTGGAATAGATAACTTTTCAAAAACCGAAGTTTGTTTTATTTATTCTAAATAATTGGTGTACTTCAAGTTCTTTTTTTAGCAGACTATACTGTTCACAGCGATTATATTGAAGAAGTTGAGTTATAGGTTTTCTGTGGTCGGAAAGAAGTAAGTAATCTTGGTGTTGTGCTAATAAATTTAATTGATTAAAACGAAAATAAATAAAAACAATTTATTAATACATAATCAGTAATAAATTGTATTTCCACTATTTCCCTGGAATTTAATTTATTCAAGCACTTAACATCAGAAATACTTCTTTTCAACCCTATAAAACAAATACGTTTTAGTTATCAAAAAATTAAAATGTAATTAGAAGAATAAATAAATCCAAAAGAATAATTTCATTCATCGATTTATTCATAGCAAACATTGGTTGTTGAAAATGTCATTTGTACATGGCCAAGTTGTCCAGCAAAAGATGACAATTAAATTCTCTGAATTTTAATTTTTACACTGGTGCATCAAATTGATACTATATTTAATTGATAATCAAGTGCACCAAGTGAAAAGAGAACTAAAGAAACTAGAAGAAAAATATAGAAGCAATTGGACTTAAACAATATATATTTCTAAATCTATCTACCAATAAATAACCAAAGGTAAACCTAATAATAAGAAAATAAATAAAAAATCACTAGAAAAGTATTCAAATAACCGGATTGGTCATGTAATCATTACTAAAATCCTTCCCAACTGTCACAGATATTTACTAGACTACTTAATATTTTTTATCTGTGATCGAAAAACTGGAATTGGAAATAGATGAAACGAGCGAGACAGGTAACTAACTATGCATGCAGTGTTGCCAGAAAGTTAAAGTCGGCAAAATTCTCTACAGGATCATGGAAAACTACGGTTTAATTAGAACTCTCCAAAACAATATAGGCTTCATGAGAGTTTGACATAATTGTGTATTACAAAATGAGAATGGTTCTTTATTTATTTTGGAAAAAAATATTTTCAGAACAAAATAAAAAAATTCGCTGCCGTTTTTTAGGCCTTAAAATTCCCATTTGCTGGACACCCTGATAGCATTCTTAATACATAGTTTTTAAAATGTTGATTATTTGTGATGTGATAGGTGTAACTAGAAGAAAGTGTATCTGACCCTAAAAGTAAAATTAGGCTTCTTGTTTCCTTTCATTTCCTTCAAATATTCAGCTTTATTTAACTTAAAATATATTTTTTAAATTATTTGTTTCAGGACATTTAGAACGAGATTTGAGTCACACTTACCAAACTTCTTATATGAATGATACACAAAATTTGGAAATAAAATCGGTAACAGAAATATTGTCTCATCTAATTACTGAACTTCTGTACGTTTCAGTTTAGGATTGTTTCTTTTATTAATAAAATAAATCTATATATTTTTTCAGTGGAGAATGAAATCAAGTTCGTCAGACGATAGCGATGAAGTGAGAATAATGACAAACATACAAGATTCAAGATCCAGTGAAGATGAATTATATTAAATTTATTTATTTAGAATGAAATTATTCCTGTACATAACCATTTTATTTTAAGATCATTTTTATGTTCTTGGGTGCTAAGATACATTAATACCGCATCAAACCCATAAGAAAACTATACAATTAAATATGCATCATGTAAATAAAATGTATACAACAAAAATGTGAAATTTTTGTATAAATTATGTAATTAAAAGAAATATAAATACGTTTAGATTTATAAAATGTTAATATATTTCATTTATTCCACCGGATAAAAGAAAAATCTTAAATCTCACGATCCTGAGAAACTCAAAAAATCAACAGCTATAGCCTTCCCCGGCGAAAATTAATCAATTACGTTTCTGCTCTCTCAATAGACCGTTTGGGCTAAAACTCAATATTTTACTTACGCAGTGGCTTCTGTATATTCACTCTAAATTTTGTATCGATACATTTATTACATTGGCAGTTATTATGATTTTTGAGTTGAGCCCTCCTCCCCTTCGTCTGATTTCGATGAAAATGAATAGGTGTTGTCCTTATAGGTCTTTGAATTTACAAATGAAATTCATTACAACGGCAGTTCCCTTTGGCTGAAAATCAATAGGTGACGTCTTAGAAGGTTCTACCCATATCACATTTTGTGAACATTTTATATGTGTATTCAGAACCGGGATCAGAGGGGGCTCAACTCAGAAACCCCAATGACTGCCAATGTAATGCAAATATCTATATAAAATTTCATATTTAATGTGAAACCTCCATTAGGACAACCCCTGTTGAATTTCAGCAAAATCAGCTAATGGGAACGTGGGGTTCAGGGGAGGGAACTGAATTCAAAAACCCTAAAAAAACTGGCAATGTACGGAATTTATCGAAAAAAAGTTTAATATGAGGATTTAGGAGCCCCTATGTAAGTAAACTATTGATTATTAGCAGAAAGAATTCAACAAGGTTTCGTACGAGAGTAACGATGGATAATTGAAAGAAATAGCATGTAATAAAAAAACACATCAACAAATTCATTTAATGTCAGTCATATTTCTTACACTTGTATAATATATACAAAACGATATACCCAATATGGGTCGTAAAATATTCACTCTTGGAGTTAGTCATCTTCATATTAAGTCTTCAACTTGGCTCTGGAAATAGAAACATTAACATTAATGAAAGAAAACTCAAACAACATAATTTATGTATAAGTATGTAAACTAAACGGGGAGAGCACCGGTAGCTGAGCTAGCGTGCTTGTTTACTGTGACTCATGCCCGGGCTTTAACTATGAGGTTATATCCCCTACTACCAGAGCGCTCTTTTGTCGCACTAGTGGACTTGATCCCTACTCTACTGAGAGTCTAAATTTTGCCTACCCAGGGTAGAGGTCTTTAGCGAGTACCTGACATTGTACAGGCTTAACGTCCTTAAAGACTGCGCGACTCGCTCCCGCGATTTTGCATTAGTTTCAGGTATATCGACACAGATCGAAAAAATGTATTTAGGATATAACGAGAAAAGTGCTTAAATAAAAACTCTTTTATCATAGATTAGCGTTTTGTTTTTTTGCCAGTTGATTATAACATTTTGGCGACTGCTGACTGTCTCCTGTGCAATTTGAAAATATGAGAGAGAAAGTTGGTTTTCTCGTTGAAGTTAGCAGAATATGTAGGAACGGAATCAAAGAGTTGGAAAATAACTTTAATACCTATAAAAAATGGGTTAACTTCTTACATACTTCAATTCCAGTTTTAAATGTCTATTTTGAAAACTTTTTAATCCAGAACCTTTGTTTTACCTATATTTGTATCCGCAATTATCCAAGAATATTAACATTTTCTATTAGTTATTATGACTCATGTCCGGGCTTTAACTACAAGGTCATATCCCCTACTAACAGAGCGCTCTTTTGTCACTGGTGGATACGAACCTGACTACTGTGGGAGTCCTAAATTTTGCCTACCCTAAATTTTTATTCACCTAGGGCAGGGGTCTTTGACGAGTACCTGACATCGTACAGGCTCGGACCATCTCTTAACTCTCCGCCCGAAGGAAAAGCGGACGGCGTCCTCAAGTTTAATTTACCTCCCAGATAAAAGAAACTAAAGGCCTAAACCGTGTTACGAACCAGCGATCTCGAGCTCAGTAAGCAAGCACGCATACCACTGAGCTACCGGTGCCCTCTCAACATTTTCTATAGGAATACTAAACAATAACCTTCAGCAAGCCGTCCTTCGGATGGGATGTTAGGCGATGGACCCTAGCCTGTACGATGTCAGATACTCGTTAATGACCTTAGGTAACTAAACCTGAGTAAGAAAAATTTAGGATTCTCACAGTAGAGCTAACAGGAATATAAATATTGAATGCTTAGGTCCCTATGTGTACACATCAACCCTCCCTAGTTGAACTATAAACAAACATACTTAGGCTGGAAGGCGAACATTTCAAAGATGGACGGCTGTCCTGGCCCAGTCACAGCACTGTTCCTCTTCTTGTTTCTTCCAGGGGTGACCACTTTGCCCTTCAGACTGGACGGAGGAGGAGACTTCATCAGCGTTGGCAGCCTCTGAAAACATTTATTGAAAAATAAATTAAAATACAAAAAATAATGTATTATAAAAAGTTTTTGTACTTTCGCAATAAAGGGGACCCACCGATTTTCGTTATAATATAGGCTTTATTCTGTGTTGCCATTCAGGCCCTTTCATGGAAGCTTGTTTCTATTTATTTAATGTAAGTTTCTCAACTATTTACCTCTGAAACTCATCGTAACAAATAGAAAAAAAGGCGTTGGTGAATCACCGGCAATGTTCTTCCCGAGAACGAATTAATCATTTAATTTTTCGCACCCCCTCCAAAACCAGTATAACGTTTGCGCTAATATTCAACAGTTATATAGGGGCTCTTAAATTCTATACTTATCTTAGAGTCGATAAATTCATTAAATCGGCAGTTATTAGCGTTTTTAAATTGAGCGCCCCCTCTGATCACCTCCTTCCCTTCGGCTGATTCCGCTGATAATTTTTAGGTGTTGACGATAGAGGGTTCTAGATTCATACATAAAACTTCATTTCGATACATTCATTCTAACGGGAGTAATCTTGTTCACAGAAACACACAAAGTATATTTTTTTATATGTATTTGGAAGTCGGAAAACATGAAATTATGTTGAAAACTCCACAACGAATTTTCGGCCAATTACATAAAGTTTATGTCATAAACTATACCTCATAGAGATGGAGAAGTAAAATACATGAATATCAAATCTTACCTGTTCTTTTTCTGAGGACTGTGACAAGTCGGATTCGTCAGCTTCATCTTCCGCCAAGGAAATAGAACTTTCTTTAGTAGACTCATCACCTTCTTTAGGAACTTTAACACCTTCTTTAGGAACTTTAACACCTTCTTTTAGGAGATTCTTACATCCATTTAATGGAGATTTAAACTTCTGTCTAAATTCACTCAACACGGGTTGAGACCATTTGAAATTTGACTGTTTATGCTTTTTGCTCAATGTTTTTTCACTTTGAGTATTTTTCTCAGATGATTTTGACATACTATCTAACATACTTAAAAAACTCTGTCCCAAAATCTTACTTGCACTATTTTTCGAAACTGGCGTTACTGTTTTCAATTCACCAGGAGATTTGGTTATTGAAAATACATTTTTCTTGGGTGTAGTGTCTTCTTGAGCAGGAGTTTTGGATTGTGTCTGTTTTTTGGGAGAAGGTGTATTTATTATGTCTTTTAAAGTTTCATTCAGATCTACTTCCTTATTCATATTTATTGGAATTTCCTTTTTCGGTTCTTCTTTTTGTAACGGAGTAGAACTAAAATACCTTTAAAAAGAAAAAGAATATTAAGGAGATGTCTAAATAAATAATGTTTTTATTGTATAAATAAATAAGTCAGTCTGAAATAGCAACGGAGCAAACTATATGATTTATTTGTAGATACTATTGTTTCAAAAACGAAATTTCCACATAAAATAAAATTGAAAAATTAAAGGAAGAGCTGAAAATAATTTTAATATACCTAAACACTCTGATTTTTCGAAAAAGACTTCCGGAAACAATACAAACAGTTTGTAGTTACTACTTACATACTTTTTTTTGCAAATTTTACACAAATACAAACCCAGAAATATACATTCTCTACACAACACTTACCATATTAACACAAACAAAAAATCAAAGGGCAGTGATAACTGTGCCGCAGCCTACAATGTAGAACTATGTCAAATATTACTAATTCACATTTCTGCGTCAATATAGTATTCAGCGAAGGACAGTCGACGTAGCCCCCTTGCAAGTTGCGGCACATTTGCTATTATGCCTCTTTGATTTTTTTTATTTTTCAGAAATAAAATGTGTGATTTATCACGTAGGTAATAAACCTAAAGAAAGTTGCTTTAATTTATTTTTATTTATTCAGATAAGAAAATTTGGTGACGAAAACCACTTATCTTTTAGCCCTGACCGTCAGACACGGAATGCGGGGCTGAGGTTGTCGGTATCAGTATTTATTGATTAATTATCATTCTTGAAACGGTCTGCAGTGAAAAAACATTCGTGCAAAAGTTAGCTCAACTTTCTAAGTTATCTAATAATGTATTATTTATTATTTTACGATTATTAGTTTCGAAGATTTAAGCGTTCAATGAGTGACATGTTTTTGATGCATCCGTGGTCCCGATGTTACCCCTATCCAGCGCATGGAAAGTTAGTTCCATCTTAAAAAATAAAAGTTATAAAGCTATTAGTTAGTTACTATGACTCATCATGCCCAGGCTTTAACTACTAGGTCCTATCGCCTACTACCAGAACGCTCTTTCGTCATTCTAGTGGACATGAGCCCGACTCTACTATAGGAGTCTTAAATGTTGTCTATCCTAAATTTGTATTCACTTAGGGTAGGGGGGTCATTAACGAGTACCTGACATCGTACAGGCAGGAGATAATCGCTTAACGTCCTATTCGAAGGACGGCGTGCCTACGTTCATTTTTCATCTCCCTGATAAAATAAACTCAAGACTTTATCCGGGTTTCGAATCCGCGATCTTGAGCTTCTCAGTAAGGAAGCACACATACCAGTTTTCCCACAAAAGTAGGAATAGGAATAAGTTAACGACCCGCTTCCTCGATGTTGTCCTACCCTATTCCAACATAGATTTTAAACAATGGCAATCATGAGCAATATCGTCGGAAATAGAAACTGTAAGTTTGAAATTATTAAGCGGGCGCACAGACCTTAGCTATACAAATAAACGTACCGGCTTTGCACTATGGGTGACCTTTCAACGATAGGTTTCTTCAGTTTGGACAGTCTGGAGAGTGCCGACCCACAAAGAGGAGACTCCTCTCTGCCGATGGACGATCTGACAGCTTTGAAGGGGTTCCTCCGTCCTCTTCCCTCCAGCACCGGAGATCCCTCTAGGATGTCTTCCACTGTCATCATCATATCCTCTGACTGGATCCTCTTGAGAGGACTCAGGGGTATTGCTTCAATGAAGTCTTCATCGAAGACCTCCTCAACTGCTGAGCCTCGGGAATGTGATTTCTTCTCTTCTTTTTCTTCAGAACCAAGACAAAGTCTTTTGGTAGGTGGGGGTTTTCCATATTGCGCTCGTAATTTTTCTAATTCCTCTTGTATATTAAGTTCTGGAAAAAAAGTAAGTATTTATTATATTCTCGTGTCAAATAAATAGAATAATTTAGAATCTTTAGAATAGATTATTTTTATATATTAAACATGATTCAAAAAGGCTTTTTGTGGTTTCCAAGTGGAATAGTTCAGGTTCACATTGTACTACGTCCTTTTGTTAGTATTGGGGAGTGTTTCGTGAGACTTCAGTAATACTAAGCCTTGACGTGAAATATTATTTATGTCTGCTATGTAAGGGTGTATATAGAGATCTTCGTAGAGATCAGATTGAAAGAACAGTTTGGGAATCTATTGTGCCGGAGGACGATTCACTGTAAAATTTATTTTTTTAATTCTATTCGAAGTATAGGGGAAGTTATGTAATCGGTCAAAAGTTCGATGGTCGGATCCAGATCCAAATAAGAAGGAAGAAAATTCTATCTGCGTGTGTTATTTTTGTTCACAATAATGAATATTTTAAATACTTATAAATCGGTTGAATGCAATAAAGTAGATCTCTGAAAATTGAATGAAATGTACAAAAAGTCGAAAATATGAAAATCTAAATGTTCTCGGCTTGTACAACCTGGATCAATTTGATATTACACTAGGAACAATGGGACGCTATACTCAACATACCCTGAGATTTTCATCAAAATCCGTTCCGAAGGTCCTGGAAATTGAGTGATTACAATTTTAGCGTCTTAGGCTCAAGCACGAACGGACACGATCCTTTTATATTTTCATATTATAGGCATCTCATAAGCCTTAAATAAAATCGAAATTGTTTACGATGTCAATGCTTTATTCGAAGGATGTGAAGATGAAAAATAAATAAAACTTGCAATGATAAAGTTAGTGAAATTACATATATTCCTTAAATATTAAACTACCGTATTCAGAGTTTTCTGTGTATCTTGTATAATTTGAATTTTAGCGTTTAAGATAAGCTTTAGAATGTTTGACATTTCCATTCTTCAAATGAACATGATTCGGTGTTTCTTTTCTACTCATACAGATACAAATGTACCTTGTCTAGGAGGTAAGGCAGCAATCTTCTCAGTGAGGGTTGTGACACTCTTGGAGACGACCTTCTTGCAGGGGGAGGACCTTTTCACTATCCGAGGATCAGCCTTGGGAGGCAGCGGCTTGGGGGTCGTGTAGTCTGCTGCCCAGATACTCTTCCGGGTGTGGACTGTGCTCGTCCAACTGGACGTTTTGATTTTCTATTAAAAAATAATTAGATATTATTATAGGATAGTAATTCTGAACGTTGGGACAAAAGGGACAATGCCATCTTTAGAAAACAGAGACAGATGGTGCCACACATATTTAAAATATATAAACTATGGTATTTCGAAGGTAAGAAAAACAAATATAACTTTCAGGAGGCAAAACCTCTTTAAAATATTTTTATATGTAAGCTAACATCAAACAAGCTATTTATACGCCATAGAAATTACAATAAAAGTAGTAAATATACAGTTAACCTAATAATAGCCTAGGAAAACAAATGACAAGAGTTTAGTATTAACTATAACTATTATATATGAGGGCGCCGGTAGCTCAGTGGTATGCGTGCTTGCTTACTGAGCTCAAGATTTCGAAACCCGGCCGAAGCCCTTAGGTTTTTTTATCTGTGAGGTGAAAAAACCTTGAGTATGCCGTCCTTCGGATGATCCCGAGCCTGTACAACATCAGGTACTCGTTAAAGACCCCTACCATAGGTGGGCATCATTTAGAACTCCCATAGTAGACGGGCTCATGTCCACCAGAGCGACGAAAGAGCGCTCTGGTTGTAGGCGATATGACCTTGTAGTGAAAGCGAGTATGTCAACAACTAACTTATATATTGGGGTTAAAACAAAAAAGAAATAGAGACAGATGACATACGTACAATAAAAAAAACATATTTTTTTGAAATATAGTCTATTCCACAAAAAAAGGTATATATAAACTACCAGTTTCGTGTCGAAAAGGTGGTATTTTGAAAGTTTTGATCCACTGCTTTAAGCTATATAGAAGCACAACACATGTTTTTACTTAGGATTCACAACTGCCCGCGAAACTTGAAGTTTATAGTACCTTGAATTAGATTGTAGGAGGAGGTTTCCTAATAAATTTGATTTAATATGTTATTTATTTGTAAACTATTTCATGTAATGTATTGTTTATTATTTTTTAAATAATTTTCGTGTGAACATACACACTTTCAACGAATTCCAAAATCTGACATAGCAGAAATTATTAATATTGTTCCAGATACATATTCTGCTTTCAAAAAGTGCTAGTAGATTCTCAATTTAACTTTGATAGACAATTTTTAAGAAAATCCAATTAGGAAGACAGCTCCTGCTTGGACATTTATAATAAATAAATAAAATAAACTTAGTATTTAGAAATACTTACTTAAAAATATATATTTTTGTGGAATAGACAATATTTCAAAAAATAAGTTTGTTTAATTTTTCTGTAGAATACTTGTGAGTTAAAACGGAGTAGAAAATTAATATAATAAGATTCAAAATTTTTCGTAATTCATGTCTGTCTTTATTTTTACTTTCTGTTAATCCCATAATATAAGTTAGTAGTAAACTCGGGTCTTTTTGTCAATGTCATGTACTCTCTGTCAGAGTCAAGAGACTGAATGCTAAATAATTGATGCGTGATATGAAATATTTATGTATTTTGGGTTGTGTAAGAAGATTTTTAATTCATACATAATATATCATTACATAACTGCTCCCATTCATTTCTTGCTCTTTCAAAAAACAGCAATGACAAACTTTTTGGGAAGGCACTTCCAGCATCAATGTGTACAATACAAGGTTACAATTACTTCTGATTGACAAATGGGAGTGTTTCCCAAAATGATTGTTTTTTGAGAAGACAAGAAATAAATGGGAGAAGTGATAATAGTTATTATGGACTCATGCCCGGGCTCATTCGTCACTCTGGTGGACATGAGCCTGACCCTACTATGAGAGTCCTACATTTTGCCTACCTTAAATTTTTATTCACCAAGCGTAGGTGTCTTTAACGAGTTCTCATCCGAAGGACGGCGTGCTCAAGGTTTTTTTACTCCCAGATAAAAAGCCTGAGGGCCTCGACCGGGCTTCGAACCCGCGATCTTGAGCTCAGTACGCATACCACTGAGCTACCGGCGCCCTCAGAAGTGATAATATATTATGCATGAAATTTTCTTGTGAGTTTTGCATCTTTGTGTTTTTCACCAATTTTGTTTTGATATGCATCCCGCTCTTCAAAATATTATGAGGCCCACATTCGAAACTACGTCATAATGCAACCCATTAACACAAAAAAGATTGCCCGATCCATTTTCTCATTACACTAACTGATCTATGCCACTACCAACCTGAGGCTGATCGGGATCCCAGTCGTTCACCTTCTTCAGAGTAAAGGGATTGAGGTTGCCCAGGGCCAGCTGATAGCTGACATCAGGAGGCAGTGTATCGGGAAGTGGGTCGTCCAGTCCGTGTGGGATTGGGGTGAGAGGGACCACCTTCCTGGAGCGAGGATCGAACACAGGCTGATGGCGGAACATGGCGTCTGCCTGGAGGAACTTCTCTCTGTAGTCAGGAGTCACTAGCAGTGAGGGCATGTTCAGATGAGCTCCTAGTCTGGTCAGAGCCTGAACAATACATTAATTCAAAGAATGCTATAAAAAGTACGAAATTATCTTTGTCGTATTTCGTTGCAGCTCTTTCTTTTCCCAGTTTATTTTTATTTACATAGACCGGGGGAGAGCAAGACCATCTTTAGTGTCTTTAACATTTAAATTAACATTTTTTTAGTAATTGTTTATGCAATGTATTATTTTCTAGTTCTAGAGTCGACTATTGCAACTGCACTATTGCAGCAGGTTAGCCGTAACATTGTACCTTACCATTTAGTTGGCTCCATAAAAAATATGTACAAAACCTGATAATAAGGTTATACGCTCGCATTTCCCTGCGGAAGGTTTAGATGATGTACAAAAAAGTGACAGGTGTTTAAATTGAGAGTGAGGATTGAGTGGGATATTGAAAGAGCGAAAATCATGAGACTACTTAAAACGATACATTTACCTTTTTTTGGAGGCGGGCCGAAATTGAACATAAATATATATATATTAAAAAATTCACAAGATGTTAACAACTAGATAAGAGGCTTCGCAGGTTGTGTGATGGTGGAGGGATTAGCGTTACAATATCGAGATAGAACTTTTGTGATTACAATTACTATCCTGAGGAGGGACATCGGTTGAGCAGTAAGTATAGCTGGCTACTATTCCTATGTATATATAAGGAGAGGTCATTGCGGTGAGGGGATTTACTTAGGATCTTACGTGGTTAGTATAACGCTACAAGTCAGCTAGGAAGCTTCGATATGGGCACTGACGAGAATGAGCCTCGGTCGCTCATTTGGTTAGAGTGACTGCTTATCAATTTGAATTAGTTATTGTGACTCATGCTCGGGCTTTAACTACGTGCGTGGTCGCTCTGGTGGACATGAGCCCGACTTTAGAGTCCTTAATAATTTTGTCTACCCTAAATTTTTATTCACATAGGGTAAGAGGGTCTTTAACGAGTACCTGACATCGTGTAGGCACGGGACCAAAGCTTAACGTACTTCGCAAAGGACAGCGTGCTCAAGGTTTTTTCAGCTCCCAGATAAAAGATAATATCGGCCCGGATAATGGGCCACGTGTCGAACCGAGGTGAAAAATAATATTGATATTCCGCCTTAATGCAATACAATTATTAGACTAAACTTTATTACAAAGATAACATTCAGTTTTTCATATATAGCAATCGATTATATGTAGAAATTGATAATAAAACATATGTTCTCAGTAGATTATTTAACAAAATTGATCCAGAGTGAATAGAAAATGAGTGTGGGGAATTGTGAGATTGTGGTTGGCGGGGAGTGCGTTCCTGAAACATCTCAGACAGAACATATCCAACCTGGAGGGCCGCAGTCTCAAGAGAACGTAGACAATGCACGTAGCACCCTCAGCCAAATCGCCACAATCATTGTTAACAATTACGGGCATTTAATCGAACGTATTTGCTTTTTTATATTTAT
Source organism: Aradus depressus (assembly GCA_963662175.1). NCBI lineage: Eukaryota > Metazoa > Arthropoda > Insecta > Hemiptera > Aradidae > Aradus > Aradus depressus. The sequence goes on from OY759214.1 coordinate 42,293,049, forward strand.
TATATTTTTCTTCTTAATTTTCTCAATTATGTCTAAGAACATTCTCGAATCACCCATAGTTAAGGAAAAACGGTATGGAAGGTGACATGCCTGATGTCATCTGTTCAATATGACACACAATATTGGATTCCAGGACTTTAAAAAATGGAAATAAAATGTCATAATAAGGTGATCATCTCAAATAAATTTCATTCATGAGAATCATAAAATGAATAAGTAACGTAAATAATGTTAAGGACAGAGGCTATATCATCAGGCTTTAATATTAACTTATTTACATAGTAAATGGGAAAATATTTTTTTTCCTTTTTCAAACAGGCTCCAATTTTGCGTTTATTCCCCGCGTAGAATTTTTTTCAAATCACTCCGTGTAGCATTCGTACTTGATCAACGACATCGCAGGAGCGGACAGAAACATAACCTTGGTCACACAACACGTTTTTACTACACATAACCCAAACATTGTTACCAGCCTGCCATCTGACATTTTTCACTTAAAAATAAATATTTATACATACAGACTTTTTCGGCTAAAATGAAATAATATCTAGAATAAAAAATACAATTGACACAGATGATTTAAAAAAGAATGTAGTGTTCGAGAAGTTGTGAATACTAAAATTATATTGCAAAAATCGTGGATAGTTTGTAAATTGTTATGATTTATTGTTTGGAAGAATAAATTATATTTTTATTGGTACATGTTCATTAATTACTACCAAATCAGTATTTCACCCTTCTTTGGACTACGAAATAAAATTATATTTTAGCCACATCTTTTTAGAATGGAAGGCGGAGGCGCTGCAACATTTGGAGCTCTCTCACTTCGCCATTTCAACAATTAATAATTACCAAAAAAATACATTCCGATTCTTCTCATTATTAGCTTCTATTTGATACCTCACATAATCTATATCCAATAACTTTTTTTTAAAATAATATATTTCAAATCTACTCGTCCCAAGTTGATTAACAAGAAAACTTCTGGTCTAATCATAGCAGTATTCGAAGGACATTCACAATTGATTACTGACGCATTCTTGAAGAACGTTGTTTTTTAAACAATTTTTCGTATATGTACAATTCATTAAACGGAAATAGCCAAAAAATAATCAAGAATTGGTAAAATTACCGTTGTTATAAGATTGACAAATACAATTATATATGAAATAAATAGTCTTTACATGAACCTACCCTGCTGATGTTGTCGTCAGCGGTCCTCTTGATGAAGCGGGATGCCTTGACAAGGCCAATTCCAGGAAGAGAAGGGAGATAGTCACACCCGGAGAGGATGCACATGTACCGGAACTTGTCCAGAGAGAACTGATTGGGGTGGACCTTCATCGCCAGAGGTATCTTCTCCTGTTCCACAAGAACACCATTACCGTTCAGGTCCATTTTGAAAATTACCTGGAACACGAAATGGAAACTTATCAATTATCATACTAAAGGGAAACGATAATACAAAATATTAAATCGTTGTACATATACGGAAACAAAAATAACTGCTATTACCATCATAGGACCTTCTTATAAATTTTCTTAAATTTTTGTTTTCCATGCAAAGAGGTAGGAATAAAAGTGTAGATGACTGAATTAAATATTTTAAAATAAATAAAAACAGAACTTATTTCACTTTTATATTGTGTAATTCTACAAAAAATATACACCTAAAGTCATAAAATGTACCGTTTTCAGCTTTTATGAAAATTAAAGTTTGCTGGGTTGTCATATTTATACAATCGTCAGGTTACCTGAAATTACCTAGGTCTGTGACCATAAATTTTTATTCATCTAGGGCAGGGGTCTTTAACGAAGCTTGCATGTAAGTCCCGGTAGGAAGAGTGAAGATATAAGGATCCCTCTTCTTTCAGCATTCAAAAAGGGCTGAAGCGAGGGGACTGTCTTTTCCCAGCGCTGTTCCCTGGCCAATCAAGGAGGCGTTAACTGGAGTTAAAGAGGTTAGCCTAAGCAGAAGATGTGGCGCTGGTGGGGAAAAAGGAAGAGGACATCATATGCCTTACCTCAAAACTGACCTCGGCGATCAGAAATGTTGGTCTGCAGGTGAATCAGGGCAAGACCAAGCACCCTATCGTAAGTAGGAAGGTCTATCTTAGGAAGATCCAGAGAGTTGGCAACTTCCAACTACTTCGGCTCCACAGGGACTGGTATGAACAACAGTACACTTCCGAAGATCCAGTGTGCAAAAGACCCTATAACGTCGTCCTCAAGTCCAGATCTCTACCTATAAAAGTCTGATCAAGCCAGTTCTGCTTTACGGATGTGAAGCTTGGGTCCAGATGCACTACCTGGAGAAAAAGTTGCAGACCTTTGAGAATAAAGTCCTCAGGTAAATTACAGGGCCAGTGTGGGACGCGCAGTTAGGAATCTGGACAGATAGGAGGAACACGGAGTTGCTGCTAAACAAGCCCGTTCACATCAGAGATGAAGACCAGAAGACCGAAGTGGGCCGGAGATGCTGACTGACCAGCATAGTGGTAGGAAGAAGACCCAGACTCTGGAGAGAGGGATACTACTGAGTTGTACCTGATCAACTGGCGGGCGGAAGCCCTGGATCGGGAAAGATGGAGGCGGCTGGTTAGGTCGGCGTAAACCCACTCTGGTCTGTGCTCAACGGATTAAGTAGGTATAAAATAGAATTTCTACCACACAAAAAAACAGTATTTACGCAAACTTAAACAGTATATACTCCAGAACGGTACAAGACTTAAGCTCATTACTCCAAGCGAATAAAAGAAAAATATTTACTTTGTAGGAAACATAACATTTCTTTGTTCTATGATAGAAACCTTTGTACATACATTATTTATTCTTCATGTCTCCGTAATAATGTTGGTATACAATAGACTTAGTGCAGTTCAAAGAATGTACAAGCCACTCTCAAAACATTAATTACTGAACTACAAATGGTCGGGTTTGTTATAATGAGAAAGTGACTAATGTTTCTGAAACAGGCCCCTACATCCACTGCCTTAGCGGAAACTGAACTTGATGAAGGATGAAGTGTCACTAAACCGAATGTAGCTTACCAGTTTACACCCGAAGAGCATGAGATCCGAGTCCTCCGTAATGACGAGGTGAGCCAGACCATTCATATTTAGGTAGGCGAGTTGAGAGTCAGCCTCGAAGGGCGCCACGATGGTGTCCACTCCCAGGGCTCGAGCTGCCTGCATCAGTTTCAGTGCCATCTCGTGGGTCACATCCACACAACGCCGGATCAGGCTCTTCGCCTCCGTGTCCCGTTCCAGTCGGAGCAGCTCCGCCGCCCGCTTACGGTTCAATTCACGATTCCTGTAAAACATTAATTTACTTACTAGGAGCTACGTTAGAGTAAGTGAAGTTCTTTCTATATTCACAAACGCAACACCGGCAATGTTCTTTGTAGTAAGTTCCTCTTCCTCGGAAACCAATGGACCATTTGGCTGAAAAGCAATAGGTGTTCTTCTAGAGTTCTGGATACACAAGTTATCGTAGCCACAGACACAGACATGAAATTCCGATGAAAACATTATTTTTTGACCCGTTACAACTAGTAAGTTAGTATTTGTGAGTCATGCCCGAACTACGAGGTCATATCGCCTACTACATATCGCACTAAATGAGCCCGACTGTACTTTGGGAGTCTTAACTTTTACCTGTCCATGTTTAGTTATCTTACCGTTATATCTCAAGCAAGCACGCATACCACTGAGCTACTGGCGTCCTCTAAAAGAAATAAGTAATGTCAATTGTTTCGCAAACAAATATTGAAGTGTTATTTGTTCAGAACTCACAAGGAGTTTTTCAGGCAAACAACTGTCCACTTGAAGAACAGAGTTAAAAGAAAACATAATAGGGAAGTATAGTTTTTGAATCTAAAATTGCTATTAACAGCAGGTTTAGTAACTATACATTGGTTAATAATACAATAATTATAATTAACTACACAGTATCTTATTGTTCCGCAAGTTCCCTGTTTGAAAAGGGCTTAAAAGGACGCTACAAATTAAATTACATGGAAAATTTGATCAATCATAAAAGAGATTACACTCTTTTTTTCCTTATATTATATTGCCCTCCCCCACACTCCTCTTCAATATTTTGGAAATTTTACCCCACATGATATATCTACAGTGAATAAAAATTTGAATTTTAAAATACGGCGAAGAAATGGTGAAGACGGTGGAAACAGTGTTTTTTAAAGTTAAGAAATGCGGACATATTGTCGAAACTTGTAATAAATAAAACAAACGTAATAAAAATATTGTCTATTCCAAAGATTTAAAAAAAAAAAAGGTTTCTGAGGAATAGACAATATTTTAAAAAAGAAATTTGTTGTAATTGCTTTTTTTTTTTTTTCAAATATTCAACTACAATTAAAGGGATAGATATATAAAATTTGGTATTTTAATTTTTTTTTTATCTGGATTCATTAGATATTTTCTTGTTGAGTACAAGCATGAAGAAAATAACGAAATATTACTCACGCTCTCCTTTTCTTCTCGGTTTCAGCCTTTGCAGGAAGATGACGACCGTCAAAAACAAGAATAGGTTTTATATTATGTGATAAAAGCATGTTGACATACTTCATACAGTAAAATACATACCTAAAAAAAAAATTAAAATAAATAATTTACTGAACGTAGGTACTTACAAAGAACAAATTTTCAGTTTATTTGAATTATGTCGAAAATTGTAAGCAACCTCCCATGGCTCTCGCCAGCACTGAAAGGATTAAAGAGGCCGTTTAGTTGGAACCAAGGAGCCTGTTCGTAATTAGGTGCTATACCATTATCAATATTGTGTGACTGAGACAGTGATAAACATTTGAAAAGGGCACTAGGACGAAAAATGGTAGTCAATCAAAAGGAAGAGAGAGATTCCTTATCTATGAATAATTATCTAGAATATGCAATTGTATTGTGACACATTATTCAAGTGAATCTTTCTTTATAGTAAAACAAAATTCCAATCTGGAAGTGAGCACCAAGGCATATTAAGAGCGGCGGGGTTATTCAAACGGTTCTCGGGCATGCTGTTCTAGTGAGTTTTTATCCTTCTTAAGGCAGAGGATGTTGGAAATTGTTACCGGAAGTATAAACAGTACTCACAAACGTTTATGAAGTTCGAGGGATATTTCTGCAGTTCTAGACAGTTCGTTGAAAGTCCGACAAGTAGCAGAAAACCTTACGAAATCGCGAGCTTTATACACAGTGTGAATTCAATCTCAAATATATTCATGATGAAATAAATTCATCCCATCATGCTTAAGACAATGTTAATGTTTCTTAAAACGTAGAATTTTGTATGGAAGTAAATGGAACAGCAAACAAATATGAAAGTTGAAATTTCCCCAAGAATCCTTCAACTGTAATTCTCTTACAGTATAGTAATACAGATTTGGCTGCTGAAGTTCTGAGGCCAACGCAAGTCTGGAGCGATATCGCAAGACATTTGATTTAAAACAAAATTATTTTTACTTGCAACCCTGATACCTAATAAGAAACCTGCATTGAATAAATATTTAAAAAAAATATATTCATAAATATGTATGTAATGGAATTCCTCTACCAGCTTACAACAAAAAAGACCAGCTGTGTAAAATAAATCATTCACGAATCCAAAGTGGAAATTGAGAAAAATAAATCTTACTGATCGGTCTCCTCTCCTTTAGCTAATTTTTCAGCACAAGAGAAAGCTCCTTTATGGAGCCAGCAATAACTGTCAACAGCAACAGTACATCCCGAAAATTCTGATATATTCACAGGACGAGCTGCTTTCTCGAGGAACGAAAGTAATCCTTGAATCCCCATCTTAAATATAAGTAATCTAATGCACTAAATTAAAACTAAAACTACTTAATTAAAAAACAAACTGCAAAACTAGGACATCTCTCATCAAAACACTGGCAGTCATCCCGCCATTATCAAATTCCCGGGTAAAAGATTGACATCAATAATGTTCAAAATCTTCTTTTATTTCTAAAGTATAAGAAATCATTGTTATATTCAGTCAGCATATTATAATTTTCAGCTGAGGTTTTAAAATATTAGAGTGGTCTTAAATTTCATATTTTCGTCGTAGTTATTTATACTTCCAGAATTCACGCAAGATCTTACTCAGTTAAACCTAATAAAGCGAGAAATTTGAATAGTTTCATTTGGAATGAAGACCTCGGTAATATTATGTAACTTTCTTTGTCACATAATCGTACAATAAGATTTTATTTAGTTTTTTTTTGAAAATATAAATAAAATAGCTATAAATATAGCCCACTATTTATTTTTTTAATCCACCTTTCAAATTTTTAACTAATTGGTTTAAAAGGATTATTTACTACTGAATTCTGGAACTCGCCAGAACACAAGTATCAGCTGTGTTGATAAAAACACGGAAGGTAACATCAGGTGATCAATGTTAACTGTACCCTAAGACCGATAGCTGCGATGGGTTGGATATATTTCTTTCTGACGTAGCTTAATAGTATTTGACTTTCCTAATTAAATTCCAATGATATTAAACTTAACCAAATTATTCTATTAACAAGTTTTAATATTTTATTAATGTTCTGCCTTATTGGTTTTAATCAGTTAGTATGTGGCTATTCGGTTATGGTTCGTTAATTTGGAAAGTTGATTTTCCATTTAAACAAAAAGTTGTCGGTTACATTAAAGGGTATGTTCGACGATTCTACCAGGCCAGTACCGACCACAGAGGAGTTCCAGGAAAGGTAATACGATTTAATTTAATTTTGAATACAATTCTAACGTTTATTTGGCCTGATGTACGTACAATATTTCATATGTATTGTGTAATATTTCAATCGGGTGCCTGTGGAATATACTTTCAGAGTACCCTAGATTTCAACAGCTAAAAAACAGTACCTATTTTTGGAGAAACATTCATAAGTTAGTCATTCATTTAGTACTCTTCCAGTTTAGAATAACGTATACTGTCAAAAAAGTAGTCTTTCTTTATTCTGGGTTTGAAAAGAATATGTTGATTCAAATCTCTAGAATGACTGCAAAATAAATTTTAAAAAGAAAGGTTATTCGTAAGGAATTTAAAAAGGCCATTGACGTCAATGAAATGAGCTGTCTTTTGTTTATTGTAAGCATAATTGACCATTTACAAGTTTTCTTAAGAAGTGAACCAACAATTTCTCTTGTCCAACGTCATACATATTTAATGTTTTGACTACTATCGACTTTATATTAAGAAAGATGAAATAAAAATCAAGGACAAAACTTCAAAATTAATTTTTTTAATTAAAAAAGCGTAATGGAATAGAAATACTTCATAAAAATTGTTTTGATCGATTGCATTAAGCTATTGCAATTGCCCAACTCAGGTTTCTACTTAGAGTTTCAGTAGTTATTGTGCCTCATGTCCGGACTTAAACTACGAGGTCATATCTCTCCTACTACCAGTGTTCTTTCTTCGTTCTGGTGGACTTGAGCCCAACTCTACTGTTGAAGTCCAGTTCCAAACACATAAATACTGATAGACGTGTTCGGGAGTCGCTGAAACTAGAAAAGTCGTTGAAAACTCGATCTCAGATTTTTGAACGATTACACAATACTTCCTTATACTAAAGGCATACAAATTCTAGGAATCCCATGGTAGAGGCGGGTTCATGTACACGAGAGCGACAAAAGAGCGTTCTGGTAGTAGGCGATATGATCTCGTAGTTAAAGCCCCATGCCAGCATGAGTCACAAGAATTTACTATCTAACTATAGGAAAATTAAAAAAAGTAACACTCAAATCGGTCAAATATGTTAGTTAGGCTTTAACTATAAGGTCATACCGTCTACTACCAGAGCGCTCTTTCGTCACTCTGGTGGACAAGAGCCCGACTCTACTCTGGGAGTCCTAAATTTTTATTCACCCAGCGTAGGGGTCTTTAACGGGTACCTGACATGTACAGACTCGCGAACATCGCCCAATGTCTCATCCGAGTTTGTTTTACCTCCCAGATAAAATAAACTAAGTGCCTCGGCCGGGTTTCGAATCCGCGATCTTCAGCTCACTAAGCAAGCACGCATACCGGTCAAATATGTGAACTCCCCGATTGTTTGATTGGGTCTTAAAGACGAAAATAACAATTGTGAAAATATTTTAATACACCTTTCGTTTTACAATATTACGAGTATGTATACTTTACGTGCTCTACACAAATCTTTTACATGTTCAATGCCAAAGTTGTCAATAAATAGACTTCAAGGTCAGTTCTTACATTAAATAGAAGCGAGTTTCTGTGTCTTTCTATTTATTTTTTTTCTGAATTCGGTCAATTGTGTTTTACATTAGCCATTGCATAACTACAAGTGAGGTGAAAAATATTTTCACACATATGCACCCCTACAATTTATATAATATCCATAATGTCTGTTTTATTTTGTAATTATTTATTTTTTAGCCGGGTCGTGTGGTTACGCTTCTGCCCTCTTCGAACAGTGATGTAAGTTAATCAAGTACAAAAATATTTTAAATAAAATAATATTTTAAAATTCGATGCCATGCCTACAGAAATTTATTGTACACTCTTCGAAGTGCTATAACTTTCTTCGTATCGGTCCTATTTCAATTCTAAAGGGTATTTTGATGGTTGAAGTTTAATGATAAGGAATATTTTTTGTAAGGACCCATTTTTCGATAGTGTTGGATTTGGGTACAGGTTAAATGAGAACTTCGAGTAGAACAAGAGATATATTTATTTGGACAACACCTTTATTACAAAACCGCGTGGAAACGAACACAAAGTCAGTTGTTCAATAATAAGTCCCATACCGCGTGGGAACTACACAAGTCACTCACTTACTGTGCTTGGTAACAGACGACTCACTTTATACCCGCGTGGTAATAAACAACTCACTTCCGCATGGTAACTAACGACTCACCTTATACCCGCGTGGTAATAAGGACGAATCCATTCCGCACACCGCGTGCTGGCTCGACCCAGATTCTCAGTCCACCCCGCGTGGTGACCAACTGGTCCCTCTCGTTGTTAAGAGACGACTCACTTTATACCCGCGTGGTAACAGCCAACTCAACCAACTCAGTCCACCCCGCGTGGTGCCCAACTGCTTACTGACTCATGTAGTTCAAGAGTCCCGCCGACTCCTATCGATTGTCTCGGCGTGTTCCCGAATTCACCCACACTCAACTCGCGACTTAACAGATAGGAATAAACGTTTTCGCGTAAACAAGGCAAACGTCTAAAAAAACTAGTGTCTTTCATTTTTTACTCTACATCTTTTATTTGAAAAGACTTTGGATTGTCATAAATATGAGCGAAAAACTTCATCCCAAATTTCAAGTTCAGTGCGCTTATAAAGTTCCAATCATATTAACACAAACAAACAGACATACTATAGTCAAAATGGTCCTTGAAACGTGAAACTTCGTTGAAAACTCGATTGTAAAATATACAAAAGTAATTATTAATTATATTCTCTGTTGCAGGATGTAGTATGGGGCGTCGCCTATGAGATATACCCTGAGGACAGAGAAAAAGTCCTTGGCCATCTGGACTACCGTGAGAAGAGTGGCTACGACAAGACCAACGTCCCCTTTCATCCTCGAGACACTCCGGAGGGTCCGTTCAACGTCTGTTTGTACATCGGAAACCGAGGGAATGAATGGTACCTGGGTGAGGCTCAGGTGGAGGAGATGGCAGGTCAGATCGCTGAGTCAGTGGGGCCCAGCGGCTCCAACGCTGAGTATCTGTTTCAACTAGCCGCCGCCATGAGACACCTTGCCCCCAACTACCATGATCCACATCTTTTTCAACTTGAGGCTGCCGTCAGAAAGATTGTCTCCAAGTCAGCTCATCCTGTTAGCCACGGATGAAATTATTCACAGCACAAAGACATCCAAAGCATTTTTTTTAAATGTTATTATTATATAGATGTTTAGTTTAAATAAACTTATTCCACTATTACTGATGTTTTCTTGAAGATTAGTCGCCGCAGGGGCCGAACTTGCATTCACTGGATCTGAGTCTGGGCAGGGAATATCCCAGGTAGCTTTCCACACGTATATCTCTCTCCATGTCCAGAGCCAAGTCTGGTCAGGAGGCTTTGGCGCCGGCTACATCCACCATTCCATTTTATATCTCTTCTCTTACGAGTTTTTGATGTTTGAAAAATAGGAAGGTTAATCGAAGATTTGCGTCTTGAAATAGTGTTACTATACCATAAACCATTACGTTACAATACTGGCTGGGGAGGCCGCTGTTGCTCGGCACAATACTAGCTATTACTAGCAATACTGTTACATATTTGTTTAAGTCGATTGGTTGTCTCTGATGACCAAAGCTGATGATAATTTTTGTAAAACACAGATGCTGTATTATCTGATGAATTGAAAATGAAAAAATTGTTTCATCAGGTGTCGTCGATTAAGGGACTCCTTTGAACCAAATCTCCACAATCACCACCTGAACAAGAATGATAGATATCTTGGTAAATAAATCAATGTGGTTCCGGATCGCGTCCCCCCGAACAGAAAACACAATACTTTATCGATGATCGGAAAGGTCGAGATATCCTTCGTCCGACCTAGTCAAAGATATCTGTTTCAAAGGAGTCTACCAGGCAACGACATAAGGGAATAGAAACCGAAGAGACATCTGGGTCTCACAGAATCGAGATTACTGAACACACTGGAGTAGGGGATTAAATAAAATTCATATAAACATTCGAAATTTGAATCTTGAATTTAAAAAAAAAGTTTGTCAAACGTCAGTATTCTGTGTTTGTTTTTCAATGTTTAGTTTTTTTTCAAAATAAAATAGATATCTGTACCTCGGAAGAAAACTACTCTATGTCACAAATACCTTATTTTTCACAAGAGCCTTATGAAGTTCTATCCGCCGTTTTCATTTTCATAGCTTCACATTTGATAATTATTTCTATATCTTTTTATAATAAAACTAGTTAAATAGTTGAAGAAAAAAGTCTTATTTAAAGAATCCATATCCATTCTTATGGTTTCTAAACGGATCGGAACATAATGTTACTTTAAACTCTACCTGGAATTATTCGACCTCTGTAAAGAGCTCAACAAAATAAGATGAACTATGTAAATATCTTAGTTTCGATAAAGATTTGACATAGTGTAGTTTACCTCCGAGGTATATAAATAATATATTTTAATGCGATATAAATTCCATGAGAAAATAGTTATTATATATTTTTTTTTCGTTTTCAGGGTGACTGATCATAGTAGTTAACAAAATGATGAAAAAAAGGTAATTGTTGGAAAGTGAGTAAATTAAAATTTTTCTCATGCGTATAAATATTGTTTCTTATATTTGTAGAAAATTACAAGGTCTAAAAAGAATGCTTGTAATATGTATTTAGGTTGTCTTTCCAGACACCATTTCTTTTTTATAATACCTCTCATAAACCTCCTCCACGAGGTGATCTCAAGCTACAATCCTGGCGAGTTTGGTTTTGAGACCATTGAGTTTCTTTAAAATTTATTTCCAAAGAGAAATAATATGATTGAAAGTCGTCTATCCTTGCCGTATACACATATTATACTGAAATCTAGAATTGAAGTAGTAATATCTCTTATTCTGCTTTTAAATTACTTCTATTCATTTAAAACAATTCATAAATATTAGAAGAGTAAAAGTGTTTTTTCCCTTTTAGAAAAATGATTCTAGATTTTTTTTTAAAAGATATTAGGGCTGTTATTACGTTGAATAGTGCTGCCGTGAGTTTCAAGCGGGAAGTTGAGGAACTGAACAGGGGATGGCCATTTTTAATATTTTCCTTAAAAAGATTGAAAGAAGCTTTTACAATGTCTGTTAGTCAATTTTTTTTTGCAAATTTCTCCTTTATTTTGTTATTTTTCTAAATAATTTGTTTGGTTAGATTTATCATTGTTCATTTATTTATTACATTTATCTGATTTTGTTCTCGCAAGGTGTCTTATTTATTTACCATTAAATAAAAACTTAATCTGTAATGCATGTATAATAATGCATAATAAATCAAAATAACAATCGGTGAATCACTGCCAATATACTTCCCCAGCGCGAATTACTCAACTAAGTTTTTGCTCTCCCTCTATTTTGTATTAAATTGGTTGAAAATATATATATAACTTACTCAGGGATTTCTAAATCCTCATATTAAATTTCCTATCGATAAATAGAATACATCGATAGTTATTCGAGTTTTTGATTTGAGTCCCTATAACCGATATGTCTGAATATCAATAAGTTTCTTGGCTATGGTGTTCTGGACACCCATATAAAATTTCGTGTCGATATATATTCATTCTAATGGGAATTATGGTGTTCACACACACACATAGGTAGACAGGATTTTTTTTTTTTTCATATTTGGAGTCTGGAGATCATGAGATTCCGTTGAAAATTCCGCATTCTGACCGATTACATACTTTCTCCTATACTTCGTATATCTGGGTAAGTAAGAAGGCTGTTGCTATGGGCAGATTGGATTGTTTATTCCTATATAAAATGTATTTATACCCTGTAAGGTGAGTCATCCTGCGTGACGTCAGGTCCGACCTTATCCCCCCTCCTCTCTCTTTAGCCTGGCTTACATTTATAACAGGTAACAGATCAATTCTCCAACTTTTGTTGAACAACTTGTATTCACGCAAATACACTCGAGTATTTTTGAATAAATAAGTATATAAATACATTGGAAGGAGAAGTGTGAAAGGAGCACACACTGAGGATTGCGAGGTGTATCACAAATTAAGATTACGTATATCGGGAATATCCAACTGTCTTAATGTGATTGTTCACAATAATATGAGGAATATCAGCTTTTGTAGTATATATACTACAATTGTTACACAATTCATCCGGATATTGGAGGCTGAAGAGGAGGTGGAACTGTGACTTACTATAATCCCGATTTGCGAACCCCACTTTTTGAAACTTCAAACCATGTTAACGTAAAACACTGTAAATTTCCCCCTGAGGAGTTACTGCTGGGTGGCCTTCCTCTCTTACGCCAAGACACTTGCTCAGCACATCCTCCTGGTAGCTGGTTGTTGCAAAGACAAGTGTGGATTTGAGTGAGAATGCATTTTGCTAAGGAAATGTCTGTAAAGATCCAGAATCATGTCCTGTATTGTCTTTATTACGAGGTCATTGTGGAGTGTTCTGTTCACGTATTTTGGGCTTTGTGTAATGAGTATCTGAAAAACTTGAATACATCTTAGACCAGATGTTTTAACAGAACCGTAAATTTGTGAGCCGTATATGTAGAAGAGGTTTGATTAGGAGTGAACAGCATGTCACATTTTTATGTTAAAAGTAATTTTCTGTCTGTTTAGAAGGGAATAAAGAGTTTTAAATATGTAGTATGTTTTATTTATTACCGGTGAGACGTGTATGAGGATTCCATGTCAGTCTTATGTGCAATGTAAATTCTAAATATCTCACATTGTTAGTCTGAGGGAGGGGCTTGTAGATACAAATGGCATGGCATTTATCTCGTTTTAGTATAAATGTTACACAAGTTGTTATTGGTCCAAGTTAAGTTTTCTGTGTTACACCAGTCCTCTGTTTGAGTGAGATGGTGTTGTAATGTGAACGACGCAGTTAAGATGGTAATGTCATCGATGTTGCTGTCAATGTATGTAATGACGTGGGCATGTCTGAGATGTAAAGTGTGTATAATAGAAGATTTTAAATAACATCAAAATAAAAATGGCCACCTTTCGATATTACATTTAGATTTATTTGGATAATAATAAAGTGGGAGTGATAGTGGGACCCTATGCGCTGCTAGGGTTTATTTTGGTTCTAGCTGTGACCAACATGACAACACGCAAATATAAAAGGAAACCCTTCACTAGAAAGAGCCAAACAATGGATCCTAGTGCCCTGTTCTTAATAATCTATTAATATTTTGTATTTTTCAGGATCATATAAGGACCCCTTAAATTGAGCTTGTTCACACTTCCAGTCATTGTGACTCATGCCCGGGCTTTAACTACAAGGTCATACCGCCTACTACCGAAACTCATGGTAATACATGAGCCTGACTACTGTGGGAGTCCTAAATTTTACCTACTCTGGTTTAGTTACCTAGAGTAGGGGTCGCTTAACGTCCCAGCCGAAGGGCACAACGTTTTTTTTTACCTCAGATAAAAACCTAGAGCTAAGGGTCTCGACTTAGTTTCGAACCCGCGATCTTGAGCTCAGAAGTCTAGCACGCTACCTCTGAACTATCGGCGCCCTCAGAAACACTTTTATATAGTAAAGTAGTCTTATTACATCTGGATGTCGGCAAAGTAATCAATAAGGTAGTGGGAGGAAAGGAAGGAGTCGCAAGAGTACAAGTTGAAGATATCCAAAACGGGGTCATGAATCGATCTGTCACGTCACCGCTCTGAGTCACTCACTTGTTATATTAACTAAACAACGGCCTTGTCGATGGTGACGTGGAGCTTTAGTCACGGATCTATCGATTAAATTCGGCTTAAATAACACTGAACTCCTTGAAGAATTCAATTTGCCTGTCTACATTTAGCATGAGTTTGCCATTGGTTTTGACATCTATTTCATATTCTTAGACTACAAAGCGCAGGGCGCATGTCAGTGTTATGATATGAGGCTTTAGTCATAAATAATCATGGCCACTTCACTAAGTTTGTACATAGATATAAATTGATTTGAATGTCACAAAACTTTGCTTAGTCTTCATTTTGCCTGAATTCACATTTAGCAACAGTGTGGACTTGTTCTTCATTGGAGCAACTAACGCATTTTCTTCCATACTTCTTCTATTATAAGATCGATATAATCTTAATAACATCGTACCAAAGGAAACATCAATTACACTATGTTATGCATATTTCCATCATACAATTAATTACTATATAATACACTGGGGAGCTTCTAGCTCTAGTGTTAATATTCTTAGACTTCAAAAGAAAGCACCAAGAATAATATACAATATTAATCAAAGAACAAGCTTCAGGGATCTTTGAAACATCTTAAAATCCTGCCATTACCTGCTCAAGTATTGCACGGGAATAACTTCGTGTTGTATTATTCTACCTGCGGCTGATTACGTGCGATATTCGGACGAAGAATAAAATTCCCCCGCCATTTTCACTGCACGAAAATGCTATTTATTTTCTTCACTCCTAATCTTGGGGAGAAATTTATAAGACGAAAAATGTTTAAATAAAAATGTCTTTCATATTGTTTTGTAATTTGACATGTAGACTAAATATTAACTAAGAAAATATGAAATACATATAAATATATGAAATTAATTTTTCTGCCTACAACTAAACTTTCTATTCAGTCATTTTGAAATCATATGTATCCTAAAACCTATTCCTACATAAGCATTTTTGAATATTAAGTTTGATTCAAATATGTTTAAACATATTCCCGTTATGATGGGACAAACAAACAAACCAATATTAAAACTAAAAACGCCTGACGGTAGGCTGAATACTCTACATACAATATTGACTGTCATTGCTGGCCTTGTCCTCCTCAATGAAGGAGTAAAGTTGAAAAACTTCATTACTTGCTAAACTACTAACACATTACTGAAAGTACATACTACTTCTATTAATATATTTCTTGTAATATTTTCTACTATCATATGTTATTTTTCTAGTTACAACTATTGTAGTAAAAGAATAAAATACGTACTACTTATCTTTTACTTATTATTGTTCTTTAAAAAGAGAAGTAAAGACTTGAAGTTTTCAGATAATTCTAGTAATTTTCTGATTAGTGTTACCTTGAGTCACGAAACCAACAAAGAAATTACGTTTATGACCCTGTTAAATGTTTCTCACAAATGTTATTTTATAATATTCGTTAATTAGTACTTGAGGCAGATTTTAATTTTTGGCGGTGAGCTTTTAATAATTATTAATTAAAAATATAAGAATAGTAAATTGCACTGCTTAAACTTTTCTTCAACTAATGATTGATAGAGTCGACATTATCTTTTCAATGATAAAGGAAGTCGAAGTTTTATCTTGTAAATAAAAAAAACTCAGTATCTGGAAATTATTTATTTCCTTCTTGAGGGCCGTATAATGAATAACTCAAGAGGATGTGTGTGGTGAAGGTGATAAGTGATTGTGTCTGATGACAACCATCTTCACCACATACAGTGTCAAGATAAGGCCCTCAACAAGGAAATAGATAGTTTCTGAAACGTTGGCCAAATACTAAGTTTTCTTTTTACACGACAGAACCTCGATTTCCTTTAACAAATCTTCAACTATTTCGACTTCCTAATGAGCTCTGTACAGGTTGACGCCTTGGTCCACTCTCATGTTCTTCACTACACTTTCTTAGCATGAGTTTTGAGATCTACTTCATATTCTCAGACTACAATGCGCAGTGTACGCATATCAGTATAATGATATGAGGCTTTAATCATAGTCACTTTACTACATTTGAACTTAGATGTTTTAATTTGATTTGAATTTCACAAAATTCTGTAGAGTGTTCTGGAACTTCTAGCTCTAGTTCTAATATTTTCAGACTTCAGAAGACAGCACTGAGAATAATAAATAATAATCAATGAACAAGCTGCAGAGAGATATTTAAAAAACCTAAAATGTTGCCATTACCTTCGCTATTCATATTTGAAGCATTGATGGACATTGAAAAAAATATTTATATTTTCCCTCTTAACAATACTTATGATACCAGAAAGAAAAAATAATTTCGAGTAACTAAACATTGTTCCTGTCTTTTTGAAGAAAGTGTAACTCACAAAGGTTTCAACTTATATAATGCCCTTCCCCACTTCTTGAAATAAATATACGATAAAAAAGTATATATATATAAGAGAAAACTCTAAATGCGGAAATAGATTTTTTTTCTCTATGTCCAAAAAAAAAGGAAGAAATAAAAACAGTAAGATTCTCATTTTAATTTTTTTTTTCCCTAAAATGTCTTTTATTTATCGACTCTCTCTCCTATGAAGCTCTTAAAGCGCACACGGATATGAGAGATGAGGGATGTGGGAGGAGCGATGAATCAGGACTGGTTCGATCCTGCCGCCTTGGTAACACCGTACATCCCCCTCAAGAGCCCTTTGTTTCAACTCAATTCTGTCTCTAGCAGATACTATACTAGCAGGTTACCAGGCGTTGTACGGAAGTCGATTTGCATCTTATCTGTTGGTCCTATCAAAAAAGTATTCACAGAGTCTCATATGTTGCCATATGATATTATAGGCAATGCGAGTACAGATGCGAGCAACAACATCACTCAATCCCCCTTCACTCAATTTATGCAACTTTCAAATACCTGCCAAGTTTTCTCCACACAGTACACTAGATAATACAAAAAATCAACATCCTTTTTTTTTACTTCCCCAGATATACGAAGTATAAGGGAAGTAATGCAATCGGACAAAAATTCGATGCGGAGTTTCATGTTTTCCGACTTCTAGATTCTAAATATGAGGAAAAATGTCTGTCTGTGTGTTTATGAACAGGATAACTCCCGATAGAATGAATGTATCGACACGAAATTTTATATGTGAATCCAGAACTCTCTAGCAACGACACCTATTGTTTTTCACCCAAATTGACTAAAGGGAAGAGGGAATTAGGGGGGAGCTTAACATAAAAAAACTCCCAATACACTATTTGTTAAGTCGTGGCTGAAGATAGTAGCAATACCGAAAGTACTTCCATAATTTTGTGAAATAGACGATATTTTTATAAAACATATGTTTTTCTTTATATTTTTTATTTAGTGTTTCACAATATCTCTGCAAATAATGTTAAGTATGAAAGCAAATATTATTATTATTCAATAAATCATTCATTCAGTTTAGCTACTACCCGAACCTTGTTTATAATTGTTTAAATTGGTCTGATAAACCGTGGTCAGATATGGGCTAAGTTGGCAATTCATAGTTATCCTAGTGATGGATGTAGTTCATTCATAAAGTGGGAGAACTCACCCACGCTATCGTAAACTTCCTGCCATTTTGACTATACTATAAGAGAAAGCTAGTTTCCGTTGTAGATACTGGTGAAGATATCGTCCTAACTATAGTAGGTTGTCACTCCAGTCCTCTTCTCATTCATTCTATCGGCTTCTTCCTTCCGTTCATTGTTGACAACCTCTCTTCTATCAGACCTGCCGTAAGTGCTCAACTAGTCTTCTGAAACAAGTTTAATACCTTGAAAGGGTTTCAATACATCAAACATTTAAAGAATTAACGGACAATGTACTTTCCTAGAGTGAATTAATCGATTAAGCATTCACTCTATATCAGAAATCAATAAGTCGTCTCACTCAGAGGCTTCTGAATCATCATATTAGATCTTAGCGGGTTCGATGCCCTTTATCTGAGATATAATAACCTTGAGCACGCCGTCCGACGTGAATGTTCTCGAGCCTGTACGATGTCAGATATTCGCTACAGACCCCTACCAGAAGTAAATAAAACTGGGTTGGCAATATTCAGGCTCATGTTCACCAGAGCTAAGAAAGAGCGCTCTGGTAGTAGGCGATATGAGTTAAAGCCCGGACACAAGTCAATATTCATTACTACAGCAGTTTTTGGGTTTTTTGTGTTGAACCCTCCCCTAACCCCCTTCTTCGTTTTCACCGATTTGGCTGAAAATCAATAGGTGTCGTCCTTATGGAGTTCTGAATAAATAAAAAAAATTCGTGTTGATATGTCCATTCTATCGGGAGTTATCGTGTTCACAGACACACACATAAAGAATATTAGTACAAATACAAATACTAATATTAGTATGTATTTGTTAAGTCGAGGCTGAATATGATAGCAATACCGAAATTACTCCCATATATTTTGTGAAATAGACGATATTGAAAAAAAAAAAAAATGTTCTTTATTTTTTATTAAGTATTTCACAATATATTTATGCAGAAAATGTTATCTAAGTATCACAAACATTTATACTCGTCAAGTAATTGGATGGATGCAATCAAGCGGAATTTATTGAATCATTATTATGGCTTTCTCACATCCAGAAGTCCTACAGTTAGTAAGTAGGTATGGCTTCTGTAATTATTTTGACCACTCACAACTGGACTGTTGTGTCAACAGAAATCGACATTGAAGATATCGAATCAATAGTTGAATTTCAAGAATTACAAAACGATCAATTTCAGTGAAAAGTTGACAAATATCTTTATGGACGGGAAAACATCCGAGGCTAAAAGATACTTTTTTTTTATGGTTTACTGAGTTTGATACCAAAAACAAATGTTGCCATAACAGGACTTTTTTTTATATCAAACACATACATTTTTATAATTTCCTTTCCCCTCCTTCTCAAAGATATTTCATACTGACGTTTCTGAGTACTATATGATAGTAACGTGTTATGTAAAGTAAGTTACTAACTTATTTATAAAAAAAAAAGACCAATAATAGTTATTTATTATGACTCTGCTCGGGCTTTAACTACGAGGTCAAATCGCCTACTACCAATGCGCTCTTTCGTCACTCTAGTGGACATGAGCCCGACTCTACCGTGGGAGTCCTAATTTTTGCCTACCCTAAATTTTTATTCACCTAGGGCAGGGGTCTTTAACGAGTACCTGACATCGTACAGGTTCGCTTAACGTCCCATCCGAAGGACCGAAAAGGGCTACAGACATTTCCAACGAATACAAATAAAATATATTTTTCAAAATGTGGGGGGCAATAAAAGATGAGGCATCATAAGAAAGTCAATATATGTTTATAATTGAGGAGTCTGTCAGATGAAAGGTAACGATGAGTGGAACGAGAATATTTTATTTTTAGGGCGAATATGAGGGCGAAAGTTCGTTCTCCAACGAAATCAATTTTGATCGTTTGTTTTCCGACCTCTAGATTCCAATAATGAAAAAAAAAACAATGTCTGTCTATGTTTGTTTTTGAACACGATAACTCGAGATAGAATGAAAGTATCGACACGAAATTGCATATGTGAATGTAGAACAATTTAACGATGACATCTATTAATTTTCTGCCTAAACAACGAAAGAAAAGAAATGGATTAAGGGGCAGGCTTAGCAGAAAAACTCTAATAACTGCCAATAGAATGAATGTATAGAAATAAAATTTCATATGTGAATTCAAAACCTCATAAAGACGACACATTAATTTTCAGTGGAATCGGGATATCAAAGAGAGGATCAACTCAAATCCCTATAACTGCCGAACGTATGAACGTATAGACATGAAATTTAGTGATACTGCTGAACGGGTGTTTCAGTAGGAAGCTCAATTCAAAAACGCTAATCACTGCCGAAGTAATGAATTTATCGAAACAAAATTTAGTATGAGGATTCAATGGCCACATATATAAGTCAATTATTGAGTATTAGAGCAAACGGTCGACTGGTTTTGGAGGGGAAGCGAAAACATTATGAATTATTTCTAGCTGGAGAAGTACATAGCCGGTGATTCAACTTTTGTTTTAATTTTTGGAAACTTGAAATTCCGATGAAAACTTAACATCAAATTTCTGACCGATTACAAATTTCCCCTATACTTTTTATAGATGAAAAAATAAAAAGTCCTATTAATTTTAGTAAATTGAGTAACTGACATGTTTATATATCAATTAGGTACTAAATAGTCATCAAATTATAGAGATGTAAAGTGGAACAGGTAGGCTGGGCGAGATGACTAACTTGTTGTTCTACCAGAGACATATTTGGAACTGGTCAAGTAAGATGTTGGCTGGACCTCTCTCATCGCATTGCATCTTGAGCCAAGTGTTTATTTTGTGCAATATGAAATGCAACTAAGGAAGTCCAAAGCGCTTAATGACAAATGTACATCGAAAAAAAAAAAAACTCGAGTTTTTGATTTCTACTGAAGTATGATATTCAAACACTATAAAACCACAACTAAGTTGAGAAAACGTTGTTTTGGGGAATTGAAAGTTTTCAAGAATTTACTAATTTCATATGTAAATTTAAAACTGTCGACGATACAACGACTTTTAGACAACAGATCGAAACTTACATTAAGTAATAAAAGACTCATTTACAACCAATTACTGAAACTAAACCTTCAAATTATTATAGAATCCAAACCCTACAATCCCGTATTCTTCGTAAAATCACAAACGCTCCATTCTACGTCTCAAATACTATCCTTCACAATGACCTACAGATTCCCATGTAAGGGATATAATTAAATCCCGCTACAGAAAATTCCATTCTACCCTTTCCTTTCACCCTAATCCTTTAGTCCGCAGACTTGCCACAAGAACCCTTCCTAATGTTCTAATAACAAGATGTTCGGGGACTGAGGCGGCAATGGCCTCGAGACCTACTAGTGGATTGAAGAATAATCATCTTCAAACGTTTTATGTTTCTTTTTCATCCAATTATTTTTTTTATTTTTTTTTAAATATGTATTTTTAATTTCTCTTTCTCATCCGTAATAACAAGATAATGGAGTGTCATTATTGAATGATTTCTCTTTCAACATCCAAGACATTTATTTATTATGTATCACATTTGCTTTAATATATTATATATATATAAGTAGTTGTAAATACAAAATTAAAAAAAAAAAATTAAAACTCCATAAGGACGAAACATATTAACTGAAATGAAGGGAAGGGAGGATCAGAGGGTAGACTCAAAAACCCTAATAACTACCGATGTAATTTAGAGAAATTTTAACGAAAAAAATTAATAAATAATAAAATTAACGAAAGAATGAGGTTTCAGAAGTCCCTGTGTGTCATATATCCATTATTTGGTTTTGGAGGGGGAGCGGAAACTTAATTGATAAATTTGTACCGGGGAACTACGTACATTGCCGGTGATTCACCGACGACATTGTTCGTTATAAATAATAAATTATAAATAAAACAAAACGAAATAGAATAATATGTTTACATGATTTGGCCCCTGTTTTTAATCCCAGTAGGTATTATAGTGATGTCATCCTTTCAGTCAGTCTGTCTCCACACTACACACAGACTTAGTTAACTGGTCCTTACGTATGTATTGCGTGTTTCTTTTGTTATTAAATAATTCCTATTTGAATTTGTTATTTACCAAATATTTCAATATTAGAGAAAGATGTGTATTGAGAACATAATTGAAAAAAGTAGGCGGTGAATCAACGACACGAATTTATCAATTATCAATTAAGTTTTTGCTTTCCCTCCAGAAGCTATCGACCAAAAAATCAATAGTTAACTTACTCAAGGACTTCTGAATCCTCAAACTAAATTTCATGTCGATAGATTCATTACAGCGGCAGTTATTGATATTTTTGAGTTGATCCTCCCCTTCCCCTTAATCTCACATTTCCTTTGGTCGATTTGGCTGAAAATCAATATGTGTTGTTCTTAGGGGATTCGTTGAACACATATAAAATTTTGTGTCAATACATTCATTCTATCGAGGAGTTATAGGCACACAAATAGATAGAACATTTTTTTCGTTTCATATTTTTAATCAAGTGGTCGGTAAACATGAAATTCTGTTGAAAATTCTACCCTGACCCCAAATTATACTGACCGATCACATAACTGCCCCTATACTTCGTATGGCTGGGGAAAAACTCACGAAGGCTAACGTATAAGAGAGCTTCGCTTAGTTGTATATGGCACCTGTAAGACAACATTTCTCTTTGGAATCTATCTCATTCCAGATATTTATTATTGATAATTACAAATATTAAAATTGTTTGACTTCCGCAGATATACGAAGTATGAGGGAAGTTATGTTTTAGGTTTGGGGTCAAAATATGAAAAAAAAAATTGTCTTTGTGTGTATGTAAATCTGTGAACACTATGTAGGATAAGTTCCGTTAGAAAAAATCTATCTACACAAAATTTCATGTGTGTTTCCAGAACCCTTTAAGGACGACACTTATTGATTTTCAGCCAAATCGGTTAAAGGAAAAGGGGATTATGGAGGAGGCTTAACACAATTAACTCAAATAACTGCCCATGTAATGAATGTACTGAAGCAAAATATATTATGAGAATTCGGAATTTGGAGAGCGAAATTTTATTTGAGTATTTCCTACTGGTGATTCAACGACAACTTTGTGATTTTCATAAATGTTCTGAAGTATTATTGATATATTTTTCTCCCTATACAAATATTCTCTATGAAATGGAACTGTTATACATTTCTTCCTCTGATGTCATATTCAGGATTTCAATTATATCTTCTTCTTTTGCAGCGAATCTCTTCTCGAGAATGCAGTGTGATACTGTCCCAATGGAGAAAGGAAAGTAAGTATGCAATGAACCTTCAGTTTAATTTTCCTTAATCAGATGTGTCAACTTCGACAGTAGTTCAGAGATAGCGTTCTAGCCTACTGAGCTCAAGATCGCGGGTTCGGTAACCAAGCGAGGGTTAGTCATGGACTATTGATAGCACTATCGACTATCGCCCATCCCTAGTCCCAAGCATGTGCGATGTCAGGTACTCGATAAACCTATTCACCCTAGATAAATAAACCTAGGTAGGCAAAATTTAAGACCCCAGAGTAGAATCGGACTCATGTCCACCTGAGTGACGAAAGAGCGCTCTGGTAGTAGGCGATATGACCTCGTAGGTAAAGCCCGGGCATGAGTCAGAGTAACTAACTTCAATTGGTTGAAAAGAATCACAAGCTGGACAGAAATGACAACAGTATTATATTTTTCTATTAAAAACTAACTTTTTGAGAAATTCTAAGTGAATTTTTCAACGGAATTCCATATTTTTTGACCCCCTGATGTCAAAAAATGTTTTAAAAAAATATATAGGATATGTGTTACAAAAACTCTAATAACTGCCGATGTAATGAATTTGTCGATAACATTTTATATTTAAATTCAAAATTCCATAGAGACAATACCTGTTTGTTTTCAGCAAAATCGGCTGAAAGGAAGGGTCTCAACTCAATAACCTAAATTGGTATGAAAGAAACTAAGATAGGGTTTTGTTGGAGCCATAATAAGGTGCATTGGCTATTTAATGAAGCATTTTGGACTGAAACGAGGATTGAAACTTTTTTTAAAGTATTTTTTCTGGTGCTCATTCATAGTTAGTTTACTCATGGCTTTAACTATGAGGTTATATCGCTTCTGGTAGACATGAGGCTCCGAACTACCCGATTTGAAATTTGTTTGTCATTTTTGTACGAATGTCAAAATTTAATGTTTTTTTCCCCATCAAAATCAAGTTCTTTTTATAAAATTTTTATATTTGAAACTTTGTAAAATTAATGTTATTTCATTCTCATAAAATCAAAGAATAAAATGCAGGAAAGAGGGAAGGCCATTTCAAATTCTGGCACATAGGCCACCCAAAACCTCGCTATAAGACTGTTTTTTTTCACTCAGGCGAACTCCTATATTCAGCAACAAAGGGGGGCCGGTAACTAAGAGAAAGCGTGCTTGCATACTGAGCTCACGATCGCTGGTTTGGAACCTGGTCGAGGTACTTAGGTTTTTTTTAGGTGAAAAAATTTTGAACATGCCGTCCTTCGGATGGGACATTAAGCGATGATCCCGAGTCTATACTATACTGTACATTAATATAGCAGAGTCGGGCCTATGTCCACCAGAGAGATGAAAGAGCGTTCTGGTAGTAGGCGATGTGACCTCGTAAGTAATAAAGCCCGGGCATAACCATTCAACAACACTTTCATTGATGTTTAAATAAATAACTTGATGCCCAGATATGGAAATGTGAGACAGTGGAGGGGGGTTGTTGTTTGTTCAAGATGGTGTCTGAGTTTGTATTCTGCTGAGCTGTGAGATATACTGGCGCCATAAGGCTCCACACTATACACTCAACTATAAGAATGCTTACCTCGCACCCCCCTCTATCTATAGACCATTGTGAGTCATCGGAGGGGGTCCTCAGGGATCTTATATAGCACCTTGGCTAACAGCAGCTTGGCAGATGGGTGAGAATGAGCCACAATGTATAGCGGATAGATGAATAAGTGTGTACATACGGTGTTTCAGGTTAGCACCAGGTAGGACCGGGGAGAGGACGGTCTATCCTCAGAGAAATAGAAGCATGTAATACAAAAAAAAGTGATCATTGGCAATGTACTTCCCCAGAACAAATTAATTAATTAAGTTTTCGTTCCCCGAACAAATTCTCATACTAAATTTTATGTCGATGAAATCATTACATCGGCAGTTATTAGGTTTTTGAATTGAGCCCTCTCCCCTGAACTCCCCCTTCCTTTCAGCCGATATCGATGAAAATTGACAGGCTATGTCCTCATTGTGTTTTGACTTCAAATATGAAATGTCATGTTAATACATTCATTAAATCGGGAGTTATTGGGGTTTTTGAGTTGAGCCCCTCTTGTGAGGTTTTCTCTTAGGTCCTATCTCAAATGTAAGGGTATACTGAATATTGGAAATTTGATAAGAATCATTTTTGGTAGGAACCAATTTTTCGATAGGAATAACCGAACAGTATAAAAAAATGTATTTCAAAGAGATATTTTAGGACGTATCTTCATAAAAAATCAAAATATATAATTAACCAAAAGAAATTGAGCATTTAAATTTAAAAAATCCTATAAATATATATTTTTTAATATAGTGTTTGCAAATTATAGTACTTGCTTACTGAGCTCAAGATTTGAGGCCATTAGGTTACTCAACTGGGAGGTAAAATGAATTTAAGGCCGTCCTTCGGATGTGTCGTTCAACAATGGTCCCGAGCCTGCACGATGTGAGATACTCGTTAAAGACCCCTTACCCTAGGTGAATAAACCTAGGTAGGCAATATAATGTAAGGGGTTAGTTCCGCCAGTAAATATATTACTGTTGTCCATACCTTTCTGTGGAAACCGTCGTCACTAGCTGCTGGTCGAGAGGCTTGAAGATGTCATCGAAAGCGCTCGCCCACAGTACTCGACTATAGGTAGCAAACTTTAGGACTCCTACAGGAGAGTCGGACTCATGTCCACCAGATGATGAGCCCTCTGGTAGTAGGCGATTTGACTTCATAGTAAAAGCCCGGGCATGAGTCATAATAACTATATTTAAACAGAAAACAATATAAACTAATTATAACCGTATAACCGAAATATGCTGTCACATATACAATATAACTATATTTTTTAAATTCCAAAATATGGTCTCGATACACTAACATATGGACTTGCTACACACTAAATAGATCATCCATATTTCAATTCGATAATTTCTATTTATTTCTCTCTTTAACCCCTTTTTTCTAATGACAGTTGTATATTAATACCGATGATGACAACTAGACACTAGATCATACAGTCAACATCAAGTGTCTGTCACCATCTAAAATGTCTGATTCATGTACTATTTCATAAGAGCCGTACATTATGACACTCCCCTTCTGTTTACTCCATACTTCTTGTTGAGTCACAAACCCTGGAGAGCACAACACAGGACAGATATCGAGCGATAGAGTAGGTACATATCTTAACTCTGAAGGAGTTTATCTAACCCTGGTTCTTACTTTTAATGAAAGCCATTAAAGTAAGATACTCTTTCAGTCAAATCAGTCAAATGGGGGATATTCTGAATCCCAGCTGCCCCTCAACATAGTTCGTTTGAGCTCTCATCATTCCTTTTAATATTACTATTATTTCTTCATGAGACTGAGCCCAATATACAATCCAAAATTTGTTAAGCATACTTATTAAATAAGTTTACAAACAAAAAAGACAAATTCGTACAGATATATTAACATTATCTCTATGGAAGTATAAAAATAATAAAACTTGAATATACAACAAGAACTAATATTAATATAATAAAATAAAACAGAAAATAAAAACTTTAATTCCAAACAACATATATTTATAAATGTAATACATTAGGAAATACAATGTAATACAATAATAAAGAAGTGAATAAGACAAATTTGATGAAAGAAAAAAATTTTAAATAGACCAGTAGTAAGTCAAATAAAAATAAAGTGAAACGAGAATAGTACTCTTTTATAATAACAATTATAATATCAGAAGGAAATAGAGTAGTATAGTACATACTACTAGATATTTTCTTCTAATATAAATGTTATTAGTACTATTCTAGTTCCTCTTTATTTTTAATTGATTTTGTCGATTTTAAATTATATATATATATATATATATATATATATATATATTTACTTTTTTTTTTCAATTATGATACTCATGATAAAGAGTGCTCACAGCGCAAACGAACCATGATTAGGGGCGCCTAGGACCCAGTATAAGTATATATGGGCTGGTGCTTGCACTACTGTATTTACTAATATTATTATTTTTTCAATAGGTACTTATATTAATTAGCTCTTGTGACTCGTGCTCGGGCTCTAACTACGAGGTCATATCGCTAACTCCCAGAGCTCTATTTTTTCGTTCTGGTGGAATGAGCTCTTTCGTCTCTCTTCCGACTCTACTGTGGGAATCCTGAATTTTGCAAACCCTGCATTTTTATTCACCTAGGGTAAAGGAAGGGTCTTCAACTAGTACATACCTGATATCTCACCAGTTTTTTCACCTCCTAGACCAAAAATCGAAGGGGCTCGGCCGGGTTTCGAACCCGCGATCTTGAGCTCAATAGGCTAGCACGCTACGTAGACATATTGTATTCAATAGTTTTGTTATTTTTCCCATAATTATTCAATTGACAAACTACAGTTTACATTCTGACCCTCTTCTCATAATGCAGTTAATACAGACAGATCGGATATAAATTTTTTTTCTAATTGTTAACTTCACCCATCAGAGGGTGAAACTTACTGAGCTCAAGATCCGGAGTTCAAACCGCGGCCGAGGCCCTTAGCTTTTTTATCTGAGAGCTGAAAAAACCTTGAGCATGCAACCTTGACGGACAGCTGTGGTCCCGAGCCTGTACGATGTCAAATACTCCTTAAAGACCTCTGACTGAATTTAGATTAAGGACTCCCACAGTAGAGTCAAGCTCATGTCCACCAGAACGACGAAAGAGCGCTCTGGTAGTAGGCGATATGACCTCTTAGTTAAAGCCCGGGCATGAGTCACAATAACTAGCTAACCATCTAAATTTGTGGTCCATCTTTTTATAGACGAGGTCTCTTGAAGTTAGTCATCCGGTCACTAATACGTTTTCTATCCTTCTGAATGTGTGTATATTTAGTGTTCAGAAATGGATCTTCTGAACACAGAGATGGATCTTCTGAACACTGTCTATATTTGTACCCTTTGATGGGTCGATTACCTCTTCAAATCCATGGCCTCTTAATGTTTTCCTTTTTTAAAAATAATTTCAGTTATTATAACTTTTTTAATTGACCGGACATTTTTTATACAACTTATACAAGGGATGAAAACAATTATAGAGGTTACGAAAAAAGAAGTCGTTGGTAAATCACTGGCAATGGACTTCCCCAGAACGAATTGATCAATTAACTTTTCGCCCTCTCTCCAAAACTAGTCGACCGTTTGCGCTAATATTCAATAGTTGGCTCACCTAGGGGCTCCTAAATCCTCATTCTAAATTTTGTATGGGTAAATTCATTACATCGGCAGTTATTAGGTTTTTTGAGTTGAGCCCCCTCTGATCCCCCCCTCCCTCCGGTCGATTTCGCTGAAAAATAATAAATGTTGTCCTTATGGAGTTTTGAATTCACATATGACGTTTTGTGTCAATATATATTTATTACAACGGCAGTAATTAAAGTTTTTGAGTTAAGCTTCACCCTAATCCCTATTTCCTTTGGTCGATTTGGTTGGAAATCGGTAGGTGTTGTTTTTATGAGGTTCAGGTCACACATATAGATTTTCGCATCGATACATTCATTCTATCGGCAGTTATCGCCTACACAGACACACACATAGACAGACAGAAATTATTTTTTTCATATTTGTAATCTGAAGGTCGGAAAACGTGAACATTTCGTTTAAAATTACATAACTTCGTCTATACTGTGTGTATCTGGGGAAGTAAAAAAAAATACTAAATAAATAAATAAAGTATTTAGATAATCACCAGCAGCGTACTTCCACAGTTGGAAATATTTGTAATCAACTACTTTCGATGTCTGTCCAACTGTCCTGTCCTGCAATCAGCCCTGTCATAGTTCTAAGATCCATTCTGCTCATGTTTAGGAGCTCTCGGCATCTTTTCTCTGGGGGTTCTGCAACAAAGGGTTTCGAATGTCAAAAAAATAAATAAAAAAAATACCCTCATAAATGGTGAATGTATCGGCACTAAATTTAGTATGATTCAGAAGCTCCTATTTAAATCAAATATTCCTTTTAGTTTGGAGGGAGAGCGAGAACATAACTGATCAATTCATGCTGGGGAAGTACAACTATTTTATTTTTGTACTGTGCATATATGCAAGAGGAAACATTGCAAAGATTTATAATATAATGCAATCTTCTGTAAGATTGTTCAGGTATATTCTTCAGAGTGATTGTTCGCACCAAAAGCACCAGCTGTAACCTTACCCTTAGGATAGTGCAAGATTCTTGAGAGACGAAATAGGGAGTAAGTGTTGTGAGTCATGTTTGTTGTGACACAACATCCTAGATATGTGTCTCTAGGAATGCCAGTTAGGTCAATCTTGGTGAGTAACCAAGACGATGGCCTTTCAGTCAATCTTAGGTGGGGAGAGTGGTGAGCTGCGCTGGCTAATAGCCTGACCCCCTCCCATCAAGTCGTCACCGTACAAGTTATGTATAATAATTATTATCAATGTTATTTAGTGTGATACAACCCCAAAATAGGGTGTTTATCGATAATATACACGTATTTCCATTCCATTTCATCCAAATGAGTCGCCAGTGAATCAAGAATTAATCAAATAAGTTTTCGCTCTTCCTCCAAAACTTATTAACCGTTTGGGCTTGAAGTCATGAATCCTCATACTAAATTTTGTGTAGATACAATTCATTAAATCGGCAGGTATTATGGTTTTTGAGTCGACCCTCCCACCTCTGATTCCCTCCTTTTCGGTCCATTTCGCAGGGTTAGTATGTTTATGGGATTTTTAATTTAAATATGCAATTTTCTATGGATACATTTTTTTAATCCGTAGTGATGTTCACAGATACACGTAGACATTTTTTTTTTCATTTTTGGATTCTGAGGGTCGGAAAACATACACTTCCGATGAAAACAACATTGACCGATTATACAACTTCCCCTATACTTCATATTAGGTTAGGTTTTATGACTCATGCCCGGGCTTTAGCTACGAGGTCATATCGCCTACTACCAGAGTGCTCTTTCGTCACTCTGGTGGACATGAGCCCGACTCTACTGTGGGAGTCCTAAATTTTGCCTACCCTAAATTTTTATTCACCTAGGGCAGGGGTCTTTAACGAGTACCTGACATCGTACAGGCTCGGGACCATCGCTTAACGTCCCATCCGAAGGACGGCGTGCTTAAGTTTATTTTACCTCCCAGATAAAATAAACTAAGGGCCTCAGTCGGGTTTCGAACCCACTATCTTGAGCTAAGTAAGCAAGCATGCATACCACTGAGCTACCGGCACATATACTTCATATTGCTGGAGAAGTAAAAAATCGTAAATAAATCATCGGCAATGAACTTCTACAGTGTGAATTGATCAAAAACGAATCAAACAATTCGGCTGAAAATGAAAACCTTGTGGTTCAACACATAAAATTTCGCGTCAATACAAAAGCCCCCTTTTCCTGAAAATCAATGTTGCCTTATGGGGTTCAGGATACACTCTATATAGTGTGAAAATTATGTAAAATAAAATATATAAATAAAATTAATAATAAATAAACAAATAATAATGATACTACCACATTTCCTGTAGAAATTATAACTGGGCTTTTACTAAATTTTTATTTCTACAGCAAAAATCAAATTACTTACAATAAAAATCTTATAAACTAATTTTTACTCTTTTCTTTTTACATATTGTGGCCATTCTTTAAATCAATTTTATTTTGGGCATATAAACATATAAATAAATAAAAGTATCTTTGCGCATCTACATCACTATTATTTTCACTCCTACATCTCCTCTCACTCTGGTTTACTACACCTTAACCCTAAAAACAATTCTCTCTCTAGACTGACCACCTCCACATCACAACTTAGACTGTGTGACTCCATTTTAAAACTGATCATCGTATTTTGTCTACCATTCATTGGTTGTTCACATTTCGTTCTAAAACAAAATGCGACTAGTCCATCTTTGTATATTTATTCACTAATTATGTTACTTCACTCCTAACAGCGGTTTTTTTACAAATAATAATTATTGATTTTATAATATTTTAATAATCTTAATGTCTAAATGTTTTTATATGTATCACTATATATATTAATCTATTGGAAGTTATCGGTTATCGTGTCCACTTGCATAAAGGAAATATAATTATTAAGAGGTTCCTCGCTGAGTGCTAGATTTCAATTATACGTTTCTGAAATCAGGCGCTTGACGGTCTGAACAGGCGCAGACAGACTGGACAATGTGGATGCTGAGTTTGACAGGCACATTCTTAGAAAGGATCAACAAAACAAAAATGGGATAGTGCGAAAGAGGAGCGACTTTCTTCCGTCCTTGTAAGAAAGCAATGGCGGCCTTGCTCTCCCCGCCTCGACTTGCCTCGAGGTCTCAGGACAGGAAGCCGGCCTCCTCCGTGTCTCTACCATTCCAGTTGTGTTCCTCACCTACTCACTTCCTTCTATAGTCCCTGTCCTCAGTTGTCTTTGTGTTTTCTCAGTTAAAGTTGTGTTTTCTCCTTGTGCAGAATGATTACCGCTGTTCCTGCCATCATTAGAAAAAGAAAACCGCCCTGCCTAAAACTTCCTTCTTCCGGTGAGTTCCTTTAACTATTTTTTCTCCTTACATATCTATATCAACTATACTTTGTGCTATTATTATTTATATTTGTACAGGAACAACTATTGTACTTTAGTTTTCCTGTAGGTAAAAAAAATTTGAGCCTGGCATCCTTCGGATGGGGCATTAAGCAATGATCCCGAGCCGTCCACACCCTGCGATCTGTCGTGCGCCGCCGTCACTCAGCGTGAGGTTCCAGGGCATCCTTCTTCACCAGGTCAGCCCGTGGCCTTCCTCGTGATCTGGCTTCTTGGATCAGAACGTCTATGATGCGTACTATAATGTGTTGACACAATGCATGTTATTCCGTGACCTACGTCGTAAACTAACTGGTGTCTTCTGAACTCAATGTTGACAGGGGGTTTATTGACGTCCAGTTGTGGGTTGTAGTTTGATCTTCTATAATCTCAAATTTTACTAAATAAATTTATTAGGAATATTTATGGATGCTTTCTGGTTCGTAAGGAACTCATCTATGGATACTGGGCATAATCCAAGTAGGTAATTTCATCAGAAATCTGTTTGTAAGTTCCATGCGTAACTCATAAGAGATGTCAGGAGTCATCAAGTGTTACCTCAGCAGCCTTCCGTCAACAGACAAGAGTGTAGAATCACCGGCACTGTACTTCCCCAACACGAATTAATCAATTAAGTTGTTGCTATCCCATCAAAAACTAATCCAATGTTTGAGCTACAAATCAATAGTTGTCATACACTGGAGCTTCTGAACCCTCATGCTAAATTTTGTGTCCGTACAATCATTACAACTAGTTATTAGATTAGTTATTAGATTGTGTTACACTCTCCCCCTATTCCTCCACGACCTATTTGACTGAAAGTCAATACGTGTAGTCCTCATCGGTTTCTGGATACACGTATACAATTTCATGTAGATACATTCATTTTATCGAGTGTTATCGCGTTCACAGACTCACTCAAGGACATTTTTAGAATCGAGAAGGTCGTAAAACATGAAATTCCGGGGAAAATACAAAATCGAATTTCTGACCGATTACATAACTTCCCCTATACTTTGTATAGCTGGGGAAGTCATGGCGCATAGTGGCAACTTTTGTAAAACCTACTTTATATTGAGGCCAAAAGAAAAATTTCAATTGCTATTAGAAAATAATTTAAATTATATTTTGTTAATTCTTCACATAATATGATACACGAGGATTGGAATTCATTTTTGATTTAAAACAATAATATTTAATTATATAATATAATATTATTTTGTCCAAAAATCAGTTGGATTCAAGTAGTCAATAATTAAAATAGTCGCTGAACGGGCCGATGTAAATCTATCTTACATTTTTGTTTTGATAAATTTAAAGAAATGGAAGGCTGAACTGATAACTAGAAGTACCTGTTGGACCTCTGATAGTGGAACTGGGCTAGGTCCTTGAATGGTAAAATAGTTGATAAGAAGAGAAACTTATATGTTTTACTGCTGTCCTAGCTGTTTTCTGAATTAAACACTATTGTCATTCATATATTCATGCATCTCACTCATTCAATACATTCCATTCATTACTGGCAGTTTTAAACTTTCAATCATATTTTTGAAACTTAAAACGTTCTTATTTCCTTCATTTGTAGATTTTTACCGGAATACGGAGGGTATTTTTTTTTCATGCGATGTAGTTAGTTATTATGATTCATGCCTGGGCTTTAAATACGAGGTCATATCACTTATTACCAGAGAGCTCTTTCGTCGCTCTGGTCGACATGAACCCGACTCTACTGTGGGAGTCCTAAATAGTCTACCTAGGTTTATTCACGAGTAACTGACATCGCACAGGCTCGGGTTCATCGCATAACGTCCCATCCGAAGGACGGCGTTCTCAAGGTTTTTCCACCTCCCAGATAAAAAACCTAAGGGCTTCGAACCCACGACCTTGAGCTCAATAGATGTAAAAACTACTAAATTGTTTTTTCATGAAAGAAAAACAGATGTGCTCTTTGGAATCTGAGTTCACAAGAGTTAGATTTGACGCTAAGCGGTGCAATGAGTGCGTGAATGCATAATATAACGGATTTTGCAAATTTATAAAATAATTTTTGAACAAATCCTACATTCAGCTTGTGTCG
The DNA here is from genome assembly GCA_963662175.1 of Aradus depressus. Lineage (NCBI taxonomy): Eukaryota > Metazoa > Arthropoda > Insecta > Hemiptera > Aradidae > Aradus > Aradus depressus. The sequence goes on from OY759214.1 coordinate 42,326,950, forward strand.
CAGTAATTTGTTACAATGGTCCATTTCTCGGATTCGATCATTTGTTACCTTTACCACAAGATAATAAAGATTTTTTCACTTTTTTGCAGTGGGGTTTGTTTGCTTATTTTTAACTGTTTGTTTGTTTTAATGTCCTCGTGTACTTCCAACTCGGGCAGAAAGGACAGTAAGAACCAATTATTCCATAGAACTAACCGTTATTCCGTAAATCGAGCCAAGTCTATACAAATGGGTTTCAAGACGATCTTCGGCATGTATCTTGGAAACCGGGCGGCCTTCGATATTCATTAAATGTGTCTTTTAGTAGTCTTTACAATTTCTATTTGTACAAATTCTTTTTTAGGTCATAATTGTAAGTAAATACTTGTAAAAACTAATGAGATTTAAATTAACAAATGTGACATTTTCATATCGAATTTCCAAGTTACAGAGCTCACAAATTTCCTATCACACACAGTCGCAGAGATAGACATCATCGCCGTTCCGTTAAAGATTCGCTCAAATTTTTGCAATATTTCTTATACTAACGATACAAGAAAGTTAAAGTGAAATTTATAATGAAAATTAAATATTATATATTTCTTATATCTGATTTCAAATTAATTTGGAAATGTTACCTTATTCAAATTTTTTCGTGAGTTTCATCATGTGTATCATATCTATGTGTGATGTAAACGCAGTACAGACGTCATGGTACTAAGAATGGCCTACCCTATGGTGAGAGTCACCATATCGGTATTATTCAGTCACTGTGAGTCAGGTGGAGATGACCTGATTCCATGGAAACACATCCAGTTCTGAAGAGGAGCCCCTAAGCAGATACATTCAAAACTCTTTGTTGCGCAACTCTCAGAGAAAAGGAGCCGAGAGCTTCTGATCGAACCTATGAACTATGAACGAGCTGCCTACTCCTGCACAATATGGGCATCGCCAGAATCCATCAGGGGGAGCATATTTGCAAAGAAGGATAAATAGTTATTTAGCAACCAATTTCTATTATTACAGTCAATTAAGTACAAAGAAAATGCAGGTTATATTAGGTTTTATGACTCATGCCCGGACTTTAACTACGAGGTCACATCCCCTACTACCAGAGCGCTCTTTCGTCACTCTGGTGGACATGAACCCGACTCTATTGTGGGAGTCCTAAATTTTGCCTACCCTAAATTTTTATTCACCTTTAACGAGTACCTGACATCGTACAGGCTCGGTTCCATCGCTTAACGTCCCATCCGAAGGGCGGCATGCTTATGTTTATTTTACCTCCCAGATAAAATAAACTAAGGGCCTCGTTCGGGTTTCGTACTCACATTCTTGATCTCTGAAGACAAGCACGCATACCACTGAGCTACCGGCGCCCTCTCAAAGAAAATACATTTGGAGTCATAACTACTGATAGATATATAATATAATAATAATTCATTATTTCTGAGTAAAAATCTGGTAGAGTGAAATCTACGTGTAGTTTGACTCATTCCTCCAAAAACATATTATGGAACCGTGAGGCAAAAAGTATTAAATAAATACTTTGGATGTTTAGAAATGATTGGTTAACCTATAGAAAGCCTTATTGCTATATGTAGAAAACTCATCCCTAACAAGCCAAAGTGACTCTAACAACAATGACCTGAGAGGCTATACTCCTATCTATATTTATATTTTTTTCAAGTTTTTGATTTGTATTATTTACAAAGATGAGTCAAGTTGAGTCAGACTCGCCCACACTAGAGGGCACTCACATCGCTTGTGAAGGTCTGGTAAAAGGTGCTTGCCTAACGATTGTAGCAATGATCCTGAAATTTTACATTGAAAACCTGAATTTTTACTTCAAAGCCTATAAAGTACTAAGACCTAAAAGGTTATAGAGCCTATAATGTATAAAGACTATATTTATCTTAAATTTATTTCCGTTAAACCAATACATGGTAATAGGATACGTCAAAAGAATTTATACATTAAGATAGCTCATAAATTAGATTTATAACTACTTGAGTCTAATACATTCATGATTAGTATTATTAACAAAACTATTAAAAAAAGTAAATTGAAATAAAAACAGAACAAATAAATACTTAAAAATATATAGAGGGCGCCGGTAGCTCAGTGGTAAGCGTGCTTGACTTCTGAGCTCAAGGTCGTGGGTTCGTAACCCGACCGAGGCCCTTAGTTTATTTTATCTGGGAGGTAAAATAAACTTAAGCACGCCGTCCTTCGGATGGGACGTTAAGCGATGGTCCCGAGCCTGTACGATGTCAGGTACTCGTTAAAGACCCCTACCCTAGATGAATAAAAATTTAGGGTAGGCAAAATTTAGGACTCCCACAGTAGTGTCGGGCTCATGTCCACCAGAGTGACGAAAGAGCGCTCTGGTAGTAGGCGATATGACCTCGTAGTTAAAGCCCGGGCATGAGTCATAAAACCTAACCTAACCTTAAAAATATATGAGTATATAAAAAAATTAATACATAGATACATTTATAATAAGTAGACATATTTCAATTTAATAAAAATTAAGATAACTATTCTTCAAAAAACTCTTCGGAAATGTCTTTATCCCAACGATGTTTCTGGACTTTCTTACGTCCCATCATCAGCTTCCAATGTGCGAGATATAGAAAAAAAAAGAAAACATTGTAACTATAATATATAAAATCAATAAATAAATTTAATCCATTATGAATGAATGAAAAAAAAAAGTCTAAATAAATAAAAATATATAAATAAAAAATTATAAATTAATAAATAAAACAATAACGTACATTGGACTGACTATTAAGATGTGGAGGAACTCTGTCCAAAAAATAAAAATTAAAGCTTAGTATCAAATAATGTTTTTGAAACACGATTTTTTATAGTGGTTATTTTATTCTTTTTGAACAGTGAGAATGAAATTCCGTTTCCTTGTATAATATAATATAATATCTAAACAAAGACAGCATCCTGAGCGTGCATATATACATATATATTATATTATAATATATATATATATATATATATATATATATATATGTATATATAATAAAAATATATAAATATAATATTTTTTTAAACAAAACACCAAAATGTAATGTCACATATAAAATAAAGAATCTCAAAAACAAAAACGTTATAGTTAAAGCCCAGACGAGAGTCATAATAACAAATAACTAACTAACTAGGGGCTTTAAATATTAAGTTTTCAAGATAAGTTAGTGATACCGAATATATACTGATGTACGTGCCGATATTGGTAGAAGCTGTTGTGGGGTTGCTCTGAGCAGGGGTTGGAGCATGAATAAAAGATGTACCACATTAGTGTGCCCCAAATTGGTACCATATGTGTCCAACTACGTTCGAGGGGGGGGGGGGGGGGGGGGGGCGAACCAAGCAGCTTGTGTTAATTCAATATCAAGTCACAGTTTGTTTGGGGGTCCGACCATTCCCAAATCTGGAGTTATAGGCGGCTTTAAGGGTTTATAGTCTGATTTAGGAGTAGACCCTTTCTAATGCTTACGCGGTCATAAATTATTTATCATCATTCAGGGCTACTGAATAGGGCCATGAAAATGGGTTTATGACTATAAGCACCCTTCCACTTTCAGAATTTGAATTCTGTAATATTTCTGGAACGGATAATATTAAAGTATCTCGACCCTTTACAAAAAAAAAAAAAAATTAAAAAATAAAGAAAAACATGAGTTTTTTTAAAATATTGTCTATTTCAGAAAATATATATATTATATGGGAGAACTTTCGGTATTGCTACCATCTTTAGAACGACTTAACAAATACAGTATTTATACAGTACGTGGCTGAAGATGCCAATACAGAAAGTACTCTCATATTTTATATATATTTTGTGAAATAGACAATATTTTGAAAAACATATGTTTTCTTTATTTTTTATTAAGTGTCACAATACCTCTGGAAAAAAAAGTTAAGTATCATAAAAAAAAATTGGTAAAACATAAAGAAAAAATAAGAAACAAACAACGATTGAAAGTAAATAAAATAAATGATACTTTAATCAACTCTGATTAATTATATGAATATAAATGGTTTTTAAAATAAAAACTTAAAGTTGAACTTAAGTTAAAAAGGTATAAAAGTATAAAAAATAATAAAGATATTATTTATTAGACCTAGAAAAACTGGGCATGGCAAAATAAAATTTAAAAGAAAAAATAATGTACTTATAGAAAAATGCACATAAATGCTTATATTAAAATTGAATTCATACTGGTACAAAAACTACAATTAATTATATGCAAAAAGTAACTAAGTAAACCGCTCACGCTCATACCAATGGATAATAAACAAATAAAAAATACATGTAATGTATGTATAATACTAAAACATTTGACACATTGCATTATTCATAGAATAGTGAAAAATAATATAATTTTTGAGCCAGACCCCATTTTTTTGGAAGTTCCGTAAACCTATCTATTTAATTATAAATCTAACAGAATAGAATGTAGATAGACGCACCCAATTTTGATTGATGTGCGAATAAAAATATTTAAAAAAAAAAGCAAATGGAAGTATGTCGGATGCACTATTGCGCAATCGGTGCTCTCAATACTCTGCAATTCCATTTAAAGCAGACTTACAGTTGTTGGAAGGCTCCCTCTAATGGACACTCACTGCTATCCATATATAATACTTGACCGGCGCCTTAAGTTTTCCTAACTTTCTGTTGTTGTTGTTCTATATACCTTTTTGGAGGGGATATGGTGAGAGTGTGTGTGGTCTGATATGGTGAGTGTGTGTGGTCTGATATGGTGAGTGTTTGTATGGTGGAATTTTTTCTTATGCTACTTGTTTCGTTACATCGAAAGTCGACTGTATCAGAAAATCCTGTAATGGCCACATCACGTATTTTAGTTTGCTGAAGTTTCTTATTATTCGTCCACGTTAATCCTTGACGATTACGCGTTGGCGTAGCTAGGGCCAGGGATGGGCACGCCCCCCCCCCCCCCCCCCCCCAGAAAAGTGTTATCTAATGTAGCTAATTAAAAAAAATTATAATATATAACAACTCCACCACAGACAAACATTACAGTCAAGACATTAGAAGGATATAGAAAGCTTCAAAATGTCAATAAGGGGGGAGAAATGAACCAATAGTGAAACTCCCTAGTTACACTAATTTATAAGTGAGGGCGCCGGTAGCTCAGTGGTATGCGTGCTTGCCTTCTGAGCTCAAGGTCGTGGGTTCGTAACTCGGCCGAGGCCCTTAGTTTATTTTATCTGGGAAGTAAATTAAACTTAAGCACGCCGTCCTTCAGATGGGACGTTAAGCGATGGTCCCGAGCCTGTACGATGTCAGGTATTCGTTAAAGACTCCTACCCTAAATGAATAAAAATTTAGGGTAGGCAAAATTTAGGACTCCCATAGTAGAGTCGGGCTCATGTCCACCAGAGTGACGAAAGAGCGCTCTGGTAGTAGGCGATATGACCTCGTCGTTAAAGCCCGGGCATGAGTCATAATAACTAACTAACTAAAAAGCTTCAGTTCCCAGTCGAACATTATTCGGATTCAAATTACGCTTTCTTGAAATTTGAACTCCAACGAATGCTGCCAATCGGCGAAGTATAAGAGTTTACCGAACGCATCGTCGACATGCATGTCACAACAAAAAACGTTTACCTAAAATAAAAAAGACTATTAAGACTAACTGCATATTTTAGAAAGTATTCAATGAAAGCCGAAAAAAGGTAAAATAATTGTTTTTTAGAGTGCTATCAGCTGAACGAGAATGAAATAGTAAAAAATAAATTTTAGCTCAAAAAGTGTTGGACCGATTTGCTGAAAAAAAAAATAAATTAAGGCTTATTTAATTGAGGATACTTACTACCTATTTATTGTATAAGACTGGATGACTAGACTGATAAAAATTTTTATTGTTGATTTAAATTTGTGTTGATTATTTTTTTACAACATACTAATATTTAGTGTATGGTATCTGATTGTTAATTATTAAGTTTAATTACACTTAAACTAAAAATCTGAAATGTAAACTATTGTTTTATTATCTCGGTAGTGTTGACTGGCTGCCCTCTTGAATAATGCTAGCTACGCCAATATGCTTACGATATGAGAATGAGAATGCTTCGTACGCTGCCAATGAAGCTATGAGGTCGGTTGGTTGTATTCAGTCTGACTGGTGTCAGCTTTAGGCTTGGCTGACTCATGGTTAGTCACCTTGTCCAAGGACGCTCCTACCATACCATTGCAACGTCATGTGTTAGCATTTAGTCTCTCTTCTCTTAGCCACTGCTTCCTATATTAATACATCAAACACTATTTTCAACCCATCTCTTTATATAGTCTCTTATGATTGCATGCCAAATATTCCAAAGATGTAATAAAAATAGAAATATCAGGCTTATGGATTTTAGCGAAACTTTCGGTGTGCCTTCACATATATTGTGGTAAATTTTAAGGTTTAAATGTTAATCTTAAATAAATGATAAATAAATAAAAATATAAATAATAATTGAATTAATAATAATTAAATAAACAATAAATTAAATAAACAATAAATTACCACATTTCCTGTAGAAATTTTATCTCTTTTCTTTTACTAAATTTTGATTTCTATAGTAATTTCCGAAAAGGGCCCTAAAAATATATCAAAAGTTCAAAATGTGCAATTTTTTAAAAGTGCACATAATTTTTTTAAAAATTTCAATTAACAAACTTTTCATTTGAATTTCTAAAGAGATGCCATGTTTTTCAAAAAAATTCAAATATATTTATATCTAATCCAAAGGTATTTCAAATAATCTTACTGGGCCAACAGGGAAAATGAATAGAATAGAATTTATGAGAACAAATATTGGATTTATGATGGCTGATGGCCGTGTTTTCTTTTTCTACTCATTTGTTTAAAAATAAATTTGCTTTTTATAGAAAAATAAATATAATTAATTTTTTAATATTAATAATTTAATCATTTTAATGTGTGTATTATTTTTATACATAATCTATGAGTTTATATAAGCTACACTTAAGTAAAGACATAACACAACCTGAATGTGACTAAACCAAACAAGTACTTCAGAAGTTTAAAAAAAGTCGGTGAATCACCTCCAATGAACTTCCCCAGAGCGAATTGATTAACTTTTCGCTCCCCCTCCATAACCAGTCTGCGCCAATATTCAATATTTGACTTAGATTGAGGCTCCTAAATCCACATACAAAATTTTGAGGCGATAAATTCATTACATCGGCAGTTATTAGGGTTATTAAATTGAGCCCTCTTCCCTGAACCCCCCTTTCCAATCGGCCGATTTTGCTGATATTTAACCGGTATTGACCTCATGGGGATTTGGCTTTAAATATGAAATTTCATGTCGATACATTCTATTCATTGCCAGTTATTCGGGTTTAGGAGGTTGAATTCTATTTATTTATCATAGAAATAAAATACGTTGTCTTCCCACTGCTTTATTTTTGACCAGAACCGGTTTTCCACACAACAGCGTCATCATCAGTGGTTCATCCCACCCATACATCACAGCGGTTATAGGACAACTGGCCGCTGTGCTGTTTGAGGAATATCACTTGAGTCGATATAGTATACTGGAATGCCTGCTTGCAATATAATTTTTACATGATATGAGTACATATTTTATTAAGCGTTTGGAGAAATCTAATGTAGTAAAAATAGGAATGGGATCCTGAACCTCACTCAAAAGGAGCGAGCGTCGAACAGGAATCCTCATGGTCCGTTCAATAGATATCTATCATATAGGAGTCAAGGGCAGTCCCATAGATGCCGGGGATACGCTCTGATGAGATTCCATATTATTGGTAGTGATGTGATCATAGAGGAAGATTGAACCTGTAATAAATAGAAATGGTGGTAAATGTTAATTTTAAACTAATAAATAAATATATAAAAATTAAAAATCAAATTGAATTTAAAATGTAATTAATAAATGAACTAAAAAAAATTAATTTGATGATAAAAAAAATTAATAAAACATTATCTTCTGAGTTTTCTTCTGATGCATCCTCTTCTCATTTACCACGTTTCCATGGCACTTCAAAACATTTTTGAAAAATAATTTTAGTTCAAACCAAAAGTGTTTCCATGATGAGTTTTGAAAACTGTTTTCAAAACAGTTTTGAAAGGTATAAACTCCTTGCGCTGTTATCTCGAATAGGTTATGCTACTTGTTTATTCTATTTTCGCTTTTTTTGTGCTTATTTTGTTTTAAATAGTTTATTAATCTATTGTTTATAGTTTTAACTATTTTTTATAGTATAAATAATTATAATTGGTTTATAACTTTTGAAATGGAACGGTCAAAAAAGTTAATAGTAGTGTTTCTCATTACGCAGTTGGTCCTATCTGTTTTTTTTTTTTTTTTTTTTTTTTTTTTTTGGCGCATCGACAACTAAGGTCATTAGCGCCTGCACAACCTGGATATTAGCTCGGTGGGGGCACCTTCAGTGCGGCGATCTCTCCTGACTGCTCTGACTGTCAGAGCACAGAGAGCAGCAGCCCATGGTACCGCTCCGTACTTCGTTATATCTGGGTTCTCTCCCTGTCACTTCAAGAGCGGCAGAAGGGGGAGAGTACTCACCTCCTATTATATTTTATTATATAAATCTATGTTCTTCAAGAATTGCAATAACTGCATCGTATAAGGGGAACCAATTTTTAAAACTGCCGAAGAATCGTGAGGCAATCCTTCTCTGTCTCTATAGGGCTTGAGTGCTATGCATGTTTCCAGTATGTGCAGAACAGATAGTGGTTCCCGGCAGAGAGGACATTTTGGTTGCCCCTTTCGCAATAAAATGTGGATGTGCGTTAACCACGTGTGTCCGATTCTCAGCCTTGACAAGACAGGTCTTTCCCTTCGGGTGAGATTCTCCCTGACGGAAGCTTCAACTCTTGATTTGAACTTTTTCAGAGCTTTGCTGCTGTCATCCCATTGTTTTTGCCAAGTGCATTTAACAGCGGACTTGAGTGCTTCCTTCATGTCTGAGGGACGAACTGGCATGCTTGCTGTTGGTGCAGCTCCCGCAGCTTCCTTGGCGGCCTTGTCCGCTGCCTCATTCCCCTGGATACCTACGTGTCCTGGTATCCACGCAAAGATGATGCGATTTCCACAGTCAACTAGCAATTTAAATTTCCTAAAATATCTTGGACCATAGGATCAGTGGAATATCTATCCCGAAGAGAGTGCAGTACACTCAAGGAATCTGAGGAAATGAGGAACCTGCTGCAGTTCTCAGAAAGGCAGTAGTCTAGAGACTGGTTTATTGCTGTCATTTCGGCTGTATACTGTGGCAACTCGGGGTAGGGTACATGAATATGTTTTTCCATTTGAGTAGAATGCACATCCAACCCCATCAGGTGTCTTCGACCCGTCAGTGAATATGAGACAATAATCAAGATATGTGTTTAGCAGTTCTGCAAATCTCTTTTTGTAAACAATGGGTAGTGTAGTTTCTTTAGGGAGGTTCGCTAAGCTTAAACAAACTGGTACTTTCGGTACTGTCCATGGTGGAGTCCTAGGAGTTCCCCACTTCAATACAGGTGCTAACACTTCATGCAGATTCCCGAGAGTTTCTTCTGTTCTTATACTAAGAGGACGGGTTCTGGTAGGTAGCCTGGCATACTTCATACTGAATGTGTTCTTGAAAGCAGTATTAAACAGGAAGTGATCACGTTTACTCCATATACCAGCCGCATAGGAGAGAGTGAGTTGCTGTCTACGAAAATTGGGAGGCATGATACCTGCATCGCTGTACAGGCTGAGAATCGGGCTAGTCCGAAAAGCCCCCACTGCTATTCTTATCGCAAGATTGTGCAGTCTGTCGAGCTGCTTTAGACGGGACTTGCGAGCAGAAGAATAAACAACGCATCCATAGTCTGTTATAGAACGTGTGAGGGCGCAGTAGACTTTCAGTAGTGTTTCTCTATCTGCACCCCAGTTAGGATTAGCAAATACCTTAATTAAATTTATTGTTTTTTTGCATCGAGTGGTGATATTGTTCAAATGACTTTGCCATGTAAGTTTCTCATCGAATATAAGTCCCAGGTAACGAATGGAGTCTCTATAACTGATCTGTTCACCATTTAGATAAAGTATGGGAGCTGCGTGGTATGCGTGCTTGTCTTCTGAGCTCAAGAACGTGGGCTCGATACCCGACCGAGGCCCTTAGTTTATTTTATCTGGGAGGTAAAATAAACTTGAGCACGCCGTCCTTCGGATGGGACTTTAAGCGATGGTCCCGAGCCTGTACGATATCAGGTACTCGTTAAAGACCCCTGCCCTTGGTGAATGAAAAATTTAGGGTAGGCAAAATTTAGGACTCCCACAGTAGAGTCGGGCTCATGTCCACCAGAGTGACGAAAGAGCTTGGTAGTAGGCGATATGACCTCGTAGTTAAACCCCGAGCATGAGTCATAAAACCTAACCTAACCCCAGGAGTATTCTTAGATTCGCTAAGAAAACTAGGAGACTAGTTAGATCCTTTAGATTGGACGAATAGATAACAAGGAAAGGCGGAAGGGATAAGATGGATACTTAGGTCCCTAGGTGCACGTGTTACAAAAACAAAGGAAAAGTAAGCAAAATTATTAGAATGGATATGTTATGAGTAGTTAGGTTATGTGCCCTGACATGCCGATCTGCCTGGCCAAGGTTCCAGGTCCCACCAAGGTTGCTGTCCTCGAACATGGTCCTCTGGTTTCCTAGTTCTCCGACCGCTGACTCAGGTCACTGATTCACGACCCTCTTTAAGTGAAGGCCCAACTTCATAGGGATTCCCTGTTAGACATCAACAACACCTGACCGTCTCATTAATCTTTGATGTTCCCGGAGAACCCAGACTTCTAGGGGCATATCATTGCAGTGAATTTTCTGTAAATAAAATATCTATTTCTGTAAATAAAATAACGATAACATTTTTCTCATTTTGTAGACACTTCCATTTGTTACTTTCATGTACCTTTAGTAGTATAAGCAAGTATTGTAATCGTGCAAAAATCCTAGATCGATTTTTTAACAGAATTTCACGTTTCAAGGTCCCCTGATTATGAATATGCTAGGAAGACTATGAAGCCTCTGACTCATAAATTATTACATTGTAGCAGGATGAAATTTGAAATGAAGGTATCACATGTGCTAATTTTGGCAAAAATTAGACGAATATTAAATTAATTTTACTTCAGTTCCTAAGTACAAGATACCGCTTATATTTATGTCTTATTAAAATTATCTTCAAATAAACGTTGTGGAGAATACTTTTAGAGCACATTTTATAATGTCCCCCGGTTTACCAGATAGATGCCGAAAACTGTCCTAAAATGACGTCCAGGAACACACTTTTCCTACCGAAACAGTCGAAATTTAATAACGAAAAATTGTAATTCCAATATGAAATGAATTTGAGAAGGGGGGAGGGTGCTCTGTACAAAAGTCGTTAGTAGAAGAAAAATAATCTTGTTATGGCCATATAAAATAGGTACCTACGTATTTTTTTAATAATTTTTAATGAAAAAGTACCAATAATAAAATATATTCTTAAAATTTGTTGCTAAGCCTTACAATTTAAACATTACTTTAAAATATGTCGTAGAGAAATTTACCCTTGGGCAATTGGAAATTTATTGAGGAAAATTGTTGGTAAAGGCTACATTGTCGATAGGAAAAATGGTTTTCAAGACGGTCATTTTAAAACAGTTTTCGACATGTATCTCGTAAACCGGGTGACCTTAGTAAAATGTATTACTTATAAAATGTACTTCAAAAGTATTCTCTACGTTTATTTTGAAGATAATTTTAATAGGTCATAAATACAAGCGGTATCTTGTACAATAAACACAGGAACTAAAGTAAAATTAAAATAAATAATTAAGTAAAAGTAAAATTAGGGAGCCATGGTGGCCGTGCGGGCTCTGGTCGCATGATCTCACCATGGTTTGCGGGTTCGAATCCCGTCCGGGAGTGAGTTTTATTTCGTAGATAGAACTCCATCCCGGGGCCATGGATGTCGTAAATAACTAGATAATACAGTGACATGGCTAAATATGCATCGTACGTAGGAAAAAAAAGTAAAAGCACCTTAATGTTCGTCTCCCGTGGTTTCAAATCTCAGATTATTAAGTTTCTTCGCAGTTCTTTCGTGATATTCAGGATATTTAGAAAAAAATCATAATAAAATTTCTAAAAAGTTCAATGAACCTGCACTTTTTTTCCACACTGTCAACTACAACTGTTGTCTCATTTACAATTCAAGAAATAGAATCAGTAACACTATTCATTGCAATTATTTAATAATTAGTATTTCTGGCTAGATCACTCTTCTACGAACTTCTGCTTGAGTGATGAGGAACTAGGTTGAAACTGTTGAAATATTTTCGGATACTAGAATACAATGTAAATGCTGGGATTTGATGTGTGCGCTCTCTACAGATACCTCAAAAATCCAAATAACCTGAAGCCCTTGAACTCTCTCCATGTTGTTAATCTTAACACAATATAGAATGTTGATCTTCCTGTATACCGAATACAGTTACGTGGCCTCTCTGACCTCCGGATTTGACTACAAAGTACCAATTTCTTCCTTGTAATACACATTTAAATATTTGGGGTTTATAAAAAAATTTTATATAGAAATTGAAACAAGAAAGAAAAATTAAATTAAAAAAAACTTGAGAACATAAACAAACTAGTGACCTCCCTATTTCTACAAACAGTGTAGCCACTGCTAACTACAGATATATTATTTAATTGTTATAATATTTGTGCAAATTGAAATAATAATATTTCTATCTAGTCAGTAAGTATGAACGTTCATAGGGACCGAAAGAAGGGACGTATAATTAATAAAGAGGGCACCTGTGGCTCATTGGTATGCGTGATTGCTTACTGTGCTCAAGATCGCGGGTTCGGAACCCTGCTGCGGCCCTTAGTTTATTTTATCTAGGAAGTAAAATATACTTAAGCACGCCGTCCTTCGGATGGGACGTTAAGCGATGGTCTAGTACTCGTTAAGGACCGCTGCCTTAGGTGAATAAAAATTTAGGGTAGGCAAAATTTACGATTCCCACAGTAGAGTCGGGTTCATGTCCACCAGAGCGACGAATGAGCGCTCTGATAGTTGGCGATATGACCTCGTAGTTAAAGCCCGGGCATGAATGATATGATAATAAACAAAATATTCAATTAAAATTAAATTCACCTACAAGTCGTTGTCTGCATTTGGAGGCATATTTAACGTAGAGATATAACGCTGTATATTGAACGTCTTAATGGAATGAATTAATTCAAAAATATGATTCATATTTGTTGTCATCAGATGATTCATAGACGTGAGGCGTGACAATAACCAGACAAAGAACTATCGATCACATATCCAACATTAATTCGATTCTATATAAATGTGAACAAATAAAACTCGTAGATCTATTATTATGCTGTTCTATATTGAAGGGGCTCTGCGGGTTGCCTAATCTAGCCCCCACCGTCTCAACAACAGGTGTCTATCGACCTTCTCGGTAAATCTTCAACATCGATTCAGACTATATGTTTTGGGTCTGTCTATTATAAACACGCAACACCTTTATAAACTCGATCTCGTTATTTTAGGATGAAAGTATAAATTTACATTTTCCTTTATAACTTTTCCAATTTTATTCAAGGATCTAATAATAAATCTTTTAGTTAGTTATTGTGACTCATACCTGGACTTAGACTGCAATGTCATATCGCCTACTACCATTGTGTTCTTTCGTCGCTCTGGTGGACATGAGCCCGACTCCATTATAGGAGTCCTAAATTTTACCTACCCACGTTTATTTATCTAGGATAGGGGTCTTTAACAAGTACCTGACATCGCACAGGCTTGGATCCATTAATTAACGGCCTGTTCGAAGGACGGCGTGCTCAAGGTTTTTTTCACTTCCCAGATAAAAATTTAAGGGCCTCCGCCGGAATTTGAACCCGCGATATTGAGCTCGGTAGGCTAAAAATACAGACGTTACCTCCGAGCTACCGGCGCCCTCATAAATCTTTAATATGAGGGCATCAATAGAGTTGACTGATTTTTGGTAAAAGACAGACTTCTGGATTGACATCAGAAAGGCAATTATTATTTGTGTAAGGTAGTTATTGTTTTTTTTTCTGAGCCAGTAGTGTTCGCCAAAATATGAAAAACAAACGAATAAAATTTATTTGGTAAAAAAAAAAAACATATTTGGTAGAAATACATACACAAGCTTTTGTTGTATTTTTCGAAAAAATTGTGCTCTTATAATTGAAATTCCATGCTGATATAGAATCATAAAAATAAATTGTTTGATTTGGTTTTTGTTTTTATATTAGAACTTCGATTTTCTTTTAAGGTTATTGTTATATTTTCATTCAAAAATAAATACATATATTCGTACATTATGTTTTTACATCCCCTAGCTATATAAAGTGTAGTAGGGGTAGTTATGACATCGGTCAGAAGTTCAATGTTGAATTTTCACCGGAATTTCAATGTATGAAAATGAAGTAAAAATTTCCTGTCTATCGGTGCTTTGTGTTTTTATGATATGCCCAGGCTTTAACTACTAAGTCATATCATCTCAGACAATATTTAAGACTTACATAGTAGAGTCGGACTGTTGTCCACCCCGAGTGACAAAAGAGCACTCTGGTAATAGGCAATATGACGAGCTGTATCGGCAAAAAATGTTTTATGTAAATTTTATGAATTTGTTGATATAATGAGTGTATCGATACGATACAGCTCATGATTTGAACAAGCAGGACTGAAATGTGATACAAGGAGGATCGGGACATGGCCGTGTCCAATATTGACCTTGAGAGGACAACTACAGGACAATGTTCACGTATAAAAACGGTGGATAACGTCACGTAAAGTTGGTATAGGCAGGTACCTGTAATAAAAACGCAGACGTGGGAGAGATCCGGCAACATGGCATCTCTCTTTAAGAGGTACATCTCCAGTACCACAAGCCTTCTGTCTCTGTACCCTTTCTGGGCAAAACAGAGTCAGTCTTAAGAGAGAAACCGAGTTCCATTATCCTGACTTAAAATTATACATTATATTGTGTGTCTATATTTCCATTCTATAATAAATTACATTATATTGTGTGTCCATATTTTCACTCTATAATTTAATAAATTGGAGAGCTTCTAGCTCTAGTGCTGATATTTTCAGATAGAAAAGATATTACTTCAAAGGACAACCTACAGAGTAATGATTAAAAAACTTAAAACCTTGCCATTACCTGTGCTGTATATATTTGATAAATGAATGATCATTAGAAAAAATATAAATATTTACCTACCCTCTTAACAATACTAGTCATGATTATGATACCAGGAAGAATGAATTTTTTGAAGAATTTTCATTAACTAAATATTATTATTTTCTATTTGAAAGAAGTATAACTCATAAAAATCAACTTCTTTACAGCCTTCTTCCACTTCTTGAAAGCAATAGATAAAATAAAAACATTTAAAATTAATTAAAAACATTTAAAATTAATTAAAAAATTTCAAGTTAGAAGAAAAGAATGATTTTTTTTCTCATTATTCAAAAAATAAATAAAAAAAAACATAATATAAAAGTGTTGTTTTATGTAAAAATAGTGTTGATATTATTATTTAAAAGTTTCTTTTTTTTTGTCAGATCCTCCACCAATATCCTATATGCTCTAATATAATTACTTTTTGTTTGATTTTTATATTAACGAATAACAATATATATATATATTCTTCGTATATTCTTCCTCCATCTTCCTTCCATACAAACAGAGAAATAAATAAATATGTTGATATATATGTATATCAAGGAACGAAGGAGTAATCGTTCCTAAATATCTTAAAGAAATGTAAAATATTTATGATTGAATCAACAATAGTATCTGTTGTATTTATTAATATTATTAATTTTATATTAATATATTTTATTTTTATAGTTATTTTTATTCACTTAATGTATATTTATATTCTAGAATTTAATATCGGTATATCATTTATAAGTAATTCTGATATACAAAATTGTATGACGTATCCAATTACCATGTTTGGTTTAGTGAAAATAAATATTATTATTATTATTGTTATCAGGTTCATTTAAATTTGAACAAGGTTTTCCAGTGGAGAAGTAGGGACACAACAAATGTTTCAAAAATGATTTTCTTATTGTCAAAAAACATCTGGTAAACAAAGATTACAAAAATCTTTTTTTTCTTATAATAATAATATCAAAAATGGACCTTTTCTTAAAATAAAATTATTTTTGCGAGAAGAAAATAAATTTTTGTTGTTAATAAATATATTGTTATAAGGAATAAATCAGTTGTTATAAGGAATAGGTTGAATATGGAGAAATGTTTCTTATAAAACGACGCGTAAATCAGATAGCTTATAAAAATAAATGAACCTTAAAATTTTTTAAATTATATTTCAATATTTTGGTCAGTTGTAACTGAAAAATAATATTAATATAGACATAGAGTTTAATCTCAGACAAATAAATTTATCAATGGGAGGGCGCCGGCAGCTCAGAGGATGATTATCTGGGAGGTAAAAAAACCTTGAGCACACCGTCTTTCGGACGTTAAGCGAGTCAGTGCAATGACAGTAGGCAAAAAAGTCGGACTGATGTCATCAGAGCGATGTCACGCTCTAGTAGTAGGCGATATTACCTCCTAGTTAAAGCCCGGGCATGAGTCTCAATTACTAATTGATCAATGGTGGTAAGGTTAATATCAAAATTGTAACTTTCCAGGCTAGAAATGAACTTGTTATTTGGATTCCAATGAAAGCCACAAACCTGACTCATCAGGATGATGGGCCTCGGGACATCAGACTTATGAATCTTACTGTCTCATTGCGGTTTTAAGAGTCTATGTGGTCAGGTTCCTGTAGTCAAATACAATACTAGACTGGAAGTACAAAAAACTTTGGAATTTTTTTGCTTGATATTCAGATATTTCCATATTTGACTGCACCATAAGAAGGGCAGTTTCGAAAGGACTCGCCGTTGCAACAGACTTGTGGGAGGACACGGCTCCTACGCATTCTGGATACTGACTTATTACCGTTAAGTCGTAATAAACATAAATATACTTAAAATATATTTTTTATTACACTACTAACGTAAAAACTATATTTTTGTCGATAACTGATATTATTATAATTCTTGATAATTATACTTCTTCATTAAAAAAAGTGAATTACCGGTTAGGTGCTGAGGAAGCACGAATTAATCAATTACGTTTTCGCTCTCCCTCCAAAATCAATTCACCGTTTGGGCTAAAACTCAACAATTGACTTACATTGTGGCTTCTGAATTCTCATTGTGTTGATACATTAATTACATCGGCAGTTATTAGTGTAAGTAGTAAAAAAGTAAATAAATTAGTGCTATGTGTGTGTGTCATCTACGTACGTATTATATAACATAACCTATGCCGAAGATCCGTTCTTCCCAGAAAATCACTATTCCGTTTGGCATGACCGTGTCACCTCATTTCCTGTCACTGTGGTGGAAACATGAGTATGGTCACCCTAACTACCATACTTCCTCTAGACATCAGGGAGTATTGTACAAATCATTCATTGGTAATTGTTGTTTTAGTTCACCACCTGACAATAGATTGTTTTTGTATTAGGTTTGCAAAAAGTGTACAAATGGCTCGAAAAACTTTTTACATATTTGTGATGTCATACACTACATTTTATTAGCGCCTATTCTTCACAAAAGTGTAAAAAATAACTGACGGTACGGCAATTATTTCTTTGAAATCGTAGATTTCTGTTTTGGTTTGGTCTACAGAGCCAATTCCAAAACTGAAAACTGTGTTTAATTCAAGATTTTTCTTCTGCACGAATCTATAAGCTTAGATGTTGTAAACATCGAATAAATACAAAAATTTTGCATAACCAATAGTTCAAAAACAAAAAGCCAATCGATTAAAAAGATTAAAAATAGGTTGATTTTTACTAGAGAAAACGAGTGCAAAGTGTACCACCGAAAGTGGTGCCATCTCTAATCCCAGAAAAACACTAAACTATCTTCCCATTCTCTGCGTTTTCTCCTCGCATTTTGAATAATGTAAGTTTTATTTAAAACTGACAGGGTCATTAAGTGGGCACTATTCGAAAATAGTGAATAATGAGTTAGTTAGTTATTATGACTCATGTCCGACCTTTAACTAAGACATCATATCGCCTACTACCAGAGCGCTCTTTTGTCCCTCTGGTGGACATGAGCCCGACTCTACTATGGGTGTCCTAAATTTTGCCTACCCTAAATTTTTATTCACCTAGGGTAGGGGCTTGAACGATTACCTGACATCGTACAGGCTCGAGACCATCGCTTAACGTCCCATTCGAAGGACGGCGTGCTTAAGTTTATTTTACCTCCCAGATAAAATAAACTAAGAGCCTCGATCGGGTTTTGAACCCATATCTTGAGCTCAGAAAGCAAGCACGCATACCACTGAGCTACCGGCGCCCTCTTATGGATTACATATTAAGTCATAAGTAGACTCAGAAATAAGGAAGTTTGAAAAAATTTTCCCTTGTTTTTCACAAAACCTAGTCTAATTTGAACGAAATATAGTTGTTAGGTATGCTCTAAAAATATAGAAATTCGATCTTGAGTTTTTACCGGATTATCATGTTTTCCGATCTCCTGTTTCCATATGAAATTGTATATGTGTATCCGGAACCCCATTAAAAACCCCATGATATTTATTAATTTAAATCTACTGAAAGATACGAGGGGATCAGACGCGAGCTCAACTCAAAATCTGCATTAACTGCTGATATAGTGATGTATCGATATGAAATTTAGTATGAGGATTCAGAAACACTTACGTTAGTTAGTTAGTTATTTGTCCGGGCTTTAATTACGAGATCATATCGCTTACAACCACAGCGCTCTTTCATCATTCTGGTGGAAATGAACCCGACTCTACTTTAAGAGTCCCAAATTTTGTCTAACCTACATTTTTATTCATCTAGGGTAGGAAGGAGTCTATAACGAGTACCTGATATCGTACAAGCTCGGGACCATCGCTTAACGTCCCATCCGAAGGACGGCGTGCTCAAGTTTCTTTTACCTCCCAAATAAAACAAACCGAGGGCTTCGGCTGGGTTTCGAACTCGCGATCTTGAACTCAGTAAGCAAGCACGCATACCACTGAGCCGCAGCACCCTCACATAAAGTTATATAGAATATAATATTTCCATCTATTATATTATTTCTTCTTTCTGTCAATCATAATCTTCCTTTTATAGAACATATTTATTGAGTTCTATATTTAAACACCTAGTAAGTAAACTTACGTAAGTCAACTATTGATTTTGAGCTCAAACGTTTTTGAAGAGAGAGAACGAAAACTTAATTAAATAATTCGTGCTGGGGAAGTACATTGCCAATGATGACGACTTGAAGTATTTAATAGAGAAAATGTAATAAATTCTGCCTAATATAGTGTAAAGTGTGAGTGAGTTGATTTTAAACCAAGAGACAGGGGGGCCTATCGAGCGGAGGTAAGGTAGGTGAGTCAGTGGTGATGAATGCGCCTGCCCAAGGGACCTAAATAGCAGAGGTCAATCTTCAAATATCACATCACCACACCTATATCACATCACATGTGGTATATGGGAGCCCTAGGTCGGTGACATCCTGATCTGGGCAGGAACAGCACCAACAAATATGACAAGACACAAGAGAGCCTTGAGCCGGACTTAGTGATGGGTTCTAGGCTGATGAGGTCTGTCTCATCTGAGAATCGGCATCTAGGCATTGCAAATAAACAACAATATTTCAATTATAGGATGCTCTTTACAACGTAAATAAGAAGTGATTGTCTTCCACTAATTTTACATAAATAAATCTTTCTTGGTGGTAGGCAGATGTAGAGCACTTACTTGTTAATGCTTATGGGTGATTTACACAGAACAGTCGGTTCGTTATTGTGACTCATGCCCGGGCTTAAACTACATATCGCTTACACCAGAGCGCTTTTTCGTCGCTCTGGTGAAGATGAAACCGACTGTTGGGTTTCGAACCCGCGATCTTGAACTTAGTAGATAAGCACTCTACCTCTGAGCTACCGGTGAGTGTTTGTTTGTGGTTATAAAGATTTATTTAAATAATTAATAAAATGTATCAGTCGAACAGAATTTATTTTAACCACAACTAGTTTCGTCAGTCAAGCCGACATCATCGGTGGTGAATCTTATTGGAGAAGAAGTCAAGGGACTGGACATCTATCAGAGACCCCCTGATAGGTGTCCAATCCTTTGACTTCTTCTCCAATAAGATTCACCACCTGATGATGTCGGCTTGATTGACGAAACTAGTTGTGGTTAAAATAAATTATGTTGGACTGATACATTTTATTAATTATTTAAATAAATATTTATAACCACAACAAAACATTCACCGGTAGCTCTTGTCTACTGAGTTCAAGATCGCGGGTTCGAAACCCAACAGTCGGTCTCATCTTCACCAGAGCAGCGAAAAAGCGCTCTGGTAATAAGCGATATGATCTTGTAGTTAAAGCCCGGGCATGAGTCACAATAACTAATCAACTGTTCTGCGTAAATCACCCATAAACATATCGTTGAACTTGATGAAAATATAATATTGTTATTATGAAGATGGATGATATAGTAAGAAGTTATTATTCTGTAAAATTCAACCTGTAGGTTGCAAAATAAAAATGTAGTCTGACCTCACGGATTTTATTATTTTATACTAGCCTGCTTTCGAAGTTGCCCTCATCAATAACAATTTTAAAAACAATTTAAAAAACATAATTAAAAATGTTTAAAAGTAAGTGAATAAATAAGGTAAAATCCTTAACAAAAAGTAACAATTTACAATTTCATGGATGTGGACAAATATGTTATTCCTGTTTTCCATCTGAGTCACAACTCTGATAGGTTTAGCCACCGTAAAGTTTAGAAGTTCCTAGCTGACCTGCGTCTGAAAACTTACGCCTAAGTCTGCCTCATCCTGTGTTTCGTACGACGGAGAGTAGTCTCACTTCCGATCTCTCCTCTAGTCTCTTCTACAACTTCTCTACATACACTGAGTGACGATCTGTCTCTGGTTCTTCTTCGGCCAGGCAAGCCCTCTGGCATTGTCCTAAAGTTCCAATTGCTGCCAGCTCATACCGGATGATAATAAGTAATTCACAAGTTCTGGATGCTCATGTACATTTTCCCATCGATAAATATGGGGAGGTATTATGGTTTGAATCGATTTGGTTGAAATATAATTGATGTAATGATATCATGAGAAGAGAGGGGGGAATGTCAACTATGAGATATCATGCAGGCAAGGCGCTTGAGTAGGCTTGAGTCATAGGCATATGAGAACACACCAAAAAATGGAACTGATGAATGACGCATTCTGACGCACCACCGCATGCATACTACATGCGTCTATTGAATAATTGGTTGAATCAGGTCTCATAGGCGATTATGTAGTTTATTAAAGTGATCCAATCATCAACTCCACCCTATTACAAATGGTGGTTCATCGATAGTTTTTACATAAAAACAAAAAAAACGTTGTCTTTCCACTGTTAAGTATGTTATAATAGTTAACCAGGACCGGTTTTCAACGCAACAGGGTCATCATCAGTGGCACATCCCACCGGTGCAGCGAATAGGCTAAAGGTCTACTGTAGTTCAAAAATAAAACAGTGGGAAGACAACGTTTTTTGTTTCTAAGAGAAATCTCGTCCCATATCTAACTAGATAGATAGATAAACTTTTTATTGAACTAAAGATAACAACCTTTATGGCAATGACTGTTTTATTTTTTTACAAAATACATATTCTAATAGTTATATAAAATAAAAGAAAAAAATATATATATAATTGTAACAAATAAGCAATATTGTAACTAAATAAGAAGATTATAGAAGAAGGACAGAGAAATTTAAAATAAAACTGAAGTATATTAGTAAGAATTGTGCAAAGAAGCAAGATACGGGCGTGTAATGCCCCTCAAGAGAAATGGGGCCAGTACACAGCACAGTCATGAAGGCGAGCAGCGACGCGACTCGGCCGCCAAAGACCCGGACGCCAGAAGACCACACAATAATTCCAAAAAATAAGATAAATCTTGATGTGAGCATAATTCGAGAAACACCCTATATACCTACTCGTATACAGCAACTTTTCGCCATTCGAACAGATTTGCCAGTGCAGTTCATCCGCAATTACATAAATAAATTGTGCTGAAAATATGAAAAGTCGGAGAAAAATCATAATGATTTCGTCTTTTACCTTACTTTAGAAAGTAAATGGAAAAGACGGGAGCAAACTTCTGTAATAAAACTTTCGAAATATCGGAATTACAGTCTATAAAAACATAGACGTTTATATAATTTGCTAAGAACTTGTCTAAATACGTTTATATAATGTCGAAAACTCCTTCAAGTTACGAAATCTTTTACAATCCTCTTTTCAGAGACTTATTTCAGTAGGTATATCAAGTCAATACAATTACGTAAGTACACTTACGGAAGTTTTATTGACGGTAGACAAACCTCTTAAGAAATATCATCTCTCCCCGTTCCTGTCACTTTCGAAATGAGACAAGGAAGAACAATTGGAAAGTTAGGGGTTGGACAGTTGAGCTCTGTAACTGCTTAACGTCTCCTATAAATTACCTCGACGCCGTAACCATGTTTTTGTCTCCTTTTACGGCCCCCCAGGATGGTCCGATAGCCCTCCACTTGTCAAATAGGCCTCACAATTGGTCTGAGGAAGTTTTACTATCAATTTGAATCCTTCTCTTCCCTAAACTGTATTCCTCAGATAGTAAATGGGCTTTTTACAGATCATATAACTGAGATGACGACTTTGATGATCACTATATTGTACAGCCTTCCTCAACCTAGTTGTTCTTGTGATTCATGCCCGGGCTTTACTACCAGAGCGCTCTATATTTGCTCTGGTGGACATGAGTCCGACTCTACTGAGGAAGTTCTAATTTTTGTCTTTCCTGGTTTAGCTACCTAGGATAGGGGTCGGCCGTAGTATCGATGTAACGATACGACAGTTCATATGTAAATTCAATGTGCAACGAACAGCAAATTTACTTAATATTTTTAGCGTGCCGATTTAATCCTTGAATAAAGCCAAAGAAAACAATATAGATACTGTAATTTTTTTTTTTTTTTTTTTTTTTTTTTTTTTTTTGCCTATTGTTCGATGCATATTAGCCATTTCAATGTGTTATCTAATTATTTACAACATCCATGGCCCCGGGAGGGAGTTCTATCTACAAAATACTTCCGGACGGGACTCGAACCCGCAAACCATGGTGAGACCATGTGACCAAAGCCCTACGCTCTAACCCCCACGACCATCATGGCTCCCTTACTTTCATTTTATAAAACGTAGTTTATTTCTATCAATCTCATACAAACACCAAATATCAAAACAACACAACTAAATCACGATCAACGAAACAAAATACTAAAGAAAGCGTGCTCACATTTGTCCAGCCAATTTATTAAAACAAAATAATATGATAACTTATAACAAAATATCTAAATAACTAATCAAACTTATACTATTATTATTATATTTAAAAACACTAGGAATTAATTAAATATGTGCTGGTGATGACCGGATTCTCCCCTCACGCCTCACTGTTCTTTCGACGCCCCGCCTCCTGGTCTTCCTCCTCTGCTGGACAGTGGATGGTTGGGCAGTGTGGTGGGAGGGTCAGCGCTGGTCTCCCGCCGCCTCCTCCCCTCTCCGAGTGGTATATGACACTGTGCGGGAGTCCTACTGGTGCTGTCCTCGTCCAGTTTCTTATATATTTTTAATTATTTTATTTACTTATTTTTTATTTTATTTTTTTATTTATTTTTTATTTTTATTTTTTTGTTTTATCTCTTTCATTTTATGCTTTCTGTTTATTCATCTACCACTGATTTATTACGTATTCTATCTATTTATTTTTGTATATGTTTGCTATTATTTTGTATTATTCATTTCTTTTTTGCTTCTTATTATGTTTTTAATATTTTGTATTACTTATTATTTCATCATGTCATCTTAGTCATCACTTCTGCTTGTTATTGTGTTTATACAGATTGTAGAATAAATAAAAGTAAAAAAAAAAGTATATATATACAACGAATTATACACTAAAAAAAAATTGTTCCTTTAAAAGCATGTTTAAAATGGAATTAAATTTGGACAAAGGAAAGGGAGAATTGGGAAGTTTAACACAAAAACCCTAATAACTGCCGATGTAATGAATGTGTCGACAGAGTATTTAGTATGAAGATTTAGGAAACACTATGTAAGTCAAATATTGAGTTTTAGCACTAATGGTCCATGAATTTGGAGGGAGAGCGAAAACATAATTTATTAATTCGTGCTGAGGAAATACATGGACAATGATTCATTTATAAAATGAACATAAAAATACTTACACATTGAAATAAGATTTACTCAGTATATGAAGAAACATAACTGCAACTATGCATCGTATGATGCCGTATTGAATTTAGTAAATGAATACACATTGCGTATAAATACTAGATTTATGCAAAAAACTCTCTAAATATTGGACAGCCTGATTTAGTGATGAAATGACGCATTGTAGACTGCCAAGAGGGACATGTCCCCTAGAAGGCCTCATTCCTCACCGAGAACCTTAAACGGTATTACGTCTTTATCAACTTTTTTTTTTACTTTCCCATTGGGAAAATTAACTATGTAATCATGAAAAAGTTCGAAACGAACGAACTTTGTTTTCATGTGTTTTTTCACTCTTTTTACCTAAAATCCTTTTTGCCAACGACCTCATCATGTCTCTTTTCTTAAAATTCCATTCTAAACTATCCTACCATGAAAATCCTTTTGCCCAATCTTTGTCATCTCATTCTCATCCCGACAACCTTCCCCGAAGGCTAAGGCGGTTCTGGCCGAGAGATCTGTTAGCGACTACTTAGAGAGTGCTGGCCTCTGACTCGATTCTCCTCTCAATTCTCACATTAAGCTCTTGCCATTCTTCTCGGTCTGCCACCACTGCTGGTCAGAGGCTGGCAGAGCGAGGTGGTTCGGGGGATCACCCAGGCTACCATGTCCTCTTCTTCCTCCATTAAGCTGGAGAAATGAGGATGGCCTCATCGCTGTGGTCTGTCGGGAGATCTCGAGCTAAATTTATATTTTATATATTGTATTTTTATTTGAATTTTTATTATTATATTACTTTTTTTCAAATAAATTGTTATCATTGTACATCTTTTTTTATTGTATATATATTATATTTATTTTGTTATTTTCTTAAATATAAGAAAAGCTTCCCCTCTTCCCTGCGATAGGTATCGTCGTTAGAGGGTTATGTATTTACATATAAAGTTTCGTGTCGATACATTAATTCTATCGAGAGTTATCGTGTTTACAGACACTCACACAGACGGACAAACACACCGACTTTTTTTTTCATATTGGGAATCTAGAGGTTGGAAATCATGAAATTTCGCAAAGGCTTTTTGACCGATTACATAACTTATATTATATACTATATGCATTATATACTCCGTGCAGCTGGAAAGTATAAGATATGTGCAGGTCGGAGCTGCACTGACTTTCTCTCTTAGTGCTGTTTGAGTACTTGGACCTTCGAACTTTTAGCCTCACGGTAAATCCGCTACTGTCACTTTCCTTATTGTCTGATTCTGTCAACTGCTATTCCCTTGGATGCTGCGTCAGCATTTTCATTCACATTTGAAGAATGGGATTAGTTAAGAGATGATAAGGAGACAAACAGTAAGTTGACAGGTTGACTTGTGAATGGGTGGCTAACTGGATGGTGGAGGCACGTGTAGACTGTTGAGACAACACTTAGGGCTGGGACCGATGAGGGTTGGTCGGTCTTCAGAGGGGTGCAGTCTGACGGAAAGGGAAGTGTTACCTTCCGGCAGCCACCCCCAGATAACATGGCTCCATCCATCTATCCCCCCTGGTCAACACACCCTCTATCAAGTCGACAAAATCCAATCAAAAATACAATATCGCTCCAGATCGCGGGTTCGAAACCCAACCGAGTTCCATAGGTTTTTACTTCCTAAGCTATACGAAGTATAAGGGATGTTATGTAATCGGTCAGAAATTCAATTTTTTCACTGGAATTTCATGTATTTCGACCCTTTGTTTCCAAAAAAAAAAAAAAAAATGTTCTGTCTATCTGTGTGTTTGTGTGTAACTCCCGATAGATTGAGGTTAGGTTAGGTTAGGTTTTATGACTCATGCCCGGGCTTTAACTACGAGGTCATATCTCCTACTACCAGAGCGCTCTTTCGTCACTCTGGTGGACATGAGCCCGACTCTACTATGGGTCCTAAATTTTGCCTACCCTAAATTTCTATTCACCTAAGGTCTTTAAGGGTCTTTAACGAGTACCTGACATCGTACAGGCTCGGGACCATCGCTTAACGTCCCATCCGAAGGACGCCGTGCTTAAGTTTATTTTACCTCCCAGATAAAATAAACTAAGGGCCTCGGTCGGGTTACGGGATAGGACGATAGATTGATGTATCTAAACGAAATTTTACGAGTGAACCTAGAACCCAATAAGAACAACATCTATTGATTTTCAATGATACTTAACATTTTTTGCAGAGGTATTGTGAAACAATGAAAAAATAAAGGAAAACGTAGGTGTTTAAAAAAAAAAATATATTGTCTCACAAAATGTATATAATATGGGAGTACTTTCGGTATTGCTAACATCTTCAGCCACGACTTAACAAATACTAAATGGAAGTGTACATTCCATTATACTACGTAGCTGGAGATGGTAGCAATACCGAATGTCCCATATAATATATATTTTGTGAAATAGGCAATATTTTTAAAAAACATACGTTTTTCTTAATTTTTTAAATTATTTTCAGCCATATCGGCCCAAAAAGAAGGAAAGGCTCAACACAGAAACTATAATAACCGTTGTAATGAATGTATCGATTCAAAATTTCATATGTAATTTCAAAAGCCCATAAGGACAATAACTATAAATTTTCCGCTGTATTTCGCCGGAAAGGAGGGTGGGATCAGAGGAGGGGGGCTTAACTCAAAAAACACAATAACTGAAGTTGTGATGAATGTATTGACACAAAATGTAATATGAGGATTTAGATGTCGCTGTGTATGTACTGTTGATAAATAGCCCAAATGGTCGATTGGTTTTGGAGGGAGAAAGAAAATAACCGTACTGGGGAAGTACAACACCGGTGATCCACCGAGGACTTAAGAATTAGTTAACTTGGTTCACAAGAAATTTCCATTAGTCAGCTGAATGTTTAAATGTAGGACTTACATCCGCTTTGTGCAGTTAATTTGCCATACGTTTTATTGATGGATTTCCACACACTATGGCTTCCATATGATTTCCCTAAGCTCCATGACGACGTCTGAAGCCCCCTCACCCCTCAGCAAAGAGACGATGAGACATTGCCTGAGACGGTAGGCAGTTCTAGCTCCACGTGGTGTTGGGGGGCGGCAGAGCAGGGGGCAGCGACCCCGCTGACGTCAGCTACCGCCCCCAGTAGCTAGGGGTGTAATGGGGCGAAACACGCCATAGTCAAGGATGAGTCTACCCACCACATCGTGGCATTGCGGGCTTCCAGAACAAAGGGGATGGCAATATGCTCCCTGTATCTATGCCGCTCCTATCAGCTCCGAGTAATGAGGGATGTTTAGTGTTTGAACTGGAATCAAGACCGGAGTCTCCTTGCTAACAAACCTTCTAAGCATCTTTTACAACCCCAGCTAAATAACGTATAGAAGGAGTTATGTAATTTCGGTCAGAAAATCGATGTTTTCACTAAAATTTCATGTTTTCCAGACCCTTGTGTGTTGTGTAAACACAGTAACTCCCGATATAATGAACATATCGACACGAAATTGTATATGTTTAGTCAGAACCCCATAAAGACAACTATTAATTTTCCGTGGAAATAGCTGTAGGGAAGGGAGGATTCGGAGGGGATATCCGAGGGGGCTTAACACAAAAACCTCAATAACTGCTGATGTAATTATTAATTGAATATATCAACATGAAATTTTATATTTAAATACAATATTTAACCTTCGTGTGTGGTAATTGTTGTCAAGATAAAGCGTGTTTCGTGTAAGACATGTGTGAGGGTTCCATGTCAGTCTTTGATACAATGTCAGTCCTAGGTATCGTACAGTATTTTTTTATTTTATAACTTTATTTCTTTTATTTTTTTATGTTCTTGCCTTCAATTAACATTAATTTTCGTCCCGAGGACCTACCACTGGGTGGCCTTCCTCTCACATGCCATTCACGCCAACAATTCAATATCTACCATCATAGATGCTGGTTGTTGCACCCTAGCAACAGTTGCATCTTTATAATTAAAAGACAGAAAAAAAAAAAAAAATTTAATTAAAAAAATATATATATAGGTATTAAATAAAATATTTATATAAATATATAAATAAAAATATTAAATATTTATATTTAATTCAAAACCCCTTAAGGAATACTAATTTTTTACGAAATCGGGCGTAAGGAAGCAGAGGAGGAGGACGACTCAAAAACCCTAATAATACCGTTGCATGAAACGTCACACAATTTAGTATTGGATTCAGAAGCCCTATAGAGGAGAGAGAAAACTTAATTGATTAATTCATGTTCGGATAGTACGTACATTGCCATTGGTGATTCACCGTAAATTTTTATTTTAAAGAAATATCTTAATTGAAGATATTTCCCATCAGAAGGTTATCCGTTCTAACAGTTGTTTATGCGTGGTGGAGGACATTGAAGATACAGAACCGTTATGGAAGCTGGAAATGCAATATTAAGTGGTAGGTGTGGAAGAAAGTGTGACGCCACCGGACTTACGTAATCTAAGTCGATGAGTCAACTTACCGCTTCAAGTAATGGATGATACTTGGCTACTTTACATTTCCACCTTCACCTTAGTTCAAATCAAATATTCCTCTTAACTCAATCAAACTTTAAACCTCAACTATACGATAAAATTGGAGATAAATATTGACAAAAAAGAAGAAAAAAAAAATTTAGAATACATGAAAAATGTTGATTCCGCTTTCTTATCCGGATATGACCTTTATTAACTACATAGTTTGGCAGGCTGGTATATCAAGTATCTAACCAGCGATGTTAATCTATATACCACCGGGGTTCCAGACGGCGCACGGCGGGGATGCTTACAGCGGTCTAACCAGTGATGGCAACAAGTTGACCAGGAAGATTCTGCCAGTCAGAAAGAATAGGAAGTAGAGCAGCATGAGGCAGATGATTCCAGGTAGCAATGTCTGTTGGACCGAATCCATTCTCTACTGTCTTAGGTGGTTCCAGAAGAACGGTTTCAAATAACGGCTTTAGGAACATTATCCCGGGACAAAGACTCCATTAACCTTTACTGGACCCTTAGAAAGAAGAAGGACGGGTTAGGTTATACTGGAGTTTTCGAAGAGCAAGAAGTGATATAACTTAAATATTTGAGGAGGGGTGATCAGGCGTGTGATCGAATAAAACAACTTGTGGAATTTCTGTCAAGCTTTCAGCACTGAGTGTGCCCTCTTCAAGGTATAAATATATAAATAAAATATATTATTGCGTTAGTGTATGTAGATATAAATAAAGGACATGACATAATTGTGACTAAACCAATAATTAACATTAAATAATAAGCATGAAAACAAACTGAAATATTATATTTAAACAGAAAACAATATAAACTAATTATAACTTATAACCAATATATGCTGTCACATAAAATATAAGTATAGAAATAATCAGAATATAAATATAGAAATAAAACGAAAATCAAATTATAAAAAAATATTTGACACCTCGATTCAGACACTACATTAAAACAACATCGGAAGAAAATGTTCTTCGTTGTAGGAGAAAACACGAACGTCTGTTTGAAATAATTCCTTATTACTTCTAAAGCTATCCGAAGTATGATAGCTTTGGAAGTAATAAGGGTATGGGGGAAGTTATAGGGGAAGTTATGTAATCGGCCAAAAGGTCGATGCGGAGATTTCAACAAAATTTCTTGTATTCCTGCCTCCAGATTCCAAATATAAAAAAAAAATGTCTGTTTGTGTGTGTGTCTGTGAACATGATACCTGGAATGAATATATCTACACCAAATTTTATTTGAGAATCCAGAACCCTCTAACGACCACACCTATTGATTTTCAGCTAAATCGGCCAAAGGGAAGAGAGGGATTAGGGATGAGGCATAACTCAAAAACTCTAATAACTGCCGTTGTAATAAATGTGCTAACCCGAAATTTCATATGTGAACTCAAAACCCCATAAAGACGACACTAATTAATTTTCAGCGGGTTCGGCAGAAAACAATGGGATCTGAGAGGGCCTTAACTCAAAAACCCTAATAACTGCCGATGTAATAAATTTATCGAAACGAAATTTAGTAGGTATGAGAATTTAGGAGCCCCTATGTAAGTCAACTGTTGAATATTAGAGCTAACGATCGACAGGTTTTGGAAGGGGATCGAAAAGTTGATTGATAAATTCGTTCTGGGGAAGTACATTTCGGGTGATTCACTGACAATTTTTTTCATTGTCATTACTTGGAGTCTACTTCCATGACTAAGTTTAGACTATACATTTCTTATGAAAGTCACTCTCAAAACTGAGCCAGACTGAACCGCCAATACATTAGTTTCATATCCGCAGTAATTTAATGTATGTAATGTATGAAATGTGTTTGAGGGAGGGGAGAGACAGTGATCTGTACAAATGTGGTTGGTAGAAGAAAAGTCCTATCATTATATTCTCGTTTACTTCATCATTTTTCATCTTTATGGTTCATCACAAAGAGAGTGGTAATTGAAACCATAATGACCCCAAAATTATTCAAAACCAAACATTTTTGGCGCCAGGCACCAACTGCCAACTGCCTCACTTCAACTGACTCATATTCCACTGTCCATGAAGCTATTCTCATGCAAACCAACTTGTTAATGAGAGATGTGCTAACACAAAATTTAGTTTGGTTTACATTTTGTTTATTTAAGTTTGGTTTCAAGGTGAATAGGAATAGAACTATTGAATATTTAATATTCATATGTCAGATCAAACATGGAACATTATTTCATATTATTTGCGGTTTTTGTGGAACTTGCTAGTAAATAAATAAAATAAAATAACTTTATTGACATTCTTTTAGAACAAAAGCCTCTCCTTTTGGAGGTTTTGAGTTTACTGCTTTTTCAACAGAAGAAATCAGAAAAGCAATCCGAAAAGAATTCGAAAGAAAATCAGAAAAAAATGTTTTTTTAAAAATTATACATGAATGAAAAAAATGGAAAAAAAGAAAAATGACAACTAGTTGATATAGAATTTTAACGATTGTTCCTAAATGAAATTATTTCTTAAATAATACTGTTACACATTTGTTCCATCTTTGCTGAGGATGTACACTGATTTTTTTTCGGTTTCAGTAAGCTAAGAACACTAGCAAAAAATCAGTGTACATCCTCAGCATTTCCATTTCGTTATCCGTTTTTGCTTTCCCTCTAAACAAAAATCGACTCTTTAGACTAAAACTCGATAGTTGATTTTCATTGGAGCTTCTGTATTCTCATACTAAATTTTGTGTCGATACATTTATTACATCGATAGTTTTCAGGGTTTTTGAATGTAATTCCCTTTGACCAATTTCGTTGAAATTTATTAGTTGTTGTTCTTATGGGGTTTTGAATTTAAATGAATGAATAACTTTATTGCTCATAAAGAATTATCTTATAGCAAGGAGTTCGATACATAAACATAAATACAATTTCTGAATAATAAGGAATAAAATAAAATAAAACAAAGCAGATAATATTAACTAGCAAAACAATACTAAAATAAAATATAATTATATACTAATGAAAAGGTTAAATTAAAATAGGTAAGTTTAGTATTTTAGAATTTTTCTTAGCTTCAAGGTTGTTAGGACAAACAAATAAATATGATGAAGATTCTGTTCATTTGAGACTAATCGTAAGTTGTGGAGATATGCCTGTTTCTGACTATCGATACTGGAGTGAATGGTGGCTTGACGTGTTTTTTGTGCTCTGTCAAATTTTGAATTTAAATATAAAATATGTTGATGCTGTCTTGATATTGACAGTTATTTGATTGTTTCTGTTCAGCTCTCTTTGCTTTTTTACTTCCCCAGCAAAACAAAGTAATTTCATGTTTTCTGAACTGTAGATTCCAATTATGAAAAAAAAAAGGCTATCTAACTATGTGTCTGTAAACACGATAACTCCCGATTGAATGAATGTATCGACATGAAATTTTATATGTCAATTCAAAACACCATAAGGACGTCACTTATTAATTTTCAGCAATATCAGACGAAGGGAAGGGGCTCAATTTAAAAACTCTAATAACTGCGGATACCTTGATTTTCTCGATACAAATCATAGTATGAGGATTTAGGAGCCCCTATGTAAGTCAACTGATGAATGATAGCGCAAACGGTTAACTGGTATTGGAGCGTGAGCAAAAAATATTTGATTAATACTTTCTGGGGAAGTACATTGCCGGTGATTTACCGACACATTTTTTTTCTTTATTCTTGTAAGGAGGCGGTCGAAAAACATCGCGTGAAAAATCTCTAAAAATAAATTTCTGACCGCTTACATAACTTCCCTAATACTTTTTATGGCTGGGGAACTCAACAGTATTAACAGGCCGTACACATTGCTGTGGTTGTCCTGTATGCACCATGACTATTATAGACTATTTTCCCACACGGCTCCAAACGAATCTCATTGTCAAATAGTGTCCCCACCGGAACTTGTAACGCTGATATTTGAATGGCCTCGCCTCCACTTCCGCAGCTCAGGGGATACACTTCTGCCCGTCATTTCCGTTTTCCGCCACTTGTAAATAAATAAATACCTTCTAATTTCCCGCTGTACAAAGTATAGGGGAAGTTATGCAATCGGCCAAAAATTAGACGCTGAGTTTTCAATGGAATTTCATGTTTTCCGACCTCTAAATTCTAAATATATAAAAAAGAATGTCTGTGTGTTCGTGAATACGATAACTCTCGATAGAATGAATGTATCGACACGAAATTTTATTTGTGCGACCAAAACCCCACCAGGACAACACCAAGTGTAGGATGGGATTAAGGAACAGACTAACTCAAAAACTCTAAGAACTGCCGTTATAAGGGCATTCATGAGGGCATGTCAAATTTCAGCAATGCCGGCTGAAGGGAAGGAAGGGTTTAGGGAGGGAGCGAAAAGTTAATTGTTTAATTCGAAATGAATTTATCGACACAAAATTTAGTTGGAAGATTCAGGAACCCCTATGAACTGTTGAATATTTGTCCAAACGGACGACTGTTTTTGGAGGAAGACTTAACACCTGCGACAAGGGCGGATCCGGGGTTTTCATCAGGGGGAGGGTAAAATTTCGTTGGTTCAAGATTTGGTTGTTATACCTTATTCAGAAGAGGATAGGTTAGGTTTTATGACTCATGCCCGGGCTTTAACTACGAGGTCATATCGCCTACTACCAGAGCGCTCTTTCGTCACTCTGGTGGACATGAGCCCGACTCTACTGTGGGAGTCCTAAATTTTGCCTACCGTAAATTTTTATTCATCTAGTGCAGGGATTTTTTTAACGAGTACCTGACATCGTACAGGCTCGGGACCATCGCTTAACGTCCCATCCGGACGTCCCATAGGACGCCCCAGATAAAATAAACTAAGGGCCTCGTTCGGGTTTCAAAGCCACAATCTTGAGCTCAGAAGACAAGCAAGCACCACTGAGCTACCGGCATCATCCTATTCAAAAGATTTGTAAGGATGAAGGGCAAGAGGGTTAATATTTTGGCTGGTTTGACGAAGCGCATGAATTAATAATAAGACTGAAATATCATAATAGTAACTTGTTGAATAACAGTCTGAGTCTGTAAACGAATGACGTCATTAAAGTCTGTGAGCAAGACCGCAAGAGGTCCTTCGCTCATCACTGGAACGTATTTCCCAATTTAACGTGCATATTTCTTTATCCTTAACGAAACTGCTAATTCTGCTTTTAACCCCCCCCCCCCCCCCCCCCCCCCCTTGTATCCGCCACTGCCTGGGGAAGTTCACTACTGGTGATTCACCGACAATTTTTCCCCCCCAGTCTTACGGTTCAGATAGTCTATCATCATACTCTGCTCAAATCCTTTCCCCCCTCAATAAATTCTGTCATACCACAGTTTTCCTCAACGGCCGTATAGATATGTATATGTGTTGTGTGTTTATCCTTATCCTAACTAAAGGGGGGGAGGGGGGGCGGGCGGAAGTTTCATTGAGGCCTAGATTTAATTGTATCGTTTGGTTGGTTGGTTGAAGAGGCGAATGAGAGAGAGGAGGGGATGAGTCAGACTCAGTTGGAGCCCTAACCTGCTCTTGTGAGGACGTTGTTTCTGTTTGTCTGTTCAATTCGCTCGTTCCGAGTTCTTTTCTCAAGAGAAAAATTCAAAAAAAAAAAATAAATAAATAATAAACCGAATTTGGGAACCATGACTACGGATAACTGACCCCATTCTTCTGCTAAAATTCAACCTGACTTCATAGTCCGGATACCCTAACACAAGGTACGTAGACATCCACCCTGACATCACCTCTATTTATATTGCACTCCTCCCTGATATCATCGCTATTCTCATTAACTAATTATATATTACACTTATAATAATTATTATTAACCAGAAATGTTGCTAAGTAAAAAATTACTACCAAAAAAATGTCTTTTAAGACGTTTTTTCAAAATATTTAATCTGTGTTTTTTTTCACTATATTAATTTTATTTTAGGGAATGAAAACAATAACATTTAAGAGGTTATTTGTGTCTTATGGAGAAGAGGTATATCATGTATGTGCACACAACTATATAGTTCTTTTTTAGGCAGCCTAATATTACCTTTTTTAATTGCCTGAGGGCAATCTCGAAAGCCGGCTAACACAAAATAATAAAATTTGTGAAGTCAGACTATGTTTTACTTCCCCAGCTGTATACGAAGTATAGTGGCTTATGTCATCGAGCTCATGTTTCTAAAAAATTAAATATTTGTGTGTGTCTGGGAACAAAACGCAATAAAATTATATATTGATACAAAATTTAGTATGAGAATTCAGAAGCCCTTATGTAAATCAACTATTGATTTTTGATTGGTTTTAGGGGGAGAGCGAAAACTTAATTGATTAATTTCTTGTGGGGAAGCAAACTGAAATAACTTCTCACTACATCAGCCATATTCACAATAACAAAGCCATATTCAAACAGTTATTATGAGTCATGTCCGGGCTTTAACTTAGAGGTCTTACCGTCTACTACCAGAGTGTTCTTTCATGGTGGACATGAGCCCGACTCTACTAATCTGTGTCTCAAATTTTAACTATCCTAAAATTGTATTCATCTAGAATAGGGAGGGATCTTTAATGTGTACCTGATATCGTACAGGCTCAGGACCGTCACTTAACGTCTAATCCGAAGGTTTAAGTCGGCCTTACTCGGCCGGGTTTCGAACCCGCGACCTCGACATTCAAGTACATTTGCTCTTCTTGGAACAAAATGGCTTCTTTAAGCAAAAATTTACGTTGATATTTAAACACTGCTCATCGTTAAAATGTTTGTTCTTATTAGGATGCCAAAGTATTTTTCAGAATATTATGGTTGGATGACGGTAACCAAGTTTTTCGCCGACCGACCTATTCTTCTTATATTTCAGTATTAGAATTTTCGGTATAATTTCGTATCGCTATTGGAAGTAATAATTGTCAAATCAGGTGTCAAATTTAATTCTTGGTAAATTGATAAGAGATTTGCATACCTTCTTTTTTACTTTTTTAAAAATCTGATTATTTATTACAAATTATTACTTTTTTAATACATAGTGAGGGCACCGGTAGCTTAGGTGTAGAGTGTTTACCTTCTGAGCTCAAGATCGCGGGTTCGGAATTCAGCTGAGGCTCTTCGGTTTTGATGGGGAAAAAACCTTGAGCACGCCTTTCTTCGGATGTGACGTTAAACGATGGTCCCGAGCCTGTGCGATGTAAGGTACTCCTTAAAGACACCTAGCCTATGTGAATAAACCTGGGTAGGCAACATTTAAGACTCCCATGGTAGGGTCGGGCTCATGTCTACCAGAGCGATCTTTCATGATGGAAGATCGCTCTGGTAGTAGCGATTTGACCTCATAGTTAAAGCCCGGACCTAATAAAACCCTAATTCATTAAATTATATAAGAATAATTTCTTACGTATTTGTTATTTTTATTATTATTATTATTATATTAGTTAAACGGATCTAATAACAACTATTATCATTCAAAAAGGAAAGACATGAGGACAACATCGAAAGCCGGCTTCATTTTGCAAACTGTCTTAACTTAATCTTCTTCACTTTTTTGACAATAGTTGTCATTACAAAAACAGGAGAAGGTACTTACGTATTAACGCCACCGCAGCAAATCAATCAACATGTATTTGTAAATTAAAAATTATTAAAGCTATTTATTTACTTTTGCACTTTATATTTATTATTAGCACGTATAATTATTGGTTTTGTAATATGAGGGCGTACCGCCCGCTTGATTGATAATCTGACCCTCCCGTCGTTCAAATCATAATATTATTTAGTTAGTTCTGGTATTAAGACTTTATATATTTGCGCATTTGCAGTGCGATTAATACGTTAATACGCCGATGCGATTAATGCGTTAATACGCCGCCGCGCAAATATATAAAGTCTTAAAACCAGAACTAACTAAATAATATTATGATTTGAACGACGGGAGGGTCAGATTATCAATCAAGCGGGCGGTACGCCCGCATATTACAAAACCAATAATTTTACATGCTAATAATAAATATAAAGTCAAAAAATAAATAAATAGCTTTAATAATTTTTAATTTACAAATACATGTTGATTGATTTGCTGCGGTGGCGTTAATACATAAGTACCCAGGAGAATAAAAATATGTTAAGATAACTATAATATTTATTCCTGAAACTATTTGTTGTAATCAAAATCATATAGATTACTTTAATATATATCATTTTATGATTCCACAATCATTATGTATTATATCCCCGAGACATTCCTTAGTTTAGTTTGTTAAGAAAAAAAAAAGTTGTGAATCACCGGCTTAATAATACTTACCCTCTTCCCTTTGACCGATTTGGCTGAAAATATATAGTTGTCGTCCTAACATGGTTTTGAAAACATAAATAAACTTCCATTTTCAGCCTTCTGAATTCAAGATCGCGGGTACGAAACCCGGCCGAGGCCCTTAAGTTGTTCGATACATTCATTCAATCGAGAAATGGGAACTTCTGTTCTGGGAACACACACTCACAGAAAACTCAGCATGGAATTTCTGATTACATAACTTCTTCTATACTTCTTGTTGCTGTGGAAGTAAAATACTTTGAAGCTTCATTCATAAAGATGAATGAAAAACTGCTAGAATGGTGAATGTTACATCGGTTTTATAATAGAATTTAAAGTATTTATGCTAAAGTTTTAAAAATGAAACTATTTCTCAACTGTTTATTGTGAATGAATATGAATATATGGGTCACATTTAAGAGGATTCCATTCAAAGAGAACACTTGATCAAATAAGGTTATTGTGTCAAACGTTAAATAATGTGCGTACTTTTTACGCTTCTACTGACAAACCCACATTCATTATAGAAATTATTTTATTCATTAAATAATTCATTTAAATTTAAATAATTATCTGAATGCTGTTTGTTGTTGTTTTTTTGACTCATGCACTTTAACTAGGAGGTCATGTCGCCTACTACCAGAGCACTCTTTCGTCGCTATGGTGGACACGAGTTTACTATGGGAGTCCTAAATTTTGTTCGGGAACATGACTTAAAGTCCCATCCGCGGGACGGTGTGCTCAAGGGTTTTTTACCTTGATAAAAAACTTAAGGCATAATAGTGTTAGTTGTGACTCATTTCGCCTACTACCAGAGCACTCTTTCAACCACAGCAATTGGTACTTTTTATTTTCCCAGCTATACAAAGTAAAAAAGGATCGGTCAGAAATTCGACACCAAGTTTTCAATGAAATTTCATGTTAGTCTTGATTCAAAAAATGGAAAAAAATCCTGTCTATGAGTGCGTCTTTGTGCGCACGATAACTCCCGATAAAATGAATGAATGTATTGACACGAAATTGTTTGTGTTTCCAGAACTTTATAAGGACGACACCTATTCATTAAGCTTAACACAAAAAGTTTAATAACAGTAAATGTATGTATCGACACGACATGGTTGCAAAAAGGGAGTCGTATTGAATCTGGGCCTCCCTGGCTGGGCTTTCTTTTAGCACTCCAGAAATCAACCCTTTCTCCGCCATCTTGGAAAGATTAGCATGTAGATTGATCCTCACTAGATGAGCTATATTTGGCTCATTGTTGTTCTTTTAATCTAAACCTTTTTTTGTGTGTTATCTCCATCTTTCTCCGAAGGTCGGAAGTCTTATTTTTGTGTTATTTTTTTCTATTCCGTTAGTGTTTTTTGTTTTTTCGGGAGTCTATTTAACAAACAACTACACGTTATTTGTGCGTTCACTAGGTTAAAGGGGGTTTTCTTATGTTTTTTTTTTTTTTTGTTATCGAAGTTGTAGGTTTTACTTCAGCTATACGAAGTAATGGGATATATCTCGTGAAGCGAGTGACAAAATATTGACACGAATTCTTTGTGTTTCCAGAACGACACCTATTAATTTTCAGCCAAATCTGCTAAAAGGAAGGGACTTAACACAAAAAGTCTAATAACTGTAATGTATATATCGACACGACATTCAGTATGCGTATTCACAACCCCATATGGATGACCCATTGATTTCAGTCAAATCTGCCTAAGGAAAGGGGGCGTTAGGGGCTTCTAATCCCAAAAACGAATGTACCGACAAGAAATGTTATATTTCAATTCAAAATCTTAAAGGGATAGCGCTTATTAATCGGTCGAAGGGGAGGGGGAGACCAGAGTAGGGGGACTCTACCGATTTAACAACGTATAGACCTAAAATTTAGTATGAGGATTCAGAAGCCACTATGTAACTCAAATATTGATTTGCTTTGGAGGGAGAGCGAAAACAAAATTGATTAATTTGTGCTGTAAAAAGTTCATAGCCGATGATTCACTGACGACGTTTTCATTGTCTTTTGAACATTGAAGGCCTCTAGCATTTTGTTTATTCTTATCAAATTATGTATGCGATTATTTTTGCATAAATGACGTTAAGAACCTTTGTTTCTGTTTTGAATATCTCTTTGGTTGGACGATTTTTTTCAGGAACATAAGTTTGGTTGACTGCCTCTCAAGGCCAAGTTTTATATAAACTCCAACTTATTGCAGATTAGGGGGTGAAATTATGTTTTGTCTTGTTAAAATATTTTAAACGACTAATTTTTCGATAGGACTTATAAATTTCGCATAAATTAAGCAAAAATATAAAAGAAATAATTTTTGTGTCGATACATTCATTATATCGGCAGTTTTTGGGGTTTTTGAGTTAAGCCCCCTCTGATCTCCCCTCCATTTCTGCTGATTTCTTTAAAATATAACATCGTATTCCTCTGAGTTTTTACTTCAGATATACCAAGTATAGGGGAAGTTATGTAATCGGTAAAAAAATTTGATGCGGAGTTTTCAATGAAATTCCATGTTTTCCGACCTCCAAAAAAGGAAAATAAAAATTCCTATGAGTATGTGTCTGTGAACACGATAACTCCCGATAGAGTGAATGTATCGACACGAAATTTCATATGTAAATTCTAAGGACGACACCTATTGATTTTACGCGAAATCGGAAAAAGGGAAGGGAATTCAACTCAAATACTATCCTCTCAAAGCAAGGAACATAACGCCTACTCGGATCGTGAGGAGCTGGTTTTGAGGACCACAAGCTGTTATGGAGACTGGCCGATAGTTCCTTGATATTAGCGCATGACTGCACATCTGTGACACTGCTCACTCCACTCCCACATCTCTCACAATCTACTGTTCCCTACCCCGATAGATTACGCTACAACTCTCTGCAGTACCATATCCATGATAGGAGGCCCCCCTCCCCAAAATGCCTTCACTATTTCTTTTTTCTCTTTAAGACGCTTCTCACTTACTCCTCCTCTCTTTAAAACACTTTTTCTCTCCAAGAGACTATAAAACCTCTATTTCTTCTTCTCTTCCTTCTCTCTTCCTCTATATATGTCAGAGGCAACTCTCTTTCTCCCTATTATATATTGCTTATATAATAATCTATATATTAGAAGCTACAGTGTTTTACAATACATATAATATTATTGAATACATAATATATATTGTATATATAATGTATGTAATATTGAGTGTATTCGTATATAATATATAAAAAAATGAATATACTAATATATATTAGACTGGAAACATAATTAATGTATATAATACACAATATATATCCAGTATTATATACAATACATATCGGATATTATATACCTAGTATTATATACATAACGAATATAATATTGGGTATATAATACCGGATATGTAATGGATAAATAATGGGTATATAATATCGGATATGTAATGTATATAATACTGGGTATATACTATTGGATATGTAATGTACATAATACTGTATATGTAATGTATATTTATTGTATATAATATTGGATCTATATTGTTTAAATGATACTGGATCTGTAATGTGTATAATATTGGGTATATAATATCGGATATGTAATGTACTAATACTGTATATGTAATGTATATTTATTGTATATAATACTGGATATATATATTGTTTATATAATACTGGATCTATAACGTGTATAATACTGGATACAATATATCCAGTATTATACACGTTATAGATCCAGTATTATATACTGGTTATAGATCCAGTATTAAATAAACATTATATTATAATGTGTATAATATTGAATGTATAATACTATACTACAATGTACGAGTATATTATACATTCAATATTATACACATTATATATCCAGCATTATACACATTATAGATCCAGTATTATACACATTATAGATCCAGTATTATATAAACAATATATATCCAGTATTATATACAATAAATATACATTACATATACAGTAATGTAACATATTATGTTAAACAAGTGACTAGCGGACCCGTTTACTATTGAATGCTTCAGTATAATGATGTTCGGGTCAGGTCGGACGCGCTAAATCCGGGGGGCATTTTACGAGTGGATAATACGACTACTATTCAGTGGGGGTAACATTATTTTTTCGGACCCTTTTCTTAAAAATTGTCATAAACAACAACAATTTTCCAAATTGGTGAGAATTATTTTCGAGTCCATGTCTCTCTTAAGTAGCTTTCTCTGCTTTAAAAACTTTTCTAACTTCTACAATAGCTGCTACTCACTTAATGAGAACTCATTTAATGACTGAACATTTCAAGAGACAATAATTAAAATAACAGATAACCTTCATACTGTGATTGCTCAAAATATTAGCATCACTATTTTCCGGTTATTATCACTTAGTTGCTCTTTCTGTTTCCCATACCTCAAGTATTAGTGATGAAGTAATTGCAAGAGGAATTATACGTAGTTTTCTTGTTTTCCTGATTGTCGTAGATGAATTATACTTTCATTGACCTCAAATAGTTTTTCACATAATTGTGCCTTCATTTTGAAAATAAATCAGTCCGGTAAATTTCTCCATTTCAATAAAGAATTTCTACTTTCTTATCCTTCTATTGTAGTCGTGCGAAAATCTGAGAATAGAATTTCACTTTTCAAGGTTTTTCCCACGTTTTTACCATTTTCGAATGGATGTGTGTGTGTGTGATAAGAATGAAAAACTATTATAACAATGAACTTGAAATTTGAAATGACGATGTCACATGTGCTAACTTAGATCTGATTAAATTTGGGCCGAAATCTGACAAAAATTAGGATCATTTTACATCGAGCCCAATTACACTTTACAAGATGCCGCTTATATTAAATTTTATAATCCAATCTAAAATCTCAAAACCACTCTGTACAATAAAACAAAAAAAAAACTGCTGTCGGCAATTGTAGGCTATCCAGAACACAACCGAGACGTCATCTTATTAAAACAATCAGTCAAAAAATGAGTGTACATAGTAATTTTCGTTTGTAAAGTTTACATCAAGCATGTCATCAGTGACAAGACAGCAAAAATCAAACTTAGTAAATCCCTATTTTCCTAATATGTGAAAATTGACTTGAGTTTTTACAATTCAAGCATTGAATCATGAAATTTGTCTGCGTTTGGTTTTCCCCGCGTTCCTCTTGCGTTCTGTTCGAATAGCCTAATTGAAATTCCTTCCTTTGATAAGTTGTCGAGCTAGTATCTGGGAGTCCTTGAAACATTTTTCATGAGTAACGCTATAATGACTTCAAAACCCCGCATCCGTTGCATACACACATACTTATATATTTTTGCATTTGTTCGTAAATTCCAATGATTCACACTCCTGGCCTTCCCATGCACTAATTCTGCAACCATCGCATCCACAAATTATTTTTTTCTTCAGTGTGGCCCAAATTCAATGCGACACTCAGCATGTTAGAAAACGTCGTTGGTCAATCACCGACAATGTACTTTCTCAGAACGGTTAGGGTGAGGTTTTATGACTCATGCCCGGGCTTTAACTACGAGGTCATATCGCCTACTACCAGAGCGCTCTTTCGTCACTCTGGTGGACATGTGTGGGAGTCCTAAATTTTGCCTACCCTAAGTTTTTATTCACCTAGGGTAAGGGGTCTTTAACGAGTACCTGACATCGTACAGGCTCGGGACCATCGCTTAACGTTCCATCCGAAGGACGGCGTGCTTAAGTTTATTTTACCTCCCAGATAAAATAAACTAAGAGCCTCGGTCGGGTTTCGAACCCACGATCTTGAGCTCAGAAGACAAGCACGCATACCACTGAGCTACCGGCGCCCTCCTTCCTCAGAACGAATCAATTAATTACGTGCTTCATTTTGGCGGAAAATCGATAGGTTTCGTTCTTAGTGGTTCTGGATACACTAATAAAATTAATTTTTATTTATTTATTCTATCGGTAGTTATCGGGTTCACAGACGGATAGACACACACACAGGTAAAACTAGCTAAATGGTGTTTACTTCATGTTTGTAACTGGAACCATGGTTGGAAATTGGTTGTCGTATTGAATTAGGGCTTCCCTGGCTGGGCTTTCTTTTAGCAGTCCACAAATTAACCCTTTCTCCGCCATCTTGGATAGATTAGCATGTAGATTGATCCTCACTAGATGCTATATTTGGCTCATTGTTGTTCTTTTGTGGTAACTACGTGTGTAACTACACGTTATTTGTGGCTTCACTAGGATGAAGGGGGTTTTCTTATGTTTTTTTGTTTTTGTTATCGAAGTTATAGGTTTTACTTCAGCTATACAAAGTATGGGATGTATCTCGTGAAGCGAGGACATAAAAAAGTCGTCGGTGAATCACCGGCTACGTACTTCCCCATTAAGAGTTAATCAATGATGTTTTTGCTCTCCTGAGCCCTCCCTCCCCTTTGACCGTTTTGGCTGAAAATCAATAGGTGTTGCCTTTATACGATTCTGAATACACTTATAAAATTTCTTGTTGTTCATTCATTCTATCGGGAGTTATCGTCTTCACAGACGCACAAACTCACACAAAAAATGATTTTTTTTTTCACTTTTGTAATCAGGAGTTCGGAAAACATGAAATTCCGTTGAAAACAACGTATCGAGTTTTTGTCCGATTACATAACTTCTTCTATACTTCATATGTATCTGATATGAAATAAAAAAGTTCTTTGAAAATATCTTGTAAAATGTACCTCAGCTCCAAAGTAAAATGGTCTTAATTTTCGACCGATTGAGACGAAAAACTATTCAGATCTAAGTTAGCAAATGTGATTTTTTCATTCAAAATTTCAAGTTCGTAGCAACAAAGTTCCAATTACAC
Source organism: Aradus depressus (assembly GCA_963662175.1). Classification (NCBI taxonomy): domain Eukaryota; kingdom Metazoa; phylum Arthropoda; class Insecta; order Hemiptera; family Aradidae; genus Aradus; species Aradus depressus. The sequence goes on from OY759214.1 coordinate 42,371,000, forward strand.
ATATACGCCCAGATATCATCGCGCGAATGGTCAGGGGACCTTAAAATGTGAAAATCCGTTAAAAACTAGATCTTGAATTCCGCGTGATTACAATACTTATTTATACTATAGATATAAGAATGTAAGAATAAATGGAATATCTATGAATAATAATAAATAAAATAATAAGTAGATAATACATTTTACTGTAAATTGCAAAAAACAGGATTGTGATAATAAAATATTCAGAAATGTAGTGTACAGAACGTTATGTAACGGATACTTGTTTCAACCTTTTGAAGTTCACCTTGTGAAGGACCAAGTATTAAAAAAAAAAGAGGCTGACGTTTTGTTTTAATTTGTCTAAGTTTGAACTTCATGACATGTTTCAAGGTCTATTTTATATATCATATGTTTATGCCTAATACTCTGTATTGTTCTTTGAGTTAGTTCATAGCACACCTTAAAGACGTCACCAACTGATTTTCAGCGGGAGAGCGAAAACATAGTTGATTAATTCGCGGTGGTGAAGTACATTGCCAGTGATTCACCGCCGACTTATACTCAATTTTTACAATTTGCCAGTTTTCATTTCTTGTTTTCTCTAATTATAATGGGAATTATTTATTTTCCTTCTACTCAAAATATATTTTCTTTTTATTTTTATTTATAATGACTGAACTCCTTCCAATAAAATCTATTGGTATCTTAGATGAAATGAAGATTTTATTAAATTCATTAGTTTTTTTTCTTTTTCGATTTCGATTTTTCACGCAGTCAAGGTAGAAATTTAATTTTTTTAAATGCGGAACCTTATTAATTATTAATTATCTACAGACAATTTATATCATTCAATATATTCTCTATAAGTCGATTATTGATTATTGTCGTAAATGGTCGACCAGTTTTGGAGGGGCAGCGAAAAGTTAATTGATAAATTCTCGAGTGTTTGGACGAAAGAGCTTAAGTCAGCAAATCTGAATTTTAGGAAGGAAATTTTTGAAGGTTTGGAAAATTCCTACAAATCAGGTAAAACACATTTTTGTTACTTGAAATATTATTTCAATATTTAATAATTAATAATTTAATAATTAAAAATAAACAAAGTAAAATTTTCCAACAATGCATAAGTCCTATGGATCAGACGACTTATTCTCACTTAAGCCCTTTTACCCAAACACCAGAGAATTCGTTCTGGGGAAGTACGTTGCCGATGATTCGCCGACGATTGTTAAAGTACAAAGTGAATTTAAATTGCAGGACTTCTTCCCTTGTTCATCTCTCAATATTTAGTTCTCAATTTTGTGAATCTTTCAGCTTCATAAATTGTTCATTCAATTCTATTTTGCAATTTGATGTTTACCTGTTCCTCTACTTTTTTTGGGGCTGATTGATTACATGTTGTTTGTTTTGAAATTATTGAAATGATTATTAAATTTTCTTTCGTAAGGCTTGACAAAAAAAATACTGACATTGCATTTTTCTCTTCCCTTTCGTCATCGTGACTCACAAATGAATTTATTCTTTTATTATTATTTTATTATCTTTTAATTTATTGAAAATTTAGTCAGATTTGTGTTTACATTTAAAAAAATACATTTTTTCATACATTAAAGCTCACAGTAAATTGAAGATGAGTTTTATGTACGTTTTATAGTTTTTAAATTGTATTTATTGTTTTTCAGATAATAGTTTATATATACATATGTATATATACAATTGATAAAGATGTATATCCCAGGTCTGTTTGTTTCGTTATTATTATTATTATTATTATTATTATACTATTTATTTAATTTTGTTTTTGTTACGCTGCCTGCATCTTTACATTTCAGAATTTCTCTGAACGTATTTTTTAAGGTCTTTTTCACTCATTTCAGAATGAATTGTTTCATGAACAGTTTCCAATAAAATTGAATAAATTTCTTCCTCGTAAAATTATTTTTCTTTTAAATACATATTGAAAAAAAAAATTATAATAAAAATGTATTTCTTTTAGCACAATTGTCGTGAACATCATTCCATGACAATATTATTTTTTCAATATTATCCATTGGCTAATTTTGTTAATTTTAAGAGGCAGCAATTTATTTGTTCAAGTTTACTTCCCCAACAGTACGAAGTATAGGGGAAGTAATGTAATCGGACATAAATTCGATGTTGATTTTTTGGCAGAATTTCATGTTTTCGGATTTCTTATTCCAAAAATTTAAAAAAAAAAATCTTGTCAGTGTGTCTGTCTGTGAATACGTTAGCTCCAGACAGGATGGATCGGCTCACATTATATGAGAATCCAGGTACCCCTTAAAGACGACACCAACTAATTTTCAGCCAAATCGGCAGAAATTTAATTTTTTTAAATTCTGATCCTCAATAATTAATAATTATCTACAGACATTTTACATCATTCAATCTATTCTCTATTTTAAATTATGTCAGTTATTTTGTGCCGAATCTATAAATAGTTAATGACGATTCTGACTTAATCTGCCCATTCTAACTGTGCGGTGTATAAAGTGTGAACAAAACAGCTGGTTCCCCATGGGTGAGTGGGTAGTGTGTCCGCTAAGTTAGTTGTTGTGACTCATGCCCGGGCTTTAACTATACCTTTAACATGTACCTAACTTTACTCTACTTGTCCAAAATGTTGCCTACATAGGTTTATACCTAGGGTAGGTGTATTTAACGAGCACCTGATATCGTACAGGCTCGGGATCATCGCTTAACTTCCCATCCGAAGGACGGCGTGCTCAAGTTTTATTCATCGTGTTTTGAACCTGCGTTATTGCCTTCCAATTCCTGAGTCAGACAGTTATCCTTTGTATTATTATGATTTTGTATTTAATCAGCAACGACAAAAAAGTTATGATTTTTTTTGTTAATTTTTTCGTTAATTGAGACCGTTGCTTCCTCACACATATTATTTAATCATTCATTCATATCTAACAAACAGATACTTCGCCGTCCGTCAGGGCTCTGCTATCTCCTCAATAAGACCCATATTGGCGGGTGTACCGCAGGGTTCTGTCTTAGCTCCTTTATTATATACAATATACACATCTGACATGCCCACCTCCATCCACACAATGACAGCTACATACGCCGATGACACCGCCATCTTAGCTGCTGCTGACCTTCACATACACGCCTCATTTACACTACAACACCATCTCACACAAATTGAAAACTGGTGCAACACATGGAAAATCAAACTAAATACAGAAAAATCACAGCACATCACATTTACACTTCGACGAGAAACATGCCCCCCCGTTTTCATCTACGACAAGCCCCTCCCTCAAACTAATACTGTACGATACCTAGGACTGACATTGGATCGAAGACTGACATGGAATCCTCACACACGTCTCACACGAAACACGCTGAACCGTCGACTCAAAATACTCTACGGACTTCTAAATAGACGATCAAAATTAGACATGACACAAAAACGGAACTGTTATACTTACTTACTTAGACCATTATGGACATACGGATCACAGATATACGGTTCAGCAAAAACATCCAACATCAAACGAATTCAGGCATTTCAGTCAAAAACCCTCAGACTGATAACACAATGCCCCCCATACATAAACAACAGAACACTTCATAACGATCTTATGATACACACAGTACCCGACACAATACAAACTATTTATATACGTTTTTTTAGAAAACTTTACACACATACAAATCCAGAAATACGTACTTTATCTTCACAACACTTACCACAAAACCCCCCACGAAGGTTGAAGAGGAGGTGGAACCGCGACTTACTGCCACCTTAATTCCTATTCGTTCTTAATATTTTTATTTTTTTTTATTCTTTTACATTATTTTCCTTTACTTTTATCATCTCTCTTACCCATTCCATCAAAGTTGTCTTTCAATTCCTTTTTATTTATTTATTATTTTTTTAAATTATTATTATTATTATTATTTTTATTATTATTTTTTTTTTTTCCCCTTGTCCTTATAATTAATATAAATTTTCGTCCCGAGGACCTACCACTGGGTGGCCTTCCTCTCACATGCCATTCACGCCAACGTCTCCATACCTACCAACATAGATGCTGGTTGTTGCCCCCTAGCAACAGTTGCATCTTTATGAATAAAAGCCAAAAAAAAAAAAAAAAAAAAATTTTCGGAATTTCATTATTTTGGATGTATGATATGGTATATGATACACGATGTATAAAAATTCTTTCCATATCATCTATCAAAAGGAATACAATTTTGATGGAATTCAATTCTCCCATTGGTACTTTTTGTGAAGCAGTACAAGTGTTCCCGTAAAAGAGTGATACAAAAATGAGTGGCATGTAAATTGAGGAAAGTATCAATTTTCCATTTCCTGAAAGCTCTTTATGGTCTGTATCCGAAACTTAGCTCTTTTCTCTAATCACTTAACCAAGAAGGCCTCATAATATATACGATAATATATCTCTCGAACTTATTATTAAACAAAAATTGAGGTGTCGCTCTATTGTAATGAGCCTATGGCTTACAGCTCTTGTTGGTAGCAGCAGTGACAGTGAGAAAGCTACTACGAAGCTACTTGGATATCCTGTATAAGAAGGTTTTGGAGAAATCAATTCCATTTTTTTGGATAACGTGAAAAGGAAATAATTTTTGAGGAATTGATTATCCATCCACCGTTTCCTCTACGATATGAGTGGGGAACTTTCTCTTTTTTTCAATATTTCCAATTTCATATAGATCGTTGACTGTCATAGGTAGTGTTGTAAAAGGAGGGAGTCCTCAAGATTTCGAGCTTTTTAAGCTAATGCTTTAAGGCTAGAGCCTGTAATCCACAACTGCCCTGAAGGCTGCAGTACCCCTGGAACTATCAAGTCAACCAGAATTTTGGAGACTCCAGCGCTTTCAAGACCCCTCTGGAACTATCAAATTAATTCAACTTTTGATTATCCAGCACCCCTGGAACTAGCAAGTTAACCCAACTTTTGAGTCCAGCATAGTCTATTGGCGTAATATAGCAGATGAGGAACCAGGAATAAATGAATATTCTGGGAAGAAAGACGAAAATAATATAATTACATACAGAGGGCGCCAGTAGCTCAGTGGTAAGCGTGCTTGCCTTCTAAGCTCAAGATCGTGGGTTCAAAACCCGGCCGAGGCCCTTAGTTTATTTTATATGGGAGGTAAAATAAACTTAAGCAGGCCGTCCTTCGGATTGGACGTTAAGCGATGGTCCCGAGTCTGTAGGATATCAGGTACTCGTTTAAGACCCCTGCTCTAGGTGAATAAAAATTTAGGACTCCCACAGTAGAGTAGTGCTCAAGTCCACCAGAATGACGAAACAGGGCTCTGATAGTACGCGATATGACCTCGTAGTTAAAGCCAGAGCATGAGTCTAAATTACTAACTATATTTTCATATTATATTGGCCTTAAATTGTCTCTATATTGCAGTTTTGGGATCGGTGAAAAAAGTGCTATAAGATGAAAAAAAAAAGGAACATTGGCTATTTCATGAAATATTTTGATTTGAAAGGATTAGGGGGGGTTTAATCTGGTAGCTTTACCTGATCTTCATAGTTACAAAATACTCGTAAATAAATAAAATTAAATATTTCCGACAAAAACAAAGTCAAGTTAGTTATTATGACTCATGCCCAGGTCGCCTACTACCAGAGTGCTCTTTTGTCATTCTGGTGGACCTGAGCACTACTCTATTGTGGGGGTCCTAAATTTTGCCTACCCTAAATTTTTATTCACCTAGGGCAGGGGTCTTTAACGAGTACCTTACATCGTACAGGCTCAGGACCATCGCTTAATGTCCCATCCGAAGGACGACGTGCTTAAGTTTATTGTACCTCCCAGATAAAAACTACGTCAATTAGAATATTCTAGTAGTGTAACAATACCCCTTAACTCTTCGGAAGGAGACTCATTTGCGAATAGAAAAAGTCTAAAAGGTTTAACGAAAACGTAAAAAGTCCCCCCTCCTTTTTGTTTTGCGTGGTTCACCTTTATAATTAAATACTGATCTCATTTATTGCTTCAATTTTATATTTATACTATTCTGGAAAACACGAATTAATAGCACAACTTATAAGAGTTCTTAGATGAGGTATAAAAAAAAAAAAAAAAAAAAGATACAAAACATAAAAATTAGCAGAGTTCCTTGAGAGGGTGAAGTAATGTTGTGGCAACCATAAAAACAGGTTGCTACGTTCAGTAATGAAAAAGTAACCACTCAAGTCATTGGAGTAATTTGAGTTCAATTACTGAAGACAGATGAGTAACATGGTGGAGTAATTACATCTTCTTTTATTACATTTCTTATTACAACGTTAATTGTATAAAGACCACTTAAATTATACAGAAGGAGGGGGAGCAATCTGTGACTTCTTAGGGTTTGCTAGGTCAAACATCAAATTCACAACCTTTATGGTTTGATTTCTGTGTCTGTTTGTCTCTTAGAAGTTCTTAGCGCTCGCAATGTATATCCAATTTAAGCTAAATTTAAGCAAATAGGGGGTGGGGGGGGGGGGGGGGGGGAGCGCAGTCAAATGATTGTACGCCATAAACACTATGTTGCCCTCATCACCTGGCTGTCAATAAAAGTTTGTTTTATCTGAGATGCGAAATAAATGTAAGCCCGTCCGTATGTATCTATTCGGATGGGCCTTTAAACGATGGTCCTCTTTATGGATTCCTGCCCTAGGTGAATAAAAATTTAGGGTAGGCCATATTTAGGACTTCCATAGTAGAGTCGGGCTCATGTCCGCCAGAGTGACGAAAGAGCGCTCTGGTAGTAGGCGATATGACCTTGTTAAAGCCCGGGCCTGTCATAATACCTAACTAACCTAAAATATAAACAATAATGCTGCCTGTCTGTGTTGTGAATGTCTGTGAACACAATAACTCCAGATAGATGCTTGTCCGCTCCTCGATTGTCCGCTGTACGACAGGTCTAGGGGGGAGTTGATCCGCGCGACAGGATCATATCTGGCATTGACCCTGCCGGAGTTGATGACGGAGTCGAACTATCCGGCGTTCGGCCGGTTTGTCACCTGGCGGGAACAGAAAAAGCCCTCTTGACCCGGCGCCGGGGGCGATGGCCCGATGTCTACCCCCGGCGACCGCGAAGTAGAAGCAGCCCCACACACCGATCCCGAGCTCTCTCGGCGCCACCAGGCAGCAGCAACACGAGGGGGTCTGGGAGCGCCAGTCTGTCCTGCAAGGGACCAGAGGCTGTCTCCCCCAGACCCCCATAGCAACTAATAGTGTAAAAGTGATGGTACTATGACGTATTATTATTTTATTATTGTACTACCACCTTCCCCGACAATGAGCCGGCCGGGTGATTAACCGGAGCACCCGGAGAAAAAAAAAAGATAGATGCTTGTATCGACACCAACTTTTATATGTAACTAGAACCCAATAGCGACAACACCTTTACCATTAATTTCCAATCAATTCGGCCAAACAGAAGGGAGAGTCGCTTGAGACAAAAATTCTAATAACTACTGTTGTAATGAATGTATCGACACAAATTTAGTATAGAGGATTCAGAAGCCTCTATGTAAGTCAAATATCGATTTTGGATGAAGTGAGAAAACTTAATTGATTAAATCGTGCTGGGGAAGTACATTGCCGGTGTTTCACCGCCGACTTTTTTATAATTTAACATCTTTCTAATTTTTCGGATATTGTGTAATAAGGAGGCAGAGCCGGATGTTGTGCAGATGTCAAGTTTGTGTAACTTAATGAAGTTTGGAGAAACTGTCATCCATTTTACTTATCCAGCTATACAGGGGAAGTTACGTAATCGGCCGAAAATTCGATGCCGAGTTTTCAACGGAATTTCATGTTTTCCGACGTCTAAATTCCAAAAATTGCGGGGGGAAATGGTGTGGCTGTCTGTGAACACGATAACTCCCGATAGAATAATTGTATCGATACGAAATTTTATAAGTGAATCCAGAACCCTCTAACGACGACATTTATTGTTTTTCAGCTCAAAGCGACCGAAGGGAAGGGGGGATTAGGGGGAGGTTTAACATAAAAACTCTAATCGCTGCCGATACAGTAAATGTATCGGCAAGAAACTTCATATTTGTAGTCAAAATCAATGAAGAAATTACTTGTCAAATTTCAGAGATAATGGCTGAAGGGAAGTGGGGTTCAGGGGAGGGGGCTCGATTCGAGAACCATAATAATTGCCGATATAATGAATTTATCTACAGAAAATTTAGTATGAGGATTTAGGGAGCCCCTTTGTAAGTCAACTATTGAATATAAGCGCAAACGGTCGATCGGTTTTGGCGGGGGAGCGAAAACTTAATTCATTAATTCGTTCTGGTGAAGTACATTGAGAGTGATTCACCGACGACTTTCTTCTTGTTTGAGAGCGGCGATGTTTCTAGATGCACTCACTCACTTTAAAGGTACATTGCATACAAGAATAGTTACATAATTTCCCTGTGGCAGGGGAGGGTGCAGTGTGGGCCGAACCAGTTGCATCCAGCTGGTGAAGCAGGTGCACCGTATGCTCAAAGAAAGGAACTGGTCTCCGGCTACAGGTGCTTCTGTGTCCGACAGCTGCCGCCTACATTCTACCTGCAACCTGTGGGGTTCCGCATCCCTTCGCTTCTCCCGCATTCGTCTACCCAGTCACGCAAACACTCTTTTTTGTCTATCCAGGCGTGTAGCGTTCAATTTTGTGAACATGATATTTATACAGGGCCGGTAACTCAAAATGCTTAAATACTGAGCTCAAGATAGCTAGTTCAAAACGCAGCTCCTTACTTTTTTACTTCCCCAACTATGCGAAGTATAGGGGAAGTTATGTATTCGGTGCGGAGTTTTCAACGAATTAATTGTTTTCCGACCCCCAGATTCTCAAAATGAATCAGTCGATTTGGCTGAAAAACAATAGGTGTCATCGTTAGAGGGATCTGGATTCATATATAAAATTTCATGTCGATACAATCATTCTATTGAGAGTTATCGACAGACTTTTTTTTCATATTTGGAAACTAGAGGATGGAAAACGTGATATTCCGAATATCATATGCTTTGAGCCACACAAAAACCCTAATAAATGCATGTGTAATGAATATAGGCGAAAATATGTACCGCTAGGGGCTACAAATCAATATTTGTTTTACAAAGGCGCTTCTGAATTCTCATGTTAAATTTTGTGTCAATACATTCATTACATCGGCAGTTATAAGGGATTCTTAGTCGAGCCCCCTCCTCTGATCCTCCTTCCCTTCGGCCGATTTCACAGAACATCAATAGGTCCTTAAGGGATTCTTGATGCACATATAAAATAACATGTTTATTGGGAGTTATCGCGTCCACAGACATATACACAAACGAATAATATGAAGATTTAAATTGTATTTACTAAAATACTTTAATTTTCATTCAAATTAAAAAAAAAAAGTATTTTATCAGACTGCCTGATGATGAGGGGAACCTCGAAAGCCGGCTAGGTTATACTAATAAAAATCTGTGAGAGATCAGACTACATCTTATTTGACAACCTGTGACACACACACACAGTCAGTTAGACATCTTTATTTTACTTTTTTTGGAAAAGGGGTAGGAAATTCCTGTGGAAGACTCAACGTTGACTTTCTGACCGATAACATAATTTCCCCCTACATTTCATACAGCTGGGAAATTTAAAAAAATGATTCCCCATAAAAATGTGAACAAATTGAAATATTCTTGATTAAAACCGACAGACAGACTTAACGTCGCGTTATTCTTTTTGGAAATTATGTTAATAGAAAAAAATAAAATAAAAATAAAGTGTGATATAGTCATTTTTAAAAATGGACAGATATTTCGGTCCAAATTTGTTTCCTGCCAAGAGTTTGAATTTCAAAAATACTTTCCCCAACTCCCCTCATCATGTCCCAAACTGTCCTACTCCATCTTGCTCAGGAGATACAAATACACATACAATATGACTAATGACTCTATTTAAGATGGTATATTTTTTTCTTTCTCCGTCATAAATGTCTTCCCCGATGAATTGTCGTCATATTTCTTATCTGATTTGTTTTTCAATTTCTGTCTAAGATAAATTTTTGTTTTGTGTAAACTTCGGAGTATGAATTAGTTGTGATATTATTTATTAACTACACATTGTGTCATTTATTTTCGTGATTTTTTTTTTGTCCCCTTCGTTATTTAGTCAGGGGGAAAAATAATCTAATATCTAAAACAAATAAAATATATAGATTTATTACGTATCATATGCGATATCTATATACAAGCAGCGAGCGGGCGCCGCGGTATTTATTACGTATCATATGCGATATCTATATACAAGCAGCGAGCGGGCGCGCCGGTAGCTCCCTTGCTTACTGAGCACAAGATAAGCTCTTAAGTTCTTTACAAGGGAGATGAAAAAAACCTTGAGCCCGCCGTCCTTCGGATATAGACGTTAAGCGATGGTCCCGAGCCTGTTCGATGTCAGGTACCTGTTAAAAACCCCTATCCTAGGTGAATAAACCTGGGTAGGCAAAATTAAAGACTCCCAGAGTAGAGTCGGGCTCATGTCCACCAGAGCGAAGAGAGAACTACTCTGGTAAAAGGCGATATGACCTCGAAGTTGGTAACGGGCAGGCTGACTGACTACAAGCAGCTAAAATGAAAATATGGATGCGGCCATAACAGGACATTCTTATACAAAAAATTCGTCGGTTAGTCACCGGCAATGTATTTCCCCAGTACGAAATAATCAATTAATTTTTCATTCGCTCCAAAATCATTTGGCCTAAAAATCAATAGTTGACTTACATAAGGGCTCCTAAATCCTCATACTAAAATTTGTTTCGATAAATAACTTCATTAAAATGGCAGTTATTAGGGTTTTTGAATTTAGCCCCTTCCCCTGTAGGGTTTTGAATGTATATATGAAATTTTGTGCCGAAACATTACCAAGTAAGAGTTTTTGTATAGCTTCCCCCTAATCTCTCTCTTCCCTTTGATCGATACGACTGAAAATCAATATGTGTTGTCGTTGGAGTGTCTTAGATTCATATAGAAAATTTCGTTTCGATACATTCATTTTATCAGGAGGTATCGTTTTCACAGACACACACACACACACACACACTGGTATCTGGAGGCCAGAAAACATGAAATTCCGTTGAAATTTCCTCATGAAATTTTTTAACCGATTATATAACTTACGCTATATTATTAAATCTGGGGAAGTAAAAAGTGAAAAATGTCAGCAGTGCCTAAATAGGCAAGATTAGATGGGCAAAAACTCATTCTTGTTCTCGGAGAAAAATATATTCTTGCGGCAAAAAAGTTTTATTCTGTATTCTGTGTAGGTGATAGGGAATAGTAGACACCACCAGGTGATTCTCTCGATGACAATAGAGTTTTACTATCCAAGGTATACAAAATATGAAGAATGTTTTAATTTAATTCTGTAAGAAGATAACGTCAAGAAGATATCTTGCCGCAAGAATATAGTTTTCTCCATGTTTATATTTTCTCAGTAATTATGTGAAATTTGAGTTCTGCGGGTCTACTAGTGATGTGAAATCTAGTGTTGGAAATCCTGTGGTTGGCTCAGGTACTCGTACCTCGTGGTGAAAGTTGTGTCTCTGTGATGCTTCTACTATCAAAGAGTGCTGTTGGTGGGGGGATCTAGAACAATGGAGAAACGGGAATCTGTACTTTCTTGTAGGAGGTACGAGTACTTACCGTGACCACTACTCACTGTCTTGTAATCATGTAGCATGCACCTTTCTACCTGATACAGGCAAGTAAAGAGGATGAATGCAGACGTTTGTTCTTCCGAAATGTAATATTAGGCTATTTATGCGAAAGTTTTGAGTCTCGACTCACCATAGCCCATTCTAAATGCTGCCATCTTTAGTTAAAATATCAATATGAAGAGTATTAAAGTCGTCGATGAATCACCTGCAATATACTTACCCAGAACGAATTAATCAATTATGTTTTTGCTCTACCTCCAAAATCAATAGACCGTTTGTGTTCAAAATAGTTGACTTACAAAATAGCTCCTAAGCTTCTGAATCCTCATAATAAATTTTGTGTCGATATATTCATTACATCGGCAGTTATTAGGGTATTGGGGAAGTGAAAAGTTATGTCCACCAGAGTGACGAAAGAGCGCTCTGGTAGTAGGCGATATGACCTTAAAGCCCGGACATGAGTCATAATAACAATTTATTATGACTCATGTCCGGGCTTTAATGTCCATATCGCCTACTTACCAGAGCGCTCTTTCGTCACTTTTAACCTAATTATACTAACTATGGAGGAAATTATGTAATGAGAACAATCACTCTCGATAGAATGAATGTATCGACACAAAATTGTATGCGTCCAGAAGGTTGAGAGGGGGACTCAACAAAAAATTGAAATAACTGACGTTGTAATGAATGCATCGACATGACATTCCATATTTATAGTCGAAACCGCAAGAGAACAATATCTGTTAATTTTCAGCTAAATCGGCCGAAGGAAAGGTTGGTTTTTAGGGGAGAGGCCTCAACTCAAAAACCTTATTAACTGAAAAATGAATTTATGGACAAAAAGTTTAGTATGAAGATTTAGAAGCGCCTGAAAGTCAACGATTAATTCTGAGGAGAGATCGAATTTCTGACGAATTACATTACTGCCCGTATACTTCATGATGGGAAGTAGTGATTCGGTTTATTAACACAGTACCTTCTTGTATTTGAGTAGGATGCCGCTGTCAAGTTCATTGACGTCTGATTCATAGCTGGTGGATATTTCGTAACCCTCGTATCCCTCGTTATCTGGAGGATGGTCCAAGGACCCTTCTCTTCAGATGACACAACAGTCTGGAATCCGTCTCCAGGCCCTTATCAAATATATTTCTTTATCAATGAAATTAAGGTGGACTGTTTACAATATGCTGTTATGGTAGAAAAGTCATTCAATTCCTCTAATGTTGAATATTCATTGTGGTGATTCCAATGCGTAGTATAATATAACTCTTGTCCTGGATACCAGAACTAAATCTGTAACGATCGTTGGACTTGTGGGTATGAGGGCGGGGGGAGGGGGGGGGGGGGTGAGGGGAGGCAACCCGCCGCCCCCTCCCTCCCTTGCTCCGAAATTGTGTTGCCAATCATTCTTCCCATTTCGACGCTACAAATTCATTTACGATAATGATACCTCTCATTAATATTATTCACACAAATGAACTTTTACAGAATTGTTTTTATATATTTTTACATAATTTTTCTATATTTTATATTTATATATATTATCTGGGAGGTGAAAAAACCTTGAGCACGCCGTCCTTCGGATGGGACGTTAAACGATGGTCCCGAGCCTGTGCGATGTCAGGTACTCGTTTAAGACCCCTTCCCTAGGTGAATAAACCTACGTAGGCAAAATTGTCCCACAGTGGAGCCGGGCTCATGTAGTTAAAGCCCGGTCGTGAAACACAGTAACTTAACTTTATACAAATATGTATACTTTTGTGAAAAGGCTTAGGATTTATCCGAAAGAAGAAGAATTTGACCTTCCCGTCGGTCCTTTTAGTTAGTTTTTGTGACTACCGGGTTTATTAACTACGAGGGAAAAGCGCTCTGGTAGACATGAATCCAACTTTACAATGTGAGTCCTAAATGTTGCCTAACCTGAATTTTTATTCATCAAGGGTGGGGTCTTTAACGAGTACCTGACAACGTAGAAGCTCGAAACTATTGTTTAAGTCCTATCCGAAGGACGGCATGCTCATCTCCCAGACAAAAATTTAACCGGGTATGGAACCTATTAAATTCAAAAGAAAGAAACAAAGTAATTGGACAAACCATATAACAAATAGAAACAAGAGTTGTTGAGAAATCTCTTCCCACATCTTAGTATCACTTATGAAATATAGAAATAACTTAGTTTTTGAAATATTGTCTATTCCAAAAGAAATTTATAAAAAAAACTACCGGTCTCGGCATTACACCAACGTCAGGTTTGCAAACATGTCCGCATTTCTCAAATTCTACGTTGTAATAAATAGATGAACGTATGAGTATACTCAATGAATCGATCAAGGTATGTTAGATATGCGGAACGTGCTTCGGATCATCTTATATTCAAAAAAAAATACATGAAATGACCTAGTAATTATGAAATGTGGGGCTCATGTCCACCAAAGCGACGACAGAGCGCTCTGGTAGTAGGGGATACAAGTTACATGAGTTACAAAAACAAACAGAACTTAAAGATATTAGTTGTTAATACCTGTTATTTTATGGATGAACTGCTACTGTTATGAAACCGTATGACTAATTTCGTATTATGACCGGTAGGTGACCTTCATTTGTTTAGCCGAGTCCTTGATTTTATTATTTTTTTGTATTATTTTTATTATTACTATTTTGAAGCACCCAAACGCCTTAGAAGATTTACTCATTTCGTTTTTTCATGAGCCTGGAAATCAACGAGCCAATTATACGAAAATATAAAATAGATATTTTAAAGGAAAAATTATTATTTTCATGAGGATTAGTTAGTATTGCGACTATTGTCTTTAATTACGAGGTCACATTGCCTACTACCAGAGCGCTCTTAGGTCGCTCTAGTGGACATGAGCCCGACTTGTGGGTAACCTAAATGTTGCCTTCCCTGGTTTTTTCGCCTAGGTCTTTAAAGAGTACCTGACTTCGTACTGGCTCTATATGTGTTGGTTTTTCATCTAAACCAGGGGTGGCCAACCCAAATGATCTTGCGGCCCACTTTGGAAATGCATTATACTGCACTTATAAGATACCCACTACAAAACTTTTTTGGAGTGAAAATTTAGAACAGAATGAATTATTATTATTGTTTTTATTATTATTCATACATATAAACATAGATAATATAATAATGAAATGATCGAATAATATTTAGTTTATTTAATTAGTGAGATATTTGTTTCTCAACTCTTTCACTTAGCTTTTGCAAGTCGATCTCAATGCGTGTATTTGCACATCGTAATTCATGTTGCAGGTTTTCGTCCGTTAAGTTCGTAAATTTCTAAAAATTAAAGAAATAAATTAATAATATATATATATATATTTTTTTTTTTTTTTGCATTGGAGGGGGAAATGCTGTGACGCACATCCAGGGAAGGTAGCCCTGGATAGTGTGGGACTCGAGACGATTCACCATCACCATACCCACTAAAACCCCCTCCTTGCCGATCCTGATTCCCTTCCGCGGAACTGACGGTCTGTCATTACTTCGCGGAAGGGAGGAAGAGTGGCTGGTAACGCCCCTTCTTCTGTTTTATTACCGCTACTGTTCCTTGTCAGCCCTCTCCTGAAGGGCCAACCCGCCCATGATGAGCGCTGCAAAATCGCAGCCTTCATCCCACGACTCCTGGGAGCGCAGCATAGCGTCCACGTAACCGGTAGCAGTCAGCGGGGCGCCCATGCTGCACTCCAGATTTTTCCTTCCCTCCTCAAATCTGGGGCATTTGAGGAGGACATGCTCCGCCGACTCCGTCTCACCAAGGCACGCGGGGCAGTCTGGTGTTGTTGCTGCCCCGATTTTGTGGAGGTACCCCCGGAACCCACCGTGTCCCGTGAGTACCTGGGTGAGGTGGTAATTCACCTCCCCATGCTTTCTGGTGAGCCAAGGCTCGACTCGAGGGATGAGCCGATGGGTCCACCGTCCCTTTGTGGACTTGTCCCATTCTTCCTGCCACTCCCTAATTGTCCTGGCCCTCTCTGGCTCTGCTGGACCAGGGCTGGCCCCCGCGTCCTGATAGAAGACCCGGTTTCCCCTGTGGTCGAAGCGCTGCACCACCTCTTCCACCTGAACCGGGTCTTGTTTCCTTTTGAAGTGTCGCGTACGTTCCCGTGCCAAGAGGTCAATGGGGGGCAGCCCAGCAATTACATAGGCAGCGTCGCCAGGAACTGTTCGGTAGGCGCATGCGACTCTCAGTGCGCTTCGCCTGTGAGCGGGAGCGATCAGCCTCAGGTATGAGGGAATCCTCGTTGCATTAATAATATATAAATATACAAAATATGAACATAAAAAAACATAAAATTAACAGCTTAATTATGAAGAAAAAAAATAAATAAAAGTATCTACTATATAAATAAAAGAGAATATGTAAAAAAAAGGAAAAAAAGTATATAAATAAGAAAAAAATAAATAGATGAATAAAATCGACAAAGCATAATACTGTGATGGTTGATTATAAAAGAGAGGGGAGGATGCCCAGACAAGGTTTGAAATAAAATTAATTTTAGATAGTAGGGACTAAAAAGTGTGAGGAGAAAAAAGTCTGAACCCCAATAACTGTATAATAATATTATTATTTAATTATTATTATATTACGTTATATGAATGTTTAAAGTTCGAAGCGAAAAGCGCAGTAGTTACTGAAATTTTATATAGGAAAATTGCCTCAGCCTGTTGGACATTCGTGAAATGCGTGACATAGTGTTCCCGGATTAGTTTTGTTCGTGAAGTGTCTCTTGGGATGATCTCATCCTCTACAAATGTTTCTCTCCTACTCTACAAATTACATTTCCCTCATATATAATATATATATGTATATATAGTTAGCTATTGTATGTCCGTTCTTATCTGAACATTACTTCTCTGATAACATTAAATAAAATGTTTTTTTTTTTTGAACCTTCAGTATCACGTGTATCAACTACAGACTGATAAGACGATGTATATAGCATATAATGTGTGAATCACCGGCAATGTACTTCCCCAGAACGAATTAATCAATTAACGTTTCGCTCCCCTTCCAAAACCAATCGACCATTTGCGCTAAAATTCAACAGTTGACTAACATAGGGGCTCCTATATCCTCATACTAAATTTTGTGTCGATAAATTCATGACATCGGCAGTTATTAGGGTTTTCGAGTTGAGCCCTTTCCCCTGAAGCCCACTTCCCTTCGACCAATTTGACTGAAAATCGATTGGTTTAGTTCTTATGGAATCTAGAGGTCGGAAAACATGAAATTCCGTTGAAAAAAAACTCCACATCGAATTTTTGACCGATTACATAATTCCCCCTATACTTCGTATTGTTGGGGGAAGTAAATGTCCTTCATTCCTGTTATTTAATTGTTAAGATTCATTGTGGTTGCAACATAATGCATTTTCCTCTTCCTGCTATGTACAATGGCGTATCGAAACAAACAATAATGGGAAGACAGTTTAAGAAATGTTTATTAAACAAGTAAGCTTTTGCTCTCCCTCTGAAATTAATCAGCTGTTGGCTAAATATCAATCGACTTACGTAGGGACTTCTTCATCCTTAAACTTATTTTCGTCTGCAATGTACTTCCACAGCGCGAATTCATCAACTAATATTTCGCGCTGCCTCTATAACTAATCGACAGTTTTGCTTAAAAATCATGATTTTCGTAGAAACTTCTGAAACTTACTAAATTTCGTGTTCGTACATTCCGGGAGTTATTAGGAATTTGTGTGTTATTCACCCTTTCCTTTGGCCGATTTGGCTAAAAATCTTTATGTGTCGTTCTTATGAGGTTCCGGATACACATGTAAAATTTCGTTTCGATACATTCATTCAATCAGGAGTTATGTTCACAGAAATGAAGGCAGATATTTTTTATTTAATTTTTTTTATCTGTGGATTCGGGGGGTCGGAGAAAATGACTGAAATTTCTATACTTCTTAAACTAATCCTTTTCGCGCTGAAAAAGTATGGCGTAGTCTGAAGAATATTCTGAAAACGTTATGCCGCTATTGGAAGTTACCTGTTAGTTTATTGATCTCGCGCAAAGCCTACTATTACAGCTAGAGACATTTCCGTTTTATTAAAAATTATATTAATTTTTATTTTAATATTTTCTTAAGATAGATTTGAATATTCAGTGAGCCAGTCGGGTTGAGTGTGGCCATGATGTCACCTCATGACGAAGCTCATTTATCATATTTGTGTTATCTGAACAGAGTGCTAATAAAGTAGGTATACTGAAAATAAAAAATTAAACAATCGGTCAAGTAGAAAAATGAAGGGTCCGTAGTGAGGAAGCTGACAGGACAAGATGGAGTGGTTGGGGCACAGAGAGGATGGGGCAAGTTACGGCCCCATCTTCCAACTCTGCGACTACTCAGGGCTCTCACCACTCACATAGACCCTCAACAAATATATTTCGGGTAGTAACCATTAATGATTCATTAAATAACTACCACAGTCTATCTTGTCAACTACACATATACATTTTTTAGCTAAAGAAAAATTGTCCTTTAATAATATTCATGCTGCGCATAATCGTAGTCAATTAAATGTTTTTTCTTTAATCTTCAAAAAATTGTCAAAATAAAACAGGAAGTTACACAAAAATTACCTTCATTTTTGCCTGGAACATCGCCATTTTTATTTAAAAAATTTTTTTAACTTACACTCAAAACCAACTCGGTTAAATCTTTTCAACGGTATATAACTCACGAAGTTCGTCGTTTAGTCTTTATTCCCCATACTTATGCAGGGCCTTCGTTTTTCGTCTCTAATCAGACCCAGAACGTTCAGGAGTGGTTCATTTCGTCTCTAATCTCTGGTTTGTTGACCGCGGGCCCCTTCCGTCTCTAATCTGACTCTAAACGTTCGGGAATGATACATTTCATCTCTAATCTCGGGTTTGTTGACCGCGGGCCCCTTCCGTCTCTAATCTGACTCAAAACGTTCGGGAATGATACATTTCGTCTCTAATCAGACCCAGAACGTTCAGGAGTGATACATTTCGTCTCTAACCTCTGGTTTGTTGACCGCGGGCCCTTTCCGTCTCTAATCTGACGCAAAACGTTCGGGAATGATACATTTCGTCTCTAATCACTGGTTTGTTGACCGCGGGCCCCTTCCGTCTCTAATCTGACTCAAAACGTTCGGGAATGATACATTTCGTCTCTAACCTCTGGTTTGTTGACCGAGGACCCCTTCCGTCTCTAATCTGACTCAAAACGTTCAGGAGTGATACATTTCGTCTCTAATCTCTGGTTGGTTGACCGCGGGCCCTTTCGTCTCTAATCTGACCCAGAACGTTCAGGAGTGATACATTTCGTCTCTAATCTCTGGTTGGTTGACCGCGGGCCTTTTCGTCTCTAATCAGACCCTGAACGTTTAGGAGTGATACATTTCGTCTCTAATCTCTGATTTGTTGACCGCGGGCCCTTTCCGTCTCTAATCTGACTCAAAACGTTCGGGAGTGATACATTTCGTCTCTAATCTCTGGTTGGTTGACCGCGGGCCCTTTCCGTCTCTAATCTGACGCAAAACGTTCGGGAATGATACATTTCGTCTCTAATCACTGGTTTGTTGACCGCGGGCCCCTTTCGTCTCTAATCAGACCCTGAACGTTCAGGAGTGATACATTTCGTCTCTAATCTCTGGTTGGTTGACCGCGGGCCTTTTCGTCTCTAATCTCTGATTTGTTGACTGCGGGCCCTTTCCGTCTCTAATCTGACTCAAAACGTTCGGGAGTGATACATTTCGTCTCTAATCTCTGGTTGGTTGACCGCGGGCCCTTTCGTCTCTAATCAGACCCTGAACGTTCAGGAGTGATACATTTCGTCTCTAATCTCTGGTTGGTTGACCGCGGGCCCTTTCGTCTCTAATCTCTGGTTGGTTGACCGCGGGCCCTTTCGTCTCTAATCAGACCCAGAACGTTCAGGAGTGGTTCATTTCGTCTCTAATCTCTGGTTTGTTGATCGCGGGCCCCTTCCGTCTCTAATCTGACTCAAAACGTTCGGGAATGATACATTTCGTCTCTGATCTCTGGTTTGTTGACCGAGGACCCCTTCCGTCTCTAATCAAACCCAGAACGTTCGGGAATGATACATTTCGTCTCTAATCAGACCCAGAACGTTCGGGAATGATACATTTCGATCACTGACCTCTGGTTTGTTGACGGCGGACCCTTCCGTCTCTAATCAGACCCAGAACGTTCGGGAATGATACATTTCGTCTCTAATCAGACCCAGAACGTTCGGGAATGATACATTTCGATCACTGACCTCTGGTTTGTTGACGGCGGACCCTTCCGTCTCTAATCAGACCCAGAACGTTCGGGAATGATACATTTCGTCACTGACCTCTGGTTTGTTGATGGCGGCCCTCTTCCGTCTCTAATCCGACCAGAACGTTTGGGAATAATAGGTTTCTTCTGTGACCTGTGTAATGAATGTATCACGTCTGATTTTGGAGGAAGAGCAAACACTTAATTGATTAATTCGTGTTGGGGAAGTACATTGCCGGGTTACTCACCGACGACTTCTGTGTTACCTTACTTACTTACTACCTTTATCAACAGCCAAATGAACACGTAAATTTGTGCAAATAATCCAAACATAACGTAATCTAGTCATTAACGACATTATTTTAATTAATGTTATGTGATAATTAAAAATATATGTAAATTAAAAATGAATATAATTGAAATAATAAAATTAATAATAAACAAATAAATAATAAAATAAAATAAATATTAAAGCTGGAAGAAATTATAGATGGTCTTCTACTAAATTTTGATTTCTACAGTAATTTCCGAAAATTTTGAAGAAAATGCACGTATTTTAAAAAATTTCTATTAACAAACTTTTCATTTGGATTTCTTCTAAGTTTACTAAAGAGATGCCATATTGTTTTTCTAAATTTTGCAAAATTGTTAAATCTAATCCAAAGGTATAAATTATCTTACTGGGTTAACAGGGAAATGAATAGCATAGAATTAGAGAAAAAATATTGGACCTACATTATTAATTGACTAACTAAGATTGGTAATAAGAAAAAAAAACTTAAATTATTTTACAAAAAGAAATCTTACAAACTTAAAACTATATCAGTCTTTTTTCTGTTTTATTATGGCCATTATTTATAATTATTTGTTATTTTGGGCATATAAACACATAAAGAAATAAAAGTACCTTTTCGCATCTATTTCGCTGTTATTTTACTCCTACTTCACTTCACCTTAAGCCTAAAAACACAACTCTCCTTAGACTGTTCCACACTTTTTAAAACAGCTGTTCGTCTTCTTTTGTTCTTCATTCATTGGTTGTTCACATTTCGTTTTAAAACAAAATGCGACTTCATATATTTATTCACTAATTAAGTTACTTCACACCTTATACAAATAATAATAATTGATTTTATAATTTATTGATAATTTTAATGTGTGTAAATTTATACATCACAGTTATTTTTTGCATTGCATGTCAGCTGGGTTTTGGGACTGCTTGGCTTGCTAAAATATAACCGAAATCCGCTACGAAATTAGAAAACGTTGCAATATTTAGAGTGAAAGTACAGGATGTGATGTTGTAATGTGTGGACCTATAAATTTCCTGTGACACAACTACGCTGGCAAAATGAACGTATTTTTTCAAATTAAAATAGTTCTCGATATTAAATTTAGGTTGATAAAATCTTCAAATTTTATATCATTTAAGTTGCGTCTCCTTGTCTTATCTGTATGATGATAACAGTTTGTTTGGTGATCTCGACTTGTAGAAATAGGTAATATAATACGGGTTTTTAAAAATAATTTACTTAAGTTATTTAGTTATTGTGACTTATGCCCGGGCTTTAACTATGAGGTCATATCGCCTACTACCAGAGCGCTCATTCGTCGCTCTGGTGGACATGCGTGGGAGTCGTATATTTGTACTTGTCTTTGTACAGGCTCGGGATCATGCGATAGCACGGCATGCTCAAGATTGTTCCACCTTCCAGATAAAAACCTAAGAGCTTCAGCCGGGTTTCAAGTTCTCTTTTCTTGAGCTTAATATGCGCTATTGCAGCCTGCAATGCATTTTCAAAAATATTACTTCTTTTTCTTCCCCAGCTGTACGAAGTATGATTGTTATGTAATCGGTCATATCGGATCTAGAACCCCCGATTGTTTTTGAGCCGAATCAGCCGAAGGAAAGGGGTGGATCAACTCAAAAGCCCTAATACCTATCGATGTAATCAATGTATCGACACAAAATTTAGTATGAGTATTCACAAGTTCCTGGATAGTTAGTTTTTATGACTTATGTTCCAGCTTTAACTACGAAATCATATCGCCTACTACCAGAGCGCCCAGGACATCAGCCCGACTACTATGGGAGTCCTAAATTTTGCCTACCCTAAATTTTTATTCACCTTGGGTAAGGGGTTTTTAATGAGTACCTGATATCGTACAGGCTCATTGTCCATAAGAACCTCGGTCAGATTATTTAGCTCAGTAAGCAAGCACGCATACCACTGAGCTTTTTTTTTTTTATTATATTATAGGGGGCCCCTGACCCCCTGAGGGGGGGTCGGTCACATCACCCTTTCAGAGGAAGAGCCGATATTTTCACCAACAATATCTTCCAGTTATAACTGAAAAAGTTCAGAGGTAGCGTGTTTCCTTACTGAGCTCATGGCAATGGTCCCGAGCCTGTATCATATCAAGTACTCGTTAAAGACCCCTACCCTAAGTGAATACAAATTTAAAGAGTCGGGCTCATATCCATCGATTACATAACATATATGCTTAATTCGAATTTGTCTTTTCAAATTATTTATACTGAATTGCAGTCACATAGAAATAAAATATGTTGTCTTCCCACTGTTTTATTTTAGACCAGAACCGGTTTTCGACGCAACAGCGTCATCATCAGTGGTTCATCTATCATAGAATAACAAAATATACAAATAATAAAAAGTATAAATAACTTTATAAGTTAATTTTATAATTTTTATTTTCTTACTCTGTACCCTGATGCTTTAAGAGTTATTTATACTTTTTATTATTTGTATATTTTGTTATTCTATGATAGATGAACCACTGATGATGACGCTGTTGCGTCGAAAACCGGTTCTGGTCTAAAATATAACAGTGGGAAGAAAAAATCTTTTATTTCTATGAGAAATTTCGTGCCAGAACATCTTACTATCACATATGAATTGCATTGTTGTATTATTGCAATTTGTTTACCACATGCAATTAATTTTCTCACTCTGACTTACAAACTAATTAATTCTAACGACAGTTCTGACTTTCACTGACAGACGTCTGAGTCATGTTCTTAACAGCTCAATGTTGTAACCCAACCTGCCACCGTATTTAAATTACAAATTCTGTTGCAAAAAAAAAAAAAAAAAAAAAAAAAAAATTGAAATAAGTATAGCTGTTTAAAGAAATAGCTATAATTATATGGATCTTTTCTCTTATCTTTATCGTAAGCTAATTATTTTGACAGATTGCCTAATTTCTTTCTTTAACTCTCAGACATATTGGAATGAGTGGCGCCCTCCAGAGAGTCTTGTCATGTTTGGTTTATATCACCTGGAGGAATAATGCAAGCTGATATATACTATTTGATAGAGCGCAGATCTGTTGTATGTCCTGGTGATGCAGGATCAACAGAGAGTCCCTTGGAAATCAGGACTCCTGGCAACACTAATGAGAAGGCTGCAGTAAATGAGGAGTGATCTTGGGTGGATGAAGAGGAAAGACCTCAGGAAGAAGGAGTCTGTCTGGAAGACCCGGACTCTGATGGACTAACTTCTATGCGATGGACTGGCGAAAGAAGTGCGGCTGTTGATTCTCCCAGTACCATAGCCTGCCAAGCCACTGTCGTAATGTCATTTTTAAAATATTTTCATTAAAAAATTGAGAGTTACGATTCTTTCGTGAGTTCTAAGAGGTGCATTAAACATGCCAATGGATCACCAAATGTCCAGCAAGGACTAATATATATATATATATATATATATATATATATATATATATATATAATATAAATATCTATATATATATAGTTAGTTATTATGACTCATGCCCGGGCTTTATCTACAAGTTCATATCGCCCACTATCAGAGCCTCTTTCTTCACTCTGGTGGACATGAGCCCGACTCTAGTATGGGGAGTCCTAAATTTTGCCTACCCTAAATTTTTAATCACTTAGGGTAGGGGGTCTTTAACGAGTACCTACCTGACATTGTACAGGATCGGCACCATCGCTTAACGCCCCATCCGAAGGACGGCATGCTTCAGTTTTATTTCACCTCCCAGTTAAAATAAACTAAGGGCCTCGGTCGGGTTTCGAACCCACGATCTTGAGCTCAGAAGGCAAACAAGCATACCGGCAATGTACTTCCCAAGAACGACTTAATCAATTAACTTTTCGCTTCCCCTCCAAAACCAGTCGCTAATATTCAAGAGTTGACTCACGTAGGGTACCACCTTATTTGCGTATACCCACTATGCGTATATACCCATTATGCGTTTACTTTTTTTTTTTGGGGGGGGGGGGATTACCTGAACTAAAAGGGTTCGACAGCTTCTGTTACCTGAATGCACCTAACTCCGATTACATCTAGCGTACGAAAAAAAAAAACTTGCCATCATGCAGATAATCGAGACCAACATTGTTCCAGTAGTATTTGCACTTTTGCCAAACAAGTTGCTAGTTACTTACGAAAGAATGTTCCGCCTGATTAAAGCTCAGGTGCCTGATTGGAGCCCTGAAAATTTCAATATTTATATATATTTACATTTAGAAGGTTTTTCTTCTCCTGAAAGGTATATAATTTAACATAGGGAACCAGTTCTTGGAAAACAACAATTGGCTGATCATATGATGGACTCTCTGGTGCCGAAGAAGGTTTGAAGGCCGCTGAAGAGTTACGATCGTCAGAGCTAGGCTGGAGGCAGACGGACTGAGTTGTGTTGTGAGTCATGGCTGAGCTATGCACCAACCGAACACACAACAGTTCAACACACCTCCATCATAGTCTGCCATTCTCATTGGGCCTGGATCTCATACTCTTCTTATTTGTTTTAACAAGGTCTTAAAGCTTTATACTCAACATTTCCCATGCCTCGTTTGCGTAGTAACAAGACACTGGAATTAATAAAAAAAAAAAAATCACCGGCAATGTATTTCCCCAGAGCGAATTAATCGATTAACTTTTCGTCTCCCCCCCCCCCCCCCAAAAAAAAAAACAGTCCGGTTTGAGCTAATATTCAATAGTTTACTTATAAAGGAACTTTTAAATACTCAAAAAATTTTGATAAATTCATTATGGTAGTTATTAGGGTTTTTATGAATTGATCCGCCCCTTGCCTTCTGCCGATTCCGCTGAAAATTAATAGGTGTCGTCGTAAGAGGGTTCTGGATTCACATATAAAATTTCGTGTCGATACATTCATTCTATCGGGAGTTATTGGGTTCACAGATACACACACAGGAATTTTGTTTTTAATATTTGGAATCTGGAGTTGGAAAACATGGAAGTTCTGGAAGTAAAGCTGGAGAAGTAAAAAAAAAAGTTGTCGGCAAATCACTGGCTATGTAGGTACTTTCCCACAACGAATTAATTATTGAAGTTATCGCTTTCCCTCCAAAACCAATCGACCTTTTGGGTTAAAAATCGATATTTAACACCATAAGGGCTGATTTGGCTGAAAATCAATGAATACAATGAATGCTTTCCAAACCTAAGTACCTCCACTATCTATAATTCAACATTTCCTGATGATCATATTTGATAGTAAGATGTTGTGGGACGAGATTTTTCATAAAAATAAAAGACGTTATCTTCCCACTGTTTTATTTTATACCAGAACCGGTTTTCAACGCAACAGCATCATCATCAGTCGTACATCCCACTCACACAGCACAGCGATTAAAATAAAGCTGTGAAAAAAGTGGCCAGTTGTCCTTTAACCGCTGTGCTATGTGGATGGGATGTACACTTGATGATGACGCCTATTGCGTTTCCTGATGATTCTTTTGGTTAAAACTATTTTGTTTCCTGTTTTTTCAGCTAGTTGTGAGATGAGCGCGGCCGGGTGGTGGGAGGGCGGAGGTCGTCGACAAGGTCTTCAGCTCTGCCTCAACAGAAGTCTGAGCGAACCGGGTCCACCCAAGAGATGTCGCCTCGAGACGTCCAGCCTCCCTGCCAGTCCCTGCCTTGAGAGCACTACCATACAGAGGTCCATCGTATTGTCCAGACTTCGCAGGTAATAATAATAATAACAGTAATAATACGTTCACAGACACACACACAGACGTTTAACAATATCCACTTATTGTTCCTCAGGTTTTGAGTTTACTGTGACTGTCTATTCTGATCAGTTGTGGATCTGGTCCTAGATTTGTAAGTTCTTTCGGAACATACTCCCCACTGGAGAAACTAGAGTATGAATAGAGTCATGCATACCCTACGGCGAAGGCGTGGGAAGCACGCGGGCGGCCAAATTTAAGTTCTTCTTTTCCTCATTTTAAATCTATCGTTGATAAAGCTAAATATAGACAAGAGAACAAAAATAAACCGAAACCAAGGGGAAAAGCAAGATAAATTAATTTAAAGGGACGGGGAAAAAAAAGGGAAATATGGGTAATCAAAAGTAACAGTTGGCACCCTGCTTTTGTAGAGAGACGCGCCTTTCGTTATTATCTATCGAAAGTGATCTCTTGAATTCTATTGACACAAAAGGTGCTGTAGAAAATGTTGCTTCCATTAAGGCCAGAAGAGCCATGCTTTGATTACAATTTACTTTTATTTAATAAATGACTATTTGTGATAAATGTTTCTAGATTTATTTGAAAAAAAAAAATTGTCTTGTGTTCCTTAAAAACTACTTTACTAAACTAAAAGTTGTGTTCTTAAAAAAATCTATTATTATGTTTTTTAATATTACCTATATAAAGTTAATTTTATATGTGCATATATGTAAATTAGCCTATTTAGCAGAATTCTTATTACTTTTTATTAACTTTATTTTTTGTCTGTTGTCATTAAGATCTTGTTTGGTCAATTTTTGATGAATATTATGGCGATTAGGTCAGTTTTCTCTCCAATTAAACGGTATTTCTAGCCGATTTCTTTGAGACGCCATATATATTTTTTGCTTGAGGTAAAAACAAAATTTTTTTTGGTACAAACGATGTTCTATCGAAATAAAAAAAAAAAGTTAGATTTTTGAAAGTTGAGTGCTAACTTCACATAGGTGAAAGTTAGACTTATCGGTGTCTTCTTTTATGTTTATTATTTCGAAGTGAACACAATGATGTTGGGCTTGTGGAGCAACGATCTTGAAACACCGGGAAAATGTTCAATCCGCCCCGCGCCCGGACCCCCAGTCGGGTCGTAACCCGACCGAGGCCCTTAGTTTATTTTATCTGGGAGGTAAAATAAACTTAAGCACGCCGTCCTTCGGATGGGACGTTAAGGGATGGTCCCGAGCCTGTACAATGTCAGGTACTCTTTAAAGACCCCTACCCTAAATGAATAAAAATTTAGGGTAGGCAAAATTTAGGACTCCCACAGTAGAGTCGGGCTCATGTCCACCAGAGTGACGAAAGAGCACTCTGGTAGCAGGCGATATGACCTCGTAGTTAAAAGCCCGGGCATGAGTCATAAAACCTAACCTAACCCTGTAAATCTTATTACCTACCATTATTATGTACATATGTAATAATTATGTTTAATAGTTCACAATATGTTTCAAAATAAAATATTGTTTTCGTTACACGTTATTATTAATTCCCTTGCTCAAATATTTATTTGAAAAAAAAAATCATTAACTTATTCAAAATGTAAAGGGGAGAAACATAAAAACATTTGGGTAGGTACTTTAATTGTGGAGGGGGGGGGGCGACGTTATCGTTATTTACGTTACGTAAAAATTTGAAATTTACCACAGAGATTGTTGTAGCCCAATTATAGACGTGAAGTAAAAAAAGTTGAATTTTGATTCTGGAGGTTAAATTGGGAAATAGAAAAAAATATTTTTCCAAGGGCATCGTGTAGGGTGTTTTTATGCATTTTTTCAAACATTGTTCGGGAAAAACGCTTACAAATTGCTGTTTCCTCACTCTTATCCCCGAAAGGATCGCTGAGAAAAATCTGAAAAAAATCATGAACATTGAGAATTCTAGCGCGATCAATTGTTATAAACAATTTTATTGTTTATTTCTTTATAACTGTTGAACCATTGGTTTTAGGGAAAACGTTTTTTGACTAAAAATATTTCTCACGATGTGAGGAACAACTTTGTCCTTACACGTTTAATTTAAGTGGGGGGCTGACGGAACGGAACACTAATTGTGCAAGAATATTTTGCACTTGACAGATTTTTTAAAGTTAATTTTATCTGGAAGTGTATTTTTCCTTATATAATACATATGGGGTCCTACCACGGATGCGAGTTCGAGTCCCGTCCTGGAGTTTTATTTCATAGACTGAATTTCCTGCAGGGAGTTGTAAAAAACTACTAGCTACACGTCTCATCCAATTAAATTGGTCCGTTTTTCTTGTGTATCGTATATTTGGGGGTGTGTTTTATTTACATCTAAGTTGTTTTTACTTTACAGCATCACTTCTCCCATTTATTTTTGCCTTCTCTGAAAATACCAACATACGTTTCGGGAACCATTCCCATCATCAGTGTCTATAATACAACTGTTCTTTATAATGTAGAAGGAATTCGAGGTTCCGTCGTGTAAATGAAAATTCATTTTGGCCAACGTTTCGGAAACTATTTATTTCCTTCTTCAGGGCCTACAGGATACAACAAACATATTATGGACAATGATGTAACAACTTCTTTTTAACATTATTATTAAGAATCTAGTTAGGTATATCGTTGTCCATAATGACTAATTTGTTTGTTGTATCCTGTAGGCCCTGAAGAAGGAAATAAATAGTTTCCGAAACGTTGCCCAAATTATGAATTTTCATTTACACGACAGAACCTCGAATTCCTCCTACATTGAAAAGATACTGTCGACTCTATTAATCTTTATAACTGTTCTTTATGTTTATTCCTTCTGTCAATCAGAATCTTCCTTTTATAGAACATATTGAGTCGACTTATATATTTATAAAGATTTCACTATGTGTTTAAATTATATATAGATATTGATGATGGGAGTGCTTCCCGAAACGTTACTCAAATAATTAGTGGGCGCCGGTAGCTCAGTGGTATGCGTGATTGCTTACTGAGTTCAAGATCGCGAGTTCGAAACCCGGGCTAGGTTTTTTATCTGGAACTTGAGAAAACCGCACGTCCTTCGGATAGGACGTTAAGCGATGGTCCGGAGCCAGTACGGTACTCGTTAAAGACCCCTCCCCTAGGTGAATAATAATTTAGAGTAGGCAAAATTGTGGCAAAACTTTAAGCTGTGTGTTTTTTGTTTGTTACATAAGGGTTTGACATTTTTCCTTTTGGCCCTTCAGGTGTCAATTCTACTTAGGGACACCATTCTCTTAAATTTAGTAATAACACTGATCTTATAGCGTATTAACGCTTGTCTAATCTGTTACAGAATGCAGCCTGAGTCACTCGCAGCCCGCCTTGAGTCCCCCAACCCTCCACTCGTTCTCGATGTGCGACCGTTCATGTCGTACAACGTGTCCCACATCCGAGGTTCCGTGAACATCTCCTGTTCGGATCGTATCTCCCGCCGTCGACTGGAACAGGGGAAAGCAGCCCTTGCAGATCTGGCTGCCTCTCGCACCGGTAAGGAGCTCTTGAAGAAACGCGGCTACAAGGAGGTCATTGTATATGATGATACGTCGACGGATATGGACCGTGCGGCTAACAACCATCCTCTGTACCTGGTCATCGCAGCCCTTGTGGACGACCATAGGGAACCTGCCCTTCTCATAGGTCAGTTTTATATTATTAAATTAAGTAAAGTAAATTATCGGCTATGTACTTCCTCAGAAGGAATTAATCAATTAACTTTTTGCTCCCCCTCCAGTACCATTCGATCGAAGGGCACCAGTAGCTCAGTGGTATGCGTGCTTGCCTTCTGAGCTCAAGATCGTGGTTCGAAACTCGGCCAAGGCCCTTAGTTTATTTTATCTGGGAGGTAAAATAAACTTAAGCACCCCGTCCTTCGGGTGGGACCTTAAGCAATGGTCTCGAGCCTGTACGATGTCTGCTACTCGTTAAAGACCCCTGCCCTGGGTGAGAAAAATTTAGGACTCCCAGAGTAGAGTTGGGCTCATGTCCATCAGAGTGACGAAAGAGCGCTCTGGTTGTAGGCGATATGAACTCGTAGTTAAAAGCCCGGGCATGATTCATAATAACTAACTAACCATTCGACCGTTTATGCTAATATTCAATAGTTAATTTACATAGGGGCTCCTACTAAAGTTTGTGTCGATAAATTCTGAGCAGTTGTCTAGCTAGCCTCTACGCTGTACGGGAAGGATGTGCCACTGATGATGACGCTGTAGCGTTGAAAACTGGTTTGGATCATAAATAAAACAGTGGGAAGATCACGTCTTTTGTTTCTATAAGAAATCTCGTCCCACATCTTACTATATGTGTGTTCAGACCAGGTTCAGGCTTAACCCAAAAACTCTAGTAACTGACGAGAATGAATGAATTCGCACAAAATTTCATATGTACATTCAAAGCCTTATAAGGAACACACTTATTAATTTTCAGCAGAATCAGCCAAAGAGGAGGGGGGATCAGAGGATGCTCAATTCAAAAATCCTATTAACTGTCTATATAATGAATGCTTATATTTAAATGCAAAACCTTTTAAGAATGGCACCGATTAGTTTTCCGTGGGCCCCAAACATCGATTGGCTTTGGCAGGAAAGCGAAAACGTAATTGTTTAATTCGTGCTGGATAAGTACACAACCGGTGATTCACCGACGATTTTTTAGTACACATAAATAGCATGAAAATCTGAAAGTGAGTGCAATGAATTTGGAGTTACAGCATATGCATATATTTTTCTTCAATAAGATGATGAACCTCCTCCCTGTCCTTAAAAGATATGCTCAGCTTGATCCACATATTTTGGTATTCACCCAACTCGTATTGGGTCATTACAAATTGATAATGACGACTGAGTCAACTAGAGCTAGCCTCCAGACACATTACTGAATTTGGACCTAGTGAATATATAATGAAGCAAAAAGAAATTATGCAACTGATCCGAAGGAAAACCTGATTAATGGAGACCTATTAGAGAACACAACGCATAATGCGAATAATAATAGAACATTATAGAATGATGATTAAAACACTGTTAATCTACTTAATTACACAATTATAAATGGCTTCTTTACATAACGGGTTTGGGTTTTGGAATCATTTTTATATCAGGGTCATTGGTCTCTTATTAATTCTCACTATCTTGGAGTAGTATATATATTGTGACGTGTAGAATGGGGGGGTCACTAGAATAATAAAAGTAATTGTTATTCTTTATATAATAAAAAAATGTTAAAGAACGTAGAGTATATTTAAAAAATATATATAGTTAATACAAATAAAAATGAACTTATATGGCAAAAGATATTAAAAGAAAAAAATATATGATTAACTATAAAAGAAGAGCAACCTGATGATATTGGGTGGGGGAAAAAATGGCGAGAAGGGCAGAAGGAGCCAACTCGTGGTAGTATCTTGGAAGATCCTGGAGGAGGTAGTTGTAGTTATATGTTTTATGGAAGTTATTAGTGGAGGTTTAGTTTGGCTATGGAGGGTCTGAGTGAAGTGGTGGTGTGATCTGGAAGATCCTGGAGGAGGTAGTTGTAGTTATATGTTTTATGGAAGTTATTAGTGGAGGTTTAGTTTGGCTATGGAGGGTCTGAGTGAAGTGGTGGTGTGATCTGGAAGATCCTGGAGGAGGTAGTTGTAGTTATATGTTTTATGGAAGTTATTAGTGGAGGTTTAGTTTGGCTATGGAGGGTCTGAGTGAAGTGGTGGTGTGATCTGGAAGATCCTGGAGGAGGTAGTTGTATTTATATGTATTATGGAAGTTATTAGTGGAGGTTTAGTTTGGCTATGGAGGGTCTGAGTGAAGTGGTGGTGTGATCTGGAAGATCCTGGAGGAGGTAGTTGTAGTTATATGTTTTATGGAAGTTATTAGTGGAGGTTTAGTTTGGCTATGGAGGGTCTGAGTGAAGTGGTGGTGTGATCTGGAAGATCTTGGAGGAGGTATGGAGTGAAAAGTGAAAAAGAAGACCAAAGAAGAAGCTCTTGCGGAAAGTACCCCCAGCAGGACAGCCCGGTTATATAAAGGAGTATGTTTTTTTTTGGAAGAAGAAGGAAGGATAATACTATGATGCCGTGAGTTGCCAGAGTTGTTACCATCCCTATAAATATCATATAGTTTTAATATGTCTTTTGCCAAAATTACATTTTTTCAAATTGACTTCTAATAGACTTAATTTAAATATTGTAAAAAAAAATATATCATTATGCTCACTAACCCATTAACCGATTTTGAAATAATTTACAGAAATTTAAAAATAAATTTATAACATGAAATTTTGTGATTCCAATTTTTTTTGTTATTACTTCCTTTTATTCTCACCAAGGAACTCTATAAAAAAGAAAGCCACCCCTGTGTTTTGTATAAGATTAATGTTATTTAAAAAAGAAACAAAAGTAAATTCATAGAAATTTAAGTTGTCTCAATATATATACTATATATATTTAGCCCTTAGATTTTTATCTGGGAGTTGAAGAAACCATGAGCACGCCGTTCTTCTGATGGGACGTTAAGCGATGGTTCCGAGAATGTACGAGGTCCAAGTACTTGTTACCCTAGGTGAATAAAACCTGGATTGCCAAAATTTGAACTCCTATAATGGAGTCTGGCTTATGTCCACCAGAGTTACGAAAGAGCGCTATAGTAGTATAATATGACCTCGTAGTTGATGCCCGGCCATAAGTCATAATAACTAACTGTAAATATATTTTTATAATTTAAACATAATTTTTAAAAAATCGGAAATGTATTTTGCCATCGATTGGAAATTTTCGGTAAGAACCAATTTTTCTGTAGGACTTTTTGCGTAAATAATGCAAACATCTAAAAAAAAAAAAAGAAGGCTTTCAGAACGACATATGAGGACGGGTTTCAACGGAGCGTCCTGCGAAAACAAAGAGTTTTTTATTAGTTCATAAATATATAAAAATATGCTTATGCCCCGAAGTAAAGTGGTCAAAAATTGGGGCAAAATCTAATGAGATCTAAATTAGCACATGTGACATCTTCATTTCAAATTTCAAGTTCATAGCTACACTCGTTTCTGAATTAGTGTTCACAGTTCCAATCACAGACACCGACAGAGATATCGTCGGAAAAATGGTTTCGAAAAATATTTTATTTTTATGTAGGTATTTCAATAATTACCATCTTATAGCCCTTTTTGGTCTCATTTATTCTTTTTCTTTATTTTTTCTTCATTTCCATACAACAACAATATTTCGTCCTTCCAGGACATTTTCAAGTACGTGCTGAATAAATATTATTAATAACTTTCATAATCTAAAACAACTTAGCCATATCGTAAAATTCTTTTGTAACTTTTGCTTACATTTTTATTTTCCTTCATTACATTTATGTTAAGACTCCTTTTTTTTCTTTATAATATATTCTAATACATTGTGTCATTTTTTAATAGTGTGCATCTGGAAAAAGCAATTCTTAATTAATCTCAATATATTTTTTTTCTTTTTTACAAATCTTTTAATTCTATGAAGTTATTTTAATTATATGTATAACATACCTATTTTTATCTACATATTGGTGGTAATTTGTTGCATTGTTTTTTTCTCATCTCGGATTTTTGTCATTGTAGCATTCTTTCTTATACTAAAGATTCAAGAAATTAATACATTGTTATTTCATCAAATATTGATTTTTAGTCCTTTGGCCAAGTTTGGCTTTGGAGGGAGAGAGAAAACGTAATTCGTGGTTGAGAAGTATATAGTCGCTGATTCACTTTTTTTTAATCTGCAACTTAGGAGTTGATATTTTGCAATAATTTCTTTCTGTCTATAATGGACAGGCTGATAAGGACAATGCACTTTACGATGACCATATTGGTGCACTTAGATCCCATATAAGGCAACTGCACTGTTCTCTCTTTTGATTTATAATGATTTAAAGTGTTTTTCAATAACCTATATTCCTGATTGATGTTTTTCCTTTCAAATCGATACCGATGTAAATTTATTCAAATTCAATCTAAACCAGGTTTCTTACTTCTTAGGGGCACTTTGCCGACATATTTGAAATTGAAATTGTCATTTCCTTGAGTGGTTCTATTTGTTGGAAGTTGACGCTCTCCATATACTGTCGTGGTACTTAACCTTTTTATGTGACTGTGTTCGTATGTATTCGCATCGAACCAAAATAAATATAATTCTTTTTTAAGTTCTATGTTAAAAAATATAGAGGTAGGCCCTTAGGTTTTTTTTATCTGGGAGTTGAAAATACCTTGAGCACGCCGTCTCTCGGACGGGGACGATACACTATGGTTCCGAATCTCTGCGATTTCAGATACTCGTTAAAGACACCTACTCTAGGTGAATACACCTGGGTAGGCAAAATTTAGAACTCCCCAATACTAGTCGGGCTCATGTCCACGAGAACGAAGAAAGAGCACTCTGGTAGTAGGCGATATCTGGTAATTAAAGCCGGGGCATGTCTCAATAACTAACTAAGTCAACTATTGATTTTTAATGGTACTTAACATTTTTTTGCAGAGATATTGTGAAACACTTAATAAAAAATGAAGGAAAAACGTTTTTTTTTTTTTATATTGTCTATTTCACAAAATATATATAATAAGGGAATATTTCGGTAGCAATAAGGAAAGTACAGTACTTTTCATTTGGATTTCTAAAGAGATACCATATGTTTTTTTAATTTTTTTTTCAATAATATTCAATAAACCTAATTCA
The DNA here is from genome assembly GCA_963662175.1 of Aradus depressus. Taxonomy (NCBI): domain Eukaryota; kingdom Metazoa; phylum Arthropoda; class Insecta; order Hemiptera; family Aradidae; genus Aradus; species Aradus depressus. The sequence goes on from OY759214.1 coordinate 42,405,678, forward strand.
AAGGTTTTTATATTATCTTTACTGGGCCAACAGGGAAAATGAATAGCATATACTTTACGAGAACAAATAATTGGGTTTATTTTCTTACTTCTACATTATAAAATTAAAAACTCAAAAGTCAAAAGAAAAATCGTAAAAACTAAATTCTTAAAACTATTTCAATCCTTTTTTTTTTTAAATATATTTTGGGCATTCTTTAAATCAATGTTATATATTTTTGGGCATATATATTTTGTACATATAAATTAATAACAGTACCTTCTTTGCGCAACAATTTTACTGTTAATTCACACCTACTTAGTTCATCACATCTTAAGCCTAAACAACAACTCTCTGTCCACCTTCACATCTCAACCCAGACCACACACCATTGACTCTACACTAATTCAAAAACAGCTGATGGTCGTGTTTTGTTTTCTACTCAATTGTATTAAAAGCATTCATGATATTTATTTACTAATTCAGTTGCTTCCTGGATTTTATTGAAAAGTAAATATAACTAATTTTTTAATATTAATAATTTAAATGTATTTTTCATACATCACAATATATATTTTGTGAAATAGACAATATTTTTTTAAAAACATAAGTTTTTTCTTTATTTTTTATTGATTTTTACTAAACGATCGATTGTTTTTGGAGGGAAAACGAAAACTTAGTTGATTAATCGTGCTGGGGAAGTACATAGTCGGTTCAACTTTTTTTCAAATACAACTGTCAAATTAAGTTTTCCATCCAATAAAGATAACTTAAGGCTTTACTTCTTTCGTTTCCTTTGACCCTTTGGTTAGCCTGGATCTTAGAAAACCGTGTCCAGACATTTTCCTTCAAGATAAGAAAAAATGTCTTATTATATTTATGTATACTCCCTAATAGACTCTGATATAACCAAAAAAAGGCAATAATCTGAACACATTAATCCATCTAAAAATGGAGACATTTTCACTCTGTTTCTATCTCAGTTTATTTTAAATATATATTTTTTTCTGTTGATAATATGAAGAGACAGACCTAAAATGAACTCTATATCTCAAAATACGGGTGCCTCATCCATCCGTATTTAGTTTGAGGACGTAAATCAATGTTTGGCTTGACTCCAGATCAGACACCCAGAACTTGAGTGTCTAACTCCGGAGTCTAGTCAATTAGTTCTTCTACAAATCTGACACCTTCAACCTTTTATCAACTCATCCTCTTCTTCTTCTCTTGTTAGAATTCTGTCAAACATGTGTTGGCAACCGTGTATTCGGAATATATTTATTATTTAGTTTATTTTTATTTATTTTTTATCTTAAATAACCAACAACAACCTACAAATGTTTCCAATAGATCACAACGTATTTAACTGATAAACTTTTCTTAAAAGGGAAACTAATAGATATTAATTTCCCAGCTATACGAAGTATAGGGGAAGTTATGTAATCGCCAAAAAATTGTTTGTTGTTTTCAGCGGAATTTTATGTTTTCCGAACTTTTTTTCTAATTTTAAAGAAGAAAACATTGATTTACGTCCTCAAACTAAATACGGATGGATGAGGCAGCCGTATTTTGAGCTATAGAGTTCACTTTAGGTCTGTCTCTTCATATTATCAACAGAAAAAATATATATATTTAAAATAAACTGAGATAGAAACCGAGTGAAAATATCTAAATTTTTAGACGGATTAATCTGTTCAGATTATTGCCTTTTTTTGGTTATATCAGAGTCTATTAGAGAATATATATAATAATATTATATATACTCTCTAATAGACTCTGATATAACTGTTTTCTAAGATCCAGGCTAACCAAAGGGCTGAAGGAAACGAAAGAAGTAAAACAAAAAAAATAAATAATTAAATGAAGATACATTTTTTTTTTCATTTTTATACATATGTATAGATTTACTCTAGTACTCCTGATTTATTAGAATGTATTGAGACGAAATGTTTTATGTCCCAAAATTCGTGAAATCGGTTAAAAGAAAGGGGATTGGAGGAGGTGCTTAACCCGAAAATCCTAATAACTGCCGACGTAATAAATGTATTTAAGACAAAATTTAGAATGGTATTCAATTAAAATTCAACTTGTTGACAAAAAATCAGTCGTTTTAAGTTATTACCCGTAATTAATATTCGATGTAAAATTTTAAGTAGGATTATCTACATACTAAACCAAACTTATATACCAAGTTTCATAAAAATCCGTCCTGTGGTTCTCCAGTTATGCATAACAAATACTGTCTGTTTTTGACCTACAACGCAAAGTTGATGTAAATTTTGAAATCCAAGACAGAAAAAGTTTTGGCTCTTAGGAACATCTATCCTTCGATTATGCGAGGAAGCAATTACATAAAATAAAAATGTGATTTGATCACTATTTTGATAACTTTATGAAGTGTTTTGTTGATGAAATATTATTTAGGACATTGAGTGATTGTGATAAAGTGGTCTTGTATTAAATTTTAGCACTTATGAGTTTCACTATAGTTAGTTATTGTGACTCATGCCCAGGCTTTAACTACGGCTCATATCCATTACTACTGTTTCGTCGCTCTGGTGAACATGAGCCCGACTCTATTGTGGGAGTCCTAAATTTTGCCTTAGGTCTTTAACGAGTACCTCACATCGCACAGCCTCGGGAACATTGTGTATCCAAATTTCTCCAAGATAGCATAAAAATATCTACCTACATTACATAATCCAAGATATAGACTGACTGTTACTTCGACTACTTGGACTAAAACCAAAACTGACTACTAACAACAAACATACGATCTCCATGACCATTATACGTCCAATCTGAGCGTAAGGGCTTGAACTTTGAGGTACAGCAAAAAATCGAGTCCAAGCATTCCAGTCCAAACTCGTGACGAATTTTCAACGCTCCTTTCTACGTCATCAATAAAGTCATATACAATCTCCAATATTCCCACTGTCAATGAACTAATCCAACCCCGATTCCACTGAATCTTTCTTTGTATTTAAATTCTCTCTCCCTAGCTCCGTAAACCCATTCTGACAATCCTCCTCGTCTCTTGAACAGGAAATGGCTTTGCGATCTTCTCCCTGAAGATAGTGAGTGATATAAACTAAACTTCTGAGGGATTGATGGTACCTAACATTTTTTCTGTTTCACAAAATATAGTTACTTATCACGACTCATGGCCGGGATCTAACAAGGTCATATCGCCTACTACCAGAGCGCCCTTTCGTCACTCTGGAGGACATGACCCCGACTACTCTGGGAGTCCTAAATTTTTCCTACCTAGGTTTCTTCACCGGGGTAGGGGTTCTTCAACGAGTACATGGCATAGGACAGGCTCGGGACCATTGCTTAAAGACCCATCCGAAGGATGACGTGCTCAAGGTTTTTCCACTTCCCAGATAAAAAGCCTAAGGGCCTCGGCCGGGTTTCGAACCCACGATCTTCGAATACAAAATATGTGGGAGTACTTTCGTTGTTGCTACCATATTCTGCCACGATTTGACAAATACGTATTCTATACACAATTAAAAAATATATATATATATAAATATTTCGATTGTGTAATTTTGATTGCGTAAATCGATTTCAAAGTCATTCTGATAAGAAAACACTTAGTTAACAGGTTGAGGAAAATATTTCCATCGTCCGGTAGCAGAATTTAATGTTATGATAATACATGAAAGAAAATGAACGGACTAGATCATAAAGTATAAAGAGTACTCTTGTGATAAATAAAATGCATGTGATATAAATTGATGTCAATTTAAAATGTGAGTCAGTGGTTAAGGCTCGTGTCAGGATTATTGGTATGGTGCCAAAGGCGAGACTCACTCGTTATTGGCTGGGCTCATTTACATAATTGAATAGTGTGTTATCATTTTTTTCTTTTCTATATCACTTAACGTATAATGTGGTATTATTACCGTCTCGTTCACAAGTTGGGTCAGAGAGATCTATAATTTCCTACGTTTGTTTAGGATCTAATAGAAACAGTAAGGAGGACATGCATTCTGTTTAAGGAGGAACTTGTTTGACGGGAAGGTCGCCAGAGTGTTAATATATAAAATTAGTTAATGTATTTCTGTGTATGAGTTACAATAATAATAATAATATTATTGGTTGGTTGGTTGGTTATTATGACTCATATAGCCTACTACCAGAGCGCTCTTTAGTCACTCTGGTGGATATGAGCCCGACTCTACTATGGGAGTCCTAAATTTTGCCTACCTTAAATTTTTATTCACCTAGGGTAGGGATCTGACATCTTACAGGCTCGGGACCGTCCCATCCGAAGGTCGGCTTGCTTAAGTTTATTTTACCTCCCAGATAAAATAAACTAAGGTCCTCGGCCGGGTTTCGAACCTGCGAGCTTGAGCTCAGTAAGCAAGCACTCACACCACTGAGCTACCGGCGCGCCCTCTAATATTATTATTTATTTCCATTAAACCATAACAGGGTAATTGGATAGAGGGCGCCGGTAGCTCACGAGGTAGCGTATAATCCTAATGAACTCCTAACCCGGTCAAGGCTCTTAGGTTTCTTATCTGGGAGGTGAAAATACTTAGAGCATGCCGTCCTTCGGATGGTCCCGAGCCTGTGCGATGGTTGATATAGTATACGATGTGTAGAGGAAATTGTAAATGGTCAGAAATATGTATATATGAATATATATATAACTAACTAAATAACTAGACCTGACGATGGTGTAAGGCCGAAACCGGTAGTTTTGTAAATATCTTTGGTCGAATAGACAATATTTCAAAAATAAGTTTGTTTTATTTCTTTACTACAAGTTCCACAATATGTCCGCGTTCCTCAACTTAGATGTTATATTCCCTAAGAGGTCAGGAGAGTGTTAAAATATAAAATTAGTTAATATATTTCAGTGTATGAGTTATAATAATAATAATATTATTTTTCTCCATTAAACCATAAAATGATAATATTGGATAGAGGGCGCCGCGGCGCGCCGGTAGCTCGTAACTCGTAACCCGGAAAATACTTTGAGCATGCCGTCCTTCGGATGGTCCCGAGCCTGTGTGATGTCAGGTTGATTTTCAGCTAAATCGTCCAAAAGTTAGAGGGATTTATGGATGGGGGGGGGGGGGGGGGGGGGGGGGGCCTTAATACAAAAACTAATAACTGCCATTGTACTGTATGAATGTATCGGCTCAAAATTTAGTATGAGGATTCGAAAGTCCGTGTGTAATTCAACTATTCATTTTTAGCCCAAATGGTCGATAGGTTTTGGAGGGAGAGCAAAAACGTTTTTTTAAAGTTGTACTTTATGATTTTTAAACAAACAGACTGTATGGAGTCAAGTGACTAAAAGGAGGGGGGCACCCACTACCTGATCCTACTCTGGAATTAGATGCATATAAGGAGAGGTCACGTGGCAGCCCCAGATTTGCATATTAAATAGACTGATGAGGTAATACCTGCCTGTCTGCCCACACTCACTCATACACACCTCATTCACTCATCACAAACATTCACGTCTCTCATTTATCTCTTCTCTTGACACTATGTCATTTGTTTACTTTCTCAGCTCTATGGAAGCATAGGGGAAGTTATGTAATCGGCCAGAAATTAGATTTAGAGTTTTTATCAAATTTCATGTTAAATGTACCAAATTTAATGTAAAATGTACAGTACAGTTTGAAAAATTCCTGCAAATCAGGTGAAACACATTTATGTTACTTGAAATATTATTTCAATAAAAGTATTAAATATAAACAAATTATAGTATTCCTACAATTATAATAATATTATTTATTTCCATTAAACCATAACATGGTAATTTTGGGTAGAAGGTGCCGGTAGCTCGTAACTCGTAATCCAGCCAAAGCTCTTAGGTTTCTTATCTCGGAGGTGAAAATACCTTGAGCACGCCGTCCTTCGGATAGTCCCGAGCCTGTGCGATGTCAGGTCGATTGAAACTATTGATTTTTAGCTAAATCGCCCAAAGGGAAGAGACATTTTAGGGGGGCTTAATACAAAAACTCTAATTTGGAATATTTTACTTTGTTTATATTTAATACTTTTGTTGAAATAATATTTCAAGTAACATAAATGTGTTTTACCTGATTTGCAGGAATTTTTCAAACTGTACTGTACATTTTATATGTATATCTAGAATCCCTTTAGGACATTCAGCCAAATCTGCCAAAAGAAGGAAACTTCCTTCTTTAAAACTTCCTGTTCTTGCGTTACATATATTTCTTTCGGTCGTACTCTCGAAGAAGAAGTAGGTCTACGAGATCACTTTGTTTTCTATGGAGTTGGGCTTTCGAGGTTGCTCCATCATCAGACTGAGCCACTCAGAGGGGAAGAGGAAAAACGTATTAAGAGAAGGGGGGCTCGACTAAATAATAGAGGGCGCCGGTAGCTCAGTGGTATGTCTGCTTGCTTACTGAGCTCAAGATCGCGGTTTCGAAACCTGGCCGTCGGTACTCGTTACAGCATTGTAGAGTTGGGCTCATGTCCACCAGAGTGACGAAACAGCGCTCTGGTAGTAGGCGATATGATCTTATAGTTAAAGCCCGGGCATGAGTCATAATAACTTAACTAATCGAATCAGATACTGCCAAATTAACGAATCTATCAACACAAAATTTAGTATGAGGATTCAGAAGGCAGTCATATATTGAGTTTTAGCCTAAACGGTCCATTGGGCTTTGGAGGGTGAGTTATTCACCTGTGAAATCACTTTTCACTAAAGTGATGTAGTAATTAGTTTTTGTCTGGCGTGCAACAGTCAGGGTCATAGCGCCGATCCAGCGTATTTTACAATAAATATCTATACTTTTAGAAAAATAATTAAAAATATAACAACAATAAAGGAAGAAAAATAACAAACAAACAGCAGTACCAAGTCTGAGCGTAGATTCAGTTAGGGAAACAAACGAAGCGCCAGTACACTCCGACGAATCGTTCATAGACTATTATATGCAGAGGTACATCAGAGCGGCGCGGCATAATAAGGAGGAAATATAATTGAACCACAAGATCACATCTTATAGTCCTATATAAATAACGTTTCAGTATATCAGCCATCTTCAGAAAATTTCTGTCTTACGTTTAGTTGAAAACATTTTGTATAATCGTTTTACCAAATAATTAGAAAAATAAAACCAGATTGAATTACAAATCTTGGTTGAGGGTCCCCAGATGGTGGTTAGTGGAGTATTAAGGATCACTGGATTAATGGTAGCTTTGAACTACCCCTAAATAGTCCACCCTCCAACAATCCGACACACCACTAGTTCTCCCCAGGGAAACAATTACAGTTCCTTCTTGCTTTCTTGTTGGTTTAAAGCGGCTTCCATGAGTGGCATTGGACGCAGAAGAGGGAATTGGAAAGTTCAAACTGGCTATAAGAGGGTCCTGTTATGACCACATTTCATTTTACTTCTTCAGTTACACAAAGTATAGAGAAAGTTATGTAATCGACCAGAAATTCAATGTTGTGTCCTATTTGTGATCACGATAACTCCCGATAAAATTGAATATGTCAATCACGAAATTGTCTATGTGTATCCAGTACCCCAGGCTGACACCCATTGATTTTTAGTCAAATTGGCCATAAGAAAGGGGGGGGGGGGGGGGGGGGGAGTTTTACCCAAACTTCTATTAACTGTCTATGTAATGGATGTATCGACATGAAATTTCATATTTAAATTCAAATTGTGGGCTCTTCCGTCACTCTGGTGGACATGCTACTAAGGGAGTCTTAAATTTTGCCTAGGCACCCTAAATATTTATTCGCCTAGAGGAAGGGTCTTAACGAGTAGATACCTGACATTGTACAGGTTCGGGACCATCACTTAACGTCTCATCCGAGGGACGGCATGCTTAAGTTTATTTTACCTCCCAGATAAAATAAACTATGGGCCTCGGCCGGGTTTCGAACCCACGAACTTGAGAATTCTCATTAGATTGAAACCTATTGATATTTAGAAGGCGTCGGTAGCTCTGAGGCACCATGCTTGCCTACTGAGCTCAAGATCGCGGGTTGGAAACCTGGCCGAGGTCTTTACGTTTTTTATCTGAGAGGTGAACAAACCTTGAGCACGCCGCCCTTCAGATGGAACGTTAGTGATCCTTAGCCTAGGTGAATAATACTGGGTAAGCGAAATTTAGTAGGTAATCTCACAGTAGTGTCGGACTCATGTCCACAAGAGCGACGAAAGAGTGCTTTGATAAGTAGGCGATATGACCTCTTAGCGAAAATCTACTATGCCAAAACTAGTTGTAGTATAAATAAAATACATTATAGGACTGATATATCCGTATTAACAACTTCTAAGTTGAGGAACGCGGACATATTGTGGAAACTTGTAATAAATGAATAAAACAAACTTATTTTTTGAAATATTGTCTATTCCACTAAAGATATATATACATATAACTACCGGTTTCGGCTTTATACCATCGTCAGGTCTAGTTATGAACTGTTCATAACTAGACCTGACGATGGTATAAAGCCGAAACCGGTAGTTATATGTATATATATCTTTAGTGGAATAGACAATATTTCAAAAAATAAGTTTGTTTTATTCATATATCCGTATTACTTATCTCATAAAACAAATCCACGTTGCCGGTGATCAATGTCTCGTGAGATGTTGAGGCACACTTCAAAGACGCCTTTGTCTCAACGTTACGGTATGTTGTCTGCGCTGTTGCTTAGTTCCTCCCATTAAGGTTGTTTCCGCCGATGATACTCCCTTGTCAGGATCCTGTGGGACACTCCTTGGTGGCTGCTCTGGACCGTAACTCTGACATGAGTCACGAGGTCGCCTCTCATCTCAGTCCCAGTGTCCCCTCCTCTTTAATGGAAGGTTTCCGTTACACTACTGCCTCTGCCATTGTCTAGACAATCACGACATACTCTAAACTACCTATCTAGTATCCTTGAGAACTAGAACCAACATGACTGACTACCAAATGACTCCGTTCCTCTCTTTCAAGCAAGTATAGGAGGTTGTGTAATCGGTCAAAGGTTCGACGAGGAATTTCAATTAAAAATTTTTTTTTTGTTTTTAATGTGCAGTACGAAAGAAGAGATAAAAGCATTGGATTACAACTACCTAGTATATCAATGGATTAGTGAAGGAATCACTGTTTGTCCCCATTTGAAGAATACGGTTAGTGAGTCCCTCCAGGAAGTTGTCAACAAAAGGAAGGGGTTGAAGTGAACAATACTTGGGAGGAGATGAAAGGATATGGAAGAGGAGGGAAGAGGAGGCGCGGAGAGGGGGATGTGACCTGAGAGGTGAGTCATCTGTGGAGAAAGGAGGTTAGCGGGGGGCAGGTTAGGCGGAAGTCCCGGACAAGGACGCTATACTAACAGCCTGCCTGTCTCCCGGTCTCCTGTCTCTCGTCTACAAGTCGTCTTCCTAGTCCTTATTCCGATCGAACCCTTTTAATTTCCGCATACTTTCCTACGATCTGCGACGATATACTGATACGCTAATAAAATAAATAACAAAAAAAGCCAAGTCTACTGACAACTCAAATATATAAATGTTGTGTTAGGATAGAACTTCATATGTGTATCCAGAACCCCATAAGGAACGACACCTATTGATTTTCAGCCAAATCCACCAAAGAGAAAGGGGGGAGTTCAGAGGTTTGTCTCAACTCAAATGCTAACGTAATGAATGTATCTCACAGGTTGTCAATTACGCTGTAGTCTGACCTCTCACAGATTTTTATTTGTATTAGCTAGCCGGCTTTCGAGGTTGCCCTCATCATCGGGTAGTCTGATAAATATTTTTTTTAAATTAACCTAATTAAAATATTTTAGTACTAAATAAAATTAAACTGTTTAAACAATTTAAAATATCATGGATGGGGACAGATAAGTTATTCCTGTCCCACATCTGAATCACAACAGGAATATCTTATCTCTCCCCATCCATGAAATTTTAAATTGTTAAAGTTTTTAGATAGTTTTATTTATTTACAGTTTAATTTTATTATAAAAAAAATTTAAATTTTATTTAGTACTTAAATATTTTAATTAGGTTAATTTGAAAAAAAATGTATTTATCAGACTGCCTGATGATGAGGGCAACCTCGAAAGCCGGCTAGCTAATACAAATAAAAAATCTGTGAGAGGTCAGACTACATCTTATTTGACAACCTGTGAAATAATCACTTCTCACTACATCAGCCAAATGGATTATCATATTAATGAATGTGTCGTCACAAAATTTAACATGAAGATTCAAAAGCTCTTATGTAAGTCAACTATTTTCCAGCCCAAGCGTTCGTTTTGGATGGAGAGAAAAAAATTAATTGATTAATTCGTGGTGGGGAAGTACATATGTATATTGTCGGTGATTAATTGACGATTTTTTACATTTGCGTTTTTCATTGTCAAACATCGAAAGTTCTTCATCGCTCGCCTATCAGCTGACACGAATCAGGCACAAACCAGTTCTTGCGATCCCCCGACTAAACTCACCTTGTAACTTCCCCTACCGGATCCGCCATTGTTAACGGCGTAGTTAATGAACCCCTCCCCTCACCACTCAATGCGCAATCCTTACCTAATCTCCTCAAACCACTACTTGAACATCACCTCTTAATGGAGTTCTTTTGTTAAGTCTCAAGGGACATTCTGAACTAATGATCTGGTAGTCAAAAAGGGCTTAAGCCGGCTCAACACATTGGGCCAAAGCTTGGGCATACATTGGGCCATACCTCAGTACTAGTGGTTTCGAACTATCGATAGTAAATACTATAGATTAATCTAATACAAAAATAAAGCTGGGTCCACACCTATAAATATTTTCGCCGCAAATTTAAACTTAGATATTTATCACACAAATATTTATTCACGAAAATTTTTACGTCTCCCGCTCAAGCCATACGTGAAAACAAGTGGAGGTTACATCACTGTTTCCCGAGTTGTTTATTTTTGTCGAGGTTTTTGTACTTTCCTGCTTAAAAGTTGATTATTTATATTAAAAAAATAATATAAACTATGGGTATGGACAAGGAAGCTGCACTTGTGTTTCAGTTTTAGGAAAATCAAACTTTTTTGTTTACCTTCTTTTTAAGCAAATGGTACAAAACAATAAAAGCAGCACACTGTTTCTTCATAATTAACTCAGACATGAAAAACAACTCAAATGCAAAAAATAAACATCAAAATATAGCAAAGTTGGGATGCAGGTTACTAAATGAATTTTGAGATGTTTGGGAAGCGTCCACATAATGCTTTGACAAAGATACCCCAAATCATTGTTAAATTGTTAACACTAAAATCTCCTCCTATTTATGTTTTGACCAAATTCGGTGTTATTGCCTGCACTATTACGAAACCTGAATAACAATTTCTAAAGAGAATTGTATTGTTCTCATTAGGCATGAGAAGCTTGCGTAAATCGTACTTTTCACAATATCAGTCAACGACCTGTACGTAATAGGGTTTTATGAAATATCTTTTTTATTTTTATAATTTTTACCTGAACAAAAAAATTATTTTGAAAACACTTCTTTTTATTCAATTGTTATCTGTGTTAGGTTTTTGGCGAAATTCAGGCATTATCAAACTAAAAAAAATGTCGGTGAATCACTGGCTATGTATTTACCCAGAACGTTTTAATCAATTCGCCCTCCCTCCAATCCCAATCGACTGTTTGGGTTAAATAAAATTCAATATTTGATAAATTTTGTATCGATGTATTCATTACCGATTTTCATTATCATTCTTACGGTGTTTTGAATTTAAATATAAAATTTCCTATCGATTCATTCGTTATATCGGTGGTAATTGGGTTTTTTGAGTTGAGCCCCCCTCTAGTCCCCACCTTTGCATTGGCTGATTCCGCTGAAACTTAATAGGTGTCGTCCTTATAGGGCTTTGAATTTACATATGAAATTTCGTGTCAATACATTCATTAATATAGCAGTTATAAGAGTTTTTGTGTTAAGGCTCTTCCCTAATCCACCCTTGCCCTTTAACCGATTTGGCTGAAAATCAATAGGTGTCGTCCTTAAAAGTGTCTGGATACACATATAAAATTTCGTGTCGATACATTCATTCTATCATAGTTATCGTGTTGACAGAGATACTCTGCATTTTTTTTTTTAATATTTTGAATCCGGAAAACATGCGATTCGGTTGAAAACTTAGCATCGAATTTTTGACCGATTATATAACTTGCTCCATACTTTGTGAAGCTGGGGAAGTAAAAAGAAAGTAGTAGATAAACGTTAAATTCATGCGCACCGCAGCCATGTTAGAGTTTGACTTATTCTGACTAAAGATTATAAGAAAAGGGGAGTTGATGCGCATGCGTTAATAGATGAAGCTAGAGATTTGATGTTAGAGTAGAACATTTAAACAGTCTACAATTGTAATTGATACTGACACCATTTCCTGAATGATACTAAGATAACCATTGAGTACGGGTAGTTGAGTTAGGACAAACAGAGAGGGCTCCACGTGCCGGAACACACTAATACAGCAGACTGGTGTGGGGATGGGAGGCAATTACACTAATCCTGGGGTCATTGAGGAAGGAGGGGGAGCTCGTAGCCTTCTGATGGGGGGGGCTTTGTATTATACAACATAAGTCAGCGTCTCTAGCGGAGAGGTTGCCAGTTGTCCTTTAACCGTTGTACTGTATGGGTGGGATGTACCACTGATGATGACACTGTTGCGTCGAAAACCTGTTCTGGTCTATATAAAACAGTGGAAAGGCAACGTCTTTTATTTCTATGATAAATCTCATCCCACAACATCTTACTATCACATATGTATTTGTTTACTTCCTCATCCATACGATATATAGGGGATGTTATGTAATCGGTCAGGTTCGATGTTGAATTTTCACCGAAATTTCATGTTTCGTAACACCGTGATTACAAAAATTAAAAAAAAAAGTCCTGTGAGTCTGTATCTGTGAACACGATAACTCCTCATAGAATGAAAGTATCTACAAGAAATGGACTAAGTGTATCTAGAACCTCGAAATGATTCTCAGCCAAATCGGTCAAAGAGAAGGGGAGGGGTTGGATTTTCACGCTAATAACTGTAATTATAGATTGAATATCTCTACTTTTATAAAACTGTCTTATTTTGTGTATTGCGATAAACTTCGGAACCCGTGTACGGATTTTGATGCGGTTTTCTCCTACATTTAGAATATTTTTCAAGGAAGGCTTTAGGCTTAGGGTTCTATCGATACCACAAAGTATCGATACTTTTACTCATGAGTAGTATCGAATAAAACTTCGAGTAGTTCGTTATAATTAATTTTAAACATTGAAACAAACAAAAATCAAAAGAAAAACTCTTAAAACTATTTCTTAGGCTTTAGTTACTGTAACTATTCAACTAACAATCTAGGAGACTAACAATAGACTCACATAGTATTATTAAATCATATATTTGGGCAAATTGTGTCAGTTACTAGTGTTATGAGAGTCACTCGGGTAAAAATAACATTTTTATTGTTACTATCTTCGGTCACAGGTAAATGGATTCGTTCCACTGTCCGTTAACCATTTAGCAGTCAGCCTTGAAAATGAAAATGAAAATAAAAATGTATTTTATTATTCTGGGACTGAGGTCCCGTAAGAATAAATACATACGGAGTCTAAAAGAAAAGGAACCAATGAAATGAAGTATCAGTATGACGTACAAAGAAATAGATATAAAAATAAATAAATTAGTGCTATAGAGGAGAAAAACTAGACAACTATAAATATAGATAAATAAAAGATTAACATGAACAGCTTAATTATGAAGAAAAGTATCTATATAAAAATAGAAGTTCCTATATATAGTTTAAATGTATAGTGAAAATCCCTTGTATAGTGTAAATTTCTTGTATAGTGTAATTTTGTATTGTAAATTTACATTATACAGGAAATTTAGACTATATGAAGTGGGAGGGAGAGAACTCAGCCGCCATCTTGCACATTAGCCCCTGTGCCAAGACCCATCTTTCTCTCCTACTGTGGTGAAGCAGAGCATTATATTTATTATTATGCAAACAGTATCGATTACTTTCCATTATACCTGTATTTGCCATTGATATGGTTACTGTCTTTTACAGTGAACACAGTCCCCCATTGTGTTCCAGAGTCCTGACTCAGACACGGCCGCTGGTTTCCATAATTGCCATCTCTCTCTTGCCACATCCAAGGATTTCTCCTCCCCCTTTATTTTACCTTACTCTTATTACCGTGTTCCCTTTTTATTTCCCTAGTGTAGTTGTTTCTATATAATGTAAATTTCTGATATAGTTTAATTTTATAGTGTAATTTTATAATAAAATTTTACACATTATGAAATTACTCTTATAACCGTGTTCCCTCTTTTACTTCCCTAGTAACACGATGTATTTTTTTTTTTTATTTTTTTTTTTTAAATTTTATTTATTGACAACAGCTCAATTACGAACTTTACTGTCATGTGAAAACAACAAGATATCAGCAATAAAATTATAAGTAAAGTAATGAATTATGAAGAAAAAAAAAAAAAAAAAAAAAAAGTTTACAGATTCTAAATAAATTAAATTACTATTTCAATGTCTTTAAGAAAGTCTATTAGTTTTTTATATTTATCTTTGACGGGGTTCTTCAGCCAAACCTGCAGGGTGTCCGTCCGGTTGAGATCTGGATACTTTCGTCTAGTCTCCTCCTACTTCACACACTTCATTATCACATGGTCCATATCCTCTGTGCTGCCAGACCGGTCGCACAGAACTATTAGTCACCTTGATGACGTGAAAGTTTCTGTTGACACGCCCGTGGTTCGTCCGAAGCCTGCTCAACTGAACTACCTCCTGACGACGCAAGCCCATGTCCTGGAACCATGGTTTTAGATCTACCGTCTTTTGTATAGCATAGTGCTCTCTTCCTTTTGATGTAGATTCTTCAACGTATGCTTGTTGCCAGTTCTGCATAACACGATGTATAGGGGAAGTTGTGTAATTTGTCAGAGTTGAGTTTTCACCAGAATTCCCCAGTACCAATTAATCAACTACGTTTTTGCTCTTCCTATGAAGCCAATTTACCGGTTTGGTTGATAAATAAATTTATTATTATTATTATTATCTCGCACATTGGGACCTGAAGAAAGGACGTAAGAACGTCCCAAAACATCGTTGGGATAAAGACACTTCCTAAGAGTTTTTCGAAAAATAGTTATCTTAATTTTTATTAAATTGAAAAATGTCTCTACTTATTATAAATTTTTCTATGTATTATTTTTTTTTTATATACTCATATATTTTTAAGTATTTATTTATTCAGTTTTTATTAATTTTATTTTATTTTTTTAAATAGTTTTGTTATTACTACTAATCATACATGTTTTAGACTCAAGTAGTTATACATCTAATTTACAAGCTATCTTAATGTATACATTTTTTTGATGTATCCTTTTACCAAAAAAGACAGAGTTGTTGTCCACTCACGAGTTTATTTTGCAAAGCCAGCTTTCAGTCTAATGAGACCATCTTCAGTGCTAATTTACTTAACAAAGGTAGTGAGCTGTACCAGTTTCTGATTGAAGAAACTGGTACAGCTCACTACCTTTGTTAAGTAAGTTAGCACTGAAGATGGTCTCATTAGACTGAAAGCTGGCTTTGCAAAATAAACTCGTGAGTGGACAACAACTCTGTGTCTTTTATTAAATACAGCACGCTCACAACAACCTCCAAAAATTCCTTATCCTATTACCATGTATTGGTTTAACTAAATTTATTATTATTATGATCAGTGTCGTACTTAGAGATTTCAGATTCTCGCAAGTAGAGCGCTAGTTCAAGGCTTTGTGTAAAAACTTGCGTCATCATAAACTATGTACATTCCATTGGAATTGAAACAAATCTTTTATTTGTTGATTTTGTATACTTTGTAATGCACGTCATTCATCACCTCAGTCACATTTAGTTGAATGAAAAATTATTCAATATGGAGATGTGAACAAAAAAAAAGTAGGCATAATTAGATTATAATGTTCGTTACACAAGAGAGTTGTGTGTGTGTCTCTGTGGAGGTAGATGTAACAATAGAAAACGGAATGTAAGCAGGCAGTGGGGTCGTATGGTAATGAAGAGATGACCTCTGAATCATTGAGGGGGTCATCACAGGACATACGTCAGTCCTTCAGAGGGCTGTACTGCTTAAGGCGCACAGACCTGGTCGCTGACACAGAAGCTGAATCGTCGTCTGGAAGTAAACCAATTTAGGATGATGAGAAGCATGCTTGGAATAAAGATAAGTGACAGGGTAAGAAACAGCGAGGTTCTTCGGAAGGTGAGGCTAAGAAGCCTCCAGAAGGAAGCACACTTGATGAAGTGGAGATGGGCCGCGCATGTGACAAGGATGGATCCTCGACGATGGGCTAAAGCCTGCACGGAGTGGATTCCTACTATATTATATATTAAATACATATAGGTGGGGAACTAAATGTAAAAATTACTTACTTATACAAATGATTGTTTAATTCCATATATGTAAGTGGCGCCAGGGGTGAGCATTCCCTGTAACCATTCAATTAATAATACTAATATTATTATATCCTATTACTTTTATTATTACATCATCCCGGAGCTTTGTTTTGTTTTTATTACAATTATTGTTCTTAGACAATATTTATTATTCCAATGCCATTCCTGGTTTCCAACCTCTAACTTGGTTTCCGAACGACCATGACCAAATAATGGTTGTGAATCACCGATAAACAAATCAATTGTTCTCACTGCTCCAGCCTTGTTCTTTTATTTATTCTACCCTGTCTACTTTTTTTTTAAACTTACCTTAAGTTAAAAAGTTAGAAAAAAATTTCTACATGTAACAATAATTTCTGAAAATTTGACATTTTCATTCTTTTATTCCACTGTCAATATGGAATGAATGAATAACTGTATTCCTTTCAAAACCATTCTACTCTTTGTGATAATAATCAATAGTACTTATATAGGGGCTTCTTCTTTATAGTAAACCCTTTCAAAAACCATACGATACTCTACCCCTTCAAAACCATTCTACCCTTTGGGCTAATAATCAATAGTACTATATAGTTGTTTTGCAACGATCAGGAAATGAAATCATGCAATGTGTGGAACTCGAAATCCTGAGGTTTTTTTTCAAAATCTTTATGCACCCTATATGTATTACCTTCATCTAACTGCACATCTGCAACGGGCGGTGAAAGTAGAAAGGTGAGCTAAGCGGTGACCCGAGTTCGTCACCGCTGACGGGAGCCTGACCTCCCAAGGTTCCCTTCTCTGACGCAACCTAACTGTTGTTCGCTTCACTCTACCCCTCGATACATCATACATAGCCTTATATTTATTCACTTTATATTCTTTGTTTAATTTACTGTTTTTACGTCGCGACGTCGGTCTCCTTGACGTTAATTTATCTTGTTTATTATCTGAAAGTTTTCATAATCAGATAATGTTAAAAAAAAAAAAAATGTGATGTGGCCTTTACAGGACTTTCTTATACCAACCACGCTTTTTCTCCCTCCCCCCTCTCACAATTATTATTTATTTCTTTGTACAGCGACTTTCTTATACCCAGTAATGCCAGTTTGAAATGATTTTGAGAAGGGAGAGGGGGAGCGAGACTGAACTGTAAGTGTTGTTGGTATAAGAATGTCCCGTAATGGCCACATCGCATATATTTTATTTTTTTCTTAATTATTATCATTTTTAATTTAAAAAAAATATTTTTTATCCCGTCTGGGAGTGAGTTTTATTTCGTAGATAGAACTCCCTCCCGGGGCCATGGATGTCGCAAATAATTAGATAACACAGTGACATGGCTAAAATGCATTGAACATAAGACCAAAAAAAAAAAAAAAAAAAAAAAAAAAAAAATTATAATTCGTTGCTACGCGATGCAACTTGAACATTACTTTGAAATATTTCCTACGGAAATTATTTTATTTTACATTATTTGAGATGCTATAACTTTGATTATACCTCAAATCTGAGCGATTGGAAATTTTATAAGGTACTTTTTTACATAGGTACATTATTACAAATTTTTTTATGGGACTAACAGTTTTCGGGTGAACAAAGGAAAACGACATTTCAGGACGGTTTTCGGTATATATCTCAAGAACTGAACGCCTGCGAAAAATTGTATTTTATATAAAATATTTCTTTCAGTTATCTCCACAACTTTCACTTGAAAAGATTCACATACACACACACACACGCAGACGAAAAAGGTCAAAACGTATTCAGGGGATTTTGAAACGTGAAAATCCATTGAAAACTCCATCTCGGATTTTCGCACGATAACGATATTTTCTTTCTCGTTTGAGACTGGCATAATGGTAGGGGAGGGAAGGGGTGTATTGTATGTATCCTTCTAGTTCTAGTTTGTTAGTTAGTTATTGGGACTCGTGCCCGGGCTTTAACTACGAGGTCATATCGCCTACTACCAATTCCCCATTTCGTTGCTCTGGTGGACAAGAGTCCGACTCCACTAGTGGCTGTTCTAAATCCTTCTAGTTCTAGAGTTTGTTAGTTAGTTATTGTGACTGGTGCCCGGGCTTTAACTACGAGGTCATATCGCCTACTACCAATTCCCCATTTCGTTGCTCTGGTAGACAAGAGTCCGACTCTACAGTAAATTTTTCCTACTCAGGTTTTGTTATCTGGGGTAGGGATCTTTAACGAGTACTTGACAATGCACAGGCTCGGGACCATCGATTAACGTCCCATCCGAAAGACGGTATGCTCAAGGTTTGTTTTTCTCCCAGATAAAAATCCTAAGGGCCTCGGCTGGGTTTCGAACCCTCGATCCAGAGCTCAGTAGAGTAGCACTACCGGCCTTTAGAGATATATTTCGATTCGTAAAGAATGCATGATAGGTTACAGGTTGTTCTAAATGTTGAACATAAAATCAGTAATAATGATAGCCATTCACATACATAAATACAGGTATACTCTTGTGTAATGCTTCAAACTGTACGTCCATATATGAGGCTTTCAGAGCAGAAATGATGTAAATCCGTTACTTTTTCATTTTCTTAATAGCCTATGATTCCTAGGGGCTGCTATATCAATAAACTCTATTTGTAAAGAAAAATAAATAATTTTTAGATCAAATGTTAAGAAAAAAATAATTATTTTATTAAAGAGATCAATTCTGCTCTGGCCTCATATGTAAGTGGCGCCTGGGGTGAGCTGTCAAATATTGAGTTTTAGCCCGTAAAAATCTTGAGCACGTCGTCCTTTGGATGTGATGTTAAGCGATGGTTCCGATGTCAATACTCATTAAAAACTCCTAACTAAATGTGAGAAGTCAACATTTAGGAATCACATAGTAGAGCTAACTCAAATATACGGAATAGTTTTAAAGAGCATTATCGCAATCAGTTTAGGGAGGAAATTAAAAACTCAGACCGGTACTTGCTAGGTAGGGAACTGGAGTTCCAAGATTCAGTTAATAGTTACTTACAGAGTGACCTACCATTGTCAAGTATTAGATTAATAATTAAACTTAGAGGTGAACTGTTGCATCTAAGCTATACACCTATCAATCAATATACCTCCGAAGATATGGACTTTGTATGCCCAATGTGTTGCAGCCCCTGTAAAGAAGATTTATATCACTTCCTCATTACCTGCCCCAAGTATGATGATTTAAAAAATAAAATATTTAAAGATACTTCATTTATGTTGGAATTATTAAATGGTAAAGATTGGCAACTACTGGTAAATTATTGCAAAAAGGCTTACGATTTCAGAGAAATTTTGAAAAATTTGTTAATAAGTTTATAAGAAATAAGATTATAAGATAATATTTTGTAAATCGAGACTCCTCAAGACGGCTTAGGCCATTGAGTTAGTCTTCATAAAAGGTCACATTATTGTATGTATGTTTTGTATGTAATTTTCTATTATGTTAATTGAATAAAGACTTTACTACTACTAGTAGATCTAACAAGTACTCTAAGAGTAATGGATGCTTAGGTCCCTAGGTGGTACAAACCAGCCCTCCCAATATATCTAAGTGAGTGTTTGTGCTACCAGAAGACATTAACATAGTTAGTCTGACCTCTGACCTACCCTGTGGGGATGCCTAGGAGAGAGCTCCGGAGTTTGAAGACAGATGTGGTCCTTTGACCTATCACGGCACTCCACTCCACTGCCTTCCGCACTATCTATCTACCTTTGTCACACTATAGGTCTATGTCTGATAGTCATGCTTGCTTCTCTACTGGTACCTAGTGGAGACTCGCATGATCATTAACAGGTTGCCTTCACGTTGACATCCCTGGGTGATAACCAGAAATATATTACAGCCGCCAAAGATGTTCCATCACCCATGATCTGCCGCATCCTTGATGGGGCAGGTTCGAACAGTGTTGCTTGGAACATTTTTATGAGGTCAGCTCATCGTCAAAGAAGAAGGGAGTGTGTTATTGAGTTGCTTACAAAAAGAATCGTTCTGGAACGTTCCCGACATGAGGAGAACCTGAGATATATAGTAATCCTCAATTCTTTGTAAACACTGTATGGAGTATGAGACATGTCATTTACTTTTACCTTCTTATTTCACTAAAACCATAATATTGCTACACAAGTATAAGGGCATGTAATATAATGTTTTATCGTTTGAAAGCTTATTAAATGCCAAGTTTTCTAAATAAAAATTAAGATATACAAAAAGGCCATTTTTTTGAAAAAACGTGAGCTACAGTTTGCCAAAGAATTTCCGAATTACACAGTCCTTCGGTTTATGCTGCCTATAAACTGTCAAATTCTTGTAATTTTAATAATAAAGTAAACTTATTTTAAAGGTAATTTACCGCTCTTTATGATGGTATAATTAACTTTGTGTTAGCTCTTAAGGAGGAATAAGAGATTTTATGCAAAAAAATAGTACTAAATACAAAAATTGGCAGATGTTGAATATTTCTGAAACGGTTCCGAATCGGACCTGTGTATATAGGAAATTTTTTGTTCATAATTAAATTTCCTTTAAGACCTCAACGTTTTTTACCTTCATGCTGGGACACCATGTATAATGAACAGCAGTTTATTGTTCACTTTTGGGTCAATATAGACCATGAAGAAGCTTCTCTTGTGCATAATTTCTACAAGTTCGTTTCTAATCGACCACAATCCTGATTATTATAACCGGTTATGTGGTATAAGTCGATTGAAATAAATGTTGAATTATATAGCAATTAGTACAATTCCTGAAAGTTTCAAAATTTGCGTGAATTAATTCAAATTGAATATAAGAATCGTTGATTTTCTTGAAATAAAAAAAAGAACTCATACTTAAACTAAAAATACAACAACCACTTATAGTTATCTACCGATAAAAAGGAGTGTAATCATGTTTGCTTTTATTATAAATATTTATTACATGGATCAATAATATAAGTAGTATTATGTCATTTAGAGAAATAAATTGAGGAGAGGGGGCAAAAAGAAAGTCGGTGAATCACTAGCAATGTAGTTTCTCAACTTAGTTTGGTCGAAATTGTTAGATGTCGTATTAGTAGAGTTTGGGATTTAAATACAAAATTTTCATGTCGATAGGTTCATTATTTTTCTTTGGACTTTTTGGCTGAAAATTAATAAACCCCCTCCATGTAGGGGGGAACTTACGCTAATGAATCCTATTTACGAGTTAGTTTTGACTCCAAGAACGGCACATCCCCGCTGTCATCTGGCAGCTACCACAGAGGGCCGCAGCATAATAAGGAGGGGATTCTTATGGCTCATTCTCATTTTTGGTTTTTTATTTTATTATCATTAGTTTTTATATAGTTATATATATATATATATATATATATATATATATATATATATATTCATAATTATACTTATTTAGAGGGCAGAAACAACTATTTACAAAGATAGTTGGTCAGTCCCCAGCCATGTCTGTCACTTAAACTCTGTATATTTATAGTTCGTTGAAGTCAATGATACGGTCAGCCATTCCGCTGCCATCCTTGAGGGCCTCGCTGAGAGAGCGTGGTTAAATATGTTTAATTCAAAGCTTTCTATGGACAACACCGGCAAAATATGAAATTCCGGTGATAACAACTTAGAACTGATAACATAATTTCCCTTATACTTCGTGAAGTTGGAGATGTGAATTGTGAGAATGAAATGAGAGTATTGCAATTCTCAACTGGGAACTATTCGCTGAATTGACTATTCTATCCCCAAGCGTATATCAACGCGAACATGGGTCTGGCTGCGATTTACGGCGTTCTTTGTAACATTGTTAATGGTTCTGGGATCCTTGTTCCAGATAGCGATCAAAGGAACACGGTTCTGTTTTATCTATCTTTATCGTAGAGCTGCGGTCCTGATTGGATTTTACTGTCTTTCTGAATGAATAAATTATAATAATTGCTTAACAACAGCAACTAGAAGTTATGCAATCGTTCTGAAATTCGATGTTGGGTTTTCAGCGGAATTTCATGTCCAAGCCCCTTTCCCCCTTCTTTATAGTTTTCGTTAAATCTCAACATACGACGTTCTTATTGGCTCCTGAATCCACATATAAAATTGGGTCGAATCATTCAATAAATCAGGAGTTGTGTTCACAGACACTCAGAAAAGTCGACGATGAATCACCGGCAATGTACTTCCCCAAAAATAATTAATCAATTTAGTTTTCGCACCAGCTTCAAAACCAATCGACCGTTTGAGCTAAAAAATCATTAGTTGACTCTGATTAAATCTCAAGTATAAGCAGTATCTTGTAAAATGTACTTAGCCCCTTGAAGTAGAGTGGTCGTTTCGTCCGATTTCAGCCAAAATCGAATCAGAACTAAGTTAGCAAATGTGACATTTTACATTTCAAATGTCAAGTTCATTACTACAATAATTACTGAGTTAGAGCGCTCACAAACTCCAAATCGTAAAGACATCGCGAAAATGGGCAAAAGGTTGTTCAGAGGATCGTGAAATTTCGTTGAAAACTCGAACTCGATTACTTTGAGTATAGATACTTTCTTATATTAAAGTTCTATTGAAATAATAAAAAAAGAATGATCGGTGAATCACCGGCAATGTTCCCTAGCACGAATTTATTCAATGTGTTCGCTCTCCCTCCAAAACCAATTCACCGTTTGGGTTACAAATCTATAGTGGACTTAGACACTGGTTTCTGAATCCTCACATTTCTATTGATGCATTCTCTACATCGACATTTATTAGTGTTTTTGAGGCTGGTCTCCCTCTTCGTTTTGGCCGATTCCGCTGAAATTTAATAGATGCCGTCCTTATGGGTTTCTGGATACTCAAATAAAATTTCGTGTCGATACGTTCATCCTATCGATCGTGATATTGTTGTTCGATATGACAAACAGTGGAACGAGTATGATTCATTAAATCTTCTATTTTATAATTACTTTGCAACACTTGAATTAGCTAGAATCCAGTGATTCACTCGCTGCTAATTCATTGCAAATGTTGCTGTAATTATGGAAAGCAACAAAATGTATTTACATTATAAAGTACATTAAAGAATTTTCTTAGAAAGACTACATGTGTCATACATTTCATGGTCAACGAATGCGGAGTGTTAGTATTTTTGCGTTCTGATCTGAAATTCTTCCTTATTGAAATGATAGGAAAAAGTATCAACCAAGTGAGACAGAATAAAGAAATAGAAAATAGGCCTCTAAGAATTAATTTAAAAAATATTAAATGTTAATGACAGGCAATGTGATTAAAACAATGGAAATAAACTAGTCAAAAAGAAAAAAACAAAGTAAGAATAATAATGAATTATAGGTTAGGTTTTAAGACTCATGCCGGGGCTTTAAGTACAAGGTCATATCGCCTACTACCAGGCGCTCTTTCGTCGCTCTGGTGGACATGAACCCAACTCTACCATGGGAGTCCTAAATTTTGTCTACCCTAAATTTTTATTTACCTAGGGCAGGGGTCATTAATGAGTACCTGACATCGTACAGGCTCGCGAACATCGCCTAATGTCTCATCCGTACATATTTTGTCATAAATGTGCTTGTCCAATAACAATGTAATTGTATTTAAAAAAAAAAAAAAAAAAAACGCTTTCGACGAATTTAGCGTTTGACGAATTGCTGGTTTGAATATCTTTTAGACAAATTTTCCGTTATCCGTAAAACGAGTATACCCATCTTTGGCATAGTAAGAGAGTTCCTTACTTTCTTAAGGCTTGAGTATTCCTTCCAAAGTATTGTGGAAGTTATGTAATCTGTCATTCCAAAACTGAAAAAAAAAAGTTTGTCTATGTGTGGGTGTGTCTGTGAACACTATAACTCCCGATAGATAGCATTTATAGATATGAATGACAGACGACACTTTTTTCATTTTCAGTAAAATCGGCCAAGGGAAGGAGAAGATTAGGGGGAAAGCTTAACATAAAAACTATAATAACTGTCATTGCAATGAGTATATCGACACTAAATGTCATATATAAATTCAAAACCCCATTAGGATGAAACCTATTCATTTTCAACGGAATCGGTCGTAAGGAAGAGAGGGATCAGAGGGGACTCAACTCAAAAATTTTAATAACTGCCGATGTAATGAATGTATCGACATGAAATTTACTATAAGGATTCAGGAGTTCTTATATTAGTTATATTTTGAGGGAGAGTAAAAACTTAAGAGTATTTTGGGTTATTTACTCATTTCTTCTTCCCCCTTCTTTCTTAAGGTGTCAGATTGTGTAACTGGTATACCCAGGTTGACTTTGTTCTTTGATGGATATTGTCTTGTATTATTTTTGTCATTTAACTTGCCAGATAACTTGCTATAAATCCTTCGTCAGGAGCACCTTGTTCCATGAGTCCTCCTGGCTGTGTTCTCTATCGGCCGCTTGACTCAGTCTCCACCTGGTTGATGCTGCTATGGACCAGATGTTTCCTTTATGTTAAACAACAGATGTGAATAATAACAAATACAAACAGACTCAGGGCGGTTCGGTTCACGTTTCTTCCAAGAGGTTTTCTCCAGGAATTCTACGAACAATCTTTTATTCATTGTAAGCTATTAATTTGTCTGGTATACCTGACCAGTAATAACCATGAGGGCGCTACTAGCTCAGAGGTTGGAGGTCGAGAACTATCGATGTTTACCCAAAACTATCGATAGTTTTCTCCTTGTATCTTGTTGTTTCTTTTTCCTTCTAAATTGCTGGATTAATCGCTTAATTCCACGATTAGATAAAAATAATAAAATTAGTAAGAAAAGGACAAAGAACACTTGCCATAACCTGTATAGTGACGTAGTATGCGATGGGTCCATAACATGACTTTCTTATACCAACCACCTTTTTACAGAAAACTCTCTCACCCCTTTTCAATTTTTCTCGCTACGTAAACCTCCCTTTCCACCTAGTTCTGGTGTAACCTCGAGATTACATTTTTAATTCAAGGTATTACCTGATGTTTTTAAAACTTAGCCAGAGTAGTGGTACTTGGAACTTTTTTCCGGTACTTACATCGTACTTCATGGCCACACCAGAGAGTAAGTCTGAAGAAGTGGTGATAAAGAGGGAATTCAAGGATTTAAGTTCTTATCGAAATTTTTTAAGGAATTTAAATTTCGATTACCGTCTGGTAGACTATGGTTCTGCTGTAGGCTGCCCAGCCGTACCCTTGTTCGAGAAGGAAACTTCAGCGTTCCTCTGTTCTATTCATAGTTGTAGATACACATCTGTTGCTCCTGGGGGGAGGATTCTCGAAGGCCGGAACACATCAAGAGGGTGCCAGGAACAGATGGGCAAACAAGGTGTGGCCCTCAGTATCAGGTAGCCCCCGTCCCTGGCTGAGGTTTCAGCATCAGGAAGTGTAAGGAACAAGGCACCCTAGGTGACAAACTCTCCAAGGAAGCGCGAGTTATTGCATTTTGTCGAGCGAGAAATGATTCATGGAGACAATCCTGTCAAAAGCAGTTTTTTAATGCCCCGACAAAAAACTAGACGTTGCAATGATTAACGGAATATGGGCAGTCTTTCTGTGACCTCTGCATTAATTTTATTAATATATTATTATTTTGAAACTGACCACACCCTAAATAATAGCTACTTTAATGTAACAGGTCTCTCGGCCAGCACCGCCTCAAACGTGTCAGTCTGATATAATTAAATATAAATTCCTTCTTCAACTCATATTTGGCTGGCAACTGGGTCTCAGTCTTCAATGAAATATTACAATCTCTTGGTAAATATTTTAATACAGAATGGGAACACTGAACCAATAGTCAAAGTTTGATCCACTAAATAGCATGATTACACGCCGAGAATGGTCCTTGCCCCATCTGAAAGCGTGACCAATTCTCTCTGCTCCCTTTTCCTTCAACACTCAACCATTGGAGAAATCTTTTCGGGGACTCCAGTCTCCACACAGCCTTCCTTCATGGACAGACCGCCTCTCCCATCTTTCATAGACACAGGTGATTTTTTGGTACTAATGTTCTGTGCAGATTACTGCCATTTTCAAGCACTAAAACATACAAGGCTGTTTTCCCTTGCGAGAGGGAACGACAGTCAGAAAAGTACCATCATCTTAAAATCCCTCTCTTGACTATCCAACTTTTTTTTGTTTTATTCTGAAAAATGCATCGGATCAAGAATCAAGTTGTGAAAAAACTTTGTATATGATCAGATTGCAAAAAATTGTAAAAAAAAATCACCGTTAGTCATTTTGTAGATAGGTTCGCCCTGAAGATTGAGTTCTTGTACGTTCACCTATGTTCAATAGAATCGTCGACATCGTTTGCAGACGATTGAACAATGGGAAATATTGAACTCGTGGAACCTTTTTCACTGGTTCTTCTAGCTGTCTAATGCCTCTTTGACAGTTTTAACTATATATCTAATATATGTACCACCTGGCCTGTACTTACGTACATCCTGATATTACATATCTTATCTCAAGGACTGTAATGTTACTACACAATAAATCACATCTATCCACGTTGGTACTCTACAGTTAAGTAAATAGGATGTGTTATCACCAACTTATGTACCCTGACTCATGCTCACATAGATTTAACACCGACGAATACTTACTACGCATCAGTTTTTACTTCCCTAACTATACGAGGTATAGAGGAAGTTGTGAGATCAGAAATTCGATTCATAGTTTTCAAAGGAATTTCATGTTTTCCGTTCTTCCCGGTTCATTGACGACCTTTTTTTTTTGTTTTTTATACTTTTAATTTATAGTCTGTCCATTTGTTTATATGTTATCAGAAATTTGTGAGCGCCCTAACTCAGAAACGATAGTTGCAATGAACTTAAAATTTGAGATGAAGATGTCACATGTGTTGACTTAGATCTGAATAGATTTTGACTTAAATCGGAATTGAGACCACTTTACTTTATTGACCTAAATACATTGTACAAAATACTGCTTATGTTTAAGACCTAATCAAAAAATGTTTAGATTAAAAGTTGTAGAAAAAAATAAAAGCCACACATGTTTATGCAATACGATTTTTTGAAGGACGGTTTACGAGAAACATTCAAAAAACCAACCTATAATGTTGTCTTGCTTGATTTACACGAAAACATAGGACAGTATGTCCTATCGAAAAATAGATTCTTACCAAAAATGTTTCTCATTCAATTCCCAACCGCCATTGCCCTCAAATTTCAACACAAAAACTCTAATAACTGAGAATATAACGAATGAATCAACAGGAAATTTGAATCAAATCGGTAAATTGGATTCAGAGGAAAAGTTAGTTCATTAATTCGCACTGGATCAGTGTTTTACCGACAGTTTGACTGGATTTCGTTTAGTTGTCACTCTTTCGTTACTCTAGTTTTGGAACTGCCGTCTCTGATCTACGGAACCCCAGTAGGGGTTTAAAAATAAATCTATATTATAAAAAACCTAAAGGAATTTATTTATACAATTTATAAAAAAATATTTACTCAAAACAAAACAAAAGTATAAATTTTTGATTAAATACTAGAGATATGTAAAATACAAAACAGTTCACCACATTACTTGAAGCCGAGAATTTGACTTCAATTAAATTGATATATATTTTTTACTTAAGCATTTGATGCGTTAAAATTCACAACTAAAACATTTCAAAATTCTTGTCTGAAAAACTGTGCCGCCTGTCGCTAAGTATGTGTTTTAACTGGGAAAACGATCTCTCAACGCTGGTGATTGTAGTGAGGCATTTTTTGTAGCTGCTTATACTGTCAGGTTGTAGATCCAATTAAATCTAAAAAAATGTATGTATGTTAATCAGGATGTCATAATACGTAAAAATTGTTGTTTTTAATGATTTGAAGCAAGTAAAAAAAAAAAAATGCTATTGCACTGGAATCCGGGCTTTAGTGATTACCCTCAGTCGTTTACCTTCCGGAGTCCTCTACTTCCTGCTTACCATTCTATTTGAGACCCTTGATACAAATTGAACGGTTACAAACGCTCTAGGAACAATGAATGAATGAATGGTCTCACATCCGCCATCTTCCATTAAGGACTCTGATTCCTGTCACTCCATTCTCTGTATCATTATTTATTTGTTTCAGTTTATTTATTTTTCCTGTTTAATCTTGGATTAATTTAACTAAGGTGACCAGCTATTTTTCTTACAAAAGGAGTCGTAACCATTCGGCTATATATTTTTAAAACATAGGTAGTATAAAAAATTAATAGAAATTTAATTATTTTAAATACCTACATTATTTTAATTCTTGAAATTATATTTTCCTTTTAAATTAATTTTTCTCGATAGTTCTGAATTTTCTTCTAAGAGCGCACTTATGTCAGAACAACTTGCGTCCCGCATGTTGAACTTTACCGAGTACAAAAGGCTGCAAAGGAGTATTTTTTTCGGAGTACGGTTTTTAAAAGGAGTACTGTTCACGAAAAAGTACAAAACTCCCTAAAGGACAAATATTATTAACTCATGAACTTTCCACACAAACACTCCTTTCGATTTCAAAATATACAAAGTATACGGGAAGTTATTTAATCGGTCAGAAATTTCATGTTGAGTTTCACCGGTATTTCTTGTTTTCCAAAAATGAAAAAAAAAAAAAAATTCTGACTGTGCGTCTGTGAATATAACTCTCTATAGTAACGACACGAAATTAATTTTATAGGATTAGGGTTATAGGTGCTCAACATCTAGGTCATAAGCATCTAGATACTTTGAGAAGGAAACAGGAAACTATCCATACATATGCACATACACACACATATATACATATATAGACACATACAAAGACACACATCTATACATATATATTCACATATACAGACATACATCCATATACATATATATACACATATATATATATATATATATATATATATATATATATATATATATATATATATATATATATATATTTATGTATTATTGTATACTTTTACATTTTTGCTTGAATTATGTTCGTCCATTAGTTTTGTATCTGTAAAGAAGTCTATAGTCCTCTGGAGTTGCTCTCGGTGGTTGCCCAGGGCTGCTGTTAGTGCTCTAGTGATGCCTCTCCTGGCCAGCTCCTCCTGATAGAGTGAACACTCCTCCATGTTAATTTAATATGTATATCCGGAACCCCATAACAACGAAACCTATTGATTTAGAGCCAAATCGGCCGAAGGTAAAGGAGGGAAGCTCAATTCACAAAATTTAATATGAGCCTAATTGGTAGCCTTAATGTAAGTCGTGTTGATTATTAGACACAACTATCGACTGGTTTATTAATTGATTAGTTGTGGGGAGGTACATTACCAGTGATTCACTAAGGACTTTTTTTTTTTATAAGTAATCACCAGAGCAGTTCAATTCGATAAGTATATGAGTAAATAATGAGTCATTTGAGGGTACAAAGGGACAAGGGTTGCCCAATGGTTATATGAACACGGTCCAAAGTTAGATAAAAGGAACGAAAATGAACGATGGGTCATGAGGCTTGTTTGTAGTGGGGTGAATCATCAAGTGAACGGCTTATCTCAGGGCAGGTCTTTATCGACGGGGAGTTAACTTCTGTCTAAATTTAGGATACCCGTTCATCCTTGTTCAGAAAAATTATATTGGAAATTTTTATTGAGATAGATTATAGAAAAAATTGTATCTCTACAGAAACATTCTGTGTAGTTGAGCCTTAAACGAACCCCTTTTTGTTGGAATTAACCACAAAATGGCTCCAAAAGCTACCTTTAATAATTAGGTTTAAAGTCCCATTTCTCTAAATGTATAACAAGTATATCGGTAAGAAATTCTATGTTGAATTTTCACCAAACTTTTATGTTTTCCGACCCCTGATTCCAAAAATTGGAGAAAAAAATGTCGTGTTTATGTGTGTTTTTGTGAGCACGATAACTCACGATAGAATGAATGTATCGACACGAAATTTTATATGTGTATCCATAACCCTATGAGGACCCCCACCTATTGATATTTAGTTGAATCGGACAATGAGAAGGGGTACGAATGTATCAACATAAAATTTAGTAAGATATTTATTGATTTTCAGCCAAAGCGGCATTGAATGTATCGACATATCGCAAGTTATTGGAACTTTTAAGTTGAGACCCCCACCCCTCACCCTCTTCCCTTCGGATAATTCCGCTGAAAACTAGTAGGTGTCGTCCTTATAGGCATTTAAATTTACATATATATTTTTGTGTCGATACTTTTATTACAACGACAGTTTTTGTATTTAGCCTCCCCTCTAAACCCCCTCACTTTTGGCCGATTTGATTGAAAATTAATAGGTGTTGTCCTTATGAGGTTCTGGATACACATATAAAATTTCATGTCAATATATTCATTTTATCAAGAGATATAGTACTCACATTGTGTTTTAACATTTTTGGAATCAGGAGGTTGGAAAATATGAAGTTCTGTTGAAACTCAATACAGTAAAACCTCGGTATAACGTTTTGCTCGGGCCCATTGGGAAAAAACGTTATATCGAATAAAACGTTATATCAAATCCGCCCCAACTAAAATTATATGATACATACATATATGTACCTATAATCAATTCATAAGAAGGTAATAAAAAACAGCTCCTAATTTAACGCTATATTTTAACAAAATATAAAAAACGGGGTAGGGAAAGGGGTGGCGGGTGGGAATGGTGAAAGAGTAGGTGGGGTTTTCTCGGTAAAGTATATGACTCCGATCGCCCTTCTTACTACACCGGATACGTATTCTTCTTCGATTTTTTATTTTTATTTTTTTAGTTCGCAATTTTCGTGGAAAAAAACGCTTTATCGAGGCATAGAAACGTTTTACCTGCCGAAAACCAAACGTTATATCGCGATAAACGTTACATCGAGAAACGTTCTATCAAATAAAAAATGCATTGAATATGCCCTCATTTGGTCGGGACCTGATCCAGAAAACGTTTTATCGAGAAAAACGCTATATCGAACAACGTTATATCGAGGTTCTACTGTATTTAATTTCTGACTGATAACATAACTTACTCTATACCTCATACAGCTGGGGAAGTAATAAATTATATAGACTAGTTTTGACCCAAGTTGTGACGTTTGTATAGCTGTTGATTTCGAAAAGAATTGCCAAGAGATAACCCTTTTGAACCCATCAATAAACTGAACAGTTACTTTATTATTACAAATACAAAATCTACACTTTGGTGTATCTATCCAGTCATCAAAATATTGTTTCAAACATATACGGATCACAGATGTACGGGTTCAGCAAAAACATCCAACATCAAACGAATTCAGACGTTTCAGTCAAAAACCCTCAGACTGATAACACAATGCCCACCATACATAAACAACAGAACATTACATACCGATCTCATGATATACACAGTAGCCGACACAATACAAACTACTTACGGTTTTTTTAGCAAACTTTTCACAAATACAAACCCATAAATACGTACATTATCTTCACAACACTTACCACATAACCCCACGAAGGTGGTACCGCGACTTATTGCCAATTTGAATCATATTCGTTATAAATATTTTTCAAAATTATTTCTCTTTACTTTTATTATCTCTCTTACTACCCATTCATCAAAATTGTCTTTAAATTCCTTTTTTTGTTTTTGTCTTAATAATTAAAATAAATTTTCGTCCCAAGGACCTACCACTGGGTGGCCTTCCTCTCACACGCCATTCACGCCAAAGTATCTATACGTACCATCATAGATGCTGGATGTTGCACCCAAGCAACAGTTGTATCTTAATAAATAAAAGACAAAAAAAAAATATATATATTTTTTTCGCTCTGGGGAACATGAGCGACTTCTCTACTCGCAAAAAACAAAAATATTTTAACAAGTACCTGTGACATCGCACAGCTTGGGGACTGCCTTTTACCGTTCCCTCTGAAGGACGGCGTGCTCAAGGTTTTTTTACCTTCCAAGCACACTATCTGGCCTATAACCTGTAGACAAGCCATCCTTACTGACCTAATAGGAGAGCACAAACAATGATAATACAAGGCGTGCGCAGGAAAGGGGGGGGGGTCAGTTATATAATCGGTCAAAAATTCGATTCGGATTTTTCAACGTTATTTCATGTTCCAACATCCAGATTCCAAAAATGAAAAAAAAAAAAAATGTCCGTACGTCTATGAACATGATAAAATGATCATATCGACAAGAAATTTTATATGTGTATCCAAAACCCTCTAAGAACAACACCTATTAATTTTCAACCATATCGGTTAAAGGAGAGGGGGATTAGAGGGGAGGCTAAATACAAAAACTCTAATAACTGCCAATGTAATGAATGTATCACACTAAATTTAGTATGAGGATTCAGAAGCCATTATTTTATTGAAATATTGAGTTTTACCCCAACCGATCCATAGGCTTTGGAGGGAATCCGAAAACATTATTGATAATTCCTGTTGGGGAAGTACATAGCCGGTGATTCACCGACACCTTTTTTTATTTATTTTGTTTAAATCCAACTTCAAAAATCACTTTCAAACGCACCCTGATTGAGAAAGCTATTGAACTCTGTTTTTCGAAAGTTTTGAAACTGTTCATAATCGTTGCCTTTGGGAGTCTTCTTCTATGAAAAGATACTTATTTTCTCAAAATTTATATAATCCGTTCATTGACTCTATGATTACAATGGAATTGAAGAACGTGTAAAAGAAAAAAAACTTACCTGTTGAACATTTTTCTTACCCCCCCCCCCCCCCCCCCCTCCCCCCCTCCAAATGAGTTAGGCCCACGTTTTCTGAGGTAACGTGACAGGATTACATCAGAGAACACGAACCCAGGGACCAGCCCACTCGGTTACAATAACATAGGAACATGATGTCAGGTAAGGTAGGTGGACACTAACTTTCACTACATCCACACACATACAACACAGGTCTGGAGAATTGGAGATCTTCTTTCCAGACGTCTACTTCTTATTCAGTCTTATAGGGTGTACCACAAGGCAGTAATAAAGAACCTATTCTGTTTATCTATTTTATCAATGATATAAATAAAATTTGATAGTCATATGTTTTTTTTATGCTGATGATTTCATTCTGTTCATTCACCTGATCAGCCTATCCTCCTAATTGCCTTGTTCTCTGCAAACCACTCTCTACCCCCTTATCTCTCACTATCTACAGTTTACTGGTCATATTATAAAAATATATTTTATATACAGTAAAACTTCGTTATAACGCTTTAAAAAAACATCGATGAATAAAAATGATTTTTAGCTTTCAAGAACATTAACTTGTTGACATTGCAGTCTAAAACATAGATATGGACTTTTTGTTGAACTTACTACTTAGAAAGCTCTCTTTTGAAATCGTAATTGTCGTTGAGTGAACGAAAAAAGAAATTATGATTAAATTAATAAATCTGATCATTTTTTTTATTACTTATTTAATTAATCGTTTTACTAGATATATATATATACCGTAATCCGGGGTTACTTTGATCTTCCGGGGTAACTTTGATACAGCCACGTTTTTCAAATTCAAATCGTTTTGGCGGGCTCAATTCAGATCCTACTAACCCCCAGCTGGTATCATAGTTACGAGAGTTACACGTAGAGTGCAATGCTCACATTTGCAATGCACATCACATTTTGCTCCAATCTCTCAGCGTCTCTGTTACGAGTAGCCTTCGATTTCCGCTTTCGCCTAGGGTCGGGTGGTACACTTTTCGCGCCCTCTCCAACACTTAGGTCTTCCAAAGGTGTTTCTACCTTAGGTGGCATAGCAAATGAGATTATGCTGGCAAATCCAAGCAAAATGTGATGTGCATTGCAAATGTGAGCATTGCACTCTACGTGTAACTCTCGTAACTATGATACCAGCTGGGGGTTAGTAGGATCTGAATTGAGCCCGCCAAAACGATTTGAATTTGAAAAACGTGGCTGTATCAAAGTTACCCCGGAAGATCAAAGTAACCCCGGATTACGGTATATCAGGAGGGACACCTAGGGACCTAAGCATCTAACGCTCTCATCCCTTCCCTGACCATCCCTTAACGTCCCATCCGAAGGACGGCGTGCTCAAGATTTTTACCTCTCCTATGCCTTCTTTTGTATATTGTTTAATTTAATATTTACTTATTATTCTAATAATGAAGTAAAATTCATTTTTGAGAAGAAAGAATAGAATTTATATTCTTTCCCGGTTATAACGCGCTTCCCTCCTGTTCCCTAGAGGAGCGTTATAACTGAAGGAGGTATTACTGTAAATAGGAATATATCTAATATGTTTTTTTTTAATTCACTCGTGTGCAAAGGTCACGAGTAGCCAGAGTAGCATGCTTGCCTATTGAGCTCAAGATCGCGGGTTCAGAACTCTTCTGAGGTTGTCTTTCGGATGGGACGTTAAGAGATGATCCCGAGCCTATTCAATGTACTTGCGCCGTAAGAGCGCTCTGGTAGTAGGCGATATGACCTCTTACATGAAATGACTACGTTTTCCTTAAAATTGCCAGCTGCGGCATTTGACGCCGACTTGCGGTTTCTTTGTAAATCAGATGTCTCCTGTAAGAATAGTCAAATTGGAGCAGTTGTGTCGAATACAAGCTTCCCCGCTGTTAACAAACACCAAGATAACATGATACTGTTGTGCGGGCCAACTCTCCATGCGGGCTCACATGCGCTTGTCCCACTTAGCATCCGCACCCAGGTAAATTGTCTTGTTCAAAACGTAAAAAAAAAGAGACCAACAAGCGCTTTTACCGGGGTTTACTCTCATGTTTTCGCGCAAAAAAAAAAAAAAAAACATGTTATTGCTGATTTAGTTACTAGGTCACATGTCATATCGTTAGTTACTATGAGGGGATTTAACTATGAGGTCATTTCTCCTATTATCAGAGCTCTCTGGTGGACATGAGCCCGACTCTACTATGAGAGTTTAAATTTAGGTTTATTCCCCTCGGGGTCTTTAACGAGTATCTTACATCGCACAGCCTCGGGTCCATCGTTTAACGTTCCTTCATAAGGACGCCGTGCTCCAGATTTTATTTCTATATATAGGATTACCATTTAAATTAAAATATTGATAATTATATATAATATGTTCAATTTATCTGTTTATCAAAAATATTTTGAAAACTTTGAAATGCGAAACATCAACAGAATAAAATAAATATAGAGGGAGTCAGTAGCTTAGTGATATGCGTGCTTGCTTACTGAGCTCAAGATCGCAGATTCAAAAACCGGCCGAGACCCTTAGGTTTTTTGTATCTGGGAGGTGGAAAAACTTTGAGCACGCCATCCTTCGGATGGGACTTTAAGTGATGGTGCCGAGCCTATGCTGACGGCTTCTCGTTAAAGAGACTCGTAAAGTTGAATAAACCTAGGTAGGTAAAATTTAGGGCTCCCACAATAGAGTCACTCATGTTCACGATATGACCTTGTAGTTAAAGCCCGGGCATAAGTCACAATAACTAACTGAAATAAATATATATTTTTTGGCGACCTAAGGCCAACTTTTGTTTGTTTATAAACCACCTTCACAAGTGAACTGGTCTTAAATTAAGGATATTATTCCTCATCCTCAAAGAAAAAAAATGTTTCTTCTAATTAAAATTACATCTTATTTGGAATCTTGGAGGGGGTAGTTTCCGGATGAATCAATTTTCATAAACTGGATTATATTATTTTCAAAATTTGGTGTCATGAATGTTCGGGAATGAAGTACAAAGCAATGTACTTCCCCAACACGAACTAATCTATTAAATGTTTCTTCTCTCAAAAAAAAAACAATGAATCCGCTGAAAAAGACTTGAGTAGGCCGTCTTTCGGGTGGAACTTTGGTCGCGAGCCTATACGATATCAGGTACTCGTTAAAGATGCCTAGAGGAATATTCCTGGGTAGGCAAAATTTAGGACTACCATAGTAGAGAGATTTTCATGTCCAGGAGAGCGTCGAAAGAGCGCTCAGCGCAAGAGTCATAATGACAGGGATATTCCATTGTACCATCCCCCAACTCACCCTTAGGCAATATTTTTCATTCAAACAAAGAAAAGGGAAAAGTGTATTAAAAAATGTAAATTAATATTTTGCATAAGTGATATTGCCCTTGGTTATAAACAATTATATACCCCTACTTCGGGAAAATGACGTCATAGTGAGCAGTCATCACGGTCCATAAAGCAAGGACCAGCTGAAGAAGAAAGAAAAAATATAAATGTGTATTGGAGAGAGGGGTGCGGATGGGAGGGGTGGCTAAAGATCCGGGTGTAGCAGGAGTACAATAAGTGGGACAATAAGGTAAGTGGTGTGTTCCGGAGGAGCGGATAACGGATAGAGGGGTGTGAGTCAGGAACCCTCCTAATGAGTGTGTGTGCATGTGGTGACTGAGTGTGTGTATGTGGTGACTGAGTGTATGTGGTGACTGAGTGCATGTGGTGACTGAGTGTATGTGGTGACTGAGTGCATGTGGTGACTGAGTGTATGTGGTGACTGAGTGTATGTATGTGGTGACTGAGTGCATGTGGTGACTGAGTGTATGTGGTGACTATGTGTATGTGTATGTGATGACTGCAAGGATCAAGGTGGCTCAGCCCAGCGTCCTGGCCTATCAATACAAACAGTAGAGATCAGGAAATATCGATATTCTTCCTACAAATATCGATATTTATGTCTGAAAGTTTTTATGACGATATCTCGATACTTAAATTTGAATATCGGCGTCGATATTTTGTAAATTTGTCATTAGTGTTATAGAAGGTAAATTACCAGTAACGTAGTATAATCTTTTTTTTCCACTAGTTCAATTTATTTAATTTTTTGCCATTTGTTTGTAAATTGGAACATAATTTCATTGATTATGATCGTGGTGTCAGTTAGGCTCGAGGCGAGAGGTTATGTCAGTTATCTATCATGGCTTAATGCTGATATATTCTATTTGAGATAGTTTATAGTGTAATCAGTGAAAAAAATATATATAAGAATAAGAAATACATAAATAATAGTTAAGTGCTATAAAATGTGTGCTATTCAATCATCACACTAAATTTCGAGTAGGGTAGATAGGCGATGGCAACTTCTCCCTGTGTGATTATCCGTGTCAGGTTATGTTACCCGAACCTAATCTTAACTATCCCCCACCACCTCAGAAATTAAAAAACATAAGCACAGGTTTGAATTAAGGACAAAAATCATTTAGAAAGTTGACAAACAAGAGCAAACAAGATTTTTAACATTCTTAAGAAAGAAATATGAGGTGCACAAATAAAAAATGAAATCATGTTAAATATATCAAATAAAAATCAAATAAACAATTTAATTTCCATTCAGTGCCACCGTAAACATTGCAATCATGCTAAATAACTGGACAATCTAGTATTTCGAATTAGTCAGCCCTCTTTTATTTATTTATTTATTCCAGTTTACTGTTAATTTATTTACATATAATAATTTAAATTTAACTTTCCATTCTTTTTATGTCTTCTTCAAAGAAACATTTCAACACCGTAATACAAACCTATTGAGGCGTTCTTTCAGAAGCCGTCAAGCTGCGATGGAGATTTACCCGAGATGCAGTAGAATATTTTTTACATACCCAACTAGCCGAAGTATAGGGGTAATTATGTTATCGGTGAGAAATTTGATGCAGAGTATTCACCGGAATTTGATGCAGAGTATTCACCGGAATTTGATGCAGAGTATTCACCGGAATTTCATTTTTTCCAAGCTTTTTAGATTGCAAAAATGAAAAAAAAAAAGATTACTTACATATTGTTCCCTAAAATACTAAACTTTCTGTCGATAAATTCATAGTTATTGAGGTTCTTGAGTTGAGCCCCCCTCTGATCCATCTATTAATTCTGCCGATTCCGCTGAAAATTAATGTGTCGTCCTTATGGGATTTTGAGTTTACATATGAAATTTTCTGTCGATATATTCATTGCAACGACAGTTATAAGAGTTTTTGAGTAAAGCTTACAACCTCATCCCCCTCCTTTTTGGCCGATTTAGCTGAAAATAGATAGATGTTGCCCTAATGGGGTTTCGCTCTCACATATAAAGTTTTGTGTCGACATATTCATTCTATTAGGACTTATCGTGTTCACTGACACACAGACATTATTATTTTCATATTTGGATTCTATAGGTCGGAAACATGAAATTCCGTTGAAAATTCAGCATCGAATTTTTGACCTACTACCTAACTTCCCCTGTACTTCGTATAAAATCCTGTCTGTCTGTGAATATGATAACTCTCAATAGAATGATTATATCCACATATTCAAACCCAATAAGGACGACCCCTAAAACGGCCGAAGAGAAAGGATAAGTCAGAGGAGAGAAATATTTAGCTTGGCATTTCCAAACTTTGGTACTTCCCCAGCTATACGAAGTAAGCGGTGTTAAGTTTTCACTCAAATTTCGAAATCACCCTATTCGAGGGCGCCAGTAACTCAGTCGTATGCCTGCTTGTCTTCTGAGCTCAGGGTCGTGGGTTTGAAACCCAGCCGGGGCCCTTAGTTTATTTTATCTGGGAGGTAAAATAAACTTAAGCTCGACGTCCTTCGGATGGGACGTTAAGCGATGGTCCCGAGCCTGTACGATATCAGGTACTCGTTAAAGACCCCTGCCCTAGGTGAATAAACATTTAGGGTAGACAAAATTTAGGACTCCCACAGTAGAGTCGGGCTCATGTCCACCAGAGTGACGACAAAGCGCTCGTTAAAGTCCGGGCATGAGTCATAATAATTAACCTATTGCTTTTCAGACAAATCTGCCAAAATCCTCTAATACCTATTGTAATAAATTTATTAACACAAATTTTAGTAGTCATATTGGGGCGTAAGTCAACTATCGATTTTTGACCCAGGTGAGTTAATTTTGGAGGGAGAGCGAAAACTTAATTGATTAATTCGTTCTGGGGAAGTACATTGCCGGTAATTCACTCATTTTTTTCTTCTGCCCTTGAAGTCTTATAATAAGAATTACATACATATCGGCGCCAATGATAAAAAAAAAAAAAACTTTTAATCAATATTTATTTTATTAAACTTTTTTTTTTTTAAATATTATACGTCACATAGTAAATAAAAAATAAAAAATCATAATATAAAAAGTAAGATTTAGTGGAAAAATCCTCCCTTTTCTTCGAATTCATATCATATCAGTGTGTTGATAAGTTGAGTGGACATCTTTATCTGTCTCTGTACTACTGTTAAGTAAACTGTGTGTTACAGTCCCTTCAAGGACAAACTCCCCACAACACATAGATAGCCTTTTATTACTTACGTTTTATGACTCATGCCCGGGCTTTTAACTTCGAAGTCATATCGCCTACTACCAGAGCGCTCTTTCGTCACTCTGGTGGACATGAGGCCGACTCTACTGTGGGTGTCCTAAATTTTGCCTACCCTAAATTTTTATTCACCTAGGGTAGGGATCTGACATCTTACAGGCTCGGGACCATCGCTAAACGTCTCATCCGAAGGACGGCGTGCTCAAGTTTATTTTATCTCTTAGATAAACTAAACTAAGGGTCTCGGTCGGGTTTCGAACCCACGATCTTGAGCTCAGAAGACAAGCGTGCATACCACTGAGCTACCGGTGCCCTCTGCCTTTTATTACTTTAATACTATAGTATTTTTTTATTTTTTATTATTACTCTGTAAAAAAAAAGATGGGTTCACATTTGGAGAGGTCGGATAACATGAAATTCCATTGAAAACATGAATCGAATTATTGCCAAATACATATCTTCCTCTAGTTAGGAACTAAAAAAAAATGAAAAAGCAATAAATGAATAAGTTCAATGCAAGTCATTATTATTCAATGAATATATGTTGTTGCAGTATCGAATAATGCATTAATTTTGTAGATGAATATTCAATATGCATCCTGCAATTAATTATGCCTTCAGCTTCATGTTATCACTTTGAGTAGATACAGAAGTAATTATTTATAATTAGAAAATATGACCACTTATATAATCATAAATATATCTATTATTTATTTTCTCCTAAATACTACTAGTGTAATACGTGAATTACTTTCACCTGACTACGGGAAAGAAGGGTTACAGCAGGTCATAGGCTATAATACAATTAAAAAAATTAAAAAATGGCGGTAATCGATAAAATATATTGATAAACTAACACTCGTGCATAATGAAGGTACTGATAATGTATTATTATTAAGTTTGTTCTGTCT
This sequence comes from Aradus depressus, assembly GCA_963662175.1. NCBI lineage: Eukaryota > Metazoa > Arthropoda > Insecta > Hemiptera > Aradidae > Aradus > Aradus depressus. Next base: position 42,446,234 of record OY759214.1, read on the forward strand.
GGCCTTTATTTTGTTCAATACATGTCTACTTCCCCAGCTGTACGAAGTACAGTAGACTCTCCCTTATCCGGCGCTCGCAAAATAATATCAAATTTGTTAAATTAAAATCAACATTCAATTATTAGATTATCAATTATATGAGCCACCTGTATTTACGAGCACATAATATTCCGTAACTCACGTATCTTTTATGTATTTTTATTGTACATACATAATATGTATGTATTAATGTATATAAATACAATGTACCTATTATGTACATTGTATTTATAATGAAGGGAACGTCGATTTTTTAACAAATAATATTTTTAGAATTTTAGATTTTGTTTTAAATATGTATGTAATTAAACGCAGATTTCATATTTGTCAATTTAATAAATGTTATCAACAAAATACTTACCTACGTGTTTTATTCCTTAGCTAACCTAAAAATATTTTTTTTTATGCTTTAATTGATATATTTTTTCTCATTAATTGATGATTTCCGTTATCCTGCGTTTTCTGTTATCCGGCGTCACGTCGGTCCCGGCAACGCCTATATATAGGGAGAGCCTACTGTATAGGCAAAGTTATGTAATCGGTTCATGAATTTCATGTTTTCTGACTCCCCAATTCCAAAAATGAAAATCAAAAGTTCTGTCTCAGTGTGTGTCTATGAAAACCCGATAAAATGAATTTATCGACATGAAATTTTATATGTGAATCCAGAATCCCATAAAGAGAACAACTATTGATTTTCAGCCAAATCGGCTGAAGAGGAGGGGGGATTAGTTGGGTTAGTTTATCACAAAAACTCAGTTATTAAACTGCCGTTGTCATGAATGTATTGACACCAAATTTCATAAGTAAGGACGACACCGGGGGTATTAGATGGGAGGCTCGACTCAAATACCTTAATTACACCCGATGTAATGAATGTATTCCCAAACAATTAAATCGTACTGGGGAAATACATAGCGGTTGATTCACCGGCAATATTATTTTATTATTATCAAGTAATAATAATAAAATGTCTTTATTACTTTGCCAAAAATACAAATACAAATCAAAATTATGGATAAAATTTTGACAGATACCCCTGGTACATACCATCGGGGGATGTTCAAAGGCTATAATTTTTACTTTATTTTCTATATATAACAAAAGATTCAAGTAGCATCATTTAAAAAAATAAGAAAGTAAATAATTAAAAATAAAAATAATCCCTGCCTTTTTTTTTTTTTAATACAAAAAATAATATTATTGAAATACTCTACTCATAATTTTCTTCTTTAGATTAATTAGTAAATTCAAGTCTAAATGAGCAGGCCGCCTTACATAGAACAACGGACCAGCTTTCACCATTCAAATAACGCAACAATTCACATTTTGACAAATAATCATGACTAAAATATATAATCCTATTAATATGGAGATGGCTGATGTAGTGAGAAGTGATTATTTCACAGGATGTCAAATATAAGATAGTCTGACCTCTCACAGATTTTTATTGGTAGTAATAGCTAGCCGGCTTTCGAGGTTTCCCTCATCATCAGGCAGTCTGATAAAAAATAAAAAATTTGAATAAAACTAAATAATATAATAAAAATAAATAAATAACAATCTAAAACATTAACAATTTAAAATATCATGGATGGGGACAGACGAGTTATTCCTGTCCACTCAGGAACTCAGTTGTGACTCAGATGGTGTACAGGAATAACTCGTCTGTCCCCATCCATGATATTTTAAATTTTTAATGTTTTAGATTGTTATTTATTTATTTTTATTATATTATTTAGTTTTATTCAAATTTTTTTTTTTTTAATTTTTTATCAGACTGCCTGATGATGAGGGAAACCTCGAAAGCCGGTTAGCTATTACTACCAATAAAAATCTGTGAGAGGTCAGACTATCTTATATTTGACATCCTGTGATATAATCCTATATTTCCGCAAGGCCTTATTATCAAGTATCTTCTATGCAATTTTTTGAACTTAGCGAAAATACCAACCAAATCATTGATAATATTTGTTAAGGTATTTATTTCTTAAAGATAATTTTTTACCAGTTAATTTATGAAAATATTCATGTAGGTATACAACTGTGTGTTCCTTTATTAACCTCCAGGAGGCTTCAATCCCATCTAATATGTTTTGTAATTTTCCTTTCCTAAGTTTCTTCAGTAAAAAGAATGATTCATCCCTATTCTATGTACCACATATTTTTCTCACTTGAGTATTTCTTTTTTTAACAAGAAAAATTATAATTATAAATCCGTACACTTAGCTGAGTCACTAAGAAAAATATCTTAATTGATAATCTTGTGGTTGGTATCTCAATTTGAGAAAACTTTCTTTAAAATAAAGTTAAAAAAACATTAAGGATACTAGAATACAAAGACACTGTTTGTGAGTCAGAGAGAGTTCCATCATGTTTTACACATAGAACTTATCAAAATGGTGTGATTCACACCTGAATTAAGATAACAGAGAGATAGAGGAATGAAGCGTGTTTAGGTATGTGTCTGTTCTCCTCATTTTGGGATCTCATAACATTAAAATAGTTTTTAAAAATATTTAAAAAATATAGTTATTGTGACTCATGGTTAGGCTTTAACTTGGGGGTAATAATCGTAGAATACAAACTATGAGATGAATAATAATAATGTATTCACCTAGGGTAGGGGTCTTTAACGAGTATCTGGCATAGGCTCGAGATCATCCCTTATGAAGGGTAGCGAGCTCAAGGTTTTTTTTTCTCGCAGATAAATGTAAGGGCCCCGGCCGGGTTTCAAACCCGCGATCTTGAGCTCAGTAAGCCATCAGGCTACCTCTGAGCTCAGTAAGCCATCAGGCTACCTCTGAGCTCAGTAAGCCATCAGGCTACCTCAGCTCAGTAAGCCATCAGGCTACCTCTGAGCTCAGTAAGCCACCAGGCTACCTCTGAGCTCAGTAAGCCACCAGGCTTCCTCTGAGCTACCGCCGCCCTCTATATATACTATATATAATTATACCCTGAAAAGAAGAAAATAAAGTTTTAATGAATGTATCGACACAAAATTTAGTATGAGGATTGAGAAGTCACTATTTAAGTTTAATATTGAGTTGTAGCCCAATCGGTCGATTGGATTCGAAGGGAGAGCGATAATCGATGTCGACTTTTTACTTCCCCACCTATATGAAGTATAGGGGAAGTTATTTAATCTGTGAAAAATTCGACTTCGAGTTTTCAACGGAATTTCATGTTTTCCAACCTCCTGATTCCAAAAATGAAAAAAAAAGGTCTGTGAACACGATAACTCCCAATTGAATGAATTTATCGAGACGAAATTTTATTTACAGTAGACTCTCCCTTATCCGGCGTTCTGTTAATCGGCGCGCTCCCTTATTCAGCGCTTGCAAAATAATATCAAATTTGTTAAACTAAAATTAACATTCAATTATTAAATTATCAATTATATGAGCCACGTGTATTTACGAGCACATAATAATTCCGTAACTCATGAATCTTTTATGTATTTTTATTGTACATACATATGTACATTGTATTTATAATGAAGGGAACGAAAATATTGTATTAGATTTTATTACTTCACTTAATTAAACGCAGATTTCAAATATCTTTTTAATGCTTGGATAAATATACGTACATACGTGTTTTATTCCTTAGCTCACCTAAAAACACTTTTTTTATGCTTTAATTGATATATTTTTCTCTTTAATTGATGATTTCCGTTATCCGGCGTCACGTCGGTCCCGGCAACGCCGAATAAGGGAGAGTCTACTGTAAATGTGTTTTCCGAATCCTCTAAGGACGACATCAATAGATTTTCAGCCAAATCGGCCAAAAGGGAAAGGGATTATGGAGGAGGCTCAATATAAAAGATATACTAACTGCCGTTGTAATATTGACACTAAATTTCATTTGTAAAATAAATCAATGCTACATAAGGACGACACCTATAAATTTTGAGCGGGATCAGCCAACGGGAACAGGGGACCAGAGAACGGGGCTCGACTTAAATACCTTATAATGTAATGGATCTATCGACATAAAATTTTTGCAGAGAATTCAGAAGCCACTATGTAAATCAGATATTGAGTTTTAGCCCAAACGGTCGATTGACTTTGGAGGGAGAGCGAAAAAGTAATTGATTAATTTGTGTTGGGGTAGTTTTTTTGTTTAAAACCTCTGTTTTGTTTAAACAGCTCTGGAAGCCACATAACTTAGTCTAACAACAAGAAGGATGAAGATAAATGTGTTGTGCTTGGAGGGTGTTAACACGAACGATAGGGGCCTCCTCACATCACAACGACACCCCCTAACTAGTTTAGTTGATGACTGAACCCTTATGGAGTCCTACTTTAACTTGATTATCTCCTATTGTTATAATAGCCTATTTTTTAATATATACCTAGTCCTGCCATAAATACTGATACAACAGTTGGACTTTGATTTAATGCTTGGGTATTGTTTACATAGGCCTCACCTATATCAGATTGTTTACTTTGCACATCAGGCTAATAATCCCAATTAGTTTGTATTTTTCTTTCGCTCAGTTAACATGGAGTGGGGTGATAAAAAAAACCGGATTTCCGTGCTCGCCTTATACAAAGTTGGATAATCTAACTCAGAGATTTTCAGCACTTTGGAACCTTTGGGTATCAATAATATCTATGTTCGTGTATCGCACTATAAATCGTTACAATGAGACACTATCTGTATGTGACAGACCTCGATTAGGCCGTCCCCGCATTGTGAGAACCGATAATGCAATGAGAGCAGTGGCTGCTCGAATCAGGAGAAATCCTATCGGAAAAAAAAAATAATGTCTCGGGAAATGGGAATCTCTGTCTTTCGATGTCTCGCATAATAAACAGTGACCTTAGGATGAGTGCATTCCGAAGGATGACAGGACAAAGGCTGACCGCTTCCCTAAGAAGAATTAGGGTGCAGAGATCAAAACTGCTCCTTTGTCGTTACGCCAATGGTCTCCATCGGAAATTTTTGTTCAGCGATGAGAAAATGTTTACGATTGAAGAGAAATTTATTCGCCAAAATGATCGTGTGTACGCGCAAAGCTTTAAAGAAGCTCAGGAAGTGATTGGAAGAGTGGAAAGAGGTCATTACCCTTCTTCAGTGATGGTTTGGTGGGGAGTGAGCTATTACGGCACCACGAAGCTCCATTTTTGGGAAAAAGGAGTTCAACATCTGCTAAAAAGTATCAGGCCAGGCCAACTCAGCAGTGGCTGCAGAGGAACATTCCTGAGTTCATCTCCGCCTCGGATTGACCCTCAGGAAGCCCTGATCTGAACCGGCTGTGGTCAGAACTGTTGAGGATGGCCTGCGTAAAAGCTTGTGTCAAGGAATATTAGGAAGGAAATATAAGACCGACGATATAACTGGTAATTCGTTTAACGGAGCTTATTGCGCCAGGTCATTTTGTATATTTCATTTTTAAATGTAGGCATGCACGTATCATTCTACACAAAAATGTATGATGGCCATAACAGGACATTTATACGGCCGTCACCTGTTCATCATGACACCTGATAATGCATCTTCTCCATGGCCCTCCCCGGTCCCTTCGACCATACACGGCCGTCACTTGTTCATCATGACCACTGATAATGCATCTTCTCCATGTCCTCCCCCGGTCCCTTCGACCACCCACGGCCCTCACTTGTTCATCATGACCACTGATAATGCATCTTCTCCATGTCCTCCCCCGGTCCCTTCGACCACCCACGGCCCTCACTTGTTCATCATGACCACTGATAATGCATCTTCTCCATGTCCTCCCCCGGTCCCTTCGACCACCCACGGCCCTCACTTGTTCATCATGACCACTGATAATGCATCTGCTGACATCCCGGTCCCTTCGATCACACTCGACCTTCACTTGTTCATCATGGCCACCGATAATGCATCTTCCAATGCTTCTTGTACAATGCACATGTTTGAATCATTTGCTAACGTATTGTTGAGATCCACCTGTTCTGAAGAAATAACTAATTCAATGGAAAATGAATGATCCTCCATAAGTGATCTGAATCCAGTAATGAGCAGAGTGAACTCAAGTGGCAGATGATGCCCCAATGATTCAGCCCAGTGTGGGAGTGGCCGGCCACTGTGAGTCAGTGACCCACCCTCAAGGGGCGGTACTCTGGTGAATTTATTTCTAATTAATATCAGTAGACACCCTCCAAATAGGGGCGGTTCTGGCAAGGGCCTGTTTAGCTACCCCGCCCTCTTCAAGCTTCACCGTTTAATTTCCTATTTTTTTTTTTTTTTTCGTTTATGAAGCTTTTTAGGAGCTTCCAAAGCTCCAAGCTCTAAATGCATGCATCTTATAATTTGAATTTAAGGGAGAGGGCTCAACTGAAAAACCCTAATAACTGCCTATATACTGAATTTATCGACACAAAATTTAGTGTGACGATTTAGAAGTCATCAACTATTGATTATTAGTCCAGACGGTCGGCTGCTATCGTGTACCAAATCTAACAGGTGATGAAGGTACATGATTAAACCGATGAATAATATATTTTTACTTTTCCAGCTAAACATCGTACAGGCTAAAATAATAATAATGATATAATATTTTTTCGAATGTATGAATGTACCCACAGGTCTGTATCGGATGACACCTATTGATTTTCAGCCGAATCGGCCAAAGGGAAGGTGGAATCAGGGAGGAGGCTTAACACAAAACTTTAATAACTGTAATGAAAGTATAAAGAATAATAAAAGTATCAACACAAAATTTCAAATTCAAATTCAAAACCCCATTAGGACGACATCTATTAATTTTCACCAGAATTTGCCAAAAATAATGGGTGTACCAGGGGGGGGGGGGGGGGGGGGGGGGGGGGGCTCAACTCTAAAACCCCGATGCCGATGTAATGAATGTATCGACATGAAATGTTATATATATATATATATGATAGTAAGAGGTTTTGGGACGAAATTTCTCATAGCAATAGGAGTCGTCCGACCAGAAGCAGTTTGAACACAACAGTATCATCGTCAGTGGCACATCCCACCCGTACAATGTAGAGGCTAAAGGAATACTGGCCAGTTCTTGTCGCAAATAAAACAGTGGGAAGACAAAGTCTTTTATTTCTATGTGAAATTTTATATTTTAATTAAGGAAAGGACTCTTACACCTGAATAACTGCCGATGTAATAAATGTATCGACACAACATTTATTGTTTACTAGTACTATTGATTTTTAGTCCAATCGTGAATTGATTAATTTGTTCTGGGGAAGTACCGGTGGGTGGTTCACTCATGTTTTTTTTTTATCTTTTTGATATTGTTCCATTTAAAAGACTGTAGTTTAACAGTTCCCATAGGACGGGGGAGTATAGATAATCTGCCATGACAAAGTGAATGAATCAGCCTGCAGAGGGGGGAGGGTGTGTTTTTGACATAGTGCGGTATGTCCCGCACAAACATACAGACAGACAAGCTGGAGGGTGAACTCGACTCACCCTGTCAACTGACTCATGTATGATTAAGATGAGATCGGCTAAATGATTCACCACCCGCCACTCGCCGCGCTGCTCCCATCATCCCCTATCTGCCTCTTGCCCTTCATCCTCGCTCCCGTTATTAATTACAAATAAATTTTGTATCCCCCCCCCCCCACCCCCACCCCCCACAAACAACCCCTCTTCAACTAAATGGCCAATGAGTCACAACAGATATTCCCTAATCTATTTTATAGTAGCCACTATAGTCAATATAGGCAATTTATAGAAATTTAGCGCCCTCATGACTGTTCATTATGTTTGTTCTGCAGCGCGAATTAATCTAGTTTTCTTCAAATTTTTCAGCTCTCCCTGATAAATACAATATGGACAATCCTCTACTCGTATTTGTTAATGTTCTTAGTGTTCTTTTTCATTATTTATAATAACTCATGACCCAGCTTTAACTACGAGGTCATTTCGCCTACAACCAGAGCAACGAAAGAGCACTCTGGAATGAGCCCGACTCTACTCTGGGTGTCCGAAATTTTGCCTACTCAGGTTTTTACCTAGAGTGGTGGTATAAGTACCATAGGGGGTCACATCAGAAGGACGACGAGCTCATGGTTTTTAACTTCCCAGATAAAAAACATAAGGGCCTCGCCGGGTTTCGAACTCGCGATCTTGAGCTCAGCAAGCACGATAATTCTGAACTATCAGCGCCTCCTTTCATGTTCTTTTTTTTTTTTTTAATACAACTACGTGTTGTTACATTCGTTACGTAGGTAGTTATTTGGGTTTTTAAGTTAAGCCCTTTCTCCTATGATTTCATTCTATTGAAAATCGACGTAATATGTCATCCTTATTATGTAGGTACATGTGTTATCCCTACATTACTTCGGCAGTTTTTTTCCCATGTTTTTGTGTTAAGTTCCCGCCTAATCCCTCTGTGTTGTTCTTGTGGGGTCCTGAGTTCATATATTAACTTTTGTATCGATATATTTATCGATTTTATTGGGAGTTATCGAGTTCACCCCCCCCCCCCTCATTTTTGGAATCAGTGGATCGTAAAACATGTAATTACAGTATAATCATTTTATCGAATTTCTGACGATTACATAACTTCCTCTATTCTTCGTATAAGAATGTACAGTCTTACTGAGTGTATTATTTTTCAAATATAACTTGTTGCTCAGAGGTAGCGTACTAGTTTACTGGGATCAAGAATGCGAGTTCGAAACCCGGCCGAGGCCCATGATCACGTCGTCCTTCAGATGTGACGTTCAGATGGTCCCGAGTTTGAACGATGTCAGATACTTATTAAAGATCATAGCCCATCATAGATAACTAACCTGGGTAATTTCGGACTACCAGAGGTGAAAAAACCTTGAGTACGACTCCCAACACAAAGACCCCAATAACTGCCGATGTAATGAATGTATCGACAGAAAAATTTAGTATGAGTATTCAGTATCAAAGAATATGTCAAATATTGAGTTTTAGCCAAAAGGGTGGATTTTCTTTGGAGGGAGAGCGAAAACATAGCCGGTGATTCACCGATGATTTTTTTTTTTATTTTGCGTCGAAAGAGGATGAAAGAAAATCAATTCAGTAGTGTAGTTATCGGAACAATAAACAGCTTACCGTACTGATACGGTTCATGTTCTCTGAACCAGCTGTCTGAGAGAACACAGGACACAGTGGCTGATGTGAGTCACATACACAGCCACCCCTATGGCATAGTACAGCTGACTAGTAAGCAGCCCAGTTCGTTCAATTCAACATTATGTTTTAATTCTCCATAGGGGAAGTTATATAATTCATCAGAAAATATATTTTGAAATTCATGTTTTATAAAAGAAATTAAATGTATTCAAAACCCCTTTAAAAGCAATTGACCGTTTTGGCTAAGAACAAATTGCTATAAATTACATCGCCTGTTATTAGGGTAGTTGAGTTGAGCCCTATTCTCTAATCATCCCCTTCCCTTGAGCCCATATGGCTGAAAATTATATTCGTGTCGTCTTTATGAGGTTTTGAATTTACACATAAAATTTCGTGCCGATACATCGGCAGTAGTTAGTTTTGTGTTAAGCCCCCCCCCCCCCTAAACCCCTCTTTAGCTGATTTGACTGAAAAACATTAGGTATCATCGTTATGGGGTTCTGGATACCTATATAAAACTTCTTGTCGATACATTCATTTTATCGGGAGTTATCGTACACAGACTGAAAATGTTTTTTTTTTTTTTTCATTTTTGGAATAAGGGGTGTATATAATATAAATAAATATTAATCAGAGAAAATATTCGTAATAAATAAATACTAATTAGAGGATATATTCGTAATAAATTATAAAATGTATACAATTTTTTTGAAGTCCTCTGAATACAAAATTTTTATAGTATTCCTAATGCTGAATAAAATTTGATATTTAAATTCAGTTTAACAGTTAAATGTAGTTTAGATTTTGACCGAAAAATAAGGAGCACTTAATTTAAAGTCATAGGTATTTTTCTAAACGATAAGAAACGACAGAAAATGTTAAATAGAAGAAAGATCGATCCCCATTGTATTTAGGTGTTACTGAGGTTGATGACTTATCGATTTCAGATGAAGAAAGTCTTAGGGCAGGTCGGGAAAGTTTGCATGTCCAAATATCTTGCTAATCTTTTAAATAATCTAATCCGTTCTAGAAGGAAATTCGTGAGATATAAGAACACTATTTTACTACAAACGTCATGAATATACAATTAGTTTATATATTCTTCGTATATAGTAAAATATACTGAGCTAAGGTTGCGAATTCGAAACCTGACCTAAGCCCTGAGCACGCCGTCCTTCTAATGGGACGTTAAACTATGTTCCCTAGCCATTACGATGTCAGATACTCGTTAAAGGGCTCTATCCTAGGTGAATAAATTATTATTATTATTCATCTCATATTTCTAAGGTTTATTATTGTTTTTTTTTGCCTGACGTACCGTACATATTGGCCATAAAATAAAAAAATGGAATAATTAATTTCACTAAATGTTTATATTATATTATTTCGCTATAATAATATAATTATCTATAAAATTCAATGTAAAAAATAGATAGATTTTGTCCAAAGGTGAAGACTTTTTAGTCAAGAAATTTTTCTTTATCGTAAGACGAAAATATAAATTGTATATAATATGTATATACATAATAGTTTATAAATTATACACATCAACCAATATTATTTATATATTATAGTGATTTTATTTTTAAAAAAAAATGTTTTATAGTAGAATACATATTATAATAATAAGGGACTATATGACGTAATCTTAGAAAATAAAATGGTTGAAGGATATACACGGCTGAAGACAGTTCTCAATGTTGTGATATTAGCAAGGTGACATCAGCGTGGGTAGCCAACAGCACTGTGGGGGGATTAGGCATATCATGCCAGTAGAGGTTAAACAGAATGGGACTAAGGATATGACCCTGTGGAACACCCGCTTGAATCAGCTTCTTCTCTCTGAAACTGCAGTATATTCGGATCTGAAAAGTTCTGCACTTGAGGAAGTCCGAAACTATTTCATAGATGTACGAAGGAACTCCAGTCCTCCTGAGCTTACACCGCAGTCCGTCGTGCCACACGCTGTCGAAGGCTGCAGCTACATCGAGAAACAGCCCTATTGAGTATTGTTTCTTCTCAAAACCAGAAATGATTTTCTCGACTACGATTTTATTAAAATAAATAAAAACAAATAACTTGTTTAACTTTTATATTTTGTGATTCCACAAAAATATCGAATTCCACAAACTCACTTCAAATTCTCCCCCCTGTTAACGCCACAAAGTTAATATAATATATTCTGTATTTTTATTATAAAGATTATATAGGTACTATTTTATTTTATTTTCTAAGATTTTACGTCCTTATTATTATAATATGTATTCTACTATAAAACATTTTTTTTTTTTTTAATAAAATCACTATAATATATAAATAATATTGTTATGCACAAAATTGTAATACGTATCCAATTAAGATATAATAAACATATTGCTATTATTAGTAAGCAGTGCAATGACTCTAACTTCTCCACCATCGAGCTCCTTATTGGTTCATTCAAATTTGCGCCTAGCTACCACTAATTTATCACATCGCCATCTTGGCAAACGTTTCAATTGATAGTGTAATCTTATATGTTTTTAATTTAATAACGAGTCCACTCCCGAGGCCTTCTAGATAGCACAGATTGTCCTCTCTTTAGATAAAAATAAATAAATATATATTAAACGGCGCCAACAAACTAAACTATCAAGATATTAAAAAAATAAAATAAAACTCATATAAAAGATAAACGGAATGACTCATTTTAATGACGTCTTATTACAGCAAGGTTTTGATGGACAATTAGGTTTTAATATCTGTTAAAAAATTATTGTTTTATGTGTGGGGGGGGGGGGGGGGGGGGGGGGGTACCTATGTAATATGTTTTTTCATTTTTTCTTGATTTATGATAACAGTTGGTTCTAAGGAACAATACCTCTATAACAAAGTGTTTTTCAAAAAACTGTTGTTTATAAAATTTCTGATTAAAAATTTTTGTTAAAGAAATAGATCCTACTTGCACAGGATTATTTTTTTGTTTTAGGAATTTTTTATATACCTTGTATTATTTCAGTTTTGTGAAGTCAAATTTGTCGATCGCTTTTTCGATCACTTAAATAGAAATGTCTTTTTTTTTGTTTAGTATTTGTTAAGCCGTGGCTGAAGACCGAAAGTACTCCCATCTTATGTAATATGTACTTTGTGAAGTAGATAATATTAGTTTTTCTTTGTTTTTTACTTCTATAGAAGGCTGAAATTTAGTACGTATGCCTCAGGCCAGTGCACTGCAGTGCCAAGGTATTAAATCAAAATTTCAGCGTTTTCAGTCGAACTGTTCATCGTCTACCTACCAGTTGTGTCATTTTATCATTCTATTTTTTTTTTTTTTTTCATTCGTTTGCTTTATTTATTTGAAAATGGTTGTTTAATAAATAAAATACCTCTACTACAAAAAAAGTCTTTATAAAATTTCTCATGAACAATTTGTCAAGTTTGTGGTTGGACCAACTTGCACATAGTTATAGCTGGCATAGATATCAATCAACAGCTATCAAATAACAATATGATAGGTTTAAATGCATGTAACTAACTAAAAATTAAGTAGTAAATAAAAACAAGTTTTTCAAGAATATACCTTATATGTATATCCAATTACAGTACAGCGAAACGTAGAAAAAACTCATTTCATGTTGGAATTTATTTTTTTAAATGTGTCTTGTTCATATTCTCAACCGATATCGGTCACCTGAGGAAAATAAAACTTTATTTTCTATTTTTCAGTTTATTATTTTCAAAATAAGATACTTTATATTATAGAATTAGAAGGGGGTGGGAGGGGGTTAACACAAAAACTATAATAACTCCCTTAGTAATGAATGTATTGATATGAAATTTCATAGGTAAATTCAAAACCTCACAAAGACAACACATATTAATTTTTAGCGCAATCTGTCGAAGGGAAAGGGAGGATCAGAGGGGGCTCAACTCAAAAATTCTAATTACTGCTCATGTAAGTAGTATGAGGAGTCAGTAGTCTCTGTGTAAGTTAACTTTTAACCAATACGGTCGATTTTTTCAGAGGGAGAGCAAAAACTTAATTGATTAATTTGTGCTGGGGAAGTACGTTCACCAACGACTTGTTTTAAATGATTCTCACTCAACCAGGGAGTTGCCATTGCCAATCTGACTCCGATTCAAAGACATCCTCTCTGTAGAAGAAGACGGAAGGAGTGTAGGATAACTTGAAGATGGAAAGCCTGGAAGAGAGTGTGTGACTCAGACACCTGGAGGGACCTTGTAGGGACGCTGTCAGCTGGCATATTGTATGATGTCTCCGATTGGAATAGATCATCCTGGTCGAGGTTTAATCGATCATTTGGCAATAGATGTTTAATCGATCATTCCACATCACACCCATTGTACGAGTATACCCACTATCTCTCATCTATATCCAATAGGGAGGTGTTAGGTCGCCTCGCCTGTATGCCAGAATTTATCCACTTTAAATTTTTTTTGAGTTAGTTATTATGACCCAAGCCCTTTAACTACAAGGTCATATCGCCTACTACCAGAGTGTTTCTTCGTCACTCTGGAGGACATGAGCCCGACTCTAGTACGGGAGTCCTAAATTTTGCCTACTCTAAATTTTTATTCACCTAGGAGTCTTTAACGACTAACTGACATTGTACTGGCTCGGGACCATCGCTAACGTCCCATCCGAAGGACGGCGTGCTTTCGAACCCGCGATCTTGAGCTCAGTACGCAGGCACGCTTACCACTGAGCTACCAGCGCCCTCCAGAGCTTCCTTTTACTTCCCCAGCAATGAAGTACAGGGGAAGTTATGTAATAGGTCAGAAATTCGTTGTTGATTTTTCAACGGAATTCACAAAAATGAAAAAAAAATTCTCTCTCTTTGTGTACCCGATAACTCCCGATGGAATTAAATTTTATGAGTGCATTCAGAACCCCATAACGACGAAACCTATCAATTTTCAGCGGAATCATCCGAGAGGAAGGGGGGGATCGAAGAGGGTTCAACCCAAAAATCCATAATAATTGTCGATGTAAGGAAGGCATCACTCTGGGGACTTTCTATATATTATATTTTTTTTTGTTGGAAAAATTAAACAAGAGAAAGTCAAATCTGTGAGTTTTTTTGTCACAAGTTATAAAATTTAAGTTTAAAAAATTTTGCTAGTGACGTTAAGTTATCAGACTGGTAGGGGCTTGGAACCGACAGTAAATGATAAAAATCTGTCAATTTTTTCTTCGAAAGAATTCAAATTCTTATTATTTACGTTATTGTTGCGGTAAGATAAGGCCCTCTTTGACGAGTTGCTCCACTGCCTATCTGATAATTTACATCCTCTAGATGGGATAATGTGTTACATTTTGCCCGTGTAATCTTGGCTAGAACATCGGCCAACATTACACTTGGTTGTTGGCTTCAACTTTAGTATCATTATTTTCCTCTGAAATTTTTTTGGACACCAATTTCATCTGGTGACGTTGAACAAAGTATATTTTACGCCTCGTACGTACCGAGTTTGACGTTGAGAGCAACCCTAAAATAGAAGCTCTCTGACGATATATACTATATCTTGTTTCTGAATATTTACAGATGTCTTTTTAAGTTTTAACAAGGCGCCTAGAAAGTTCACTGAATAACTTCAATGGCTACTTTCCTTGAAGGCCAAACTTCTATACCTCATTTTGCCAAAATATTTATTTATTTATTTAAAATTACTGATTTATATTTTTATATAAATAAATTTAAAAATTATAGAATAGATTTTACATTCCCAGCTGTACAACGTAACGTGACCAACTATTTTTTTTACAAAAGGAGTACCTACGGATGGAATATCATTGGATATGGTGATTGGTGTTGGGAAAAAAAACATTAAGTCGCAACCATTCGGCTATATATTTTTAAAAAATTAATATAAATTTAGTTATTTTTTAAAACTACATCATTTTAATTCTTGAAATCATATTTTCATTTTGAATGCATTTTTTTCGATAGTTCTGAATTATCTTCTAAGAGCGCACTTACGTCAGAACAGCTTGCATCCCGCATGTTGAACTTTATCGTTAAAATGGCCGCTAGTGTTTTTGCAGATACTTGTCATTTTTCACTGCTCCAGTAAGCATTTGCAAAGGAAATTACCCTCTACACAGCAGCATTAGTACCGGGGCAGCACATTGCAAATTCAATTACTTAATAATTTCAAAAATTGTGCGGAATATGTATACTCTTGTTTAAAATGTGAAATTATTTCTACCCACCTTTTATATTTATTAATGGAGCACAAAGGAGTACAAAAGACTGAAAAGGAGTATTTTTGGAGTACGGTTTTTAAAAGGAGTACAGTTGGTAACCTTACGTAATGGGGATATAGGTTTAGGTTTTACGACTCATGCCCGGGCTTTAACTATGAGGTCATATCGCCGACTACCAGAGCGCTCTTTTCGTCACTCTGGTGGACATGAGCCCGACTCCTACTGTGGGAGTCCTTAATTTTGCCTATCCTAAATTTTTATTCACCTAGGGTAGGGGTCTTTAACGAGTACCTGATATCGTACAGGCTCGGGACCATCGCTTAACGTCCCATCCGAAGGACGGCGTGCTTATGTTTGTTTTACCTCCCAGATAAAATAAACTAAGGGCCTCGGTCGAGTTTCGAACCCACGTTCTTGAGCTCAGAAGGCAAGCACGCATACCACTGAGCTACCGCCGCCCTCAGAATATAGATACCTATGTATATTTGTTTTACTTTTTATATCCTTTTTAAAATGATGAAACTACGTATACTTTAAAATTTGTTGTGCATTATAATTTAAAAATTACTTAGAAATATTCCCTTCAGAAATGTGTAGTACATTCTTTGAGGCGCTATTTTGTTGATATTGGTCTGAAGACACACTATCGATTGGAAATTTTATATGGAACATTTCTGGTAAGAATCAATTTTTCGATAGGACTAACCATTTTCACGTGATTCGAGCAAACGTCTAAAAAAATAGATTTTAGAATGACTTTTTATGATTGTTTTCGGCATGTATTTCACAAATCGAACGAAAAATCGAATTTCAGTTTTCTGTACGACTAGGGAGGAAGTACATTGCCGGTGAGTGACTTTTTTTTTTGTTTTGCTTTGCCAATGAGAGTTGGGTGGCTGCTGGTAGATTTGAAAGAAATGCAAGAGGTCGGACGGAGAGAGCTGTGGTGGTGGTGGTGGGGGGTGTTTGAACCGGTTGGTGACTAATGTGACCAAGGCTCCAGCCTTCACAAGTACGTTCCTATAGTCCTCTGTAATATCCACCTCACCTACCTACATTCTGTTCGGTTCCTGGCTTCTTCAGCACTCTTGCCGTCTTCTCCCTTCGTCTGTCAGCACTTTACCAGCACTAGTAGCAGAGGCGACAGAATGGTCCCTGGGCATCCCTTCTCTATTTTTTACTTTCTTATATCTTTATTATAGGTAGAGCCCGGATTTCGTGCAGTAAAAACATTAAAAAACGCAATAAAACTGGCAAAAGATGCTAACTGTTTTTCTGCGAAAAAAAAAAAAAAAAGGATCTAATTTGTAAATAAAATAGGTAACTCTATTTTCAGCAAAAAATTGGGTAGGGTTTAAAAATAAATCTGTAAAATAAGAGGGTGCCGGTAGCTCAGTGATATGCGTATATATATAAATAAATTAACTTATCTTATATATAAAGCTGAAAATGTCTGTGCTTTGTACCGCTATAACTCACGAACGGCTTGATGGATTTGATTAATTTTTTTTTTAATTTGTTCGTCATCGTCTGTGGAAGGTTATAGGCGTATTAGTACCTCAATATCGTCCATCCCAGCATCCACCCACGCAATCTTTGTAACTCAAAAACCTCTGCAATGATTAATGAGGAATCTTTTTGAATAGATAAGTTTTATCTACCGGAAGGTTAAGGTCTATTTTTTAATCAACCCCTGGTCCATCCCAGCATCCACTCACGCAATCTTTGCAACTCGAAAACCATTGCAACGATTAATGAGAAATCTTTTTGAATAAATTAGTTTTAGCTCCAAAGCTAGCGTTACTACAGTTGAAGGACTATAAGCCTTATTCCGTATGAATAATTGAAAATTATAACATCATGAATGTACTGTCGAGGAACTGAATAAATAGCCTTATAAATATTGGGTCAAAGTCAAAGTTCCCCGGGCAACGCCGGGTATTCCTGCTATAAATTATATCGATGAATCACTATTTTTTCACTTTCCCTTCAAAATCGATCGGGCTGAAAATTGATAGTTGGCTTACATACGGGCTTTTGAAATTTTATACTAAATTTTTTGTCGAGACAATCTTGACATCGATATTTAGTCGATTTTGTTTTAGTCGAACCTCTAATCCCCCTTTCCTCTTCCGCAAAATTGATAGGTAAACTCATTATAACGGCATTTATTAGAGTTCTCATGTTAGACCTTCCCCAAAATCCCACCCTTTCCTTTAATCGGTGTCGTTCTTGTGGGATTTTGGATACACATATAAAATGCTGAGTCGATACATTCACTCAATCGGGAGCTATCGTGTTCACAGTTTCAATTCCCTCCCGGGGCAGCGATACTGGGGGGGGGGGGGGGGGGGGGGGGGGGGGGGTAATGTGAAAATAATCGCTGAAAATTTCAATGTTGAGTTTTCACTGCAATTTCATCATTTTAGAATCCCTGATTTCAAAAATTCTGTCAGAGGGTCGTCTCTGAAATTTTATGTGTATCCAGAACCTCATAAGGACCTATTCATCTTTCAAGGATTAGTGGGGGGGGGGGGGGGGGGGGGGGCTTTAAAACAATAAATCTAATAACTAGTGACATAAACTATCTAGAAAACCTTGATAAGTTCTGAATAAATGAGGGTAACATCATGAGTAATGCTAAAGAAGTTCGCGGAGGGCATCAGCGAATTACTAATAAAATAAAATATAACATATTTGTGAGAAGTTGTTCAAATGACATTAAGAACGCGATGCCCGGACTATGCATACCTGTTCTCCTTGGTCGGTATATGACTAACGGTCGATGTACTTCCTTCAACCCAGAGCTGAGGTCAGCCTGTCTTCCTATATCTGGCCTGTGGATGCTCTAGTTCACCTGCAAGCTTTATTTTGCACCATATTGCACGTTTTTTTAAACTTTTTTGGCAAAAGGCATTTTAGGTTTTTACTACACAAAATTGCATATTTTGTCATAATTAGAAAATTTATTTATAAGGTAGTTTGAAAATGTATACATTTGTTAATCGACAAATTTTGCAACGGAAATAACCAACTCAAAACGTACAATGACGTCCGTATGTTCTCCAGTTACTGAGTATACGCGAATGTTTACTCATGGAGCTGCAAGCTACCCTTAATTTAGATGGGAGTATCTAATAGGACGTAATAAAGCGGATAACTTGAAGAGGTGGCTTGTGGCATGAGCTAATGAAAAGTGCCAATAAATAAATGCCAGACACGGCAGCCAGTAGTGAGCAGGGGAGGATTCAAGCCCTCTAATAGGGGTGTTAGCGCTCTTGTGAAAATTGATAAAGGGGAGTGTGCGAGGGTCATAGTCACAAACACTCAGGTATAGGGGAAGTTATGTAATCGAGAATACCGTTTGTGCTAATATTAAACAGTTGACTTACATAGTGGTTCCTAAATCCTCTTATTAAATTTTGTGTTGATAAATTCATTACATCTGCAGGGACCTGATGATGGGACGTAAAAACGTCCCGAAACATCGTTGGGGGATAAAGACACATCCGAAGAGTTTTTTATCTTAATTTGTATTAAATTGAAAAATGTGTCTACTTAGTATGAACGTATCTTGTATTATTATTATTTTATTATTTTTTTTTTATATACACTCATATATTTTTAAGTATTTATTTTTACAGTTTTTAATAATTTCATTTTACTTTTTTTTTAATGGTTTTTATGTTACTACTAATCATAGATGTGTTAGACTCAAATAGTTATATGTCTAATATATAAGCTATCTTAATGTATATATTCATATCCGTATATTATATATATTCGTATCCTATTACCATGTATTGGTTTAACGGAAATAAATTATTATTATTATTATTATTAGGGTTTTTGAAATGAGTCTCACCTTCCCTTTGGCAAATTTGGCTGAAAATCAATAGTTGTCATCGTCAGGTAGTTATGGAGTCACATATAAAATTTCGTATCGATACATTCATTAACAGGAGTTATTGTGTTCACAGACACAGACATTTTTTTTTCATATTTGGAATCTGGAGGGCAGAAAACATGAAATTTAATTGAAAACTCCGTATCGAATCTTTGACCGAATACATAACTTCCCCTATACCTCGTAGCTGGGATAGTCAAAAATTAAAATTAAAAGTTGTCGATGCATCACCGGTGATGTGACTCAAAATTAATCAACTGAGTTTTAGTTCTCTCATATCTTGAGCTCAGTAGGACATTGTTTGTATATTTGTATAGAGTTGGTTATTTACTTTTTATGACATATGTATGTACTAACACAGCGCTCTTTCGTCACTCTGGTGGACATGATCCCAAGTCCTAAATGTTGCCAACCCTAAATTTTTATTAACCTAGCGTTGATTTTTAACGAGTACCTGAAATCGCACAGGCTCTGGACCATCGCTTCACGTCCCATCCGAAGCACAGCTTGGTCAAGTTTTTTTTCACCTCCCAGGTAACGAATTTGATCTCAGTAAGCAAGCACAGCAGGCTTATAGGCAATATTTTATTGTATGATGTAGGTATCCAATTACCATGTTATTCTTTGACAGAAATTATATTTATTTTATTAGGAATTATTACTACAACAGTGTTCTAGGGCCTAAAAAGTACCAATTTTGGTAGACATCTAACTAAACCCCCCTCCCCAGTGTACACTCATCGTGAGTCATACGCCCTCCCCCCCTTTTGAAAACATTTAAATTAATATAATTGGTACCCTGGTGGTGCCTATAGAGGACAGTGTGTAGTGTGATTCAACTGCCGCATGGGGTCTCTAGTGCTGCCCTGCCCTAGGCTTCAACCCTCACCATATCAAATTTTGCATTTAACAACCCTTAGATGCTCCATTAGTTTTACAGTCGACAATCCCTGCACCATTCTTATGCTAATTTACAGCAATTGAGTTTTTTCTCTCTCTCTTCTTTATTCAATTGGGCAATTTTTTTTAACATAGTCAATCTGATGAAGTCACCATTTTTTGATAAAGAGATGCCTCAAGACTCCATGTTGAATTATAGTATTTTTCTGGTATATTATGGGTCAAAAGGTCTATTTCCACACTGTTAAAATCGTGATAATAGTCTGGCAATTTTAAATAATAATAACCGATATAAGGTTAACAACACTCTACTCGGCCTTT
This sequence comes from Aradus depressus, assembly GCA_963662175.1. NCBI lineage: Eukaryota > Metazoa > Arthropoda > Insecta > Hemiptera > Aradidae > Aradus > Aradus depressus. The sequence continues at coordinate 42,466,693 of OY759214.1, forward strand.
TGGTCTCCAAAATTGTTTAATTCATTTATTATAGTTAGTAATTATGACTCATGAGCTTTAACTAGGACTTCGTATCGCCTACTACCAGAGCGATGAATAACCTTATTTATCTAGGGTAGAGCTCATTTTTATAGATAAATATTCTTTTAGGTGAAAAACAAAAATTACAAAAAAGTCTGCGGTGAATCACCGGCAATGTACTTCTCCAGAACAAATCATTGAATTAACGTTTCGCTTCCCCTCCGAGTCCAGTCGACCGTTTGCGCTAATATTCCATAGTCGACATAATATGGGCTCCTAAATCCTCGTACTAAATTTTGATAAATTCCTTACATCGGCAGTTATTAGGATTTTTGAATTGAGCCTCTCCCCTTCCCTTTGGCCGATTTGACTGATAATCATAATAGTTGTCGTCGTCTGGTAGTTATGAAGTCACATATAAAATTTCGTATCGATACATTCATTGACGGGAGTTATTGTGTTCACAGAAATTTATTTTTTCATATTTGGAATCTGGAGGGCGGAAGACATGAAATTCCTTTGACAACTCTGTATCGAATTTTTGACCGATTACATAATTTCCCCTATACCCCTCTTTCCTTTAGCCGATATTGCTGAAACTTGACAGGTTATGCCCTCCATTGGCTTTTGACATCAAATATGAAAAATACAATTTCGATAGGTACACTCATTCTATTGGCAGTTATTAGAGTTTTTGTGTAAAGTCTCCCCCCAATCCCCCCCCCCCTCTTTTTTGTTCAATTTGAGTGCAAATCAGTAGTGTCATCGTTATGGGGTTCTGGATTCACATATAAATGTGTCGATACATTATTTCTACCGGGAGTTATCGTGTTCACACACTTTTTTTCTCATATTTTGAATCCAGAGATCGGAAAACATGAAATTCCGTTAGAAACTCCATATCGAATTTTTGACCGATTACAGAACTTCCCCTTCGTATAGCTGGGGTAATGTAACTAAAAAAAATTACGATAGAAATTAGAGGGTATTGGTGGAGGATCTCTGTCAAGAAAATTTAAATTTTTATATTATGTATAAAACTAAAAAAAAAAAAAACATAAAGAAAGATGGGCGCACACTAGCGCCACGTAAAAGCGTAGTTACTTATATAACTAGTTGAAACTAATCTGTCCTTACGTCATACGGATCTAATGACAACAATCTGACTCAGTCACACTTGACAACTTAACAGCTAGCACAGTATTTCTAAGTTGACTATATCAGGCCTGTTCTAGCTATGTCGTAGGTATAGCAACATGTTAAAATAATAATAATTTTGTTGTATGGTTACTTAGAGGTAGCGTCCGTGCCAAGATCTCGGGTTCAAACCCCGGCCAAGGCCCTTAGGGTTTTTTAGGTTTTTCTGGGAAGTAAAAAAAAAAGTCGTCGGTGAATGCACGGCAATGACTTCATCACAACGAATTAATCATCTAACCAAAAAAAAAAAAAAAAAAAAAAAAAAAAAACGCGAATTATTAGAATTTGGCAAAAGAAAGAAGAATTTTTGTACCCGAAAGAAGCGGATGATTCAGATATCAGAGTGGAAAAGGTGTACTTCTTACAAAGGATTGGAAGGACTTAAAGTCAGTTACAGATGCACTCGTGGTGTTTATCGTAAACAAGAATGTACCTTGAGGCTTGCAAAGTTAAAGTTGAAACTAATCATTTTAAAGTGCAAACTATCCATTTTAAAGTTGATTGTAATTGTTTTGAAGTGAATTAATTTTTTTAAATTACTTTATCTTAGTACAATACTTTTTTTGTAGTTAGGCATAGCAATGTTTATGTTAATCTATTTTAAAGTGCTTTTAAATATAAACCCTTGTTAAAGACACTCTACCCTCAACTAAACCCAGCTAGGCAACATTTAGGATTCTTCATTGAGTCGGGCTCATGGTCAACCAGAACGACAGAAGAACGCCCTGGTAGTAGGCGCTATGACCTCGTAGTTAAAGCCCGGGCATGAATCACAATAACAAACAATTGATGGGCAACGTAATATGCTGCTCAACATGATGTGGAGAGACATTTCTGTATATTTTTATCAAAATATAAAATTTGCCATTTCACCATTTATGTTTATTGAAATAATTTTTTTTTATTCAGTTAGATTATAATTATGTAAGGGTAGGATATATTTTTAAATATGCCAAAATGGAAAAATTATTTAATTATTTTATTTGAAAAAGATATCACCGTTATCTTCAAACGTTTAGTAAATTGATTGATATTTTTTTATAAATGAATATATAGCTTAAAAATGAATCAGTTTCATCTTATTTTCCTTATATAAATAGTTTAAACAGCGTTTCTATTTTATTGTCTACAAGTGATTCTCCCAATTTGAGAGGATTTTTGAAAGAAAACGTATATTGAGATAGCCAAAATAGGTTAATATAATGGGTTAACATTTATTTATAACTATTTAATGTAAATGTATGACATTTATTCCCAGTTAGATTATATCACCTGTATGCCCTTATATTTTGCGCAAATTCAGTTAGATCCTCAAGTGGATTTTATTTATTTATTTCCATCTGATTTATACCGAAATCTAATCAGTTCTACGTTAGAAATATGATTTACAAATTAAAAAATTTTAATGTATAAGTTCATTCAGAGCTATTTTGCTTACTTATACTTTATGTAATCGGTTAAAAATTCGAAGTTGAGTTTTCACCAGACCTTCACTAATTTCAAAAAATAAAAAGAAATGTTTCTGTGAACACGATAACACGCGATAGAATGAATGTAACGACACGAAGGTTTATAAATGTATCCAGATTCCTATAAGGACGACACGTATTGATTTTCAGTCAAATTGGCCAAAGGGAAGGGAGATTAGGGTGGAGACTTATCACAAAAACTCTAATAACTGCTGGTGTAATGAATGCATCGACATATAATTTCGTATTTAGATTCAAAACCTCATGAGGACGGTACCTACTAATTTTTCGAGAAATCGGCAGAAGGGAAGGGGAGGTCAGAAGAGGGGGGCTCGACTCAAATACCCCAATAACTGCCGATGTAATGAACTATTAACCCAAAATTTAGCATAAGGATTCTGAAGCCTCTATTTAAGTCAGATTTTAAGCCCAAACTGGTTTTGGAGGGAGAGGGAAGTACATTGCCGGTGATTCACCGAAGTACATTGCCGGTGATTCACCGAAGTACATTGCCGGTGATTCACCGAAGTACATTGCCGGTGATTCACCGAAGTACATTGCCGGTGATTCACCGAAGTACATTGCCGGTGATTCACCGAATTACATTGCCGGTGATTCACCGAAGTACATTGCCGGTGATTCACCCAAAACTTTTTCTTCTCATATATTGGTTGTATAATGGTGTTTTAATGAGTTTAATACATACAAAACTCAAAAATTAAATTGGAAAATAATGATTGTACCATTAAATGTCGCTTATAGTACATTTGTACCCTTAGATTTTGTGCCCCGTGGTATTTGTAAATTTGTTTTTCAAGCAATCGTACCAAAACGACTAGAAATTTCCAGAAAATAAAAAGAGGTCGTGGAGGTTAGGTTTAGGTTAGGTTAGGTTTTATGACTCATGCCCGGGCTTTAACTACAAGGTCATATCGCCTACTACCAGAGCGTTATTTCGTCACTCCGGTGAACATGAGACCGTCTCTACTGTGGGAGTCCTAAATTTTGCCTACCCTAAATTTGTATTAAGGTCTTTAATGAGTACCTAACATCGTACAGGCTTCGGACCATCGCTTAACGTCCGTGCTTAAGTTTATTGTACCTCCCAGATAAAATAAACTAAGGGCCTCGGTCGGGTTTCGAACCCACGATCTTGAGCTCAGAAGACAAGCACGCATACCACTAAGCTACCGGCGCCCTCAAAAGGTGGATGATTCACCGGCTATGTATTTCCCCAGCACGAATTAATTTCGTTTTCGCTCTCTTTCTAAAGCCAATCTCCCGTTTGGACTAAAACTGAATATTTTATATAAATAGTGGATTCTGAATCCTCATGCTAAATTTTGTGTCCATACATTACATTGCAGTTATTAAGATTATTGAGTTGAGCCCTAATATGATCTCCCCTCCCCTACGGTTGATTCGTCTGAAAATTAATATAGGTTTCGTCCTTATAGGGCTTTGAATTTATATGTGAAATTTTGTGTCAGTAACTACATTACAACGGCAGTTATTAAAGTTTTTGTGTTAAGCCTCCCCCCCTTATACTCCTACTCTTAAGGAGTATAATGTAAAGACCCGAAGTAAAATGCTCTCAATATTCATATAATTTCGGTCAAAATATAACCAGATTCAAGTTAGCATGTGACAACAACCTGTCAAATTTCAATTCATTGCTACAATCGTTAGTAGGCTCGAAGCGGCCAAAAAGTTCTCATCACGTATACATTTACGCGAAATTAATCAAGAGGTAATAAGGGAACTTGAAATAACGTGAAATTCCGTTAAAAACTTGCTTTTCGCACGATTGTGACTCATGACCGGGTTTCAACTATGAGATCGTATCGCCTACTACCAAAGCGCTCTTAAGGTCGCTCTGGTGTACTTGACCCCAACTGAACCCAGGCATATTCACCTAAGTGTCTTCGAGTACCTGACATGGTACTGGTTCGAGACTCTTCTATATAAATGAATATATCGATAATTTGCGTGCGATATACTATTGCGAATCGATAACATAATTTGATATTTTTATATACTCATCCCTAGTATCGATATATACTACAAAATGGCCAACTTTTAATTACTGCATGGCTAGGAAATTGCTTTCTCTGCCGAGAGAGCACCGTTGTTACGGTCTCGTAACTGTTCCTGTCTCGTCTTCCTCTGAGAACCAGGTTGAAGAACCAAGTAGACCTTTCTCAAGTCCGCATCTCATCCTGTGGTGTAAACAGCATGAGAAAGTCTACACACTTGAACACTATGCTATTGGTGGTCGTTATTTTGAAAGTGGTGAATATTGACAGGATATATAAAACTGCCGGCAAAAAAAAAACCTCCTTGATAAATAACCTAAGGGCCCCGGCCGGGTTCAAAAACCCGCGAACTTGAGCTCAATAGACTAGCGTACTTCCTCTGAGCTACCGGCACCCTCAAAACCTGTTCTATTCCTCAAGGCTCACCTGTACAACCTTTAAATTAAAAAAAAATTTAATCAGTGAATCACATGTAATATATTTCTCCATTGCGAATTAACTACGTTTTCGCTCTTCTTCTGAATCCACTAGACCGATTTTGGTAAAAATCAACAGTTGATCTACATATATTCACTAAATCGGCAGTTATTAGGGTTTTTTTTGAGTTGAACCTCCCGCTAATCTCCCCTTTGTTTCGTCCATACGAAGTTCTAGATACACATATAAAATTTCTTGTAGATACATTCATTCTATCGGGAGTTGTCGTGTTCACACAAACACAGACAGAATTTTTCTTTTTTTCATTTTTGGAATCAGGAAGTTGGACAACATGAAATTTCGATGAAAACTCGACATCGAATTTCTAACTGATTATATAACTTCCTCCATACTTTGTACACCTGGGGAGGTAACACTTTGTTAAATTGGTTTACAATTAATTTCTTGGATTTTAGGTTAAAACAGGAAGATCTATTACTCAAATCTATAAAAAAATATGATATAAAAAAAAAAAAAATTATATATTTGATTTTTATAGCTCATGTTACCTGATCTAGAATATTTTAAAAAACGCAGAAATAGTAATGTTCAAAAAATGTGATACCAGATATCGAATATGTGATATTATTTGAGGTAAAATATTTGACATATTTGTCATAAATTATCTATATTATCGAGTTCTTATTTCAGTTGTCTCTTATTGAAAAAAACAGTAACATTTTTATGCAGAAAATGATGAGAAACCTTTGGAAAAATATCTTTGTGACTGATGTGATTGTCGGTGGCAAAGTTTGTGACTATTGATACTTTCCTAGCTCTATGAAGTATAAGGGAAGTTATGAAATAGGTCAGAAGTTGGTTTTAAATGTAAATCAAAACCTCATAAGATATAAGACTTATTTATTTTAAGCGGAATCGGCCCATGGAAAGAGAGGATCAGAGGGGGCGTAACTCAAAAACCCTAATATCTCCCGATGTAATGAATTTATGAATACAACATTTAGTATGAGGATTTAGAGGCCCCTATGTAAGTCAGCAATTGATTATTAGCCCAAACGGTCGACTGGTTTTGGAGAGGGAGCGAAACGTTAATTGATTAATTGTTCTGGGGATGTACATATGTATATATTTCCTTTGCTTCGGGTGGACTTGAGCCCCAATCCACTGTGGGAGTTATAAATTTTGCCTATCCTGGTTTAGTTACTTAGGTAGGGTATGGGTATCCGACATCGCACAGGCTCAAAATCATCACTTAAAAGGACGGCGTGCTCAACCTACTTTTTTTTTAACCTCCCAACAAAAAAAAAAAAACGGACCTCGAGGTTTGAGCTCAGTAGACGAGTATGCTACCTCTGAGCTTCCGGCACCTTCATGAACTACTGTTGATAGGATACAGTAGCAGTATGAATGTGTGTGTGATTCATAGTACTTAGAAGTGATTCATCCGACCCTTCACCCTTCATCCCTTTTTAAAGTATATGTATACATCATTGGTGGCATAATAGGGGCTGTGGTGGTGAGGCTAATGACTCATTGGTGGGCCAACTTAGCTGAAGACCCGGTATATTATCCTATATTTGCCTATATATAGTGTTTTTAGGTAAATAAAAACCTCCAAGACAAGTGAGTAGGCTAAAGATGGTCGCAATATCGAAAGTACTCCCATTTTATTTCTAAATGGGATCATTTGCCTGACTAGAAGTGTATAGGGGGAATAAATAGTCTAATCAAATGACTAAAAGTTGAAAAATAAAAGTAATAAAGAATAATATGAAGATGGCTGATGTAGTGAATGTGATTATTTCACAGGTTTTAAATAAAATATAGTCTCACCTCTCACACATTTTATTAATTTTTGCTAGACGGCTTTCTACCCTCATCATCACCCAATCAGGCAGTCTGATAAAATAATTTTGAAAACATAATTAAAAATGTTTTAATAAATAAGGTTTAAAAAACTAAAAATAAACGTATATAAGAAACACTATTTAAAAAAAACAATTTAAAATTTCATGGATGGGGCAGATTCCTCATCTGAGTCACAACTCTTGGGTTAATGAGGGCAACCTCGAAAGCCGGCTAGCAAAAATTAATAAAATCTGTGAGAGCTCAGACTATATTTTATTTTACAATTTGTGAAATAAGAGTAATAACTATTCGTCATGGCAACTATTTATTACTTGCCACGTCAAATAGTTACCTATTAAGCTAAGAACACATTTTTAACACGTGTCATGTTAACACATGTCAACACGATACGTCAGGATGCGGCATATCAGATATGCCGGACACATATCTGTGTTGTAAAACGTGTGTTAATGCTGATGTTTTTAAACTGGTGAAGTAGTGTCGTTCGGTTAGTATGTCCGCTTATAATATAATGGAGCACCTACAAGGAGAGATGGATTGGTTGGATGAAGAAGAGGAAATGGTAGCTGTTACTGCGGCATTGCTTGTGCTACAACATGAATCCAGGGAATACTGGGTTCATCCAATAAACGAACGTAGACACGAATTTGGTGAATATCATGTTCTGTGGCCCGAAATCAGCAATGACGATGACAGGTGTAAAATGTATATCAGGATGACCAAGAAGGAATTTGTCCACCAATCTCCTCCCAAGCCTCTTGTCGTTTTCTTTGGTCTCGGCAGTCCTTATTTTGTAAGTTGTACAAAAAATCATACTTTCGTACTTCTTCTATAAATTGTTCCTTCATATTTATAATAAATATGTAAACAAACTCGCGGCGGCGCTGCCTGAACCTTGTCCTGATGCTTTAACACTCTGACGAAAATCTGACCACTACAGATATTGAAAACACGCGTTATGGCGTGTTAAAGCGTGTTGTCTGTCCCTGACGACACATCACAATAATATGTATAGATCTATTTAAAATAACGTAATAGATATTTCTATGACACGTGTTAATGCGTGTTAAAAATGTGTTCTTAGCTTTACTCTTATTGACTAGACTGAAAAATTCCTCTATATACTTCTAGTCAGACAAATGATCCCATTTAGAAATAAAAAAAATATTGTCTACACAAAATATATATGGGAGTACTTTCGGTGTTGCTACCATCTTCGGTCACGAGTGATCATTCTTCTTTCAAGATATCTGTTTTCTAGCCATTTTCTGATCATCACAGCTTTCTCTTCGTCTCATGTGAAATATTCCAGTTCCAAAAATTCAACCTCGCAAAATTTCTATGCTTACAAATGATAAAAATCAGAATTTTATGATTTATTCTATTTTATTACGTTTTCTGTAATGCTAATCCATATTTATTTTTTCCAGGTATGTTGAATAACAATGAACTTTTCTTTATGTAAGTAGAATTATTATATATAAATTTCTTTTAATTTAATATTAAGGGATTATTGTAATTGTGTAAATATTTGAGATTGAGTTTTCAATGGAATCACTAGTTTTGAGAGTTAGCCTCTCGATTTGTTCAATTTCACGACTTTGTGTGTGGCAGGAACTTTGTGAGAGCTAAAATTCCAATAAAATTATAAGGATAAACTTGAAGTTTTAAATGAACACGTCGCATAACCTAACTTTTATTTCATATGTGATAGTAAAATGTTGTCGGACAAGTATTCTCGTAGAAATCACTGCCACTGATGATGACGCTATTGCGTTGAAAAACTGTTCTGGCCAAAAATAAAACAGTGGGAAGACAACATCTTTTATTTCTATACCTTTATTTGATTAGATTTTGGACAGAACCAGATGAAAATTAATTAATATTTAAAACATTAAAACAAACCTTAATCAGTGCCGGATTAAGACTATTCGATGCCCTAAGCATTCTGAGCTTATGGTGCCCCCGCCTCACTATTGATATCATTAAAGACTTACTTAAGTTGGCAAGTTCAATACTAAAGCTCAATTGGACAAAACGAAGCGAGAAAATAGGAAAATCATTTTTTTTCAAAATTTACTTATTAAAACACTAAATTTCTCTTTCGCCCAAATACGCATCACTTACGTCCACTTATTCGTCAGATACTTCTTCTTCCTCAATATCATCATAATGAAGATTTGATATTTGGTCTTACATCCGAAGTTTACGGCAGGGTATGAAAAAAATGTTGCGACCTATAAATGTTTTTATATCTAACATATTAGTTCCATTTTTAATTTAAAATAATAACAGATTTACGAAAAAATAAAAATAAAAATGGAGAAATAATTAACTACTTAAATAATAACTATTTCAAAAATAGCATTGCGGACTTGGTTCCCCCCTAAACGTGATGCACTAAACAAGTGCTTAGTTTGCTTATAGGTTAATCCGGCACTTTAGTAAGATTCAGAAGTCCCTACATAAATCATCTCTTGATTTTTAGCAAAAATGGTCGACTGGTTTTAGAAGGAGATCGAAAATTTTATTTATTAATTCGTGCTGGGGAAGTACATCGCTGGTGATTCACCAAATACTTTTATCTAATTTTTTACTTTGAAGTACATCATTCAGGTTTAAATTATACACTATAAACTGGAATTATTGTTAATTGATAATTGCTTGAAAAGTTTTTATTACTCAGACCTCTGAGTAAGGTGCAGTTTTATAGTTTTCTTGGGATTTTCTTTTTTAATTTTCAACGGTCATCTTGAAGGAAATTCCCTGTTGATCCTTGTTTTGGAGTCTGCGCTCTCTGACTCAGCCTGGAGTCCTTGGGGATTACGTAATCAGGTCGTGAGCTCTCCGCCCAGTCAGAGTACAATGCCACCATGAACAAAAAATTCCAAACAATACATTTTGAGTATGCCTTATTGTTTCTATTATATTCAATTTTTTTTTTTCTTCCTTTGGTGTAAAGTCACAATTTCCAACTATGTATATAATCTAAAAAAGCTCAGAAAGTTTCTTATAGGCCTTCCAGAAATTAATTAATCTAGGTTAAGTATATTGTGATGTAAAAAATTTACACACATTAGGATTATTAAAATATTATAAAATCAATTATTATTATTTGTATAAAAACAGCTGTTAGGAGTGAAGTAACTTAATTAATGAATAAATATACAAAGATGGACTAGTCGCGTTTTGTTTTAAAACGAAATGTAAACAACCAATGAACGGAGACAAAAAAAGACGATCAGCTGTTTCAAATAGTCTGAAATAGTCTAAGGAGAGTTGTGGAGAAAGACAGATTAGAGAGAGAAGTGTTTTTAGGGTTAAGGTGTAGTGAACCATGTAGGAGTGAAATAGATGCACAAAGGTACTTCTATTTTTTTTATGTTTATATGCCCAAAATAACATTGAATAAAAGAATGGCCGCAATATTTAAAAAGGAAACAGACTAAAGTAGATGTAGAAATTAGTTTGTAGATTTTTTATTTGATAATGATATTCTGATTTTATTCATAATGTAGGTTTAGGTAAATAAGCCCAAATATTTGTTTTCTTATTCTATGCTATTCATTTTCCCTGTGAACCCAGTAAGATAATTTATACCTTTGGATTGGATTGAACATTTTTGCAAATTTAGAAAAACAATATGGTATCTCATTATTATATTTAGAAGAAATCCAAAATCCAAATGAAATAATTATTAATTGACATTTTTTTAAATACGGACACTTTCCTCAATATTGCACGTCTTGAACTTTCAATATTTGTTTATTTTATTATTTCAATTGTATTCAATTTTATTTAACACCATTTTATTAATTATCACAATATATAATGATTGGGTATTCCTCCTAACAAATTTGTGAAGATGTTCGCATTCCATAGAGAACAAACAAAACAATATAAGAATAAATAAATAACTGGGCAAACTACTTATGTATGACTGAATACAGCTTACCTTGGCACTAGATTTGTACTGAGCATTTCCTAGATGTAAAATGGGTCATTAAGCTAATTAAAAATGAAAGGAAATAAATAGTTAAAAAAATTAAAATTTTAATGGAAAATACCGATGTAATCGGTCAGAAATTCGATCTTGAGATTTCCACAGAAATTTATGTTTTCCAACCCCATCCAAAAATGAAAAACAAAAAAAAGCCTATCTGCCTGTGTTGTTAACAAGACGTCTTCCAAAAGAAAGAATGTATCGACACGAAATTTTATATGTGTATCCAGAAACGTGTCAGGACGAAATCTATTGATATTGAGTCAAATTGGCCGAAAGGAAAGGGGGGATTAGTGGAGGGGCTTAACACAAAAACTATAATAATATTTCCGATGTAATGAATTTATCGACACAATATTTAGTATGAGGTTGTAGGAGTACTCTATGTAAGTCAACTGTTGATTAGCGCAAACGGTCGACTGGTTTTGGAGGGGGAGGGAAAAATTAATTGATTAATTCGAGCTGTGGAAGGACATTGCTAGTGATTCACCGACAGCATTATTATTTCTGATTTAGCTTAGGCTTGAAACGTTCCCTTAAATACTAAAATATTAAAATGGACTGAATGCCTGCTTTCGCCGTTAACCTCAATTGTATTCCTCTCCACAATCCATCTTTAGAAAATATCACTTTTCAGAGAACAGAGAAAAATTAAATTTTTCGACAAAATCTAATCTTCAGCATCATACTTCATTTCAAATCTCATTGGTCTGTTTATTTGTCTCAAATTTTGGCTAATCGATAACAAAATCGTGACTAACTGAAATGAAGAAAAGTATGTTTACGTTGACTAAGTATGATGACATAAACGCACCCTCCAGACGATGTTGTCACCATAAGATACAAGTAAGTGTACTTGTTTGGTGACTAATAATTGTTGTTATCTAACATTTTTTGCCTCTAATAACGTTTCAAGTACTTGATTAGGAAATAATTATTATTATAAGTTAAATTAATGTGTTAAGTAGGCCCAGAACGACTTAATAAATTAGTGTTGAGAAAATAAAAATAAAAAAAGTGTTTGTTTTTAGTAGATCGGACCAAAAATTAATTTGGGTTTGCTACTGAATTTCATGTTTTCCGACCCTCTAAATTTAAAAATTACTACGAAAAAAATACTTAAGTGGATCAGCGGCAATTTACTTCCCCAAAGGAGGAATTATTCAATTAAGTTTTCGATGAGCAATCGATGGTTTGGGCTAAAAACCAATAGTTGATTTACAAAGAGGTTTCTGAATTTTCATACTAATATTTGTGTCTATACATTCATCACATCGGCAGTTATTAGGTTTTTTTTTGTTAAGCCGCCCTATTTATTTACCTTTATCTTTGGCCGATTTGGCTGAAAGTCAATGTGTGTTCTTCTTTTGGGGTTTTGAATGTACATATAAAACTTTCGTCTCAGTACATCCATTCTATCGGGAGTTATCATGTTCACATGCACTAGGACAGATAGCAATTTTTATTTTCTAATTTTTAGAATCAGGGGGTTAGAAAACATGAAATTTCGGTGAAAACTCAATATTGAATTTTTGACCGATTACATAACTTCCCCTATACTTAGTATAGCTCGGGAAGTAAAAATTGTATGTTTTTGTGCCTATGAATACAATAACTCCTGAAAGAATGAATATATCGACAATAAATTTAACGTGTAGATCCAAAAGCTTATAAGGACGCCACACATTGAATGAAGACTACAATTTCCTTAGGGCAATTTGTTTGAAAATTTTTTCATACTACAAAATCTCAAAGTAAAAATAATGTGCCGTTTTTCCCAGAAATAGCCGCCTAGGCCCGGTCATGGGCAGAGAACAAATGGAAGCTAAAACGTGGGAGGTACTGCTTCTGTTAACCTGAAGCCCTAAATTGGACAGTTTTTCTGTTGCCACCTTGCAGAAGAACGCTGCTCTGACCTGGTTGTTGTACAGCCCTCAGTTCGTTGCCTGGTTCTGGCCGCCAGCCAAACTAACACCCACTGACTCATCTCCCTCCTGTAAACCTGAAGCCTCAAATTGGACAGTTTTGCGGTTGCCATCTTGCAGGAGGACGCTGCTCTGTCTGCTCTGACCAGGTTGTTGTACAGTCCCTCAGTTCGTTGCCTGGTTCTGGCCGCCACCCAAACCAACACCCACTGACTCATTTCCCTCCTGTTAACCTGAAGCCCGAGATTGGACAGTTTTGCGGTTGCCTCCTTGCAGAAGGACGCTGCTCTGTCTGCTCTGACCAGGTTGTTGTACAGCCCTCAGTTCGTTGCCTGGTTCTGGCCGCCGCCCAAAACAACACCCACTGACTCATATCCCTCCTGTTCGTCCCGTACCCTTCTTGTTCTCTTTCAGTTTCCATTTCAATTCAGTTAACCAACCCCTAAGTGAATTTATGCAATCCGCTTCTTGCGGTCCAAAGATATTGAAAAACTCGAACTTTTTGAAGGTTTGTATTATCTACATCTCTACCCTATATTTACAGATTTCTTCAAAATGTTTACTCCTATCGAAAAGTAGCAGTAGTCCTGTAGATTGGGTGGGATGTGCCACTGAAGACGCTATTGTGTTGAACACCGGTTCTGTTTGTAAATAAGGCATTGGGAACACAACGTCATTTGTTTTGATGGTTCTATCACATATAGTGTGTGTTAAAAAACAATCACATATGATTGTGTATTATGTCACTTAGAGAAAGTATCGTAAAGAGAAAGAGCGAAGTGTCGTAAAGAGAGAGAAGGTGTCTTAAAAAGGTAATTAAATTTCAGTAGAAACATTTTTAATGTAACAATATTTTATTTCTTCAATTAATTTTTACTTTCTTATTATAAGAAAAAAATCGTGCAAAAATGTGAGATCGAGTGTTCTCTTGAATTCGTTTTGGCAATTTTTGCTATGTTGCGTGTCTGTTCGTGTGTTTAAAGTGGGCTTATGTGATTGAAACTTTGTGCGCACTTTAACGCTGAAACGATTGTAGCTATGAATTATGAAATTTGGAATATCGCTTATATTTTTTAACTTATAAAAAATATTTTTAAATAAATGCCGAAAACCGTCTTAAAATATAGTTTTGAAACACATATTTTTCGAAGTTTTCTTAATTTACCCGAAAACGGTTAGTCCTAACCCTCTAACGACGACACCTATTGTTTTTCAGCCAAATCTACGAAAGGAAAGGTGGGATTGGGGTAAGGGTTAACATGAAAACTCTAATAATTTCCGATAGAATGAATGTATCGACACGAAATTTTATATGTGTAACCAAAACCCCATAATGACAACACCTATCGATTTTCAGTCAAATCAGCCAAATGGGAGGGAGAATAAGAGGAGAGGCTTATTTCAAAAACTCTAATAATTGCCGATAGAATGAATGTATCGACACAATATTTCATATGTGAGTTCACAACCCCATAAAGACGGCACATCAATTTTCAGCGGAATTGGCAGAAGGGAAGGGGAGATCATAGAGGGGCTTATCTACTGCCGATTATATGTATCGACATAAAATTGCATATTTAAAGTCAAAACTTATCGTTATTAATATCGACTGAAGGAAAAGGAGGTTGCAGGGCAGGGGGCTCAATTTAAAAACACTAATAAATAGAAATGTAATGAATTTATCAACACAAATTTTAGTATGAGGATTCAGGACCTTATATGTAATTCAACTGTTGAATAATAGCGGAAACGGTCGACTGGTTATGGAGTGGCAACAAAAAGTTATTTGATTTATTCGTTCTGGGGAAGTACATTACTGGTAATTCACCGACGATTTTTTTTTTTTTTTTTTTTTTTTTAAAGCAATTTGTTGACAAGGTGACTCAAAGTAACGCCCCCACAACCAATCTGATGGAGGGAGGGGAGTCACGTGGCCTGTCTGCACCTACAGTTTGTATCATTAATCTTCCAATAGTGGGAGGGGGGAGAAACGCTTTATCTTAAACGTTTACAAGGGAGATATGCAAATTGTTGATCCAAATGGGGCACATTGAGGAATGCAGTGACATATAACTTACAATTAAGACTAAACTTTATATATAATTGGTCCGGTGACGTTTTGATCAAGTTGGGCTAACCGGTTTTGACAGTTCTCCATTTTTTTTTTTTTTTTTTTATGTGTAAACATCATAGCCATCGGTAGGAGTTATGTCAAATCGTAAGTCTCGTTGATGTGTAAAAGTGTCTGTGTCGGACGGTTGCGCGCGCAGCACACACACACACAAATACACACTTCTTTAATCTGTGATGACAGCTGTTTGATCCCGTTGTATCACGGGATGTCGTGGAAGTACAAGTTAAAGAGAATGGGACTCAAAAACAGGTAGATAATCTGGTATAAAAAATACATTTAAAAAATATGTGATCTGGCCATTGCAGGAGTTTCTTATACCAGCAACACTAAAGAAGAACTAACAGTTTTCGGGTAAAGCAAGGAAACCTTTAAAAATATGTTCAGAAATACATTTCAGGACGGTTTTTGGGATAGATCTCAAAAACCGGACTGTCTGCGAAAAATTGTATTTTATATAAAATATGTATTTCAGTCTTTTCTACAACTTTTACTTGAGAAGCTTTTTGATTAGGTCATGAAAGTAAGCGGTATCTTGTAAAATGTACTCAGGCCCTGAACCAAAGTGGTCTCAATTTTCGTCCGATTTCTGCCAAAATCTAATCAGATCTAAGTTAGCACACGTGATTTTTTAATTCCAAATATCAAGTTCATATCTACAATCATTTTTCCGGTAGAGCGCTCATAACTTTCCAATCACACACACATACAGACAATCATCGAGAAAATGGTCAAAACGTATTCAGGGGACGTTGAAACCTCGAACTCGCATTTTCGCACGATTACAATACTTTTCTAGTATTCTACACTGAGCTCAATAGGTAATTAAGCTACTTTTGAGCTATCGACGAGCTCAATGATACACTATAATGATATCTTAAACGTATATCTCAAACTGTCGTATGACACATGCTATATAACGGTTGTCAGAAGCAGATCAGTTAAAGCGACAATATTAATAATTGAAGAGGCATGGAGCCATGTTGAGTGAGGGCTGGACAATTAGGTAGTATATCGGTGAGTGCGTTAGTGCAACGGACTGATACAGCGACATCTGGCGATGGGAACGTCAAGTGTACACAGTGCTAACAGATGTCTGTCCAACTAACACTTGCCACTCCACTACGATAAATCCATCAGATATGGCTAGTTAGGCTCTTCTATGAAATTTGATATTTTACTCTTATTTATTGCTTCTATTAGCGAATGATTTTCAAGAGGCTTTCAAATTAAGGCTTTCCAATCCCAAATTGTCGGGTTCAGAAAAGCAAAAATCCAGATAAATGTTGTGGGTTGACTGACTCATTGGCGTCTTTGAAGCTTTTCCTTTGTAGGATGTTCTGAAACAAGGACATATTGCCTTCTACCAGAGCGCTCTTTCGTACCTGACATGGAACAGGCCCGGGACCATCACTAAGGTCCTCGACCGGCTTACGAATTCGCGATCTTTAGCTCAGTAGACAAGCACGCAACCTCTGAGCTACCAGTGCTCTCTATATCGGATCTTATCCCTTATCGTACTTCTAAATTTTTTAAATTGATTTTTTGTATTTATACATTCAATGAAGTAATAATTTATTTATTTATACAATCATAAATTATATTAAAATATTGAGAAACTGGAGAATTGTTAACATGATGGATGTATCGATACGAAATTGAATATAAAAATTTAGAAGTCCCAGTATTGATTTTAGCCAAAATTATCTATTTGTTCCAGAGGGAGAGCGAAAACTTAGATGAGTAATCAGAATTACATTGCCACCGACAGTAACGAGAATTCTCCGAAATTTCGTGGAGTAATTGTGAATGGCATGGTTGTATAGATATAAAAATCGGTTGACAATCTGCTGCAGGTCGACAATGATAGTTCATTGATTTGTAAGTATGGATATTGTTAAACATTGTAAATATAATCCTACATTGCGTTGAAAGCCTCCATTCAAGTTGCTGACGACCTATTGTCCATGCCCCCTCTCTGGGTCAACGTTTTCTAATGCTGCCATCATCCCTCCGTCCACCTTTCATCGATGAAGGTAGCCGAGATAGTGATGAAGAATCCTCCTACCCTTCCCTTAGTCGTTCTCTCGGTAACAATATTTTGCTCCTTCCCTTAGTCGTTCTCCCGGCAACAATATTTTGCTCCTTCCCTTAGTCGTTCTCCCGGCAACAATATTTTGCTCCTTCCCTTAGTCGTTCTCTTGGCAACAATATTTTGCTCCTTCCCGTAGTCGTTCTCCCGGCAACAATATTTTGCTCCTTCCCTTAGTCGTTCTCTTGGCAACAATATTTTGCTCCTTCCCTTAGTCGTTCTCCCGGCAACAATATTTTGCTCCTTCCCGTAGTCGTTCTCTTGGCAACAATATTTTGCTGTTTCTCCTTTAATCAAAACTTTCATAATAAACTCAAAATAACCAATGTAGGTTACAGCTTTCGTCTGATTTCACTCCTGTACGGCCTATCTCCCCAGGTGTGAGCTGTCGGTAGTAATCTTATCCAATATTAAATATTGGATAAGATTGGATACAAATTTTGTTTGACTGTGTCACTATTTAATATCTCAAAATGTGACTCACCCAAATCCAAACCCAGGAATGATATTTCATGTTGGTGTTATCAAAAATTTAAAAAAAAAAAACTCCCAATTGCATGAAGGTTCCTCGTATGTGAAAAATTGTTTTTTTTTTCAAAAATAGTTTGCATTTCATCTACCTGAATTATCCGTTTTTGTAAAATTTGGAATGGGGCCATGCGCAAAACGAATCGAATTTATATAATAACTTTTAAAAAAATCCGTTCAATGGTTCTTCTGTTAGGCGTTTGTCAAGGAATGTCCGAATGAATTCTTGCGATCTGTGTCGATTTAATGGAAAAACTAATTAAAGCAAAGCTCTATATATACTGGAGTATATATATACTGGAAAGGCTGGTTCATGCACCAAGGGATCTATGCATCCAACCCTCATATCCCTTCCCAGGAAGCGCTGAACTTCCTCCTTACCTTGTCATCTTGCTTTATCTGGATCCGAAGATTCTAAGACGTAGTGTTCCAGTCTCCTTAGTAAATCTAAGAATACTGCCTGGTCCAATCTTCTAAAATATTCCTTTATGATCATATCTCTTCCAAAAATTAAGAATCTCGTCCGAGCATATCCCCATGTCAGGTAATCGTTAAAGACTCCTATCCTAAGTAAATCTGGGTAGGCAACATTTAGAACTCATATCGTAGAGTGACGAATGAGCACACTGGTAGTTGACGTTATGACCACGTAGTTAAAGCCCGAGCATGAGTCACAATAACCAACTACCCATAGCGGATATCCAAATAGGATCGCGGACATTTGTTCACAAGTTGACCTGGAGGTCGTGACGGGACAGATGCGTCGCAGTCGGTCGTTGAATAAAAATGGACGAGTGAGTGAGTCATCCGGTCTCTGTTTAGCACCAAGATACTATAGAAATTTAAATTTTTCTCGTTGCCTAGGTCTGGTGAACCGCGGATCTCCATGAGAAATGTTCCTGTCCTTGTTTTGTTCCAAAGGTCACTAAGGTTGTCTCCGGTGAATCATCACTCACCATTGTCCTTCACTCCTGTCAATAGAGCGCTCTGCTGTAGATTCCATTGTTTACTTCAATAGTCCAAATATAACAATAACACATTGTTTGTATTTTCAATGGTTCCTACAATTAATATACACATGGAGCCATTAAAACAAGTTTCGAGTCACGGACTTCCAACTTAACAAATGCTCTGGGCTTCCCCCTTCTTTTTTTCCTGTATGTTTATACTGAGGGATGGCGCCTGTAGCTCAGTGGTATGCATGCTTACTTCCTAAGCTAAAGACCGACCGAGACCCTTAGTTTATTTTATCTGGGAGGTAAAATAAACTTAAGCACGCCGTCCTTCGGATGGGACGTTAAGCGATGATCCCGAGCCTGTACGATGCCAGGTACTCGTTAAGCAACCCTACCCTAGTTGAATAAAAATTTAGGATTCCCATAGTAGAATCGGGCATGAAAACATGAAACCCCGCTGACAACTCAACATGAATTTCTGACATATTACATAATTTTCCATATACTTCGTACAACTGGGAACGGAAAGTAATGTCTGATGTAACCATAAGATTACTTACCATTAAAGTTATGACATCAAGTTTGGTTTCTTTGTCTGATTGTAGGTACAGCGTAATTATGAGTCGTTGACTAGGTATACTGCCGGTAGAATGCGGCATCATCAAACGCTGGTTGTTCGAGGGTCCGGGAAATCTTCCTCTATGAGTCAGAAACAAGGCATGTGATAAGCCTGGTTAGTTCGGGACATTTCTTTGCCTGGATGACAGTTTCCATGGAAACTCCCTTGTTCTTATGAATCACCTACCTGATCACTAGGAGATATCCGCAAGGTTCTGTTCGTAGACAGTGTGGCAAGGCTTGGAGTATTCCTTATCGGATCAGTGGAACCATTTTGATAATAATAATATTTTTTCCCACTTAAACAACTAAGTTTTCGCTCTCCCCTCGGAAACTAATTCACCGATTTGGTTGAAAATATATTGATGTCTTACTCAGAGACTCCTGAATACTCATATCAAATTTCGTGTCGATACATTCAATAAATCGACAGTTATTAGATTTTTTTAATGTGACTCCCCCTCTTTTGAATTTCTCTTTCTTCCCTTCACTCGATTTTGCATAAAATCAGCAAGTATCGTCTATATTTTAGGTCCTGGATCCCCATATAAAATTTCGTGTCGATACGCCATTGCATGAGCAGTTATTTGGGTTTTTGAGTACAACTCTCGTCTGCAACTACCCCCACCAAGCCGAATATATCGCTCATTTGCTGCAACAACGACATAACACAAAAGCGGGCGTTTTGAGTTATGGGCATAGGAAGAACCATTCTCACATATACTTTTAGCTGATAGAACGACACATCTGAGCTTCAACTAATCGCCGAGAAAACAATTATTGCTGCCAATATACATTACTTCGGCAGTTTTAGGTTTTTGTGTTGAGAACCCCCTCCCTTTATGCTTCTCTCCCTGATCTGGATTTATGTAAAATTTCGTGTTGATATATATTATTTTTAACGGAAGTTAACGTATTCACCGACTCACACAGACATACAGTCAGACAGAAATTTCTTTTCTACTCAAAATCAAATCATAACATTCCCTATACTTTTTGAGAAGTAAAATGATACATTCGTTATATCGACAGTTATTGAGATTTTCGACTTAGGCCCCCCTCTTCTGTTCCCTTCTTCCCTTTGGCCGATTTGACTGGAAAGCAATAGGTGTCGTCCTTGTAAGGTTCTGGATCCACACATATAAAATTTCTTGTCGATATAGTTATTCTAACGTATTCACTGACACACAGACACGATTTATTTTTTATTATTTAAATCACAAGGGTTCGGAAAACAAGCAATTTTGGTGAAAACACATCGAATTCTGACCGATTACATAACTTCTCTTATACTTCGTAAGGAAAACATTTTTGATGAGCTTCCCCTGGAACAGGTTTATGTCTGGAGGAAGGGGGGCATGGCTACGCCTCTGATTACTCATCCCCCTTGTGACGATGCCGCCCAACATAATAATATTATGTCAGTTATTGTGTCTCTTCGCCGTGATCTTGAATCTCTGGTTACGTAACGACACGTGCTGACACTAGGCACTGCGCAGATCCTACACCCCAATTGCATGAATAATGTGTCTGTGCATTATTCGACAAGCAAGTCGCATAAAAAATGAACAAAAACTGTCTTTGTCTTCTTCTGAGTGTCTCATTGGAGAGTTCCTTTCATCCTTGAAATAGTACTCTTCATTCATAACGTTCAGTCATATCATCCATCGATTAGCCAATATAAACAAAAAAAGAAAAGAAAAAATTAAAAAAAAAATCATTAATATTCCAACCTCGCAGTAGTGAATGATTTTCATAATTCAATTATCACTTATTCTCTGTTTTAATCAGGAATAATTTTCTTCTTGTGTGTCATTAGTTTGACATTTATGCTGCGTGATCGCAATACTCATTTCTTCTTTCAAGTTTTTATATAATATATTATTATAGAATAACTTTATTTATTTTTTGTCTTCTCAAAAAATAAGAATAACAAACGTTTCGGTAAGTACCATCATCAGTATTCAAGTGTTCTTTAGGTTAACTATTCTTTGTGTCAATCAGAATCTTCTTTTTATAAAAGATATTTATTGAGTCAGCTTCTATATTTGAACACCTAGTCAAAACTAGAAATTGATTCAATAAATATGTTCTATAAAACGAAAATTTTAATTGACAGAAGGAATAGTTAACCTAAAGAACACATCTAGATATGATGATGAGAGTCAGGGGCGTAGCCAGGATTTTGAACAGGGGGGCAAAGTTAGACTACAGGGGTGGGGGGCACAGCCCGCAGTTCCAGTGGTTAGCGTTGCAGACTTTTTGTTATTAATTTGGGAAACTCGGACCTCTAGAAGCTTCCCCTGAGGTAACCACTGACTGTAATATTTAAGTTGACTTTACTTGAGCAGCAAAAATACAAAGCGCAGCAGCAGCAAATGCACGCTTTGGTTTCTGTGCTTTTAGAATTAAATGACTCACATCCAATAGCGTGCATTTGCTGCTGCTGCTTTGCATTTTTTCTGAGCAAGTAAAATCAGCTTTAAGAGCATAAAGTATAACATAAATGACGATTTTGAGCGAGGAAATAAAATGATCGAATTCATATATATTTAAATAAATGTAATATGACTTGTTTTGTATATGTTCATTTATGTAACAGCTGATTGCTGATTTAGGAATCAGACTCACGGGAAATTTGAAGATCCTATTGGTAACTTGCAAGCAATCCATTTTTAATAAAAACAGTTTTTTTAGTTTATTTAATTTTTGCTATTTAGTATTTTGCTCTAGCCAGGAGGGGGGGGGGGGGGGGGGGGGGGCGCCTTGGGCATATTTGCTTTTTGTAAAAATTAAACCATAAGTAAATTTGATGACATTGATGTACGTATAATAAATGACAATATGTATAAGTGAATGTAAAAAAAAATGAAAAAAAAAATAATGTTCTCTATAAAATGGATAAGAATATGTACAAAATAATATTTATATAAATAAGTAAATACGTACAAAACTACATACACACTTATACATTTTGCCATTCATTATAATACGTGCATCACTGTCATCAAATTTACTTATGGTTTAATTTTTATAAAGAGCAAATATGTCCAATAAAAAAAAAGTTGCTTTTTGGGTTGTGTGAGATTTGTAATTTATACATAAAATATTATTAGAGCGTCAGTTCTAAAAATAATGCAATTACAAAAGTTTAGGGAAGCACTGCCATCATCAGTATCTAGATGTGTTCTTTATGTTAACTATTCCTTCTGTCAATCAGAATGTTCCTTTTATAGAACATATTTATTGAATTGATTTCTAGTTTTGACTTGGTGTTCAAATATAGAAGCTGACTCAATAAATATGTTCTATAAAAAGAAGATTCTGATTGATAGAAATAATAGTTAACCTAAATAACACATTTATTAGAGATACTGATGATGGCAGTGCTTCCCGAAACGTTAATTATAAAAAAAAAAAAAAAAGTAGACCTAGTTGTTAAAGCCCGGGCATGAGTCATATCTAATAACTATAACTAACATACAAAAAATAATATGTTCTGCATAAATCAGCCATAAACATGAAATGTGTGTTTTATGATAATTAAACTTGTTGAAGACAATATTCATTTTTCTTCCCCAGCTATAAAAAGTATAGGGAAAGTTATGTAATCGGTCTAAAATTCAATGTTGAGTTTCTACCGGAATTTAAGGTTTTGGGACCCCCTGATTCCAGAAATTTAAAAAAAACCTGACTGTGGTGTGACATCTTATAAGCAATATCCTATTATTTTTTTTAAATCGGGCTAAGGTTAGAAAAGGGGGGGGGGGGGGGGGGTTAGAGGAGGAGGCTCGACTCACGAGTTTTTGCGTATGCAATTTCGTGTCAATACATTCATTACAACGGCAGTTATTAGAGTTCTTGTGTTGAACCCGTCCTAATCCCCCTCTTCCCTTCGGCAGATTTGGATGAAAATCAATAGATGTTGTTATGGGGTTCTGGATAGGCATATAATGTTGTGTCGATATATTCATTCTATCTGGAATTTATTTGTTAATAGGCACAAACACATACACAGACACTGTAATTTTTGGAATCTGGGGGTTGGAAAAGATGAAATTGCTACCGATTGCATAACTTCCCCTATACTTCGTAGAGCTGGGGAAGTAAAACAAAGGTATAAAAACCTTGGTATAAGAATCGCAGAAGACTGACCTAGGTGAGATGACAGTGATCTGATTGTGATTCACGATCAGTCCTCGAGCTGGCTACCTGCTGAGGCAGTAGCCTCAAACTATGGTATACCTGGAATATGTTCCATGACCTCAGTTGTTCAACTCAGTGAGTCATGGGCTCCCCCCCCCCCCCCCCCCCCCACCCCCCCCCCCCCCCTCCGGCTACGCCACTCTACATTCTTATATCGCTTCCAGGGTTTCATCACAAGTGCCCTATGACATCAGGAAATGAAATAGCTATGAATCAAACTTCCTAAGCTATTATACTGACGACACATCATCAATCACTCATTCATTATGTCTGACCTAATTTATTTTTCATTTTTCAGATTTCTTAAGAATTGTCGTAAATACCAGTAGCAATGGTTTTAGAAAATACTTCAAAGTGTTTGATAAGGGAAGAGAAGGGTCACATTTTAATTCTTTCAGACAGATTTTATCTGATTACTATTGATCGAATTTTGTGTCATTAGTGTTGACATGGACTCCACCACGCATAGAGAAAATATCAAAGAAAGCAACCGGGGCTCTGTGAGCCTGTAGGCGTTCTTTTGGCAAAACATGGAGTCTCAATCCCTAAATGGTACACTGGAAGTACACAACGATAGTGAGACCCATAATAACGTACAACTTCTTAGTCTGGTGGCAGAAAGCCGATACAGGACAAAGGAGGAACAAATGGACAAAGTCCAAAGACTTGGCTGCTTGAGAATCACTGGGGCCATGAGCACCACTCCAACAGCAGCCATGGAAACCCTTCCAAACCTCCCCCCACTCTTCTTGATGGTGAAAGCGGAGGCAAGAAGGGGAGCCTATAGGCTGAAACCATACCGGACAACACACTGAGGACCGGGTATTCAGTAATCTTCTTGGACATATTGGAGTACCAGTAATCAACATCAATAAGAAAATTGAAGTATCAATACCAACAGTTTGAAACGATTCGCTAAGTTGATATATTCCATCTATCCGGAACGATTAATACCCCTTCATATTCCGAAGAACGTTCGAATCGTTTCCAACCTACGTTACGATTTGGGTTCCGAGAACACTAATAGCAGTAGCAAATCGTTGCAAAAATCTTATCAAACTATTTGAAGGGAATTGGGCGTAGTTTTATTGGATGGACTACTAGCGTTCTTAAATTTCATTTTTTTATTTGCCCCTGTTTCTACATAAAACTGATCTTTAACAGAACCAATCAACTTAGTCCCTTGTACTAAGGGATGATGATGAGGCTACATGTCCGACTAGACGTAGCTGATCAGATTGCTTCCTAATTTTGTCTTTAATTTACTATTAACTTCAATTAGGAAAACACACATTTCCCCAAAAATGGAAAACTGACCTTAATTCATTATGTATTAAATAATCAATGTAATAATACCTGCCTGCATGTTTTTCAATTTTGACGTAGCAAAGGAAAATAAAATATTTAGGTCAAGTTTCCTGAAAATGAGTCACATGCATTTATTATGTGGTCTGAATATCGTGGGATAGGAAGTGAGGAGAAAAAGAAAAGAATAAGGAAGTGGCGAGAAGATAAAGAAGAATGTAAAAACGAACTTTGATTACACCAAAATCTTGAGAGATTAATATTTGGGGTCAAAATGCCCTCCGAAGGACAAGATTTGTAGCTATTTCACTTTTAAATACAAAATTCTTTTTTTTTTTTTTTGAGGTTTTGAAAAGTAGCCAATAAATTATGTATCATGGGGATGGTCTGTGGACATGAATTATCGTAAGAGAAAATTTCCGTGCCGATAAAAAAGATATAGTTTAACAATTAGAAAAATACAGTTTGGAAGAGTCAATATATTAACTGAGACTCTACTTGCAGAATACATTTTTAAATACACCGGCAATATATTGTCCTTCCCCAGCTCAAATTAATGAAATAAGTACTCGCTTTCCCTCTAAACCCAATTTACAGATTTTCTTGAAAATCAATAGATGTCTTCCGATGATCCTAGAAAAAGAAAATAAAATGACGCTTTTATGCGTCTATAAACAAAATAACTACCGATTGAATAAATTTATCGACACGAAATTTCAGCAAAATTGGCCAAAGGGAGGGGAAGAATCAGAGGGGCCCAACTGAAAAACTACAATAACGAAATCAACTATTAATTGTGCCCAAACGATCATTTGGTTTTAGAGGGAGAGCGATAGCTTAATTAATTGATTCTGGGGAATTACATTGCTGGTGATTCATCGACAATATTTTATTTTATTTGGCTAGGTCATTCTCCACTTTTGGATCTACGTCCAGCTTTCTCCGTGAAGACTGTCACGACGTCGAAATCTCACGATTTAAATATAATTAATAACATTAAGGAATAAACCACATACCACCAGATGCTGGGTTAAATCGAAAAATATCCTTTCGTATTTTTGTAGAAATTACTGTTGCGACCACATGCAGATGTTATCATACCCCTGAGGAGGAATCCGGGACTCAAGTAGTCTGTTAATAAAGGGCCAAATATAAAGAGTCTTGGTGGACTTGTTTGGTAGAAAATAGGCAAAGTTGCCGCTTTGGAGGTGGCGTTTTCCATACTATCTAGCTAGTGAAACTTATGTTCGAGTAGATTTAGAGGTAGCCAGTGAGTGATGTTGAAGCCAGGAGTTTTCCTTACCATCTAGCTTGTGAAACTTATGTTCGAGTAGATTTAGAGGTAGCCAGTGAGTGATGTTGAAGCCAGAAGTTTTCCATACCATCTAGCTAGTGAAACTTATGTTCGAGTAGATTTAGAGGTAGCCAGTGAGTGATGTTGAAGCCAGGAGTTTTCCATACTATCTAGCTGGTGAAACTTATGTTCTACTAGATTTAGATGTAGCCCAGTGAGTGATGTTGAAGCCAGGAGTTTTCCATACTACCTAGCTAGTGAAACTTATGTTCTACTAGATTTAGATGTAGCCCAGTGAGTGATGTTGAAGCCAGAAGTTTTCCATACTATCTAGCTAGTGAAACTTATGTTCGAGTAGATTTAGAGGTAGCCAGTGAGTGATGTTGAAGCCAGGAGTTTTCCATACTATCTCTAGCTGGTGAAACTTATGTTCTACTAGATTTAGATGTAGCCCAGTGAGTGATGTTGAAGCCAGAAGTTTTCTGCACCATTTAGCTAGCGAAACTTACGTTCGACTAGATTTAGATGTAGCCCAGTGAGTGATGTTGAAGCCAGAAGTTTTCCATACCATCTAGCTAGTGAAACTTATGTTCGACTAGATTTAGAGGTAGCCAGTGAGTGATGTTGAAGCCAGCCTGGTGGAGAGGCCCCTTTAGGAACTATAACAGAAATAGAGACAGTCTGAGTCATCTGGTCCACCAGCCAGCCTCTCCACTCCACTCAGACATCTTGGCTCTGTCGCTCTACCTCCGTAGATTCATCAGATCAGAGGAGATAACTCCTTTATTTATTTTAGGGTCCAGCATTTCGAACCTTAAAACCGAAATATAACTTCCTCATAGGGGATGTTATGTAATCGGTCAGTAATTCTATGCTGAGTTTCACCGGAAATTCATGTTTTATATATGTCTCATTCAGAACCCCATAAGGTCCGACACCTATTTTTTCAGCTAAATCAGCTAAAGGGAAGGACGGGATTAGGGGAAGGCTTAACACATAAACTACTTCTTTCCAACGATATGCAATACATCCATATTGTTCTACTGTATGGCCTTGGATTGGCCTAGTGGAGTCCTTACTGAGATAAACATTTTGCAACAAGAACCATTCAAAAATATATTGTGAACGAACAAAAATTCTGTTAACATGTATCCCACCTTGCGGAAAAACGCGACAATCATATCTGACCTCATCTCGGACACCATTCGATCCATCATCATACTTCAACAAGAAGAATGGAATGCGCAAGAATAGAGTTGTCAATGTGCGTCAGGGTGAAATGATGCGGCGCCCTTCAGTTCTTGCTAAAAATTTGGCGCTCCTAGCAACATACCTGGCGTAACTAAGAGTTAACTCAACATTGGCATCACGGCCATGTATTCAAATGCCAATCACATTCTAACGAGTCACCACTCAGGTATTTAGAGCTAGGATAGAATAGAATCGGTTATCAGAATAGAAGCTGTAACGATGTTCGAAGGGTTCCTAACATCGGTTTGAATCACGTGCTATGTACTTCCCCAGAACAAAATACGTTGTCTCTCTCCCGTCATAGCCAATCGACCTTTTGGGCTAAAACTCAATATTTAACTTACATCTGGTTTCTGAATTCTCATGGTAAATTTCATGTCGATACATTCATTAAATCGCCAGTTATTGGGATTTTTGAGTTGAGCCCCCTCTGATCCTCCCTTCCTTTCGGCTGATACCGCTGAAATGAAAGAATTGATGTATGTCCTTATAGGACTTTGATTATACATATGAAATTTCGTGTCGATACATTCATTCTATCGAGAGTTATTGTGTTCATAGATATACAGAATTATTTTTTTTGGAATCAGGAGGACGGAAAACATGAAATTCCGTTGAAAACTACGTATCGGATTATCGATTGATTTTTCAGAAGTCCCTGAATAAAACACCTATTGATTTTCAACTAAATCGGTAAATTGGGCTCAGAGGGAAAGTTAGTTACTTAAATTACTCTGGGGAAGTACAGAACTAGTGATTCTCCAACTATTTGTTTCTCAATCTGCATGCACATCCCTGATTTACAAGTTTCGATTAGGTTCGCGATCTAGCAAGAAACTGTGCTAACAATTTAAGGATGGATTTAGCCAGCTGCTGGAGTACCGTTAGGATTTGGATCTCTCTCGCCACTCATCTCAAACAATCAAGTACAATATACTTACACTTTCTAGTCAACTGACTGTTCTCATTTAAAATAAAATGGAGGGGGCCGATAGCTCAGTGGTATGCGTGCTTGCTTACTCAGCTCAAGATCGCGGGTTCAAATCTCGGCCGAGGCCCATCGTTTATTTTATCTGGGAGGTAAAATAAAATTGAGAACGCTGTCCTTTGGATGGGACATTAAGCGATGATCCCGAGCCTGTAGGATGTCAGGTACTCGTTATAGACTTATACCCTAGGTGAATAAAAATTTAGAGTAGACAATATTTAGGACTCCCACAGTAGAATCGGGCGCAGTAGTAGGCGATATGACCTTGTACCTAAAATAAAATATACCTTAACGCAGACGATCAAAGTTGTAAGTTATGACACAAGCCCGGGCTTTAACTACGAGGTCATATCGCCAACTATCTGCGCGCTCTTTCGTCACTACCGGAGTGACATGAACCCGATTCTACTATGGGAGTCCTTAATATTGCCTACCCTAAATTTTTATTCACATGCACGCCGTCCATCATCCGAAGGACGGCGTGCTTCAGTTTATTTTACCTCACAGATAAAATAAACGAAAGGCCTCGGTCGAGTTTCGAAACCCCGATCTTGAGCTCAGAAAGCAAGCACGCATACCACTGAGCTACATTTTATGTTGCAGAGACACTAGTAGACATGTTATAGACAAAATCATCAATATAACATAACCTTATATTTTTTTTTTTTTTTTTTTTTTTTTTTTTTTTTTTTTCTTTTGGCTTTATGTACGGTGCATATTAGCCATGTCAATGTGTTGTATATAATTATTTAAGACATCCATGGCCCCGGGAGGGAGTTCTATCTACGAAATAAAACTCACTCCCGGACGGGATTCGAACCCGCAAACCATGGTGAAACCATGCGACCAAAGCCCTACGCTCTAGCCCGCACGGCCACCATGGCCCCCAACCTTATATTATAACGGATTTTTTTTTGAATGCTTAGGTTAGAATTAGGTTTTATGACTCATTCCCAGGCTTTAACTACGAGGTCATATCGCCTACTACCAGAGCGCTCTTTTCGTCACTCTGGTGGACATGAGCTCGACTCTACTGTAGGAGTCCCTAATTTTGCCTATCCTAAATTTTTATTCACCTTGGGCATGGGTCTTTAACGAATACCTAATATCGTACAGACTCGGGACCATCGCTTAACGTCCCATCCGATGGACGGCGTGCTTAAGTTTATTTTACCTCCCAGATAAAATAAACTAAGGGCCTCGGTCGGGTTTCGAACCCACGTTTCAATGTTTATATATAATATATTTTCTAGTTCTCAGTATCCCACAATAAGATATATTCTTTAAACACTGGGAAGAAAAAACAGGATTTCTTTTGGAGGTGGAATTTTTGCACAAATATATTTATAAGGAGTGGTGAATCAATGACACTTCCCCGTATAGAAGGTATGCTATTGATGGTGTCATCAGATGGTTAGATCACACATACTGTCTGTAGAAACTGATGAATCAGTGTCTTGTGGCGGCTATGCGGCTTCAGAAACCCAACAAGGCGGCAGATTCTCGCCGCTGCAGGGGCTTCCCTCACCTCTGTTACGGCATTCGTCTAACTCTCCTGCAAGGAACCAATCCTTACTCATATATATATGTATAGCTAGATGTATAACATACTGGACGAACTCATTTATGTCTTTCAGTTGGTCATTTCGTGCCGTGTATATCGACGCACACAGATAATATGGCGTTAACACGCTACGCTACATATCGCCAAAATTATATACTTTAATTAGCTGTTAATTGGTTATTATTTGAAAAACAAAGATGTACTTTGACCATCAGTATAAATAAGATATATCCATATACTCTCCGTAAACACCACATTTATCTTAAAAATTCTACTGATGCCATGGACGATTTATAGGATGCTACTGAGGTGGGTTAGACATAGGTTATACAGTTATAGTAGTAAGTTAGTTATTGTGGCTCATGCCCGGGCTTTAACTACAAGGTCATATTACCAGAGCGCTCTTTCGTCGCTCTGGTGGACTTGAGAATGACTCTACAGTGGGAGTCCTAAATTTTGCCCACCCAGGTTTTGTTACCTAGGTTAGGGGTCTTGAACGAGTACCTGATATCGTACAGGCTCGGGACCATCGCTTAACGTCCCATCTGAAGGGGCTCGAGGTATACGCAGCCCATGATTCTGTTGTATGTCCAGAGAGCAGCCCTTTTAAGGGTTACAAGAGTCTATCGAACGTCTCAAAGGCTGCTCTACAGATGCTAGCGGGTGCCCCCCCCCCCCCCCCCCCCCTCCCCTTTAGACTTTGATGATGCTGGTGCGTCCTGTAGGGGTAATATCTTTAGGAGCAGATATTAATGTGTCCTTCCGCCTCGCCCTGGAAGAAGAGTAGCGAGGCAGTCGAGACCAGAGCGTCATAATGACATAGTCCGCGGAACGACGTAACTCTTTTCCTTTGAGAGGAAGAACAATCCGAACTGTTCTTGCGGCGGTATCGAAACTGCAAAACATGTAGTCCTCGATGTTCGGTGTACGACCAAGCTAGGATGGGGTTGATTCGCGGGACTGGAACATACCTAGAACTTGACCTGCGGATCCAAAATCACAGATGTTCACAGGTCGCTCAACCCATCATAGCCTCACCTAAGCTCCCTCGACATATGACGGACAGCCGTTACCTATATGCAAGGTGCATCCAAGAACATCAATAATAAATAAAATCTCAATAAAATTCTTCAGGAAAGACAGTTGTGGAATATTATGAATCAGGATTGGATTAATTCCTGGACAATTGAGCTATTAAGGTCTCGATAGTATAATTTTTTGGTATCGTTAAAGAGGCATTGGCGATTTGGTTTGGGGAGGTTAGACTGGAAAACTTGGATTTTTTGGCTGAAAGCCATGATTTGGGTCTTCGTATGTCCAAATTGTACGTAGTATATTGTAAACACAGCAAGGTTGCACGTGCCGTACTCCCCTTCCGGGATGCCCTCTGTAAATAAACAAATAGAAATATATGAAATGACAACAAACCATATTGTGTCTTTGGAATGTCTCTACGAAGTCATTGATAAGGGATGGTGTGTAGTGTCTTGTTTTTGTTAGGTTAGACAGACAGGGCAGGACTGAAATCATAGTGTTGTGATAAGATAGCACAGAGGGTCCCTTCCCCCACTCCTCCACTCCGATACGTTACAAACGACACATGATAGCAAGGCCGGAGGAGGTGTGAGTCATCCGTCTGTTTTGGAGGGTCCCCGCGTGGCAGCGCTACTGTCAAGTGGAGGGGAGCTGGCAGCTGCGGCCCACTTGCTCAAATCTTCAGTCACACTTTAGACTTCGGAAGGATAGCTTCGTCAGCTCTCGTTGTTGTCAACAACAGTTGTGTACCGTGCCATATCGACATGAAGAAGGAAGCACCGTGTTTGGTTCTCAATCTGGGGCCACTGCCTACCTGGAGTAGAACAGGTTCGTCACATTCCTGAACTCTTTTTAACATTTATTGTACGTTAACCACCTGATGAATACCTGAACAACACATAAACATAACACTTTTCTGTAGTTAACAAGTAGAAATCTGTCGAAAGTCATTATAATGAACGTTCTATAAAAGAAGGTTCACTGTAATATTGAAAAACCACTCCATATTGGTATTATACGCCAAGTTAAGTCTAATCTGTGCACGTTTTAACTAAATAAAATATGTCCCTTTCAATTCTAGCATTTTTATAACATAGACCATAAGCTATCTACTTAATGAAAACATTAACACTACATAAATACAGGGCCCTACACTTAGGATGTTAAAACAAAGGACTATAAACTGGAATTGATAACTTTTAACCATAAAATTAACCTATATTATAGAAAAACTACATTATACTAGGATAATATGCTATGTTAAGATGAATCGTTTTAAATTTATAATTATACTGATGAAAACTTCCCCACTATTGTAGTCTTTCATTTATCATACGCTAACCCTTTGATGAACATGCAAACACTACATAAATACAATTTTCTGTTGGTAATAAGGTAATAAATAGGCTATAAAATGTGATAATTATGGTTTTGTGACTCATGCCCGGGCTACAACTACGAGGTCATATCGCCTATTACCAGGGAGCTTTTCGCCGCTCTGTTGGACACGAACTTGACTATAATAGTCCTACATTTTGCTTACCCAGGATTTGTTAAGGTTAATAAAAACCTGACATCACAGAGACTTGGGACAATTGCTTAACATCACCTCCGAAAGACAGCATCCTCATGCCTTAGTGTATTTATGTATAATGTTGACTGTATGGAATAAGTTTCAAGAGCTTGAACATTTTAAAGTATATATATATAGGTTGAGAGAGTATGCACCTGGGGACCTAAGCATCCAATCCTTTATCCCTTCCCTGTTATAAAGGCCTCTAGGCTCACCATTCCTTCTGGATCCGAAGGTTCATAAGAATTTTCCCAGTTTCTTTGGACAGTCCTAAGATACTTCATGCGCCAATGGCTTTTTCGTAGTGATACTATTCCAGTCAATAGCTTATATTATCAAAACTACACACATTTAGAACTATATACAATGGTTAAGCTTTACTGATGTACATTTATACTAAGTTCTTCTAGATTTCCTTATGTAGTGAAGAAGTTTTCATCTTTGTAAATTGGATGGTTGGCAATATGTATTTTATCGACTGTCTCATCATCTTCTGAAGATCTTTCTTCATGTAACTGTAGAACTCTTGAGTCCCTATTCTTCCCTCTACGATCTTTCCCCAGGTGAAACCATGAAATAAACTGACTTTTACAACCTAATGTTTTCTTCCCACTTCTTAATCCATTTATTTACCATCCAATTATCAATAATCAAATCATCAAAGCGACTGACTTACAGCTCTTTGATCTGGTGAAAGTTACCGAACGTCACTTTCGTTTCTTACAAGAGTGACTGTCACAGTGACTAATATTGATAACTTATTTATCTATAATATGAATGAATGTGAATTTTAATCATTATTTTAATTACTCATACTAATCAATTATGCTTTCAATTAACACAATTCGTACCTTATTTAATGAACTATAATTCATTCCCTGTGTGCGGAAGAAGGGATATGTTTAAATATTTCATATGGTTATGTTATGTGATCATAACAGGACTTTCTTATACCAACCACGTTCTATCGGATCACTCTTCCTCCCCCTCCCTTAAAATCATTTCATACTGACGTTACTAGGTATGAACGTGTTGGCGTTAGCTGTTTTCTTTGTTTCATTGTACATTGTGATTTTTCTTATATCCAATGCCAGTATGAAAAGATTTTGTGAGGGGAGAGGAAGAGCTGTAAAAACAGGGTTGGTATAAGAAGTTCTTGTTATGGCCACATCACATATATGTCCCCTTAGGTTTTTTTTATCTGGGAGGTGATAAAGCCTTGAGCACGCCGTCCTTCGAATGTGACGTTAAGGGATGGTGCCAAGCCTGTGCGATCTCAAGTACTCGTTAAAGACCCCTGTCCTAGGTAAATACAAATTTAGGCTCCTATAGTAGAGTCGGGCTCATGTCCACCAGAGTGACTAAAGAGCACTCTGGTAGTAGGCGATATGACCTCTTAGTTAATGCCCGGGCATGAGTCACAATAGTTTCTACGTAATGTTAATGTACATTTTTTGGGTTACTGTAGCATTGTTTGTATTGGTTCTATCTCAAATCTGAGAGCATATTGACACTTGGAAAGTGATTAGGAATATTTTTGATAATGTCACTTTTTCGATAGGATTAACAGTTTTTGCCTAAATCGATCAAATTAAAAAAAAAAAATAGGTCTCAAGAGTCATTTTATGCCGGTTTTCGACATTGAAATCGAAAACCGGGCGGCCTTCGAAAAATATTTCTTATAAAATGTGCCTTTCAGTTTTCTCTACAACTTTTATTTGAAGAGATTTTTGATTAAGTCATAAATATAAGCAGTATCTTGTGAAATTTGGCTTAGACCACTAAAGCGCTCACGAAGTCCCAATCACATACAGACAACCATAATCGTGAATATTGTCAAAGCATGTTCAGGGGGAAATTTAAAATTCTCTCGAAAATACATTCTCAAATTTTAGTACGATAACGATACTTCCTTATACTAAAGGATAATGAAGTAAAAAGTAGATATAGTTAGCTATTGTGCCCGGGCTTTAACTACGAGGTCATATCGCCTACTACCAGAGCGCTCTTTCGTCACTCTGGTGGACATGAGCCCCACTACTATGGGAGTCTTTAACGACCATCTGACATGGTACATGCTCGAGACCGAGACGTCCCATCTAAAGAACGGCGTGCTTACGTTTATTTTACCTGCCAGATAAAATAAATTAAGGGCCTCGGCCGCGTTTCGAATCCATGATCTTGAGCTCATTAAGAAAAACGTGCATACCACTGAGCAACCAGTGCCCTCAAAAGTAGATATATAAATAATGTTTAAAATAAGTAAATATTGCATAAAGTTCATCCAAATCAGTTCATGTTGGAAAATTGCTTTCAAATTTGAAATGGATTGTTTTTTTCTGAACAATGGCCTGTGGCCACTTATTTATAAAACTTTTGTTAGGCCCCGGAAATGATCTGTTTATTTACAAATAATTTTTTTTTTGTTCTATTCCTGACATCATCTTTGACATCAATGATTTACTCTCATGTAAATACACAAACATGAATTTTTACAAAAATTCGAATAATGAACGGTCGATTAGACGCAGCTTTTCGAGATTTAAAAATGATGTACCAAAAATAGATATTTTGACGGATAAGAGGTGTCTTAATAATATTTTTTCTCATTAGTGCTATTCAAAAAATGAAGTCTAGTTTTGTGTGACGAATATTAATTATAAATATTTTACATACTTAACTCATGAAAATACACGACCATGAATTTTTACAATATTTTGAATAACGAATATTTCAAATAACCGGTTCATAGCTGGTTCTCTATTCTATTTAAAATTAACTATTCAGAGGAAGTCAAAGCTTAGAGGTTTTCACGTTTTCGAATCCTTCGAGCTGTATCTTGCCCCCGGGCCATAGTTTGCCGCATTGCGGGCTGTATCTTGCCCCCGGACCGTAGTATGCCGCATAGCGGGCTGTATCTTGCTCCCGGACCGTAGTATGCTGCATAGCGGGCTGTATCTTGCCCCCGGACCGTAGTTTGCCGCATTGTGGGCTGTATCTTGCCCCCCGGACCGTAGTTTGCCGCATTGCGGGCTGTATCTTGCCCCCGGACCGTAGTTTTCCGCATAGCGGGCTGTATCTTGCCCCCGGTGTAGTTCGCCCCTCCCTGGGATAATGTAAAGAAGATGTTTGCTCTCTCGCCCTTTGCGAACGTACAATTCAAAAATTACGAAATTTCCGCGCTGAGTAAAGTATATTTGAGATGATTCACGTACGATTTTTCATGTCTCTTTCATCATTTTATGAGCATTTAATGTATTTACAAGCGAGGACGCTGGTAGCTCATGGCATGAAATATAAACTATTAACATAAGTTTAAATTATAATACTAGCAAAAATGAGGGCGCCGGTAGCTCAGTGGTATGCGTGCTTGACTTCTGAGCTCAAGGTCGTGGGTTCGTAGCCCAACCGAGGCCCTTAGTTTATTTTATCTGGGAGGTAAAATAAACTAAAGCACGCCGTCCTTCGGATGGGGCGTTAAGCGATGGTCCCGAGCCTGTACGATGTCAGGTACTCGTTAAAGACCCCTACCCTAGATGAATAAAAATTTAGGGTAGGCAAAATTTAGGACTCCCACAGTAGAGTCGGGCTCATGTCCACCAGAGTGACGAAAGAGCGCTCTGGTAGTAGGCGATATGACCTCGTAGTTAAAGCCCGGGCATGAGTCATAAAACCTAACCTAACCTAAAAATGTTAAATATTACATGCATTGGACATTTTTCTCATCTGTTATCATATTGAAAACAACATCACATACTCATGTTCTTGTAACTAGTTTTGTAATATGGTAGCATTTTTGGGTTTTGCGAAAGTCCCTTAATTTATACTGCATATTTCAAAATGGAGAAAAGGACAACAAATCGAGAATTTTGTATCCTCTGGTGCTGTTGCGATACATTACATTAGCTCCTCTGCTGCTTGAAATAGACTGTATTATTGCTGATGTGATGGTTATTGGTAACATTCTCTCTATATTTATATGGAGATGGAGCTGGGATCAGTGAGTGACTCATTCGGGGTGACCATGAAGACTGCTTCCTCCCAGTTTGTAACTCCGTGGCTCCTTCCAAAATATCTAGTTGCCAAAATATTTCTAAGGGGGGGAGATGTCGATTGGTATATTGCTAAAATTGGCTTCCCAGATTATTTGGGACAGTGTTGGACATGTATAAGATTTTTTTATTTTTTTTTTCTTAAAATTATTTATAATTCTAATTAATTTTTTTGGCACCTACGATTTGTATTAGTTCTACAACATGAATTTACTACCAAACTATGGCCGCCACGCGGCTGAATGCAGATTTGAAAACGTAAAAACCAAAGAGCGCTTAGGTGGAGTTGAGCCCGGACCCTGCTGCAGGAGTCGTAAATGTTGCCTACCTAGGTTAAGTGTTCCGGTAGGGGTCTTTAACGAGTACCTGACATTTTACAAGTTCGGGACCATTGCTTAACGAAATTTTCCTTCTATTTTTTTCTTTGAAATTTGCATTTGAAGGACATTGATTAGAAAAAAAAAATATTTTTAAGTTTCTTTTGAGTTTCGAGCAATATTAATCTGACTGAGCTCGCCTTTTTGAAACAGGTAACAAAACCTTGAGCAAATTTTGCTTCGAAGGGGACGCAGTCCCGAACCTGTACGATGTCATACACGTCAAAGACCCCTACGCTAATTAAACCTTAGGCAAAATTTACGAATTTCACAGTGGAGCTAAAAGATAATGATGGATAATGGTATACACACCATCCCACCCTGCTAACTATGGGAAAAGGACATTTCTTCCCCACTTTACGAATAATTATCCCCACTTCTGACACCAATTGACAAAAACTTCCCTAGTGGAATATTTTCAGAATAATCCACACTGTATTAACTTGAATTGAGAAATAAATTCACTTTTGTACTCTTACGTACATTGTACACTTGCCAATGACGTAGAGAGTAGCGATTTGCTGTGTTATAGTGTGAGATATTGTTAATTGATTCCGAGTTGAGTCAGAATGACATGGCTGCTCTTGCTGTTGCTGTCTCTTGCTACACCGCCTGCAATGCTAATCGGCTACTTGTGAATCATGTTTCCGCTTCTTGTCTCATTCATGGTCCCTACCTCCTGTTTTGTAACGTTATCACGTTGTCCGCACCATCTTTTATCCACTCATTCCCTTTGTAGTATGCTGATTTTATTGTTTTTTTTCTCTTGATTCATTTTTGAGATAAGCCACATTTAAATCAACCTATTCAATTTACTGTCAGATTAATATTATCTAAGAGAGCGTTGCTCTGCTCTTACTGGGCTCGGAAAAAAAAAAAAAAAAATTAATGAAACTCGTAAGTATCGACTTCGAATAAATTTCTCCCTTACTATGACAGATATTTTTCGAAATCATCTGGAGTTGGAATTTCTAAAAAAGCTTTATTAAATGCCTTTAAAAAAAGTTGGTGAAACACCGGCAATGTACTTTCCCAGAATTAATCCATTATCTTTTTGCTTTCCCTCTTTAACCAGTCGACCCTTTGTGCTAATATTCAATAGTTGACATGGGGGCACCTAAATCCTCATACTAAATTTTGTGTTGATAAATTCATTATATCGGCAGTTATTAGGGTTTTTGAATTGCGCTGAAAAATAATAAGTGTCGTCCTAATGGGGTTTTGAATTCACATATAAAATTTTGTGTCGATACATTCACTCTGTCGGCAGTTATGGTGTTCACAGACACATAGACATTTTTGTTTTCATATTTGGAATCTGGGGATGGGAAAAACATTAAATTCCATTGAAAACTACGCATCTCTCTTAAATGAAGGGTTGAAAGCCATAGTGGTGTAAGTCAATTTTTTTGTATTCTTGACTTTCTTCTTTTACGAAATTTTTATAGGCATAACTGTTGAGAGGACGAGTGAAGTAAGTCCTAGTTCACTTTACTAGCCGACAGAATGCAACATTTTCCAGACATGTGAACGGAACAGATATTTTGATACCAGTAATAGTGGTGTGAGTCTGACACATCCAGTGACACTTTCAAATGACTTACAACACCAC
This sequence comes from Aradus depressus, assembly GCA_963662175.1. Taxonomy (NCBI): domain Eukaryota; kingdom Metazoa; phylum Arthropoda; class Insecta; order Hemiptera; family Aradidae; genus Aradus; species Aradus depressus. Next base: position 42,505,233 of record OY759214.1, read on the forward strand.
TATGGCTTTCAGCCGTACTGCACTTAGATCCCGAAGTAAACAGTGGTCTCAATTTTCGTCCAATTTTGGTCAAAATCTTATCTCCTCTTCATCTCAAATTTTAAGTTCATAGCTATAATTGTTTATGCGTTAGAGCTTTCACAAAGTTCCAATTACATATATCATCTCGAAAATGGGGCCTTAAAACGTAAAAATCCGTTAAAAACTCGATTTCAGATATTCGCTGGATTACTATACTTCCTTATATTATATATTTAGATATATTAAATAATTTATATACTTAGGAAAATAAGAGAAATGCATGAAATAAAGGTCTATATCCTTGATGTAGTTAGTATTTATTAGGATTATAACTTTGTCAGATATATTATTAGCTACTCTCTCCGCCATTAAAATTGTCATAGCCTTTAGAGTAATTAACTATTTAATTTTAGAATATATACGTTATACTAAATGTGTTGTGAAATTTGGAGTAGAGTTATTTCTTATCTGGCCCAAGGTGATAGAAATAATAAATTAAATAGGAGTCTTGAAAATTGAATAAATTAAATGTTGTATTTGCAATCAATCTGTTCCACGTGTAGCCCTGTTTACATTTATATACCTAATTAAATTATGGATTTTTTCGGGTAACAGTTTCAACATTTTCAGGCTAATTTGAGCTTTTTTTTTTGCTTGGGGTTGATCTATCATTGTAAAGCTCCTTAAATTAGCCTTCTCTTTTTGCGTATGGTTACGAACTTTGTGCTCCAGAATCGTGTGTGGTTCGAAACAGTGTCCACCAAGGGAGTAAATAGTTAGCGACACTGCCTACCATAAGTGTAAATAGTCAACGACAATTTCTTCTATAGGAATAAATGCTCAGCGACAACGTTCACCATGGGAGTAAATAATTAGCGACAATATATAGTTTATGGTAGTTTTCAACGGAATTTCACTCGGGCTAGCTTAGATCTGATTAAATTTTGGCTGAAATTATAGAGAAATCGGGACCGAAGATTTTATAAGATACTGTTTATATTTATGACCTAATCAAAAATTTCTTCAAATTAAATTTTTAGAGAAAACTAAAAGGCACATTTTATATACAATAAGATGAGGGCGCCGGTAGCTCAGTGGTATGCGTGCTTACCTTCTGAGCTCAAGTACGTGGGTTCGAAACCCGACCGAGGTAAAAATAAACTTAAGCACGCCGTCCTGCGGATGGGACGTTAAGCGATGGTCCCGAGCCTGTAATATGTCAGGTACTCGTTAAAGACCCCTATCCTAGGTGAATAACAATTTAGGGTATGCAAAATTTAGGACTCCCACAGTAGAGTCGGACTCATGTCCACCAGGGTGACGAAAGAGCGCTCTGGTAGTAGGCGATATGACCTCGTAGTTAAAGCCCGGGCATGAGTTATAAATCCTAAGATTTTTCGTTGGACGCCCGCTTTGCGAGCTACATGCCGAAAACAGCCCTGAAATATAGTTTTGGAACATATATTTTGATGTTTATTTACGAGAAAATGGTTAGTTCTAGAATTTTTTTTTATTATTGATACAAAATTAGATATGTATATGTGACGTGGCCAAAGTAGGACTTTCTTATACCAACACTTTTGTACAGATCACTCTTCCTCCTCTCATATTCATTTAATACTGGGGTCATTCTAACCATAATCGGCCAAAAAATCACGACCACCAAAAAAAAGTCCAAAAACATGATTTTTCGTTAAAACTCGATAAAAAAAAAACAATAAAAAGCGTCTTAAAAAATTGTTTTTCCCGATCATTAGTTTTAAAGGAGTAAAGTGATTTTTAAATGAAAAATCACGTACTTTATAAATAAATAATGGGAAAAATGGTAATATAGTTTGAAAAAAATTGCTCACAAATTATTTTCGTAGCTGAGAGTTCAAACTTTGAGAAAATTGTGTAAACATTTTTTTTTGGCTTATACTTACCTTGAAAAATAGCTACGAGAAAAAAAAATCAAAAAATGTTCAAAAATTAATATCTCAAAAACACCATCTCAGAATTCGCTGAAATTTTTACCAAAGTTTCCTCAAAGTCTGAACTTTCATCCTACAAATTTTCAGCCATGGTTATTCATACTGTTCAGAGATATGCATTATTTAAATTTTAAAAACTTATTTTTACTCGTTTCATGTAAGACACTTGTACCATAATTCTTATATCTCTGATTTTTTTTTCTCGTAGCTATTTTTCAAGGTAAGTATAAGCCAAAAAAAATTGTTTGCACAATTTTCTCAAAGTTTGAACTCTCAGCTACGAAAATAATTTGTGAGCAATTTTTTTCAAACGATATTACCATTTTCCCCATTATTTATTTATAAAGTACGTGATTTTTCATTTAAAAATCACTTTACTCCTTTAAAACTAATGATCGGGAAAAACAATTTTTTAAGACGCTTTTTATTCTTTTTTTTATCGAGTTTTAACGAAAAATCATGTTTTTGGACTTTTTTTAGGTGGTCGTGATTTTTTGGCCGATTATGGTTAGAATGACCCACTGGCATTACTGGTTATAAGAAAGTCACACTAAGAATTGGGCTGTACAATGAAACAAAGATAACGACAGAGGCCAAACATTACTTACATATATCCAGTAAGGTCAGTATAAAATGAATTTGATAGGGAGAAGGGGGAGTAATGTGTACAAAGGTGGTTGGTATAAGAAAGTCCTGTTATGGTCCCTTAAAATTGCCTAATGGCAAGAACGGATGACAACCAAGTTTCGCTTTATTTTACAAATGCCCCAGACCCACACCATCTGTCAGCTCTCTCCGCCCTGTGCGGTGTGTCACACACATTGGCTAGTTAGTCTCTTCCTACAGTGTATATATATGTATATATATATATAGCTCAAGACAGAGTTGAACAGCCGTCTTTGTCTACCGACCCCCTGCATATATATATAGAAGAGAGACACAACTCCAGTTCCTAGTTTTACAACCGGCTGCCAAAAACATCACACACACACACTACACTCCTCGCTCTATTTATATTGATTTTTTTTTTGTGTGTGTATGTGTGACAAAGAGGAAGATGGGTACAAAACAGTGTAATTAATTGAATAGACCCCGATTATATTTAGTTTTATATGTCCTCATTACCCAATTTACAGTGGGCGCCCATCTTGACTTTTCACAATCTTAGACCACCACAATTTATTTAAATTGAACCTCCTCTTGTTCTCCCTTGTTTATTATAACTTTTAATTTAACCTGTCGTCAAAAAGAGAGAAAAAACATTTTTTAAATCAAATAAATGCCTGATCTTTAGTCCCCTTTTTTGGTAATCCAAACAGGCAAAATGATTAAGTAATGAAGAATGTATGTGCCTACTACCAGATAGCTCTTTCGTCGCTCTGGTGGACATGAGCCTGATTCTACTGTGGAAGTGATAAATTGTTTATTCATCTAGAGTAAGGGGGTTACTTGAGACTCGAAACCAGCTTAACGTCCCATCCGAAGGATGGCGTGCTCAAGGTTTTTTCACCTCTTTGATGAAAAAAAACCTGAGAGCCTCGGTCGGATTTCGAACCCGCGATCTGGTGCTCAGTAGTAGACAAGCAAGCTACCTCTGAGCTACAGGCGCCCCTTATTATTCATTGTGGACAATATCCAGTAATAACAAAATCATACATATTAGAAACATTTCGTCGGTGAATCACAAATTTATATTATTATTACATTTTTTGTGTTAACCCCCCCCCCCCCCCCCCCCCCCCTATCCTCCGAATCCTTACTTTCTCTTTTTTAAATTTTGCTGAAAATTAATAGCAATAGATGTCGCCCTTATAGAACTCTGTCGATACATTCTGTCGGCAGTTATTGTATTCCGAGACACATAGTATTTTTTTTTTTTTTCATTTTTGGAATCAGGGGTCGGAAAATATGAAATTCTAGTGAAAACTCAGTGTAGTGACAAAAAAATATTGTTTTTTCTAAAATGTTTTTATTTATAGTATTGTCCATAATGAATTATTTGAAGGAATTGTTTGTTATATTCTGTTAGGTTCTGAATAACAAAATAAATAGTTTCGAAACCTTGGCCAAATTTTCATTTTGCTTCTTACATGACAGATCTTCCATTTGCCAGAATATTGTTACGATACTTTCTATTGTATCAATAATAATAAAGTAATTCACTCTGCTTTACATCTCTCGCACAATACTTTTAACATTCAATGTTGATGTTGCCACTCGCGCACTCTGTACACCCCTCTTATTCCCTATCAAGGGTAAATTTTGAAAAAAAATTGAAGTATACAGAACAATCTGTAGTTTTTCCAAAAATTATTCTCTTTGTTCTAGCTCAAATATAAAATAATATATGTATCAGAATTTTTCATTGGTTTTTGTTATGTTTCAGGTGGTCACAAGGAGTTCTCCCGTCGCCATAGGGTCCACTGTGAGGACGCTGCCCCCCTGGCCCTAAGCCCTAGTCCCCCAGCTGGACCTGACATCGAGTCACATCCACCCTCCCGGGTTCTGCCCTTCCTCTATGTGGGCAATGCCCGAGACGCTGGGGACACCTCACTTCTGAGGGACCTGGGAGTGTCCAGTGTGCTCAATGTCACCTTACAGCCGGGCCCCACTGAGCCTCAGGGCATTGACTATCGTCAGCTCCCCGCCTCAGACTCCAGTCAACAGAACATCAAACAGTACTTCGAGGAGGCCTTCTCCTATATCGGTCAGTATCTTGATGATAAGAATATATGAAAGGTTGACACAGGAGGGAAGAAAAAAGAATGTCAATGTTTTCTGAAGTTGTTTAGAGTGTTCTTTAATGGAATGTTTAAGTGTGGAACTATTTTGAAATACACCATATAATTAATGTGGATTTTTTTCCATATGTGACTTTTTTGATATTTAGGGACACTTCCACGTTCCTTCTTCGGGTCACAATGGACCCTTCTTCTGGAAAAAAAACTCCGGAAGAAATCAACATAGTATCATCCCAGAGAAGCTTAGGATACATACAGCATATATGACCAAGAAGCACTACTGAAAAAAAACAATTTTAATCTGAACGTTTTCTTTTCTAATTTTTGGTAAATTCTGATTGACATTCTCCGATTCTCCTCTGTACTTTTCATAACTCAATGCTAATGAAATCATTTTTTAACTTTTCAATGACAGTTTTAAATTCGAACATTCAACATTCAACATTTTAATGTTAACTTTCCAATATTTCCATAAATAATCAATTATATATCTCAATTAAAAACGCAGTTTTACTGTTTATATATTTAAAAAAAGTGTTAATTAAGTAATTTTCATGAGAAGTCGCCTCTACTTAAACGACTTTTAATTAATTGTTAATGATTTTAATTTTTTTTAAAATAATTATTTATTATAGTTAGTTATTATGACTCATACCCGGGCTTTAACTACGAGGTCATAACGCCTACTACCAGAGCGCTCTTTCGTCACTCTGGTGAACATGAGCCCGACTCTACTATGAGAGTTCTAAATTTTGCCTACCCAAAATTTTTATTCATCTAGTGTAGGGGTCTTTAACGAGTACCTGACATCGCACAAGCCCTGGACCATCATCCAGATAAAATAAACTAAGGGCCTCGGCTGGGTTTCGAACTTGCAATCTTGAACTCAGTAAGCAAACACGCCTCTTATTCATTATATTACTAATAATTATAATTTTTCAAGAATATGTACTTTTAAATATTTTATATTGCTTCTTAAAGGACTGAAACTAACAATTTATTGATTGCATTTAGTTCAATTGCTTTTAATAATAAAATAACAAAACAGTAGTAGATAGTTGTTAAAAGCATCACTCTGAACTGAACTTTCGCCAATGAATGAACTGAACGGAACTTACGCCAGTGCATTCACATTTTGTTTTTTTAAACTCCTCTATTCAAATGATGCGCCCAATCTGAGCCAGATAGCAATCTAACATATGTACAAACTGACGTAGAAGGAAACATGTTGTTTACTCATGAGAAGCGTCAATTGAACATGATGACCATACTTTTTGTTAGTAATTGTCTTGACACATTTTCTTAATTGCACTTTCGTGCACCATATTCAAATTATTAAAGACAGTTTTTTTTTCTCGGTTCAAGATCCTTTCGTTCTTTGTAAGAATGATTGTTATTCGTAGTTGGTGAATTTATGTAGTTACAAAAATACTCCTTAGTTGTTTTTTGAAGCGTCAGAGGTTATACGACTAATATGATATTTTCACTTTGTTTACAACAACTATGCACAAATATTTTGTATTAATGAAAAACAAGAACTGAATTTCGTGGTGATTGTTATTTCTATTAAAATTACTTAAATGTTAGAAGTTCTTCCCTTTTAATTTTTTTCAGGCAATTCCCCAAGTTAAATAGTTAAATAATTCTGAGCAATATGAACTCTCGTTAAATAATTCTGAGCAATAAGAACTCTAGTTAAATAATTCTGAGCAATATGAACTCTAGTTAAATAATTCTGAGCAATATGAACTCTAGTTAAATAATTCTGAGCAATAAGAACTCTAGTTAAATAATTCTGAGCAATAAGAACTCTAGTTAAATAATTCTGAGCAATATGAACTCTCGTTAAATAATTCTGAGCAATAAGAACTCTAGTTAAATAATTCTGAGCAATATGAACTCTAGTTAAATAATTCTGAGCAATAAGAACTCTAGTTAAATAATTCTGAGCAATATGAACTCTAGTTAAATAATTCTGAGCAATATGAACTCTAGTTAAATAATTCTGAGCAATAAGAACTCTAGTTAAATAATTCTGAGCAATATGAACTCTAGTTAAATAATTCTGAGCAATAAGAACTCTAGTTAAATAATTCTGAGCAATATGAATTCATGGAATAATCTAAAATAATAAAAACTTATATAAGGAAATAAGAGAAAGGAGTCAGTTAGCTGTTTTATGATTTGTCTCCAGTGTACTGTGGACAATTAGTGAGTTGAAATGTAAATATATGGAAATAGTTGCGTCTATTAATTGGTTATTATGACTCAAGCCCTCAAGGCACTCATTTTCAGTGATCTGCGTTCATGCTAGTGACTTTCCTGGTACGGAAGGTCCTTAGTGAGGAAGAGGCAGCACTCATTTTCAGTGATCTGCGCTCATGCAAGTGACTTTCCTGGTCTGAAAGCTATCTTAGTGAGGAAGAGGCAGCACTCATTTTCAGTGATCTGCGCTCATGCAAGTCTGGAAGGTACCTTAGTGAGGAAGTAGCCCACCTCCCTTCCTAAGATCCCTCCTCTCTTCTTTTTGGCTAGATATAGCGGAAGGAGGCCGCTAGTTACATAACGCCAGCTCGCTGCTCTGGATGCCTGCATATATTATCCAGAAACACTCCTCGCTCGACCTTGTCTCACCTTCTCTTCAACCTTGTTTAAATAACTAACTCTTTCTTTCTACCCCCTCCATTGTCCTCAGGCCATTTAACATCGACGTTTTAAATGCCAACAACCTACCTTGTTATAGGCATGTACAGGCTCTGCTCGATTCATATTGTGCATGTATGTGCTTTGTACTTTTTAAGCTGGCAGGTGACACAAATAAGGGCCACCTCCAGTCCTAAGTCTCACCCCTAATACCATATTTTCCGTCTATGAAGTTCTCATCTTATAAAGTTCTTATTTCTCCTCATTCTATGTATTTAAAAAAATACTGTTTACTTTCATTTTTCCCCCGATTTAATTAAAATGTAGAAAGTTTTACCTTTCACCTAACGTTGTAGGGAAAAAAATATGTTTCCATTGCTTTAAAAGATGCTTAATTTTGTTTTTAAACATTTCACTTCTTAAAATAAATGTTGAGAGAAAACAAGTTTTGACAGTTCAAAATTTGAGGGCCTTTTGAATATCGCAAATTTGCCTCCCAATATTATATCCCTGTATAATTTTTAGTTTCTGTGTTTGAATTGAGTCTATAATCGGTCAAAAATTCGATGTTGAGTTTTCACTGGAATTTCATGTTTTTCGACCCCCTGATTCCAAACCCATTGATTTTCAGCCAAGTCGACGAAAGGGAAGGAGGGGTTATAGAGGGGAGGCTTATGACAATAACTCCAATAACTGCCGATAGAATGAATGTGTAGACACGAAATTTCATATGTGAATTCGAAATCCCTTAAAAAACGACACTTATTAGTTTTCAGCGGAATCAGCAGAAGGGAAGGGGGCTCGACTCAAAAACTCTAAAAGTGCCGATGTAATGAATTTATCGACACAAACTTCAATATGAGGATTCTGAAGCCTCTATATAAGTCAACTATTGATTTCCCTACGACTCTTTTCATTTGGTGGAAGCCTCTAGGCATTGCCTAGTTTGCCTATATGATAAATGCGTGATTGCTGAGGAGGAGGGGGGTGGGGGAGGTTATGACTCATTATGAGGGCTTCTCCCGGTCATGTGACTCATTTAGGATTGATAAGAGGTGGCCCACATGAAGGGTCGTGTCCTGCATCTGTGCCCTTTCACCTCCTGCTATCGCTCTTTTGTTTTAAACCCGTCCACCAAAAGGGCTGTTGTTTGCTGCGGCTCCTCCCCCCTTTTGTTTCTCGTTGCCTCCTCTCTTTATTCCCTCCCCCCCACACACACACATACAAAGCTTGAGTCCTCATTAAAACAATGCGCCACTCATACAGCTTCCTATGTCTCTCCACTTAGTGTGTGACAGAAAGACCCCTCTTGCTTATCTGAAAATAATGGGGAACACAGCCAATTTAGGATGAAGGATAAAAAAAAAAAAATAAGCCGTTGATGAATCACCGACAATGTATTTCCCCAGCGGAAATGAATCAATTAAGTTTCTACTCTCCCTTCTGCTGAAAATCTATTGTTGACTTCCGAATTGACATATTACATTTTTGTCGATACATTTATTACAAAGGTAGTTATTATGGTTTTCTAGTTGAAAATTAGCAAGTTTCGTCCTTAGGAGGTACTGGAAACACAAATAAAATTACGCATCGATACATTCATTACATTGGTTTTTAGGTTAAGCCTTCCCTAATCCCCTCCTTCTCTTTAACCAATTTGGCCCAAAATTAACAAGTGTTGTCCTTAGGGGACTCTGGGAACACATATACTATTTCGTGTCGATATATTCATTCTATCGGGAGTTATCGTGTTCACGGACGTACAGACAGATAGAACATTTTTTAAATATTTTGACTTGGGAAACATGAAATTCTATTGAAAACTCAACATCGAATTTTTAACGAATTACATAACTTCCCGTACACTTCATATAGCTGAGAAAGTGTAAAAAAAAAAAGTCCCTAGACTACATGCGTACTTTTTTCCCCACCCTCATGGCTGGACTCTTCTTAGTGGCACACCTCGGCTTCCAATGGGCATCAATGAAAGTTTTTTTTGAACTAAAAATTATAGAAAACATACTCCCATTGTTGCTGAGCACATAAGACTCTACTAATCTAGACAAAAAAAACAAAAAACAATTTAAAACAGTCATTGTGAAAAATATTTAATTATTAAAACAACGGTTGATAGATAGTTTATAAATTAACAGCCGTGGTACACGATACTGCCCGGTACAACTGAGGATAAGAACCGCAGCTTGGTTTTACTTACAATAAACGGAGGTAAACTGATGGTGGTTGTGGGGGACAAGTGAGTGAGTCACCGAGGTAGGAGATATATAAGCACGTCACTACTGGGTGAGGAGCGACCTTGGAAGGGCACAACGTCATAGCTGGTGTGCTGGGGGGGCTAGGGGCTGTTTCGATCCACAACTCTCAGAGAGTTGTATGTATACCTGATATCTGGCCGACCTCTCAGAGCTGATAGCAGGAGCTAGGGACACGAAGGATACACCAACACGATACTGTACCGCCAGACATGAAATGGACGAAGGCACGCAAATATAAGCTATTCTTCAATCGTCCTGCAACAGTTCGTTTTTAGGCCAAAAATTCATGATTGTAGTCCATTGGGTTAATAATCGATAGTTGACTTACATATGGACTCCTAAATCCTCATACTAAATATTGTGTCGATACATTCATTACATCGGCAGTTATTAGGGTATTTGAGTTGAGTTCCCTTCTTTTCTTTTATCGATTTAGCTGAAAATCGACAGGCCTTGTCCTTATTTGGTCCTGGATCCACATACATAGAATTTCGTTTCGATACATTCATTACTTCGACTGTAATTGGGGATTTTTATGTTGTGGCCTGTAAATGTATTCGATTTGGTGTGCAGCCAGTCTTCATATTAGGAAGTCATTTTGACTCATGCCTCGCATTATCAGAGCGCTCTTTCGTCACTCTGGTGGACATGAGCCCGACTCTACTATGGGACTTCTAAATTTTTAGTTACCTATGGTAGGAGTCTTTAACGAGTACCTGACACCGTACAGGCTCGGGACCATCGCTTAACTTCCCATCCGAAGGACGGCGTGCTTAAGTTTATTTTACCTCCCTGATAAAATAAACTAAGGGCCTCGGCTGGGTTTCCAACGGTTTCGATTATATTTAGGTGGGGATAAGGGCGGATCCAGGATGTTCATGAGGGGGAGGGGGGGGGGGGGGGGGTACTTCTGCTTTAGCACCTCCTTATTTCCGTCACTGGGTGGGGAAGTAAGAAAAATAAAAAATACATAAATTGTCAGCATTATTGTAGGTCTCCCAAAAAATAATTTTTTTTTTGTAAGTATGATTTTTGAAATGAGCTTGCCAATGTAATATTTATGTGAAACATAATCCCTACTTTCCTCGTACTGATTTTCAGATTACTTAAGTTAGCTAAACAAATTTCTATGATAACATTACCATAACAATTATTGGAACAGAAATCCCTTTGAGTTCAACCAACGTTTAAATAATGATAAAAGGTGTTATAGTTGTGAAAACGGAAGGGAGTATGAGATGATTCATTCATAATTCACCCTAGAGGGGGGGGGGGGGTTGTGTATACATGAGGACACATCACATAGGGCAGCAGGACAAGGGGGGGGTCGGCTTAGTTTTGGCGGGTGTTTTGAACAATTAGGCGGGAAAAGAGGGTTCGTTGCTGAGTCACACACCAACAGTACAATGCCCACTATGTAGGTTCGCATCTGCACCTTTTGACAACTGGCCCATGACGCATACCTCTACCCTAACTTATAACGTAACCACCTCTAGGACCCTTCATATCTGCTTTGTTCAACGGGTTGTACAGGTTTCTGAGAGCCCCTTCATTGTACAGCACAACTGTCATGTCTTATAGCCATGCCCAACTTCTGAAGGAGTTATACTAGTAGGATAGTATCTCCTTATTGTAACTATTATTTGTATTTTTATTTTAATATATTGATAAATTATCTATTTCCGCCTCCTCTCAAGGCTCTATTAGGCCCTTAAATCCAAAAAATAAAATTAAGAAGCAAATTGCAAAACCTTGTCGATTAAATTTATTTATTTGTTTTTTCTTGACATTTAATACGATTAGTTCTTTTTGATTATTTGGGATCGAAAGTAGTCTTAATTTCCAACAAAAAAATATGAGCTACTAGCTGCAGTACCCGTATCATTCAGCAATTGCAGATCATAACCTAGAATACTTAAATGTTACAAAAGCACAATAAATGTGACAAATCACATATTAATGAAACAAATCTGGATTGAAAACCGACCGTTAGAATTGAATGTAGCAAATCTGTTCACGGGTTCCCAAGTTTATCGCAATTACACAAAGATAGTCAGCTACACATAGAAATCGTATTTTTTTAGAAGTAGATATATTGAACAATTAAAATTAAAAATTTGCACATTGAGTATCATATCTAGTATTAATTTCTGGTTGAGGTTTAATAAAAGGCAAACCTCACAAAATTAGAATATTCATCTGGATTTTTCAAATTGTGCAGGATTGAAAGTTAAAAGGAATTCTAAAATATATTTGCCCTCGCGTTGATAATAAATTATTTTTTATTAATTATATACAATATAATTGTGTAATATATTTCGTGTTGTTCGAATGAAATAACTATAGATCAGTTCTTTATTAAAACTATTAATATCAATTTATTTGCTCCTCGAAGAGTTCGTATTTTTGGCTTCATGCTACACTGAAATCCATATATGGAAAACAGAATCTAACAATTAAGGAAATGACCAAGTCAGTTTAAATTTGACCTCTTTGTTGGCTAGAAATGTATTTTTTATTGTACTTAAGAATAGATCAAAAGAAAAAAGAAAAAAAAAAATGTTTATAATCTTCTTGTCTATGGAGCTGTCTTTTTATCTTAATTTTATATAGCCAGGACGGGATGGCAGCTGTCTTTTGTGATTATTTTATCTTGAATATGTGGACCTTTTTTTCTATTCTCATAGATTTCTGTCTGGTCTTTGGGGGCAAACAAAGGATTATAATTCTGGCTGGGCCAATGTACACAGTTTTAAAATAGAAAACCCCATCTGAATAAGACATTTTTGAATTATGCGGCACAAAAACGAGTGACTTAGTAAAATCAAAAAAGATTCCAAAAGTAGAGTCGGTCTTATGTCCACCAGAGTGACAAAAGAACCGTTCTGGTAGTAGGCGAAATGACCTAGTAGTTAAAGCTCGGGCATGAGTCACTATCTAGTTATTGCTATAGATTTGTTTTTGTTGTTGTTTTTTTTATCTCTTGTATAGAATGTGTGTATATCCGGGATAGTGGTGAGGTTGGGGTTGGGTTGATTCATTGGTCGACTCAGAATCGCTCTGATTCAGACAGAACGGCATTTCCTCGGCACTTCTAGGAAATCTCCCAACCACAGGTGTTCGCCACCTCTTCACATCTTATAACCTTTTAATGAGAAATAGCATGTATCATGGCCCACAATACATACATATATCATGGGAAATGTCATGATACGTACACATATGTTGTTCCTTTTCTCTTACCAATTATATTTGTAGAATTCTATATCAGATCTAATTGTGTGTCACAGGTTCAGGTTCGGCGGTCAGGTTCATTTCATGTTGTACGAGTAGGTACATATATACAATCCGTTGACGGTACCTAATTAATTGTTCATAGAACTGCATGTTCAGCTCTTTTGATTGCCAATTATACAACTGCCCATTACACACTCTTAAAACAATTTCTGGATACTTTTTCTTATTTTTTGTTGGGGGTTCTAGCCGTAAGTACTCGTACCAAAGGAGCATTCGGAATCCTCCACAAAGTTTCACGGTCCTTTCTACAACATTACAACTAAAAATAACTACTATTATTATTTTTTAAGGAATATATTTATTTTTATCATGTCTAAATACATACTTATGTCAATCATAATATCTAATATAATTATATATATATATATGTACATATATAATTGAATAAATAATGTAAATTTTTCTAGATAAATTGAAAAAACATCTTGTTGTTGTGGAATATGCAATATTCCAAAAAAGATGGAGTTGTAAATTATTATGTACATCACTTTTTATAGAAAAATATGAACTAAATAAGATGTATAACTAAAAAATATAACTAATAATATAACTAATAAATATAACTAAACAAAGTATGAACTAAACCAGGCAGTAACCATTCTTCCCTATAACACAATATCCACCTCGTCCTTCGGATGGGACGTTAAGCGATGGTCCCGAGTCTGTACGATGTCAGGTACTCGTTAAAGACCCTAAATGAATAAAAATTTAGGGTAGGCAAAATTTAGGACTAACACTGTAGAGTTGGGCTCATGTCCACCAGAGTGACGAAAGAGCGCTCTGGTAGTAGGCGATATAACCTCTTAGTTAAAAGCCCGGGCATGAGTTATAACTAACGATATCCACCTGTTGATCTCATGGAATACTCTTATAAGATTTTTAACTGTGATATTTCATACGACACATGTTTATTTTTGTTTAACCATCCCGGTTTTAATTCACTTTATTGTTAAGTTTTAATTTATAGTTACTTTATTTTCTTTTATTATTATTATTATTATTGTATTATATTTAATTACAATGTCGATTTTGTTTGTCGGTTACAGAGGAGGCCCGAAAAGCAAACAGCTCTGTTCTGATCCATTGTCAGGCTGGAGTGTCCCGATCGCCTACCATCGCCATTGCCTACATCATGAAACACCGGGGCTTGTCGATGATCGAAGCATACAAATTGGTCAAATCGAAGAGAGCCATCATCTCACCCAACCTCAACTTCATGGGTCAACTGCTCGAGTTGGAACAGTGTCTACGAACTGGTGAACAGGCCGCCTCCGCCAAGGCCCCCAGTTGGCAAGTGCAAACTGCCACCACCCCCGAGGAGCTCTCCAGCTGCTCTGTATGAAGTAGGCAGCATGTATATTAGCTGGTTGTAACCATCTCTTCAAATTTGCCCTCCTCTCGCCCTTCATCCAGTTGTAAGGCCTGTTGTTAAAGTGATCCAGATTGGTGACGTAGGAACTCTAAACCTTTGTGGTATAAAAACAAGTTTTTAAAACATAAATAGTTAACAATACTCGGAGATAAGTCGCCAAGCTGTGTCGAGTCTGAGGTTTCACCCTTATCTCCTTTTAGAGAGACAAAGAGAAGCAGAGGCACCAAATTTCGACCATTATATTAAATCATTTATCCGGATCACTTTATTTACAAATAGTACTACCTTGCTAAGCATTCGCAACTTAATATATATTTTAATCATGTAATTCAACGAATATATATCATATGTAAAAAAAAAAAAATATATATATAAAAACACTTTTATTTCATCTGGGTTAGGTCTTATTTCTCCATTTTCAATCCGCTATAGACACACGATATTTTCACACTAGTTGAAGAAATTTGAAAGAAACTTTTTGCAGCAATAAAAACAGTTTGACATATGACATTTTGCTCTAACAGCGACAATATTTAGAGTATGTTTATTGAAGGAAAATATAGATAAGTTATTGGATACGAAACCGGTCGTATTTTACGGACGAAAGTTTACGAAAGAATGACTTTTTATTGTTTTTTTTAATTCAGTTGCTCTATTCTAAAATAAATTCTGGCTTCTGCAGAAAAAAAAATGGATAATAAAAAATTATTCGTTATTCAAACCTAAATTCCTCTTACAATGGATCTGGATACCGTTAATAGTTGATATTTGAGCAATTTTTGGATCTTTTCGGTTAGGTGTCAGGGATTCTGAAACATTTTCTACAGAAACCACTAACTCTTTGTAAATCCACTTGATGTATCCAAAGAAATAAAATGTTGACCCTCCCATCGGTCCTTTTACTGAAACAGTCCAGATTCTCCTGATATAAGAGAAACATTCAAATGGAAAATTTTTTAGAATCCTTGACACATAACCGAAAAGATCCCAATTTTTTACTCTATTATCCAGTTTTTCTTTGCTTTTTACAGTTCTTTATTTTTCGTAAAGTACACATTCAGAAATTTTTATTACTTTGAATAATATTTATTTTGAATGTATTTTTTGATTTATATTATCTGCAAGGAGGGCAATTATTTTTATACATTTGATTATTGTTATACATTTCTTAGTGATTGTATTTCTCTTCATTTTTGTATATATAGATTGAACCTTAAATTAGTTCGAATTAGCGATGTTGTACCTTACAATAGCATACAATTAAATAAATGTATGAAATATATTCGTTTATTTATATATTCATTAACAAAAATATGAAAATAATGTCCAATTATTAGTGAAGGGAAAAGAGGAATGACTGGGTGACAATGAAGAATGGTTACCTCAATCACCTGTATTTTTATTCTCCCAATCACAGTAGAAACAAACCTTTTCTTTTAATATTATATTAATTTTTTATCAATTTTTTTTTTCTATCTCTATTAATATCTAGTCTGTATATTTATTTTTCTTAACTTTTCTTTCCTCTTTAATTTGCATTATAATTGAAAGGCTGTGTTACAAACTGGTTAGTTATATTTCTTTTTCTTAATAATTTTAAATATTATATAATAATTTGAATATTATATATAATAATAAACTAATAATGTAAATGATGATTACAGAGCTATCCTCTGTATATTATAATTGGGATCGATTTTTTTTTTTTTCTCTCGACACAGTTATTTCTCTTGAAAGGATTGCGACATTTAATTTTGGTTCCCTATTTTTGAAATAGGGTTACTTAGAGTGTTTTGCTGGTTTGTTCCTGTATTTTTTTTAATTTAAAAAAAACTATTCAAAAAGAATGGAAAGTACCATTAGTTTTAATAATACAACTAATAAAATATTTATATGTAGTTAGATTTTTTTTTTTTTTTTTTTTTTTTAATGGAAAATAGTTAGTTACAAAACTATGTACATAAATTATTGTTTTTATTATAATTATTGATTATTATTTTTAGTTAATAAGAACATTAATCAGAGCATAAGTTCCTAAGCTTTTTTTTTTTTGTTTCATCAATGTAAAAACGTAATGTACATATCCTATTTCAACTGGACGACTTGGCGCTCTGATGAAACGATAATCCATGTATTGGATTTAATGAAGAATAAATAAATTCAATTTTATATTACTTATTTAAGTAATAAGGTTTATTTAAACCAACAAAAAAAAAAAGTTTTTATTTATTTATATTTATTTATTTTTTCCAAGTTTATTCTCTGAAAATGTTAAATGTTCATTTCTGCTTCATCCTTGATAAATGTTTTCATAATAATAATTTTTTTTGTCATAATTAAGAATTTTTAAAATAGTTACATTTGTAAAAAAAAAAGTAACCTTCATTTTACATATTCAGAAAATACAAAAGAATAGTATATTATTATTATTATTTTAGAGATGTTTATTTTTGTTATTAAGGGTTTTAATTATTATTAATAGTTACTATCATATTATATTATTATCTATTGGATTGTGAAGAATTTTGTTTTAATTATGTACGAAATATAAATAATATTTATTATTTGTATCATATAGTAGAAATCATCAGCTAAGAAATGAAAATGTAAACATGGCTGGTGTTTGTATCATTTAAAATTGTACTTTTGTGCCTTGAGAACAATATCACAAAATGGAGAAAAAACAATTAAGGCGTAATATTTGTAATTATTGTAGATTTCTCATGTTTTCCTTATTTGTAATTATATTAAAACAGTATTAGTATAATTATTTTTTTAAATTTATTTGTTACTCCCCTATTTCTTATAATTAGTTGTTAACATTAAATAACCATTGAAGATTTTTATTTATAGAACTCACAATATTTTTAAAATAATACACAAATTCTGTGGTCACAGGGAACAAATTTGTAAGTCTAAATTCGTAACTTTTCAAGGCAGCACTTTTTTACTTTTGCTTCAATCGTGTAAATCCAGTTTTTGGAATAAATAAATTATGTTTGCATCATTATTAATCATATACCTTTTAAATCTATAGAAGAGAATGAAAATCAATATTGTTAATCCTTTCTTGCATTTTCCCTTAGTTACCTTAATCATTCCCCATCACTTACCTAATTATTGACCACACTTACCTAATTTTTATACACACCTAAATAATAACCATACTTTTTGAAATACTCGTGAATGATGCCTCTTTAAAGTAGAGCAAGTTGATTTAACCGAAAACACCCTCTTTACTTAGAATAGTCTGCCGTAGTGAATAAATGATTAAATGCAGTTATCTTTTGAATGATTCCTCAAAGAAGTAGATTAAGTTGATTGTGGCCGTGCGGGCTAGAGCGTAGGGCTTTGATCGCATGGCTCACCATGGTTTGCGGGTTCGAATCCCGTCCGGTGAGTTTTATTTCGTAGATACAACTCCCTCCTGGGGCCATGGATGTCTTAAAATAAATAGATAACGCCTTTACAAGAGATTCGGCTAATATGCATTCTACATAAGGCCCAAAAAAAAAAAAAGTTGATTTAACTGAGAAGATACACAATTTTACGAGATACCAAGAAACCCACATTTTTATAATTCCGAAAGTATTTTAGCTTTTGGACAAGTACACATGAAAATGGCGAAAGTGTGAATTAAAACTGTGACAGAAGAAAAGTTTAGGGGCCATGAGCTTATATTTTTTATTTTGAATATTTACATTCGGTATAATATCATCATAAGTAAATGTGATTTCAATTATTACAAATATAATAACGAAATAAATAATGTGCAAAATAATAGATATAATATGTACAGTTAGAATACATACTAAAGTAAGAAAAACAAATAAAAAATAATAAGTATGAAAATAAATACATAAGATAATGCACTATAACCTTCAGTTCGAGACCCCGCGGACCCTTGCGATCCCCATTCCTCCAACTTAAAGAAGCGGGGGAGTCCGCGGTGTCCTGAGTGATCCCCCCGCCATCCTGGTCCTTCTGTACATTACACAGCAATGGAGGTAGACCAAGAAGGACAAGAGAGCTGCGGGGAGAAGCTGGCCACCTTCAGCACTGTCAATATATTTAAAGGTCTCACGGACAGCGCCGCCTCAAACTCTTGTCAATAACAAATGGCATTTTAAAGTCATTATGGAGGATAAGATTGAGAACATAGGAGGGTGCATCGACAATTGTTCTTAATATTGAAAGGACATAATAAGGTTGATTTTGGAATACTTAGCACAGCTGCATATAAAGAAAATCAACTCTGCTTCTACTTCCCCAGATATATTCAGGTATTTATGAAACAAATGAATAACGATGGATGTTTTTTAAAAAATTGTCTATTTCACAAAATAAATATATAATATATGGGAATACTTACGGTATTGCTACCATATTCAGCTACGACATAACAAATACTGATTTAGTTTTTAAAATAATATTTTTAAAAACATAGTTTTTCAAGTGTTTCATAATATCTCTGCAGAAAATGTTAAGTATCATTAAGAAGTATTTAAGGTTTGCCTTTCCGGGCAATTGTTGATGGGACTTTTTTTCACTTCTATTTGACCTTCCACAGAAGGCGAATCTGACGAAGACAACCCTACATTGTCTAGAACCTGTTAGCTGTTTCAGAGAGAGAGGTGTCGGTCCTAGTTGAAAAACTTCCTTCGAGGGTTGGTTCCGAAGAGGTGGTACCGTATCAAGGCTGAGATGGAGGCTCGGATGAGGGCCAGTCTGGCTCGCACCGTGTTCTCCACTTTGATCTCTCCATGCTGAGCATACATGATGATACCTCCCAGCGACTCGTGCTCCAGGTATACCTGCACACACCACAACAGTTAGTGTCATATATGGAAGAGTAATAATGACATTTTTGCGTTAGCAGTAGTAAGAGTGAAGAATTGAAACATTTCTTTAAAGCCAAAATTCTTTCATATATGTGCCAATATGATTATAAATATTTAAAAATTATCTACCACTCTGAAAAAGGTAGTAAAATGCGGCTCGGACCACTGATTCCCTTTTTTTCCTTCACAACATTCTAGCTCATACAGTTAATAACTGCCAAATAATGATAATTTTACTAATAAAAAAAAATTGTCGTTAGTGAATCCCCATGCGCGAATTAAACGACTGTCTTTGATCTTCCAAAGAAGTCCAATTTACCGATTTAATTTAAATTAAATAGTCTCCCACTCAGGGACTTCTTAATCATCATATTATAATTCGAGTTCATCCATAATATAGCCATTCGTTACATCGACAGTTGGCCGATTACACTACGTAACAAAATTTGACCAAGTTTTTGTTTATTTTAGTTTTTTAGTGTTTATTGCTTAATTTGATGATGCTGATTATGAATAAGTAGTTTTTCTTAAGTGTCAATATTTTGGCTGTGATAATAAATTTTTCAATTTTCTTAAAAGCTACTAATATTACATGTTTATTTTAATATAACTAGAGTCCTATAGAAGAAATCTAACATACAGTACCTTAAGAATTGGTAGGAATAAGAGCAAAACTATTGAATAACATTGAATCTTCATACAATAGTGTCTCTTAAAAATGTACATGAGAACGGCATTTTCTCTTATATTTTTCTGAATCCACTACATGCACTATACCCCATACATAGTTACATATATATTAATATAGTTTATACTATTGCTAACTATTTATTAAATTTTATATAACTATTTATTAAAAAGCCGTTAAAATATCGAAAATAATCGAAATTGTAAAAAATAAATGGCATATTCGCGTTCAGCACATTACTTTCATACACTAAACACAAAAAAATAAACATAACTAATTTTTTGTTACTTAGTGTTATCGTCCGTATGGGGTTGTGTTTTACCAATATAAAATTTTCAGTCCATTCTTTCATTACTTTGGCAGTTGGTGGGGTTTTTGTGTTAATCTCCACTCTAGTATCGCCCTTCTCTTCGGCTCATCTCGCTGAAAATTAATAGGGTTCTGGATATATATATAAAATTTCGCGTCAATATATTCATTCTACTGGCAGTTAAAGTGTTCACTTATACACACACAGCCAGGAATTTTTTATTTATTATATTTTTGGAATTAAAGAATCCGGGAAACCAGAAATTATGGTAAAAACTCAACGTCGAATTTTTGACTTATATCTTCCCCTATTCTTTGTATAATTAAGGAAGTAAGTCTAAGTGAGACATCTTTTATTCCCCTTTTCTTAGAATCTCACGCTGCCACAAAAATACCCTTCCAGAGTTGTTTTATCCCTTGAGTTGAGCTGATGTGTTTCCTGGCTACGCTTCTCCAAGTAGAGAAAATACTAAACACTTTTGTTTTCTTACATTTTTGTCCATCTCTATATCGATATCCAATTGTGACATCTTGCGAAACTCAGCTTTGACTCTGGGTAACAGATCCTTGATCAATCTTTCGTCCTCTTTTCTCACTCGGATCCCTGCATTCTTCTCCAAAATCTGTTAAATCACATTTTAAGTATGTTATTTACAATTTACATCAGAAAAAACAACAGGAATGTACAAATAAACTTAGCAAATTAGTTTAAATTATTTAAACAAGTTAGTAACGTTATCTGCTTAGTTACTAACTTTAAACAGGTTAGTAACGCTATCTGCCTAAAAAATAAAGAAAAGACGTATGTTTTTTAAAAATATTGTCTATTTCACAAAATATATACATATATATATAATATGGGAGTACTTTCGGTATTGCCATCACTTAACAAATACCATTTTTATTAAGTGTTTCACAATATCTCTACAAAAAATATTAGGTATCGTTAGTTATCTGCCTAGTTAGTAATTTTAAGTTACATGATTTTAGTTATTAGTTATTATGACTCATGCCCGGGCTTTAATTAAGAGGTCATATCGCCTACTACCAGAGCGCTCTTTGCGTTGCTCCGGTGGTCACAAATCTGACTCTACTATGGGAGTCTACATTTTTATTCACTGAGGGTAGGAGTCTTTAACAAGTACCTGACATCGTACAGGCTCGGGACTATCGCTTAACGTAATCCGAAGAAAGGCGAGCTCAAGGGTTTTTTTCATCTCTCAAATAAAAAAACCCAAGTGTCTCGGCCGGATCTCGAACGTTGTATATGTAGTTTTGTTGTACATAATTTTTATTACAATTTATTTAAAAAAAATTAACTAGTAAATTAATTTGTCTTGAATAATGCATATCAAATCAATTGAAAATTTCATAACTTGCGAATTCTTAGTCCAAGAAATGCCACTTGGGACAATATTCATCATTTTGTTTAACTTGTTTTTAAAAGTTGTCTATGGATAATGATACTTAGCGTGCTCTTTCATTGATGACATCCCAGATTTCTTATGTTCTCATTATTTTAATACACAGCATACCACTGAGCTACCGGAGCCCTCAACTCTCTGTTGAAGAGCTATTTTATATTTCGGAAAAAAAAATAAAATTTAGCACGTCATTCCTAGGATGGGATGTTATGAGATTGGACAGAGTATGAGCGATGTCAGGTACTCGTTAAAGACTCCTAGTCTTAATCTAGGTGACTAAACCTGGGTAGACAAAATTAGCGAACTATAGGTGATATGATCTCCTGGTTAAAGCCTGGCCATACAAATACATTTAAAATTTAAATTCTTAAGAAATTCATATTGAACAAGTTGAGGGAAAAAGTGGAGACAATCCTAATTTTAAATATGCAAATTGTCTACAACTTTTTAAATTTTGCTCAGTGTTAACAGGCATCGTAAGTTAATGACCTTAAGGCAACTTTGAGCTATTTATCAAGAATTCAACATTTTATTTCTTAATTGTTGATTAATGTTTACAGATATTTTCATAATTTAAAAAATAATATTCGAATACAAATTGCTATAAATAAATAAACAAGATCATGAGAACACAGATTTGCTTTTAGACCTTGCCGTTCGCGAGAGACGCCCTTGTCACTCAGAGTGTGATTAATACCCAACGAGTTCTGGTGCAAAAGTTCTGTTCGGAAGATCTTTTGGAAGCTATCCAAGTTCCTATCTCTGGCCTGATTTTCTGCTCTGTCGTTAGAAATTAGTTCACGTCTTACACTTTAGTATTTGGTCTCATTTGTCATGTTCTAATTCTAATAATTGTAATTATAAAATATGTGATTACAGGACTTTCTTATACAACCACCCTTTTACAGATCACTTCTCCCTTCTCTCAAAATCATTTCATACTGGCATTACTGAAGTATATAGACGTAATGTGTTGGCCTCAGCAGATTTTGTTTCATTGTATAGCGTAATTATGAGTGTGACTTTCATATATCCAGTAACGCCAGTATGGAATGTTTTTTTGGAAGGGGGTAACTTTTTTCTTTACTTTCATTCTTTTTAATAAAAAAATTCCATAATAAAACCATATTTTTTAAAATTCGTTGCTATGCGTTACAATTTAAACATTATTTTGAAATATTTCTAATATAAATTTATTTTTCACTCTTTGGGGCGCTGTAACTTTAGTCGTACTGGTCATATCTCAAATCTGAGAAACTTAGCGATTGGAAATTATCGATAGGACCTTACGGGTTTCGGATAATTCTAAAAATATGTATTTTTTTCAAAACGACATTTTAGGACGGGTTTCGGCAACTGACTGTTCAACAACAATTTTGCTAATGAAAGTATTTCTTGTAGATTTTTTTTTTTTTTTTTTTTGCGCTTATACTGAAATCAGAACTGTTCTATCACCTCTAGTTGCGAAGATATTCTATGATTTGTAAACCCTTCAAAGTCACTCACAACAAGGATTCTTTCGGAAATTAGGTGATTCACATGGCTTATAGGATTTTGGCGTTGAGTTGATATTTTCTCGAAATTTAGTTTTCATATGATTTTCACTTCCCTTGCTACACAAAGTATAGGGTAAGTTATGTAATCAGTCCAAAATCAATGCGGAGTTTTCAACTGAATTTTATGTTTTCCGACTTTTAAATGCTGTCTGTGTCTGTGAACACTCCCGACAGAACGAACATATTGACATAAAATTTCATATGTGAATCCAGAGCCCTCCCCTAACGACGACATCTAATGATTTTTAGCCAAATCAGTCAAAGAAAAAAAAGTTTAAATATTTGACTCTTTACCCTGCAGAGTGCCTGCAACATGAGTTTAGTCAGGAGCGATTTGTAAAACTCTTTGTCCTTCAGATCCTCCATTAGCCGGACATAAACTTCACCAAAAACTCCATCCACCCACTGTTCTTTCAAGACCATTATTTTCATTCGAGCGTCGTTCACCAAAATCGAAACATTCCTGTAAAAAGAAAAAAATGTAAGAAACTGATTTTTTAAACATTTTAACAGTTTTGAATTTAAATACATTATTTTATGTCGATACATTATTTACATTGGCAGTTATTGGGATTTTTGGGTTGTGCCCCTTCTCCTCCCCTCTCTTTTGACTGATTTCGCTGAAAATTATAAGGTTTCGTGTGTATAGGGCTTTGAATTCACATATGAAATTTTGTGTCAATACATTCATTACAATGACAGTTAATAGAGTGTTTTTGTTAAGCCTCCCCCCTAATTACCCCTTTTCCTTTGATCGATTTGGCTGAAAATCAATTGAGGGGGTTAGAAGCAAAGGGATATAAGTGACAAAAATGTCATTTCGACATAATTACCTTCAAAGTTATAGTAACATCGTAAATTCAGGTATTACCCAGGTATTTTCCACTAGTAACAGAATTACTGGTACTAACAATCGTTGTGATCATTAGCCAGTAGTCAGGGTAGGTGTCAAGGAAGATGTTAACACACATCTCAATTTCAGCCGAATTGTCTCTTACATCCCTTTGCTTCTAACCCCCTCAATTGGTGTCGTCTTTAGAGGGTTTTGGATCCACATATTAAATTTATTGTCGATATGTTCATTCTATCGGGAGTTCACATAGTGTTCACACACACACAGATAGACAGATTTTTTTAAATTTCATTTTTGGAATCAGGAGGTCGGCAAACTTGAAATTTTGTTGAAAACTCTACATTAGATTTCTGATCGATTATATAACCTCCTCTATACATTGTATATCTGGGGAAGTAAAAATGAAATGAATAACAAGCGTATACAGACTCAGGCCGACGGTAATACAATTGACGGGGATAGAATCAAAATGGTCCAAATGACATTTTTGAAAATTTTTCGTTAAGTGCATAATCGGGTACAAAAATGATAGTTCTGTTCAAGAAAAAAGTTGTACTTAGTGAAATCCTAGCCAGGGCTGAGATCTAGTGGCAAATCACTTACGAGTATACCATTTTGGTGACAAGAATGAGTAACCTAAACATACCAATAGTGAACTTGAAATTAAGATTTATATTCAATTTCATGGTTTGCTAACAGCAACTTTCACCATAAAAGCAGAAGACAAAATATTTCCGGTTTCGATAAATTATAGATTTTTTAAATCAGTTAAGAACTTAATGCACAGTTTCTCCAAAAATTTTAAAAATGTCACTTAGACCATTTTGATTGTAACCCCGTCAATTATGATTTGCGGAGAACTAGAACATTTTTGCAAGTTTTTCTTAGGGTAATCCCTCTGATGTGAATGGTCTCCATAAAATTCCAAAATATATAGGATATTGGCATGAGTCCTGAATTTATCACAAAAACGAAAAGTGAATTCACCAACACACGCGTGATATTCCGGTGAAACCATTGACTTTTCTACCGATTACGTAACTTCCCTCCTACCTCGTGCAGCTGAGGGAAGTAAAATGATTATTCTCAGCGATGACAACTGTATTCCTTTTCATGTATTGCCTTACGAATAACTGATTAAATTGCTGAATAATTCTGAAGCACATTTTCCTAAAGCCAGAGTTATTCATTAAAATAGATTATTGTCATATACAATGTGACAATAGGATGACACGAAATTCTCATAATAGCTATTAGTAGGCTCCGATTATCAGCGGTATTGATAATGATAACAGTTTATATTCGTTTTAAAATATCTTACTCAATCCCTCAATCAACAGTATATTTAGTAAAAAAAAAACAAAATCTGTGTTGTACCAGTATTGTACTTCCCCAGAACGAATTTATCAACTAAGTTTTCGCTCTCCTTCTAAAACCAAAGGACAGATTTGACTGAAATGTTGATGTTAGAGGAACCACTGTATTTGGAAACATGTAAAAGTCGTGTTTCCTATACATATAAGCTTTCATTTTCATTTTCTAGACAGAGGTCTGCCACCAATATCCTATAATTACGATAGAAATTATAGGACAATGGTGTAGCATTAATATCCATAATTATAATAGGATAATGGTGTAGCATTAATATCCTATAATTATAATAGGATAATGGTGTAGCATTAATATCCTATAATTATAATAGGATAATGGTGTAGCATTAATATCCTATAATTATAATAGGATAATGGTGTAGCATTAATATCCTATAATTATAATAGGATAATGGTGTAGCATTAATATCCTATAATTATAATAGGATAATGGTGTAGCATTTATATTCTATAATTATAATAGGATAATGGTGTATCATTAATATCCTATAATTATAATAGGATAATGGTGTAGCATTTATATCCTATAATTACGATGGAAATTATAGGATAATGGTGGCAGAGCTCTGCCTAGAAAATCAAAATTAAAGCTTATATACGATATATCCGAAACTAGACTTTTACATGTGGTTATTTTTTTATTTTTCGAACAATGAGAAAAAAATCAGTTTCAAAATTGAGTGGTTCCTCTAACATACATATTTTTAATATTGCATTTCAGTCAAATCAGTTCTCTGGTTTTAGAAGGAGAACGAAAATATAATTGATCAATTCGCTCTGGTGAAACACAATACAATTTTATTTAAAAGTTTTCAGAAAATTGTAGCATATTTAAAAAAAAAAAAAAAAAAAACTTGAGTAGGGTATTAGATGGAAGATCAGAAATAAATTGTTTAAAACAATAGAGCAAACATGAGAACGGTCCGAATCCGTTGCTAGGGCGACTGCATCTTTGTACAACGTTTCCTCCATTTGGTGAGTACATTATGAAATTCCACCTCTTGAAATTGTCAAGGGAATATCGAGGATTTACCTGAAAGGAAACTGTGAGCGTAACCAAATGTATTTCATAATATTGTGCGTAAGTGAATTTATTTCTGAAAATATAATTAGCGGTACACTTTACACTCTACGTTCTGAAGGATATACATACTCGTAACACACCTGATGTGGGGGACCTCAGAGGTGGCATGGATAGCACTTCTACCTACCAATCGAGAGTTCGACAGCTGGGACAGCTTATCAACTTGTAGATTGCCTGTCCCTATCAACTAAAGCAGTTGATGTTACAAAAAAAGAAGATAAATCCGAAATTGACCTACAAAACCCTATGTGTGGCCAGTCTTCTAGAAACCGCGCGGGCGAAGCATGATAGGGGGGTCCAGGGAGGCAAGGCCCCATGCCGAGATAGTACTGCTGCGTATAAATTGAAAAAAAAAAAAATAAACAAAGTGTCATGAAGGAGATAAATGGTAAACCATGTGGCAATTAGATATATTTATGTAATTCTATTTCGGTTGATCCCAAACAGTTTCGAGATCACATATCTCTAGCCGTCCTGCTGCTGTTTATAGACTCAGTTGCGGAAGTTTAGAGACGGGGACAAGCGGAACTAAAGAAGCTAGCCTTAGATCTGCCAACAAAGTCTGGGTCCTTCATCCCGGGTTCAATGGCTCAACTTCTGTCGCTTACTTAGAACGTCCTCGGGAGCCAGTCTTGGTAAAAAAGGACACCATCGTAGCTCAGTGGTATGCGTGCTTGCCTTCTGAGCTCAAGATCGTGGGTTCGAAACCCTACCGAGGCCTTTAGTTTATTTTATCTGGGAGGTAAAATAAACTTAAGCACGCCGTCCTTCGGATGGGACGCCAAGCGATGATCCCGAGCCTATACGATGCCAGGTACTCGTTAAAGACCTCTGCTCTGTGTGAATAGAAATTTAGGGTAGGCGAAATTTAGGACTCCCACAGAAGAGTCGGGCTCATTTCCACCAGAGTGACGAAAGAGCGCTCTGGTAGTAGCCGATATGACCTCGTAGTTAAAGCCCGGGCATGAGTCATAATAACTAACTAAGTAAATAGGTTGTCTCAGTGTGTCTCGTTAGTTCATCTTTAATGAATGTATTAATGATGGTTTCAGTCAGTTTAAAAGCTGTTCCCTGCATAATTGTTGACGTTTCACTATTTCGAATGACGATGTTGAGTATAATTATATGAAGTTACAAAAATGCAAAATCTGCAGTTGTTCTATGATAACATGTTAAGGAACAACTGCAAGCGGAAAGTTGGTGAAATTGTATCAGGGAAGCCGAATACATGTCGTGAGTTAATGACTAGTGATAATATGAGTTTATACCATCAGGAAATAAGTCATCATAGACAATATGCCCTTATGAAAGCAGGAAATACCAAAGAGTGAAGTGTGGGTGAAGGTGGTTTGTGTTTGTATCTGATAGTGAATATCTGTGATCTTCATTCCACGTTTTTCAATGAACAGTGCCTTCTGTATCCTGGTTCTCCCAGTTTTACGTTAAACATCTATATATTGGTTATTCAAGGTGTTGCCTGTTTTCGCTTTACACGTTTAAGGTAAAACTAATAATAATAATCGAGTTTATTTCCGTTAAACCATAACATAGTAAATGCAACTGTGCACATTAAAAGAGCTTATAAAATATATAGATAAATCAATATTAAATCTTAGAATACAAACACATATGAGATGATAATAATTATAAATATGTGCTGTGGGCATAATAGGACTTTCTTGAACAATTAAAATGAAAAATGAAAATTGAAAAGAAGTTTTATTTTGGAAGCGAGGACCTCTAAGAATGATTACATACAGAGTCAAAGAGAAAAGGATACAATGAAATGAAGTATCAGTATACCGTAAAAATAAATAAATAAGTGCTACAGTGGAGAAAACTAGACAATAATAGATATATATAAATACAAATTTAAAATATGAACAGCAAAATTATGGAAAAACGAAAATAAATGTATTCATATGAATAAAATTTCTTATGCCAATAAGACATTTTTTTTTTCATCCCTACTTTATGCAAAATTTATCATATTTTGTTGAAGCAGATGTAACAACAATACTGTATCATTGTGTACACAGGAACTGGTGCTACCACCTACATTTCATTCGTCAACTTCATTTTTTCTGAGGAAGGTTTCATTTTTTTAATTTACATTTTGGATATTACGGTTATAACTGAGTGACGTTGCGACTAATGGGTCACATTATCTGTGTCAAGAAGCTAAATATATTTACTGGATGAGGCTCATGTTATAATTTTGATCAACCACTAACTCAACCAAGAAACATAAATCAAATCGCCAGAGAAAAGTGTGTTAGCTTGAAGTCATATTAAACATACTTGAGTTACTTTATGTGTATTTTTCTGAAATTAAAAATAGTTTTTAATTTAGATGATTCAGTATTTATATTTGCGGATATGGCTGACAAACAAAAATTACAGCTATCTTATTAGTTCTATTTAGATTATTAATGCCTGTGTCACTGAGACCGCATATCTATCCTTGTTGACGTCAGTTTTCAACAGCTTTGATGTTTAATTTTAATCCATATTCTATTTTATTTAACATTTATTTTATTTTTATTGTAAATATTATTTAAGCCTGATTACCGGAAGGGTGTTGCATATAATAAATCGCTTGAATCTAGCAGTTGTTATACCTTTTGCCTTAGCAATTGTACAGGGGAAGTTATGTAATTGATCAACAATTATTATCTGATCTCTATCGGAATTTCTCGTTTTCCATTCTCCTGTCTTTATTACTTATTTTAGTAAGAACATCTTTATAAGTTAGTCTGTTTATAATAGGTTAATTTTACTTTGATTATAAGTTCTGGCGTTTGTGATTCTTTGTATTTAAGCTACATATGACCATTTTAAGCCTTTTATGATATGCACTTCAACCGTGAATGTGAGTTTTTCAACTTATTTCTTTCTTAGAAAACATAGCCAACCGATATATAAAAAATAAATATGTCTGAGGAACTGTAAGTCCAATGAAGTATTGTATTATCAACCATCTTTTACTATTTATAATTCTCGGGTGTTTGGGCAAAAGGGCTTAAGTGAGAAAATCTGAATTTTAAGAGGGGAATTTCTGAAGGTTTGAAAAATTCCTGTAAATCAGGTAAATCACATTTATGTTACTTGAAATATTATTTCAATAAAAGTATTAAATATAAACAAAGTAAAATATTCCAACAATTAGTTACATATCGTTCCTTTGATAGAAAAGTGACACAAATCAAAAATCATCCTAACTCACAACTGGCGTTTTTCTATAAAACAGTATTGTGATCTCGGTAAATAGTAAAGCGACACTTCTGCTCTCTGGTGACAAAACTGTAAAATTACAGTTGTGTCGTTTTCCCACATAAAAATATTGGCTTCTTGGGTTCATCATGATCAATTATCGCAAAAAATTTTTGTAATGTCATTTTTGACTTGTGTCACTTTTCTATCAACGGAGCGATATGGTAAAAATATTTAAATCACTTGTCCTTTGGATCACAAGACATTCTGACTTAAGCCCTTTTGCCCAAACACTAGAGATTTATTATTATTCATCTCATAAGTATTTGTATTTAATATCAGTTGATTTATATAATTTATAAGGTGCTTTTAACGTAATAATTAAATAATGCATCTGAACTCCTTGATGTAGATGGATTTGTTCTTACGTTCCCTGTAATATAACAAATATGTATTTAATATATTTTTTGATTATTTCAAAATGTTTAAAGTATATTGCCGGTGATTTTTTTTTTTTTTTCTAATACACATATTAGCTTTCTTTATTCATATCTTCCACTTTTAGATTTGTTAGCAGGAGTGTGATACTGTGTATCCAGGACGCTAGGATTATATAAGTTACTACAATTTGGACAAAAATGATCATGTACGCTCGAGAAAAAATGGAACTAATCTTTTAATAATAACCAGACAAAATCATTTAATTATTTGAAGAAGAAAATAAAACGGAACTTATTATTTTAATCAAACGCAATATTTTCAAATAATTAAATACATATTTGTTAGATTACATGGAAGATAAGGACAAATGCAACTAAATCAAGTAGTTTAGATGCATGATAATAGTATTTATTTAATTACTAAATCATGTAATTGTAAAAGGATACATGATACAATTTCGTACATAAAAATACCTTATAAATTATATAAATGAACCAATTTTAAATACAAATACTAATGAGATAAACAATAATAATTATAAATAGTAAAATATGGTTCATAAAGTAGCATTTCATTGGCCTTACGGTTTCCCGAATTTATTAATTAATATAATCAACAATTTATTGACTTATAGATAACTAGCCATAGTATATTTACACATGATGATGATAAGAATAGTTTTATAAGAAAATATAGATACAATAATAACAATAACTTTTATTTCCTTTAAACCAATATATGGTAATAGGACACGTCATAAGAATATATGTCTGTTGGGGTCACCAATTGTTGGGGGCTTAATTCTAATAATATTAATACCCAACACATTTATTTGGGGACATCAACTTTAATCGAAACAAGCTTGTACAAAGGTTTCTTGAGGACTGGCTTGGATGCACCTGTCGGCCGTAAATGGAAGCTGTATGGTGAGTTCCTAAATCCATGTTGGATCCTCCGATACATAGGTCGCTACAATACTCCTTCCTCAGTTACTAAGTAACGACACAAGGCAACCTGACAGCCCCATTTATGGCAAAGAGAAAAAAAAAATATATAGATATTGTAAACAACATAAAACATAGTATACAATGTATAACATACTGTGTAACATAAAATGTTCAGCAATTGGAAAAACTTATGCGTATAACTTTTCACAACACTTATCTCACTTATCGTCTGGTATGTTTCTCTCTTGCCTGTAGCTCGTCAAGAAAACGTCGTGGGAAATGAACAATTCTGCCACTGCGGGACGACTTTTGTTGCTGATGCTCGGCAAGGGTTGTTGGAGGTATCTTTGTTGTGCTCGTCTTTGGTTGTAATTTTTTCGTGCCCGTACCCTCACTGAACGTGTCACTATGATCTAATCCAGTTACCATTAAATGTGCAGGTTTGAGTCTATCCACAGATATGTTGGTGTCCTTGTTTTTAATTCTAAGGGTGAAATATTTATCTTGTCGAACGATTACCTCAAATGGCCCTTCATATGGTGGTTCCAAAGACTTTTTGACACGATCTACTCGTAAAAATACGTGTGAGCACGATTCCAAAGCCTTATGCCTGAACAGTGATTTGTTGCAAGCTTTACGTGTATCCATTGGTCTTAATTGTGCCATATATTGTTGAAGATCAGACACAAAATTGTCTGTATTCACAGGAAGTGACGATGGATCAAAAAATTCTCCTGGGATTCTTATCGTAGTCCCATAAACCATTTCTGCGATGGAATGTTTCGAACCATCCCTTAATGCTGTACGCATTCCTAACAAGACTGTAGGTAAACTATCTGTCCATGTCGGATTATTCTGAGCCCTAATTGCGGCTTTTAAAGTCCTGTGTAAGCGCTCCACCTTACCGTTCGATTGCGGATGATAAGGTGTCGTATGCTGTATTTTTGCTCCACATAACGAAGCTAAATTGGTAAAAAGTTCACTAACAAACTGTCGGCCTTGGTCAGTTACTATGGAAGCTGGCGCTCCAAACCTTGCGATCCAATTACTATAAAATAATTTTGCAATTGTTTCTGCAGTATTATTAGCCATAGGAATTACTTCCATCCAACTCGTAAATCGGTCGATACAGGTCATGCAGTAAATATTTCCTTGTGAGGGTGGCAATGGCCCAATGACGTCCACATGAACGACACTAAATCGTCCATCCGGTGGTTCGAACGTCCCTATTTCTGACCTTGTATGGCGTGACACTTTGTTGCGTTGACAACTCAAGCAACTTTGAGTCCATTTTCTAATATCATTTTTGATGGCTGGCCATATGAATTTTGACGTTATTTGTTTCACTGTTGTTTTGACTCCTGGATGTGCCAAATTATGGATTTGCTTAAATATTTCGTAGCGAAACGCTTCTGGGATGTAGGGTCGGATATTGTTCGTAGCTACATCGCACCAGAGAGGCTTTTTTGACATTATGTTGCATTGTTTCATATTTAAACTGGAGTCTTGTAATAATGTTGGTAATTCCTGATCATTTTCTTGATTGCGAGCAATTTCTTCATAGTCAATTACTGAAACTTCTTCAAGTCTTGAAAACGTGTCGGCCACTATGTTAGCTTTTCCACTAATATGTCGAATGTCGGTTGTAAACTGCGAAATATATTGTAAGTGGCGTACTTGACGTGGCGATGCTTTATCATTTTTCTGGAAGAATGCATATGTAATAGGCTTATGATCGGTAAATATTGTAAATGTTTGTGCCTCCAGTAGATGCTTAAATTGTTTAATTGCCAAATAAATTGCTAATAATTCCTTGTCGTAAGCACTATAGGCTTTTTGAGCATCATTTAATTTTTTGGAATAAAAAGCGATAGGTTTCCATCCGGATTGTTCGTGCTGCTGTAATACAGCTCCCACTGCTATATCAGACGCATCAGTAAAAACCGCCAGCGGAAATCGTGAATCTGGAAAAGTTAGGAGTGTAGCATCTACTAAATCATCTTTACAGCGTTCAAATTGTTGTATAGCCTCCTCAGTCCAGACTATTTTAGTTTTATCATTTTTCTTGGAACCTTTTAAGTAGTCATGAAGGATAGCCTGAGTTTCCGCTGCATTTCTTATATATCGTCTATAAAAGTTAATGACACCTAGAAATGCACGAAGTTGTTGTACTGTCTCTGGTAATTTAAAATCTCTGATTGCCTTTACCTTCTCAGGTACTGGTCTGGAACCATCTTGCGTGATCAAGTAGCCCAAAAATTGTAATTCTTCAACACCTAACTCTGATTTTGAAGCATTAATGCGGAGACCAAAACGTTGTAGTCGTTCAAAAATAAGACGAAGATGTTCACAGTGTTCTTCTTCCGTAGCTGAAGCGACCAGGATGTCATCCATGAACGGAAAAACAAAATCCAAACCATGAAACACTGTGTTAATAAATCGTTGGAAGGTGGAAGGGGCATTCCTGAGACCAAAACTCATAACGTTGAATTCGTATAAACCAAAAGGTGTAATTATAGCCGTTTTGCTTTTGTCTTCCTCTGCTATCGGAATTTGGTAGTATGCTTTATGTAAATCTATTTTAGAAAAAATAGTAGCTCCATTTAATATGTGATGGAAGTCTTCTATGCGAGGTATAGGATATCTATCTGGTACGGTCTTGGCATTTAATAAGCGATAATCACCACAAGGACGGATAGATCCATCTTTTTTATCAACTACATGTAACGGACTTGCCCATTCTGAACTCGATGGTCGGATAATATTTTGATCCAACATAAATTGAAATTCCCGTTTGGCCTGTTGTAATCGTTTAGGAGCGAGAGGTCTTGCCTTACAATGCACTGGAGATCCTGTGGTGGTGATATAGTGTTGAATATTATGTTTCGTGTGATTGGGCGAAAATGATGGCTTCGTTAATTCAGGGTATAAGGTGAACAGATGTGCAAACTTTGCTTGAGACTTATTTATTGTGCTAATGACTTCGTTTCCTGATACAGCCAGTACACTACCTGAAGTGCTAAGTTTAGTGACTGCATCAATTAATCTATGTTTATGTAAGTCAATCAATAAGTTAAAATGATTCAAGAAATCTGCACCAATTATCCCTCGAGTTATGTCAGCTTTTATAAATAACCACCTAAATTCACGACGAAGTCCTAGATCCAGTGTCAGTAATGTGACGCGGTAGGTAGGTATGGACGTGCCGTTTGCAGCATATAATTTAAAGTTAGAAGATGTAATTTTATCTGTAGCCTTGGCTGGAATTAAAGAAATATCGGCTCCACTGTCAATAAGAAATCGCCCACCCGTTTTTTTGTCATTAACAAATAAGCGGAAATTTCGACGATTTTCAATATTATCTGCAATAGAGCTCGTCGCAATCTCTACTGCAGGTTGGAGTTTTCCTGACTTTTCCAGGCGCATGGTTGACGACATTTATCAGGGTAGCATTTTTTTCCAAACTGGAAATGAAAAAAACAATATTTACCCTGTGGGTCAAATCGTTTTCTGGGTTTGCTAGTACCACGGTTGCGACTGTGGTCTCGGTGGTGAGAACGAGACCGACCGGAGATTTCATTTATTTGTAACTCGAGGCTTGAAATTTTAGTTAACAATTCTTGAATTAGAGCATCTTGACTGGGTCTACTATCAGCACTACATATGTCTCTATGTGGGTTCATTTCCACAATTTTGTCAGCTATAATGGCTATTTTGTCTAAAGTTTCCTCACTAACAATGAGAACATTCTTTATAGAATCTGGGAGTTTTTCTAACCAGAGTGTTTTTAAAACTGTGTCAGAAATATCAGTACCAGCCAGGTTCCGCATTTTTCTCAATAATTGACTAGGCCTCATATCTCCGAGATCTAATCCCGTAATTAATTTCTTAATCTTACATTGTTCACTTTCTTTAAAAATATTAAGAAGTGTTTCCTTAGCTCTAGTATATTTATTTGTAGCAGTCCCTTGAATGATATCCCAAATGTTTTCTATATACTTCGGATCCATTTGTGATACCACATAATTAAATTTTGTTTCCTCCGATGTAATTTTATTAATATTAAATTGTGCTTCAATTTGGTAAAACCATATTTCAGGTTTTTGTT
Source organism: Aradus depressus (assembly GCA_963662175.1). Lineage (NCBI taxonomy): Eukaryota > Metazoa > Arthropoda > Insecta > Hemiptera > Aradidae > Aradus > Aradus depressus. The sequence continues at coordinate 42,540,408 of OY759214.1, forward strand.
GCCAAAAAGGGGGAATTTTAATGCTAACCTTACTTGCTTCGAGGTTGTGGCTCGCTTCGGCCATGTTAGGAAAATGTGCTTCTGCACCGGTCCCACTTTCACTTGTAGACATTTTACACTACTTACTTGAAATATCACTATAAATAATGTTGAACAGTTCAATACGGGGTCACCAATTGTTGGGGTCACCAATTGTTGGGGGCTTAATTCTAATAATATTAATACCCAACACATTTATTTGGGGACATCAACTTTAATCGAAACAAGCTTGTACAAAGGTTTCTTGAGGACTGGCTTGGATGCACCTGTCGGCCGTAAATGGAAGCTGTATGGTGAGTTCCTAAATCCATGTTGGATCCTCCGATACATAGGTCGCTACATGTCTTAGGATAAATTATAAATAAGATACATAAACAGGTATTAACTCTTAGAGTCTGTTTACACATGGACTAGAATTAACAATAGTACGAATAAATAAATACGTAAAATATGAGTACAAAACTAATAATATTAATGAATACAGCATTTAATTAAAATTAATATAATAATTGTTTACAACTTTTCCTGGAGTGTCCTTTTCACGAAGAAAACTTATAAATTAAGATATCTTCATTTATTTTTGTTAATTTAAGGAAAGAAAAAAATACGATATTTTAATTTATATCTATATTTTCTTAGAAAAAAATATACTTATCATCAATATGTATAAATATACTATGGCTAGTTGTCAATAACACAGTAAATTCTTGATTATAGTTTTAAAAATATTCGAATGAGTGAAACGTTAACCGATATATAAAAAATAAATATATTTGGGAAACCGTATGATTACGCATCGCGCCATTACGGATCCAGATGATAAAATGCAAAATAAAAAGTGGATATATAACGAAAATTTAATTGAGAGATTGATGTATGATACAAAATACATTATAACTAGCCAGGTCAGGAGCTGACAGAGGACCTATAGGACCGGAACCCTTCTGCGGGATCTCTAAAAGCACCGCAAGGGCGGCAAAAAGGTTGGCTGACCAGGAAACACATCCAGTTCTGGAGAGGGATCCCACAGCAAAGACATTCAAATCTCTTTGTTGCGTTACCCTCAGAGAAAAGAAACCGAGAGTTTCTCAATATGAGCAGAATGTATCTTAGAACTATGACAGGACGCTGTCATATGAACAAACACCTACAGAATACGGGCATCGCTAGAAGCCCTCTGCAGGAAATGTGACGAGGAAAATGAGACTCCGGTTCATAACGGAACCGAAGCAAGTAATGGAGGGAACCTGAAGGGGGAAGATCTCAGGGAAAAGATGAACTTTCAGTGAAAACTTAACATTAAATTTTCAACCGATAACTTTCCTATTCTTTGTATAGCTCGGGACGTAACAAATGTGCGAGTATGACTTACACAATCTTCTGTTTTTCTACAGCATCCTCCAACTTCTTGTAGTAAGTGTTGACCCGTATTCTCTCTGTCTGGGTCATATTCCCGATCATACTGTTCACATCTTCGTCTGCCTTTGTGTCCACCTCCGCCGTCTTCTCTTCTCCTTCCTGTTCAATAAAGGCGATCATCCTTTGAACCTAACGAATAAAAATACAGCTTTGATCAATACAATACATTACTTGAGAAATATTTATTTATATATTTTTATAATTGTTATTGATATTTAATTTTATTTCTCTTTTCTATATTTCGCACGCTGTGACCTGAGGAAGGGACGTAAGAACGTCCCGAAATGTAGTCGTAAAAAAAAACACTTCCGGAAAAATTATAAAAATTATTATATTAATTTAAATTAAATTAAAAATGTATTACTGTATTTATTAATATTATTTTTGTACTCATATTTTCAAATATTCATTTCATTTTATTTTTTAGTAGTATTGTTAATCCTAATCCATATGTGTCAGATTATAAGTGTTAATATCTGTTTATGTATCTAATTTATAAGCTATCTTAGTGTATACATTCTTATGACGTATCCTGTTGCCATATTATGTTTTAACGGAAATAAATATTATTAAATAGGGCAATGCAGGTAAAATATTGCCCCTGGCAAAAGCAACGAAAAATCATTTGTCATCTACCTCTCCCTCGCGTGCACATACATCATACGTTAAAGTACCTTAAATTATGGTTTAGCATAAATTTAAATGGAGAAGTTATAACTCCTGAGTGCGCCGGTAGCTTAGTGGTATTCGTGGTTGCATACTGAGCTCAAGATTGCGGATTAAAGACTTCTACTCTAGGTGAGTAAAAAATTTAGGGTAGGCAAAATTTATAACTCCCATAGTAGAGTCGGGCTCATGCTCACCAGGGTGACGAAAGAGCGATCTGGTAGTAGGCGATATGATCTTGTTGTTAAAGCCCGGGCATGACTCATAATAACTAATAAACTTCTGTTCGAAATTAACGCATCACTTCTAAAAACTATGTACATCCCCTTAATAAATTAGTATAATTTATGTATTTACGTGTATGTTTATCGGGTTTTTAAGGCTATATAGATATTTTTCACAACACAAATAAATCAGAAATGAATTAATGAATATTAGTTGGGGAACTACGATCAATGTACTTCCCCATCGCAAATTAATTATTTAAGTGTTCGCTCATTCTCTGAACCCAATTTACCGATAGGAATCTTATTCCATTGTCAGGGATTCACCGATAATTTAAAAAAAATTAAATATCTATATAATTAAAGAACTCACAATGATAAAAAACATACAGTAATTCCTTATGATCTAATAGAATAAATAAAATGAAACGTTACCTGTTTGTTAAAATCCATATCGCCTAATTTACACTATTATATAGCGTCCACACTATAGTAGTTGTTTTACAGGGCAGGTGATATAATTGAAGAATAACATATGATCATTCGGAGCGTAATGTTTGAAAAATTGTGGTATACATATATATTTCTTATTAATTATTTGTAAAAAAAAAGTTTTTGCATACTGAGCTCAAGAAGACGGGTTCGAAACCCGGCCGAAGCTCTTAGGTTTTTTATTTGGGAGATTAGAAAACCTTATGCACGCCGTCTTTCGGATGGGACGTTCGATAGTCCCGAGCTTGTACCTAGTCAGGTACTCGTTAAAGACCCCTATCCTAGGTAAATAAACCTAGGTAGGCAAAATATAGGACTCCTATAGTAGAGTCGGGCTCATGTCCACCTAAGTGACGAAAGAGCGTAATCACCCATCACGATAATTTTTTAGGTGTATCCAAAACTCGTTTGGACAGTCCCAACGACACCTATCATTTTTTAACGAACCTAATAACTGACGTGCAGGACTTTCTTATAGCAACCACTTTTTTACAGATCACTCTTCTTCCACTTCACCCTCTCAAATTAATTTGTTACTAGTATTACTGGTTATATGGAAGTAATGTTCTGACGTCAGCTGTTTTCTTTCAGTGATTTTCAGACGACACGGCTAAAGGAACCAGACTAGTGGGGTTGTAAGCAAAAAACGTAATCATCACCTATGTAACGAATGCATCAACAACGAAATTTAGTAGATGATTTAGAAATCTCTGAGATAGACACCAACTGAATTTCAAGCAAATCGGTAAATTGATTCCAGAGGTAGAGAGAAAACTTCATTATGAGAGAAACAAATCATAATTTGCTAATATGCATGTTTATTGTGAAATTAAAATTATTTCATAATTTGATCCTTAACTCATGGGCATCAGTCTAAGATCAAATTTCCAAAGAGGAAGCACGCAAAACTGGATGGCGGGTGATTGAAAACCGAGTAGTGGAGGGTTGCAAAGCGGATTACAAGCCACCCCTATTATTGTTTTGGAGGGGGAGCTCTCATGAGATCACTCAACAAGTCTCCATATCTATGACTAATTCCAAGAGGGTGGATGGGTGACGTCAGGGATCACTCACATTGAGTCATTTGCCCAGACTGACTCAGGCCAAGGGTTATTAGTTAATGTGTAAACACAAAAGGGGATGTTTTTCTTCTTTTTTTTAATCCGAGGCCCCACCGCAGGAGGGCGTGTTCCCCCTATTATCCTCTTCTAGTTCTTTGTACAGCCACCCAACCACCCTCTGCTGAAGGGGATGATAGAAAATCCTCAGCCCGTTGGATCAAATGGAGCAGGGAGTCTTCAAAGAAAGAACCGCCATTATTTAAACATTACTCAGAAAGACTACCTCAGATCACTCCCTCCACACTCTATTGCAGTGACTTTAACCTTAAAATAGAATATGTATGTATATACATATATATGTACGTATATTTACATCTGCAGTACACTGTGGAAGGAATGATCTGTGATAGCCTTTCTGAGTAATCTTTAAATAATATATATACATAATTCCGTCCGGATGGGACGTTAAGCGATGGTCTCAAGCCTGTTCGATGTCAGGTACTCATTAAATACCGCTGCCTTAGGTGAATAAAAATGTAGGGTAGACAAAATAGGACTCCCATAGTAGAGTCGGGCTTATGTCCACCAGATCGACAAAAGAGCGCTCTGGTAGTAGGCGATATGACCTCGTAGTTAAAGACCGGGCATGAGTCATAATAATTAACTTTATATATATATATATTTTAATTTATTTATTTTGAATATTTATAATCGGTAGTACAACCATAAGTAAATTTGAGGTGAAACAAAAAAAAAAAGTCGTCGGTGAATCACCAGAAATGTACTTCTCCAGAACGAATTAATCAATTAACTTTTCGCTCCCCCTCCAAAACCAATCGACGGTTGCGCTAATATTGACTTACATGGAAGCTCCTAAATCCTCATACTATATTTTGTGTCGATAAATTCATTACATCAGGCAGTTAATAAGGTTTTTGAATTGGTTATTGGTCCTATAAGCGCTTTTTTGGCAAAACATGGGATACATTCAGTCCAAAAATGGTATAATGGATGTACACAACAGTGGTAAGACCCATAGTCACTGGGGCCATGAGCACCACCCCAACAGCAGCGAACGGTAAGGACCCCAGCGGAGGTAAGAAGAGGAGCCTGTAGGCTAAAAACAAATACCGGGCATTCGGTAATATTCTGGAACATTTTGGAGAACCCATTAAATACGGACAGACAAAAGTACACCAGTATTCGCTGCCCGGGCGCCATTTTCATGTTCCGCCGGGCCTGCTTATAGGCTACTTTACGCTCAAAAGTAGTTTTCCAATTTTTTTTTGCTTACTTTAGTGTTATTATTTATGTAAAATATTGTTTATATCAAGTTATGGGAATTCCATTAACTAAAAGTAATTTGAAAGGTTGACTCCGCCCATGGCTATCTGAAGCGGACCTACCAGACCTAAGGCAGACTCCCGTTGAAATGTGTCCACGTACGCCCTTGTTTGAAGCATGCCCATCCTTAGGTAACCTCTCACAATTCATCATAGCTACACCCTTAATATTTCCTATCTATCCAATCATTTGTTTTCCCAATTCATTTTTCCCTTGGTCTACATATCCTCCATTTTTGAGATGAAAAATACTGACATTAAACTCTCGTTAATAGTGTCGTAGACGATCTTCCCCAAAAAATGTCAATATTATTTTTAAAAAAATTTCTTGCTAAAATTATTTTTTTAATGATATTGAGTAAAATTACAAATGTTAATATATTTAGGGGCTTGCTTAGGGTAGCAGAAATGCTCCTGTCTTAGATCACTTACCGACTATTCCTGTTGCTAATGAGAAATAAAAATCAGTTAAAAAGAGTAATTATTGTAATACAAATAAAATAATAAATTACTTACTTGAAATGATCCTGACAAGCAAAGAAGTTGTGAGGGGATATCTCTTCTAGCAATATTGAACCTAATTTTATGCTCCCCCACCAAAACCAGTCGACCGTTTGAGCTAATATTCAACAGATGTACATAGGGGCTCCCAAATCCTCATACATGTCGGTATATTCATTACATCGATAGTTATTGGCGTTTTTGATTTGAAAATTATCAAGTTCTCATGGGGTTTTGAATCCACATATGAATTTGTGTCAATACATTCATTACAGCAGTTATTAGTTTTTTTTCAACTTAAGTCTCCCCTCACTTCCCTTTAGGCGATTTGGTTGAAAATTGATAGTTGTTGTCCTTTCGTGTCGATACATTCATTCTATAGACAATTTTATGTTAAGCCTCCCCTCTTCCCTTTGACCGATTCCGCTAAAAAAACAAACAAGGTCGTTAGAGGGTTCTGAATTCACATATATTTCGTGTCGATATACATTCATCCCATGAGGAGATATCGTGTAATTTTTTTCTTTTTTTAGATCTAGATTGGAAAATATGAAATTCCGTTGAAAACTCCGCATCGAATTTTAGATTGATTATAAACTTCCGTTATATTTCGTACAGATGGAGAAGTAATATGGTGAGTTTCCCAAGGCAGTTTTTCAATGAGTCGCTAAATAGAGATTTAGAAGGCAGCTGCATTTATAAATAACGGTATTCCATCACATTCCAATTGAAAGTTCGGGGGAGCAAAGCAACCCTCGGGAGCCATGGTGGCTGTGTGGGCTAGAGCGTAGGGCTTTGGTCGCATGGTCTCACCTTGGTTTGCGGGTTCGAATCCCGCCCGGGAGTGAGTTTTATTTCGTAGATAAAACTTCCTCCAGGGGCCATGGATGTCGTAAATAATTAGGTAAAACACCACTAATAAGAGTCATGGCTAATATGCATCGTACATAAGGCCAAAAAAAAAAAAAAAAAAAAAAAGCACCCCTCATATTTTAGGGGAAGTTTGTTCAAAGGAGAAATGAGTTGTGAAGAGTAAAATTCATATCAGCTCTTCCCAAAACTGATATATATATATTCTGCAATCTTATTATATTATTGACAACTTTATATTAGAAAATGTTATGTAAACGTATGTTCCCTAGGGGGCAAGATATCAGACTGATAATCCCCTGTAACTTGAACATTGTATAAGTATAAGCGTGTTGTGTGACCTAGCAAACTTAAGCCCAAACCGCTACACTTTTTTTAAATATATTTTTGTGGAATTAGGCAATATAGTTGACTCATTGCGATGTCATTTCGCCTACTACCAGAGCTCTCTTTCATCGCTTTGGGGGACATGAGCCCAACCATACTTGAGTCCTAAATAATGCCTTCCCAAGTTTAGTTACCAGGTCTTCAGAGTATCTGACATGATACAAGCTCGAAACCATCACTGAAGGACGGCATGCAAATTCTATTTTTATTTATGATGTATATTTGGCTGTACATTACACTCTTTCTTTTCCTACTTTCTGAAGTTCGCTCTCCCAACCAAAATAGAAATGTCATGATGATGGCTCATAGCACATAAGGCCCTGCCCATAGACTATTAGTCAATATTACCAAACATTATGTTTCATTTAACGATTGCAATGTGCATTCTACGAGGGAATCAGACAAGATCCCCATCAGTTTAGTCAAATGCCACATCCTCCGTTCCAGACTTGCGAGACACAAGGACAACCTCTCCGCGAGCCGGAGGTATTTGTCTTTATCAGATTTTTTTATATTATCTTTTTCAATTCTCAGGAGTTACGACAAAATTTCATTCGTTAACCAGGCACTTCTGCCATGGATTTGTCTGTTCATATTAGAGGTAGATTACAAGCAAAAAGAGTAAGTCAGGAATTAGAAACAGAAAATAAATGAATAGAGTATTGTTTCTTAAGAATTTTTTTTTTTTTTTTTCTTTAAAGAAATTAATCTAGGAATGTTTTCATGTTAGGGGTGAAAACTATCGACCGCATTGGTAAAAATTTTTATTTTCTTTTTCAAACTGTAATAAAAGTAAAACCAGAATTATAAATAACAAAAAATATCAAACACAATAATTATCGAGAGAAATACACAATAAATGTTTTATTAATATCAATAGTTCTCACCTCCAATTTACACAATAATTGTACACCAGTTAACAAATAAACAAAGAGTAAATTACATGAAAATATGGCAGTTTCCAAAAAAAAAGAAAAAAAAAAAAAAGGAAAAAGAAAAAAAACTAATATTTATTGCAACTTTAAACAAATAGACAGATAGCGTATATTTGAGCTGAAAAAAATAAAATAATAATAATTTTATTTATATATATATCTTTTCATAACGGCATTGGAATTATTTTCAAGAATGTACAAATACGATACAATCAAAATCAATTTACATGTTCCACTTAATAATTAGATACACAATGAAAAAACGACGTCAACAGCTATCTGTTACCTGTTGATTATAATGATATACAAGAAAAATTAAACTCGAAATAAAATAATACAAACTTTCTAAAAAAATGAAGCCATGTTCAGCTGTACAGTTCAAAGAATAGTCCTAGAAAACAATTCTTGTATTATTATTTTTTTTATATATTTATATATATATAATTTTTTTTTTCTTTTTAAACGACAAGGAAACCAAGTTTCTAAACAGTTGGCACTCGCCGGATAATCGGGATCGAAAAATCCTGTTTACACAACAACCGCAGTTGTATAACAAAAATCCCCACAATGTGATCAGGATAAACTTTTTTTTTTATATAAATTAAATACAGTTTTTCCATAATTTTGTTCCTTACAATAAGGTATATAATTAATGTATGTATATTCGAATGTGAAGCACAACAGTTTATTAATACACTTGATAGCACATATATATATTTTTTGTTTAATAAATTCTCTTGTATGACACTTATTTAAAAGTTCACTGACAGCACTTCAAACATCACTCATTTTACAACTAATAATAATAATAATAATTATAACTCATTACATAAAACATTTCTTAATAAAATATTACTGGAAGGGTCATTTTCATTAAACCTGTAAGTAATAAAAAGGTCTGAAAACTACACAATGCAAAACTGTTGCATATAATACCTTCAAGAAATAATAGTCAATCAATCACCTGATTTCAGACATATTAAGGAGCCAATATGCTCAAGTGTATACGTAGACGTAAGCAGAATAACACGAATTAAGCTCCCTTGGCTTAAAACATATCAGACTTTCATGCGACTTAAAGAATTGTATATTCATGGTTATTTATACACATATTTTTTTCGTTTTTAGAATTTTCCATGAGTATAGGTGAATGTTTGCATTCATTTGTATTTTTTAGTCATATTTGAAATGAATAGTAAGTTGTTTAGCTCCGTCTTGGGCTCAATATGTCCAAAAAGAGGAACTCAATAAATAAACCGTCACAGAAAAAAGAAAAGAAGATTACAATTATATATAAAAAAAAAACAACAACAAATAATAATAACCAATATAAAGGATATTGGCTGTCTGAGAAGCACTAACCCCAGAACTTGCCCAGAGCACACAAAAGGAAACCCTTGAAGTGTTGTTTTTGTTGATAATCGCCCTCTTGATCAAGGTGGCACTGAACAAGTTGTGTAGTGTTGGTGTATGGGGTGACCTTCGCTCAGGTTACTGTTCCGAGTTGGTCACTGGTTCTTCTTTCATGTCCGGTTTGTTACTGTTAGCGTTGGAGATCTCTTGTACTTTGTCGTTTTCACTCTTCACCTCAACCTCCAGTTTAACGACGCTGTTACCTAGAAGGAACAATAACAATAAGTAACAATATCTCTTAAAAAAAGTATAAATGGTGCTGATTGTTGAAAAAAAAAAAAAAAAAAAAAAAAACCCAAGAGAAACTTAACGCTTTTAAAGACGTTCTGGGATCCATACGCAAAGCTTCGACACATGTTAATTCCATACAGTGGAAATGGATTTGGAGAAACTATCCTCCCGCCAATATGGCTGAAAAATTAATAGGTGTCATACTTATGAATCCATATGAAACTTCGTGTCGATATATTCATCCTATCGGAAAACACGTAATTCCTATGTCAATATAGAATTTTTGAGCGATTAAAACTAACGAAATACAACGAAACGCTGAAGAAATTATAAAAACTCTGATTACGTAAAGTAGTATTACTACAAAGATAAATAAAATAAAATTATAAAACGGGATCTAAGTATTTTTTTTTTAAATTTAGATATTGTAGCCGGGGCTTGATTAGTAGCCCGGGCTACTAATGAGTCACTTACGGTAATAAAATCTTCATTGAGAAAATCAAGATGAGTACAGAGGCCATTCATGGTCCACTTCAGCGGGGCCCACTCCACGCTGGAAGGCACAAAGTGTTAGGGTGCGATCATACTGGAGAGGTTTCGAGGAGCTAAGAGGGAACAGGACACACCAATCCTCGAAGCCCTGCACCTCTACACCTCTCCCAAGGGATCATATCAAGGTTTTTGGGGATTTGGTTGTCAAGTGATCCCTTTCCTCCGAAATCACCTCCACTATGTTCGTACCCAAGGTTGTGGTTACAGAGGAAGCGTATGTCACTAAGACCCAAGTTGTCATCGCTAAAATTAACTGCGATCGGATATATTTGTTTGAATTTTGAATAAAAAACTGTGACTATGGGCCTAGTTTGTAGAAGGCGAAGATGTTATGTATCAACCCAGAGAAGAAAACGTACCGTTAAACCTTTATCATCTTTCCAGTACTCCTACGGACGAAATGTGACAAAAGTGAAGAAGGAAAAGGGAAAACAGGAATGAGTGACATTCGATCTAAATAATCCCTTCGTGCAAAAATAGACTGCACCCCAGAAGCTGAGACCACTAACATCCCAAGCGACATCGCCCAAATCACATACCATTGCTCTATATCGCGCGTATATGGACTCAAGTTTCCACTGTAATCACAGCCTTAGAAGCGAAAATTTGTTTTAGCCAACCACATTTCATTGAAGGATAAAAAAAATATTCATGGAGTAACTCTACCACCGGTTATCCCACTCCATTACTATCAATCGTATTTTACTAAAATAATTGTCAATAGTTAGTTTATTATGACTCATGCCCGGGCTTTTAACTATGAAGTCATATCGCCAACTACCAGAGTGCTTTTTCATCGCTCTGGTGGACATGAGCCCGACTCTATGGGAGTCCTAAAATATTGCCTATACTAAATTTTTATTCACCTCGGGTAGGGGTCTTTATCGAGGCTCGGAAGCTTCGCTTAACGTCCCATCCAAAGGACGGCGTGATCAAGGTATTTTTTTCACCTCCCAGATAAAAAACCCAAGAGCCTCGGCCGGTTTCCGAACCCGCGGACCATGAGCTCAGAAAGCTATCACGCTACCGGCGTCCTTGTGTCTGTTCATCCCTCACGAGAAAATAGGTGAACATTGTCAACCATGGCTCCTCTTCACGAATAACATTTAAGATGACTTGATCCAATGTGAAAAAAAGTTACAGAATCAATTTAAAAAAAAATGTTTTAGCTAAGGTTAGAAATAACGAAGATAAATAACGTTTTCAAGAAGCGAAGGAGGCAATAGGGAATCAAAAGTTGGGGTCGAGATGAGGAGACCCTCTGTCCCACTTCAACGTTAGCTGTATCAGTCCTTCCTATCAGCTCTTTCCAAAGTATTCAGAAATCAACGTTTTGCATTTTTATTTATCTCTATCCTCTATTTTAAGGTAGCTGGTCTTTTTTTTCTCTTTTAGTATACATTTATACTCTTTATGTATATATTTCTGAATGGCAGTAATACACTATTCTCTGTTAAGAGAACACACGATGGAGGGGGTAGCCGAACATCCCTCCATGTGCCTTCCAAGCCCACTTACTTTGTTGTTGGTAGTACTGATTGGGTGCCATCTTGAGGTGTGGCTGTCCCTGGTGCTGACGTGGCTGCTGTTGCACCTTGTTGTGTTGTCTCTGCTGTTGCAGCACATTTACCTGCTGCTGCTGTTGTTGTTGTTGATAGCCTGCGACAGGTCTTTGTATTGGGGTGGGGTACCTAGAGACCCCATTGTTGCCAAGTCCATGACTGTTGCCGTTGGCGCTCCGAACTCCACCGGGGGGCATCCCTCCTCCTCCTCGCTGTTGCTGCTGGTTACCCCCTCCTTGACTCTGCATCACCTAAAAAGTCAATTAGGTTTAGACAAAATTATCAACAAACAATAATAATAACGCTACGGAAAACTTAAGGAAGTCCCTTTGTTCTACATGAAATCTCCCAATTTCAATCTCAATAACCTTCAAAAATGTATTGGTTCTTTTGTTTTGTATACAGAAAGAAAGAACGGCGCTCAACTGCTTGGTTATCAACGTCATCTCTAGCAAAAATAAAAATAAAAAATAATTTAAAACCTAAACAGCTTAGTTGTTGATATGGCAGCTATTACATAGTCAAGGCATTCTTTTAATAAGTTTCTCCAATTTTTCTTTCATTCATCCTGTAAAATTCTCCAGAGATCCTGTTTGTTAGTTAGGGCTAACCTTCTCACATTCCTATCCAACTCATCCCATAAAAGCTTGATTGGGTAAAAGACGGGAGACTGTGGTGGCCAAATCATTATGTTTATTTTTTCCTGTTGAACCGGATGTTCAAGAAAGCTCTTGCATAGCTTAGAAGAATGATTTGGATCATTGTCTTGCATGAACACGAACATTTCTCCAATTATTCTTTCACCAGAAGGAATTGCATTCTCCTCCAGGATTTTATATATATATATATATATATATATTTTATGATTCCTTCAATTTCATTTTTATGTTTGTTTAAATTATATTATATCAACATCTTATTATTATATCCCAACTCAAAATATATATAATTCAAGAGTACATATCTTAATGGCAACACAGAAGGTCTTTAAGCGCTAGATCAGATTTTCATACAATTTCACAGGTACCATCCTTATAACCCCGGTTACAGTTACAATTACATGAACGCTGGGTAACTAACCTTACTTGTAATATTCTAAAATTATATACATACTAGACTATTACACATCATTCTTTATCTATTAAGACTATGAATGGAAAACTGAAACTGGAAACAAAACATGAGACGAGACGGAGCGATACCTATAGTGTTGCCAAAAGGTTTTAAAAAACAAAAATCCCTACACGATGAATAAAGGATTGCATTTTTAGAAGAGATTCCCCCCTATTAACAATACCGGCTTGAGGGTTTGACGTATTTGAGGTACTACAAAATTAATTATTTCCTGATATTTTTTATACTTCCCGGTCCTGGACACCCTATTTAATATATTAAAATATATATTTAAAATTTTGAGGTGATTTTATAAATATATATATTTTGAGGTGAAGTGTGAAGCCATGAGTACATACCAGGTTGGACTGGTGAGGGGGGTGGTGGGGGTGGGTCTGATATGGTGTGAACTTGTGGTGAGGTTGTGTGGGTGAGGGCTGTTGAGGAGGCGGCTGTTGTTGTTGCTGTTTCCCGCCCCCGCCACCCCTAGACTTGGGCGAACCAATCTGACCCCCACCACCTGCAATACACACAAAACACAATCAAATAATAATAATAATAATGCTATATAAAGAAAATGTCAAGAAATGAAGAAACAATGAAACATTATGTTACGGTAAATGTGAGTAGAGCAGCTCTAATGTGCACTGGTAGCTCAGAGCTAGGGTGCTTGCTTACTTCTAGATCGATGTGCGATGTCAGGTACTCGTTAAGGACCCCTAACCCTAGGCGAATAAACCTAAATCTATGAATCTGGCTCAGATCCACCAGAATGACGAAAGAGCGCTCTAGTAGATACGTACGATATGACTTCGTAATTAAAGCCCGGGCATGAGTTATCATTATTAACTAACATCTAATCATTAATAACCTTATCCTCTTCTCGTTCAATTAATACAATAGATTTACTTTTAAACAGTAAGAGAAATTACTATTATAACATACATTGAAGAAATAATGTTAATAGCTTGGCTAAGACCCTCATAGAATATTTAATTTTCAACACATTTTTGATGAGACAACCAATTCAAAACAGAGGAAAAATATCTGGGCACAATTATATAAACTGTGACAGAAGTAAATAGTAGTAATATAGAAAGCTTATGTTCACACCAGAACCAAAACACACAAAAAGGAGAAAACATCGTCAGTGAATCACCAGCAATGTACTTCCCCAGTGCGAATCAATCAACTTACGTTTTTACTTTTCCTCTGCAACCAGTATAAGAAGATTTCATGTCGTTACATTCTTTACGTAGGCAGTTAATAGAGTTTTTAAGTTAACCCCCCTACTCCTCTTCGAGAGATTTTGATGAAAATTGAGAGGTGTCGTCCCTATTGGTTTTTGATTTCAAACATACAATTTCATGTAAATACATTAATTTAATCGGCAATTATTAAAGTTTTTTTTCTGTTAAGTGCCTAGCCCCGCCCCTCGAAAATGAAAATTAATTGGTGCCGTACTTAAGGGGTTGTGGATACCCATATAAAATTTCTTGTCGATAACTTCCCCTATACTTAGCTGGGGAAGTAAACTCATTAGCCAAACAGAGGATAAAGTCAAAGCAGTAATGTTAGAAATCGCAGTTTCGATAGAATTTTGACAAAAACTGACCTGTAGAAAAAACCGAATTAATCACATCCTGATTGGTGGATGGTGACTTAGCCGGATCTGAAGAGGGGTGCTGACCTGGCGCCACCTGCTGGCCGGACGGAGTACCTGCTGCTTTCAGATAGGCACCGCCAGCACCTACAGTCGGGGCCTGACCGCCCCGGAAATGACCACCCATCTAGAAGAAAAGGAAGGGCCAGGCTACACATGAGTCATCTAGTATCTTGGAGAGTAGCAGGAGTAACGGTCCGGGTGAGGAAGGTTGAAGGAGAGTAACGGTCCGGGTGAGGAAGCTTGAAGGAAGACAACAGGGAAGTGAAGGAAGAAAGGAAGGGCCAGGCTATACATGAGTCATCTGGTATCTTGGGGAGTAACGGTCCGGGTGAGGAAGGTTGAAGGAGAGTAACGGTCCGGGTGAGGAAGGTTGAAGGAGAGTAACGGTCCGGGTGAGGAAGCTTGAAGGAAGACAACAGGGAAGTGAAGGAAGAAAGGAAGGGCCAGGCTATACATGAGTCATCTGGTATCTTGGGGAGTAACAATCCGGCTGAGGAAGGTTGAAGGAGAGTAACAGGAGTAACAATCTGGGCGAGGAAGGTTGAAGAAAGACAACAGGGAAGTGAAGGCAGAAAGGAAGGGCCAGGCTATACATGAGTCATCTGGTACCTTGGGGAGTAACATTCCGGGCGAGGAAGGTTGAAGAAGAGTAACAGGAGTAACAATCCGGCTGAGGAAGGTTGAAGGAGAGTAACAGGAGTAACAATCCGGGTGAGGAAGGTTGAAGAAAGACAACAGCGAAGTGAAGGAAGGGCCAGAGGTTGAAGGAGAGTAACAGGAGGAACGGTCCGGGTGAGGAAGGTTGAAGAAAGACATGAGGGAAGTGAAGGAAGAAAGAAGAACACATTATTATTAGACTCCCCTAAAACTGTTAACCGTTAACTTACCGTGCTTTATCAGTTGTAATGACAACAAGTTGGTTACCCATGAAATCATCTCCCGTGATTCAGTTGATAATAAATATGAAACAAACATCAAAACGGTAACCTAATAATTGCATTTATAACCTGATGGGCTTGTCTTTCTGTGTTTAAAAATGGCCGAGGCACAACTACAGGCTATAAGCATGTAACAGGTTACAATTTGTCAAAAATAGATAACTCGAGGCATAATACTAATATAATATTGTATGTAAAGTATATGTAAATGGAATCACACCGATGAAACATGTCAGCTGGGGTGGGTTGGGGCTTGATGAACGGCAGCCAATACGAGACGTGCCCCAATCGCCACCTCTAGCCTGTTGCCTTAGAGACCCTACTTAATTTCCGTCTTAGTTTTTGAACAAACTGATTTTGATCTTCAAATTCTTCTTGTTACCTTGAAATGACCGAAAACGTATAATATTAGAGATGTTTTCGCCAGAGATCTTGTGGTAATTCATTGTAAATACTACTGAATAAAACACTTCGAACGAGTCAAAAAATTCCACTATATTTATATAAAAGACACAATATATTTCGCTGGATGCTCTAACCTGCGAAATATATTGTGTCTTTTATATAAATATAGTGGAATTGTTTTGACGCGTTCTAAGTGTTTTATTCAGTAGAAATTTACGTACAACATTGTAGCGGCCAGACCGCTAGTATTGTTGATTTTTAATAATTATTAAAAATAATATGTTGTTAGAAAAATATAGTTTGGTTTTGTATGGTGTGAAAACGCGTTGAGTTGGAAAATAAAAATATATATACGTTTCGCTACTTGAAGCCGCCTGTTTACTAATCTACATAATAAGGCCGGAACGTTACAATATGTATTAATAAGGAGAGGTCACCGGTAACTCAGATGTAGCGTGCTTGCCAACTGAGCTCATAACCCGGCAAAGGCCCTTGAGCATGCTGTCCTTCGAATGGGAGGTTAAGCGACAGTTCAGAGACAAAATTTAGAACTCCCACAGGACTGTCGGGCTCATGTTCATTAGAGTGACGAAAAAGCGTTCTGTAGGCGATATGAACTAGTTACAGCCCGGGCATGAGTCACAATAACTAACAGTATAATAAATAAAAAATGTTTACTTCGATTAATTGACTATTGAAGTAATGCTTAATGCCTGATTTCATTGGCTAGCTAAAAAACATATGGAGGAACCATTTATAACCTTTACTTTGTTACGACTAGTTTCGTTCTGCAATACCCTTCCATAGTTTAATAATGTTATTAGTTTAGTTCAATCTGAGATTGAGAGCAATAATGTGAGAGGAAGGATGGAAGAAGGAAGGAAGTGGAAGTCTTGTCAATACTACATCCCAAACAGCCCACCTCCCCAGCTGACTGTCATGTCTCCAATAGTAACAGTAACCAAAACTCACATCATGTTCGCCTTAGTTTCCGTCTCAAAGACTTTCCCTATGTCCTCATTCCAATCTGAACTGTAAATCTCTGTATCGATCTGTAATTTCTGTTTGTACTTGTGCTATGTGGTAAGTGAGCGACTAATATCCTGGGCTGTACAAATTGTGGTATGGCAATGAATAGGTTTCCCCCTCCCCCCCCCCCCCCCCATTAAATGCCTCTAATTCGGATTGATTCCCATTTAAATAAAGTCTGATTTTTATATTCAAGTAACATTTACTGTTTGGCGTCCAATAATAGATTCAAGTCGTTGGATAACTCATTTTTAACTCCCGACGCAAAAAGAGGGATGTTATAACTTTGAAGACTTTGTCTGTCTGTGGCATCGTAGCTCCAAGACGCTTGAACCGATTTCAAAGCGGTTTTTTTGTTTCAAAAGCTGATATTTGCGAAATGGTTTTTAGCCATGTTTGGTGGAAATCGGGTACGCCGTTTCCAAGATCTTCAGGTTTCATAAGAGCCTGTGTAGGGATCTCGACCTCTATTACAGCTAGAGACTTGGAGTTTGAGCTCAAATGTTTATCAGGCCAAGCCCACCCCTACCCCCCAAAAAAGCTTAGTTTTTTAATTTTATTTTAATTTAATGTTTTTATTTCTATATATGTGAAAATGCATATAAATGAAAATATAATATAGACACAATCTCACTTCACAGATTCATCAGTTATAGATTCAGTTCGATGTGAAAACAAAAGGAAAATAAATTGTATTAAGAAACTCTCTTTTTATGATACATTGAAAAAAAAACTAATGCCCCTCGACAATTTCATATTATCAGTAAATAATCATTTCTCCGCATATTTATAATTTCTTACAAATATCTAGAATATAGGATTACACAGGAAGAGGATAGGGTTACTGGGTTGAATGTTGGAACTTGAGTATATATATATATATATATATATATATATATATATATATATATATATATATATATATATATATATATATATATATATAGCACATATGCATTAAATATTTTGATATAATTATGTAACTGAACTTTACAATAAAGTAATAATAAAAAATAATTAGTTTACCTGTGAAGTGTATGAAGGAAGTCCTACAGGGGGGTTGGAGGAGGGCGGTTGGGGTGCGCTGCCTCCACCCGCAGAACCACCTCCAAAGCCCTGCATTCCAAAGGCATTGTGGAGAGTTGGCTGAGAGCCTGAATGTGTCCCTGCCAGAATGGAACTTCCAGGCTGGAACAGTCCTCCTGTCTGTCCACCTGAACACAACAAGTGATGTATTAGTATCGTTCAGGAGAGTATAAGGCGAGAGGAGAGGTTCATCTTATTTCGCTCATCTGTGTAACGTTTCTCACTGATGGAGACAAAGGTCAACACTTCCAACGCGCCAATTTATTAGTTATTGTCTTTTTCACATAGCAGTTATTAAATTGACGTCATACTTTTGATAATTAAATATTTTTTGCAAAGATATTCGAAACAATAAAAATAAAGAAAATATTTCTCAGTCCACGAAATAGTTGAGCTCTCCCTTCGGCCGATTCCGTTGAAATTTACTAGGTGCCGTCCTTCTGGCGTTTTGAATTTACACATGAAAATTCGTGACAATACATGTTAAGCCCCCCTCCCCCCTTTGAACGATTTAGCCGAGATTCACAATAGGTGTCTCCCTTATGGGGTTCTGGATACACCTAAATTTCATGTCGATACATTCATCTTATGGGCAGTTACCGGGTTCACAGACAGTTTTCCTTTACATAATTGAAAACAGTGGATCAGACAACGTAAAATTCGTGACAATACATGTTAAGCCCCCCTCCCCCCTTTGAACGATTTAGCCGAGATTCACAATAGGTGTCTCCCTTATGGGGTTCTGGATACACCTAAATTTCATGTCGATACATTCATCTTATGGGCAGTTACCGGGTTCACAGACAGTTTTCCTTTACATAATTGGAAACAGTGGATCAGACAACGTAAAATTCCGGTGAGACCTCAACATGGAATTTCTGACAGATTACATAATCGTTTTTCCTGACCTTTGAGCCATTTATGATACTTGCGCTTCAAAACGCAGTTGAACAAATTTTTTTTACCCTATAACATTGGGCGAGATTAATATTAATAGATACGGGGAGTGAACTCGTGGGGGAGTTTAGCACTATTCACTAACTCTGTATAATCAACTATACAGAGCTAATGAATTCGATGTCCGTCCATCCCTTTTTAGTAAAGTTTGGTTAAGGTATAAATAACGGGGTTGAGGTCTCACGTTAATGTTTTTTCCATGTGTTGTCGGTATGAGGAGAGAGTTAACTTGAATTTACAAGTGCCCCTGACAACACAAAAAGAACCATCTATAAATGGAGCTCAAGCCAACATTAGTATTATTAACCTGGAGAACCTGAGAAGTATGATGTGGGAGGCTGGATGGTGGGGACTACGCTGCTGCCTCCGTGCCTCCCTTGCACCATCTGGGAGTTCTGCAGGAAGCTCTGAGGCAGCAAGGATGCGTCGTACTGGATGTAGCCTAGCTGCACCTGGAGACAATTGTCAAATTTAGTTAACAATCACCCAATAGATAAACAATTCAAATGTAAAAAGAAGAAAAAAAAAAACAATGTTCTTTTTTAATAAGCAATATGTTATGTAGTTAAAATCTGTTCTCTCTCCATCTCCTGGGGGACACCCGTCCTCTAGTCTTAAAAAATAAAATGTTGCCTTCTGTACAGTAGTTTAAAAAAAATTGAAATATAATGAAAATAAAATGTCGTCTCCAAAAACAATCTGAATAATAAAAGAAATATTGAAATAATAAGTGATGATTAAAAAACATATATATATATATATATATATATATATATATATATATATATATATATTTGAAATAAACTAAAAATAACAATAGAGTTAGTTATTGTTACTCATGCCCGGATTGTAACTACGAAGTCATATGACCTACTACCAGAGCGCTCTTTCGTCGCTGTGGTGGACTTGAGTTCGACTCTACTGAGGGAATCCTGAATGTTGCCTATCTAGGTCTTTCGCGAGGACATGACATTGTACAAGCTCTTTACGTCCCACCCGAAGGATAGCGTGCTCATCATTTCATACTGGTATTACTGCATATATGAAACAATGTGTTGGCGTCAATGGTTGTCTTTGTTTCATTATACAGCGTAATGCTCAGTGATTTTCTTATGCACAGTAACGCCCAGTTTGAAATGATTTTAGAAGAGAGGTGGAGAGAGAGAGATCTGTTAAAGTAAGCCACATCATATTTGTTATTATTATTCAGTGTGAATATCAATATTAATACGAGTTTGAATGAGCAAGCCCCGCCCACTTCTCTTCAATCTGCCCAAGCAGATGATGTCCGACCTCCTTCAATAACCTGACACCTACCTGAGATGGGTGACCGGAGGACTGGTAGCCAGCCTTGGAGCCGATTGCTCCTATGGGAGGCTGACCAGAAGACTTGACACTGGCCGACATGAGAGAGTTGGATGAAGAGGTGATAAGCACGGTGGATGGACTGTTGCTCAGTTGCTGGGCAGACTGACCATAAGCTGACGGCTGTAACACACACATACTCACTTTTAGGTTAGTTTTACAGGTTATCTTATACTTTAAATTAGACAAATCCAGAGGCGCTCTGATCAACCCGGAAATTTATGACAACATATATATATAAAGAAAAAAAATCTTTTTCCTAACGTCTATTTTGCTAAGTTATAAAGACCAAAACATAAATTGGGAGAAGAATAAAAGCTGTGTGTCAATAAAAACATTGAGCAGAAGATTAGTTGATAGGCTCACCTGTATCCTGTACTGCGAGAGAGGCTGGAAGACGTCAGGAGGGTTGGGGGGAGCTGCCGGCTGTGCCAAGTGGTAGAGGGACTGTTGACTGAAGGCAGAAGTCTGACCCAGCCCTTGAGACAGACTGTACGGGTACTGGGAGAAACCCGTTCGTGCCCCCGCCTGACTTCCTATCACCTGGAGACATCAACAGTAGTTAGTGAAGTGAGACACCAGGCCTTATCTTAGAATATAGACAGAAACTCCAATCCCTTCCAGAACGTTGTTATTCTCAAGTTATAATTATACTGGAGAACACAAGTTAATTTGAGCGGTGGGGGTAAAGGGCTGTAAGATATCAATATTCCGTTAAAAACCCCTACCCAATTTAAACGAGGGTAGGCAAAATTTAGGACTTAAGTTTATGTCCCACCAGAGTACCGAAACTCCAGGTAGAATGCGTTATGACTTCGCAGTTAAAGCCCGGGCATGAGTCGCAATAACTAACGAACTATAATTTCAGTAAGTCTTCAGGTGCATATTAAAAAATGAGCACTAATAAATAATTCATGTTTGTGCCAAAAAAAACAGGTATTATTTTAAAAATCTTGGCTTTAGGCATGAAATAATATTAATTGATAATGAAAACTTTGCTCTTCTCCACTGATACTCAGGGTGCTACAAGAGATGTGTAGACAAGATGGAACAGACAAACATACTTTTTCATTAAAACTGCTGACACGAGGTTAAGCATAATTTTTTTTTTTTTTTTGTCTTAATAATGTTGGTCGCAACTGTTGCCATGGCGCAACAACCAGCTACCAAGAGGACTTGATAGATAGTGGATGTCCTGATTGGCGTGAGAGGAAGGCTACCCAGCGGTAGCTCAACAATGAATATTATGATTAGATTATTATCAATGAATATTATGGGGATATTATGATATTGTTTCAGGAAGTGGGGGGTTGCAATTTTGGGATTATAGTAAGTCACGGTTCCACCTCGCTATGGAAACGTCTGTAAAGGTCCTGAATTGTGTCGTATACTGTGTTTGACATGAGGTCATTGAGCATAATTTCTAATTCTCAAAATTAATTATGTAGGTATAAATTGAACTTTTTGAAAATAAGTTATTCAATGTTGTTGCGCTTTGGAAATATTCAAATTCCCTGCCTTTTCCAGGTTTTCCAGACCCAATTTTAATTTTTCCAGGTCATTTAAATAATGAAGAACATATTGTGAAACTGTTGGTAGACATATATTATAGTAAAATTTACAGATAAATGAACATTTTGATTAAAATCACTTTTCAATTCACAAATTATATAAAGAATATAATCGTTTTTCAAATCACAAATGATACACATAGTGTTATCATTTTTCAAATCACAGTTCGAACATTAATAATACAACCGATTTAAATCAAAGTAACAATCTATAATTAGTGATCTATGATGACTCAAAATTACGTCTTTAAAACTCTCATCGTCTTGCGAATTTCTTCTTCTAGGACTGCGTCTTCATTAGCGATTCGTCTTCTTTTCTCGTTCAGTTCGCAAAGTTTTTCTTTAGCTTTTCTTGTTTCCAACTCTTTTTTCTTCTGAACAGCATCTTCATTTTTTCTTTCTTGAAGCTCTTCTGTATATCGGCTACGAGCACTTCTCACATAATGAATCATGCATTTTGTTATTTCAATTTCTGTCGATTCCTCCTTGGTGCTGAACTCCTTCCCAGACATGACGTTGAGCCACCAACGATTTTTCCGACATATTATCGACGAGGCACTCCTTATTCACGGAAAATCCACGCTCATTTATTATTTGGTAATGAAAATCTATGTGAAACCTATTTGTTCAAATGAATAAACATTATATTAACAAAATAAAAATGGAACATGAAACTGTAAACAAAACAATGTATTTCTAAGAAAACCGTGATGTAAAAAAGTCGTTAATTCAAGGAAATCGTTTGTATAAGATAAATTGTTCTGATATTTTAATGTGAAATGCATACATTTGAATACTTACTTGCAGTCACTTAATGATTATATCTTTATATCGCTCGCTTTTTAAATGAAAACTTAAATGACACGAACGGGTGGACGATTCGATTGGCCTCTCGATTTCAGTTTAGGCTAGCACGGAGTCGATTTAAAAAATTCGCCCACACAGTTCACACTAATTATACAGATGGCGTTGATTCAGTTTAACCGGGGAATGGGCGCGCACACGGTCATTTCGACCGACCAACAAAGATAGCCACTCCCGGGTTAAAAGTGAGAAATTATTGTTTAATTTTAGTAATCATCGAAACAATTTTTTGTTAATTCAAAAAATTCCAGGCAGTTTTGTGAAATTCCCTGACTTTTCCCTGATATTTCCAGGTACAACAAAATTCCCTGCCTTTTCCAGGTTTTCCAGGTGCGCAACAACCCTGTTATTTCTTTTTCAGTTTTTCCCACAAAGTGATTTTTAATCCACTCCATCCATTAACGCTAACTATAAAACTATCAGAGCACAACTTTTTTTTAGACAGCATTTAAAGAACTAAGAGGTTTTCATACAGACATTCCTTTCTTTATGGTCTCACAATCAGAAATATGTGGTTCCCACTCAATTCAATGTCCCTTCATGTTTCGATGATTATGTAAAAATTTAAAATATATACTACAACTAATAATTATTGAAAATATATACGTACATATGATGAACTTACAGTCGGCCCCGCGAGTGGAAAGGAGTGGTACAGTTCAGTTTGATGACTGGGGGGAGGGACTTGTTGTGCCCCGGTGGCAGAGTTGATGAGTACAGCAGGCGGCGAAGGGATCGCAGGCATGTTGCTATACTGCGTCTGGAAAAAAACAATATATATATCGGTTAAGACTCTCATAGTAGATCTTCGACGTCATAGCCTCTTTTTGAATTTATATACATGTTAAAAGAAGCACAAATAAGCCACTCTGGGAGGTGACATTACACCAATTTATAATTTAAAATAAAAATTTAATAAATATATAATTTAAATAAATCTTGAGGCGCATATTGACAAAACATGAGCACTAATAATATCTGTTTGTGGCGAAAACAGGAATAATTTCAAAATGTTTGGCTTTAGGATTGAACATTGATTGAGTTGCTATTGGTAATAAAATATTAATTAGAGGTGTTTTCGCCAGATATCTTGTGGAAGTTCATTGTAAATGCTACTGAATAAAACACTTAGAACGAGTCAAAAATGCCACTATATTTATATAAAAGACACAATGTATTTCGCAGGTTAGAGCATTGTCAAGTGTACAGGATACCAGTCATAAGTCTGTATCCTGTACACTTGACAATGCTCTAACCAGCGAAATATATTGTGTCTTTTATATAAATATAGTGGCATTTTTGACTCGTTCTAAGTGTTTTATTCAGTAAAAAAGATTAATTGTATTTTTTGTACAATATATCTAGCTTGTATCACCCTTGTAATATAACCATTTTTAATACTGAAGCAATGAATAGTGAAATCCTACAGAGAAGTTGTACTCAAAAACATTAATAACTGCCGATATAATGATGTATCGAAACAAAATTTTATATATGAATCCATGACTCAATAAGGAGACCTTCCGATTTCCAGGGCTCAATTCAAAAACCCTAATAACTCGATGTAACTAATGTATGAACACTAAATTTAGTATTAGGATTTGTAGTCCAAGAGTAAAATACCTATCGATTTTCATAAATCGATGTATTGATTTCAGAGGAAATGCGAAAACTTAGTTGATGAACTCAAGGTCCAGAATGGTGACTGACCCAGAATGGCAAGCAGTTGTCGTTCATCCCTACGGTTTTCCACATACAGGATGAGCGGGGGGGATTAGTTGCTTAAAATGTAGGGGAATGGTATACGTATCATGAATACCATGAATAAAAAAATAAAAAAAAAAAGGACTATCAAAATTAGGAGTATAAACAAACAAATTGTAACTTTTTACTCTAATCACATCGGTCTAAATGGTTATAATTAAGATGGATGGCCCCTGCCAAATTATATTTTCCAATCTAAGGGTTTGTTTTCTTGAACTGCACACATGTACTAAAAGCAATAATAACAAAAATAATAATTACAAACCTGATAGTTGAAGTGTCCCTGTTGAGTGAAGGGTGGTGGGGGTGAGGACAGACTTGGCCCGGAATGCGATCCAATAGCAGAAGACATTACAGCAGCCTGCTGGGGTTGGGGCTTCACCTGACACCGTCAAAATATCATTCGTGTAGTTCAACAGTTGTGGTAAGTTAGTAATAATTTCAGTAATAATGAAATTAAAGCTAGAATAAATGTACAACAAACAGCTACCATAAAGCAATATCAGTAGGAGTGGTCTTGATCGCGGGTTCGAAAACCGGTCGAGGCTCTTAGGTTTCTTATCTGGTAGACAAAAAAAACCTTGAGCATGCAGTCCTTCGGATGGGACGTTAAGCGATGATTCCGAGCCTGTACGGTTACTCGTTAAAATCCTAAGGTGAATACACTTGAGTAGACAAAACTTAGGACAATAGAATCGGGCTCATGTCCATCAGATAATAATGATATGACGAAAGAGCGCTCTGGTAGTAGTTAAAGCCCGGGCTTGAGTCACAATAACTAACTATATAAATGTGGTTATTATTAATATGGTACTATCAGCACAAATCACTACAGCCCTGTAGCGCCGATTTAAAAATGAAGCGACCATGGTAATGATATAATCTCTAACTTCTCATACACCTATTCGGTAATATAAGTGGTATTACTAATCATTCTATTATGATATCTACCCGTCATACGATAAAATTCAATTCAAATGTATACTTCACGAAAACGCACAATCATTTTGTGAGTCGTCAACCCGATAGAATGAATTTTCGACACGAAATGTTCTATATAGAGTATAAGTAATAAAAATACAGTCATTCAGCTAAATGAGTCAAAGCACATAAGGAGAGGGGGGATGGATTTATTAAGAGGGGAGAAGTAACACCAAAAGCGTATTAATTGCAATGGAAAGAGTGCACCACTTCAGCTAAATCAGTCAAAGAGCAAGGGGGCGGGTGAGGAGGGGAAGTGAGGCAGCAAATAATTGACAATTTAATGAGAGTGCCACGGTAATGGCATAGAGACAGATTCAACATCTCATAGGCAGACCTACTGGGAAATGTACTCGTAAATTGTACCATAAAAAATGATGGGAGGAAATTTTATTTTCCTTGAAATTTTTCAACAAAGCAATACTGAAAATGAGTATTATTCTTTTTGAAAAATAAATCACCAATACTTTATAGCAACTGTTTGTCATTTATGATGGAGAGCATTGTTAAATAAAGCAAATAAGAAAAAAAGTTTAATAGTAAAATTTAAAAACAAAAGCTCTCCCTAAAGTTAATCCCTACATAAAAGACATTTACCTTACATACATTGCTGGTAGCGTTGGCAGAGTCTTGTTTGATAATGTTGGCAGTTCCAGTGTTTGGATAGCCCGGTGTGGTCCCTTGAATCTGCGGCCCAGCACTACAAATGGATAATAGGAAAATTAATTAAAACATTAAACAAAATATATATCTCAAGTAACAATTGAATATATAATTTTAATATAGTCTCACATAATGAAGCAGTTGGAGGAAGAATTTTGTTGACTGAAACAAACAGAAAACATTCAAAAACTAAAGAGAAGTTGTACAACGAAGAGAGACAAATCAAAATCAGATCAGTTCTATGGCGTTAAATGTTTTATGTGTCAATTTGTGTAATGGTGAAGTCCGATTGATCGATGTGGGACAGTTGACAACAGTAGACTCCCTCATATCCGCCGGGACTGTTGTACCCCTGGATAAGCGAAATCACCGGATAAGAGGGAAGATGCAATTTTAACTATAGATTTGACAAAAACATAATTTAAGCCAGAAAAAAAAGTATATTATTTCGAATGTTGAGGATATTCATCATTGTTATTTTATGAATTAATTTATTTTATTGCAATTATTCGATTGGGAGCGAATAGAGTGGCCATTCTTATTTAAAAATGAAGAAAAAAAAGTAATTCATGTAATCTCTTAGTTTATTATCATTAGACCTGAAAATGGTAAAAAGTACCAGGAAAATTCAGAGAAATTGTTAAAATGAAGTAATTAAATTTCCATTAGGTATAATAGTAAGTAATGAGAGAATTGTGGAAGATAAGATTGTAACTTAATATGTTATTTAAAAGAAAAAATAGTCAATGTTCTTATCTTGGACAGACAGGTAGGAAGCTGATGACAAGAAGAGGTCAACACTGGGGAAGAGGCGACGTTTTTCCAACACGTTCATTCAAAGCAGAGAACTTATGAGTCATTTCCATGGTCATGAATATTTTGCAAAATCATAATCGTATCATAATTGGGAGAGGGTTCTTATAAAAAGTTTGCACACAATTTTCCTGAATTTTCTCAGTACATTTTTTTTGCCATTTCCAGGTCTAATGGTAAAAAACGAAAATAACGATACATTTAAAATACTATTTCTGGGGATATAAAGTAAGACCTCTGGAAAAGTTAAAATGTACAAAATTACAATTACAAGAAACAATGAATGGCGTAATTATCCGATGAAGAATAGCGTCACACGACCACCATACTTTCCATGTCACAGGAAGGGAAGGAAGAAAGAGTGGGAGGAAACAGTGGAGCAAGATTCCAATAAGAGTAAAGTTCTATAAATATTTCAGCTCTGGATTCTTAAAGTACTTATCGTCACAATTCAACACTAACCTACATTTCTATAGGAGCTTTTGGGTTAACAGTGGTTTTGCTTTATCCATGGTAATCCCATAATTGGATTTTCAATTTCTCTGATATTACCAGGATTGTCTCCTTCAAAATCGAGTTGCGTATGAAACCTATTGGAGGAGGACGGAGCCTAATAACAACTGAAAGAATAGGTAATGTGGTAAAAAGTGAACTCACGTATATACATCAGGAGCGTTGGAGAAGGTAGTGTCGTCCACCTGGTGCGTGGAGTGATCCAGACCAGTGTCCACCCCCGGTCCAAAGTTGGGGTTGAAGGAAGAGGTAGGCACTACCTCGGCGTGGTGTTGGTTGGCGATCATAGTCCCCGGCGTCTCCCATACCTAGCAAAACACACCGGTAACCTGCCATTTCTAACCACCCAGTTCATATATGCAGTGACTTCGCCAATATAATTATATACCATAATAATCATCCAACTACCCCAAATCTTTTATTAACTATTTCCTCAGTTAAGGGAGTGCTGGTGATGACCAGTTTCTCCCCTCATGCCTTTAGACGAACCGCAGCCTTGTTTCCCGCCACTCCTCGGCAGTGGATGGTTGAGCTACAGTGCTGGTCTCCCATAGCGTGTGCGGGAATCCTACTGGTTCTGTACTCGTCGAGTTTCTTGTATTCTATTATTTTATTTTACTATTTTATCACTATTATTATTACTTTGTATGTATTTTTAAAATAATTATTACTCTTATCTCATTTTTATTTACTTATATATATATATTTTTTTTTTTTTAATATATTATTTATTTTGTACTTACTCATTTCTTTATTGCTTCGCTTTTCTTATTGTTTGTTTTAAATATTTTGTATTACTTTTTTCAATTTGGTAAAATTAGGCAATTGGGTATATTTATTTTACAATAATGTCTATCTTTGTAATATTGTATGTAAAAAATGGTTATGATAATCAAAATTATAATGTTGTTATTATTAAAAGGAATTTGTTTTTAGAATTGAAAATGACTTGTAAGTCGAAACGTCTAAGGATAATGAAATAAAGTACTATTGTAAAATAAATATACCTAATTGCCTAATTTTACCAAATTGAAAAATCATAAAAAGTAAGGTATAATTAAATTCATATTGATATTTTGTATTACTTTTTATTTTATCATTTATTATTTCTATTTCAAACTTTCTGCTTACTGTTTTTGAAACAGATTGTAGAATAAACCAATTAGAAAAAAAACAAAAAGTTTTTGCATTGAGGCTCAGTATTAACTGTACAAATGTGTCTAATAAATCTATCATGTATAGATGTAATTAAATAAATATATGGGCAAAAAAAAGAGTAAATAGCAGAATTACGGAAATTCCCTGCACGGACTGGAGAAATGTACACTAAGAAATTAAATCCTTTATCAGCCCCTGACCCTCATTCAGAATGTTCTCTGATGAACGCTCACATATATATGTATACTATGCAGAGGCATATCGACCAGTTATTACGAGGGTCATATCCGAGATAATATATTAATAGATACATTTAAGTCGAGTCTTACCTTTTTAACCAGAGCAATCTTCTGGTTGAGATCAGCGGTGGAGCTCTGGCCAAGCACCTGGTGGATGGACCGAGGAATGTTACTTTTATCTTCCGTCAACTGGGACAGGTCCGAATCAAATGCAAAATCTAATTTCATATCTGCATTATCTTCATTCTGTGAAAAAGAAATAAAATAAAATACAAATATAATTAGTTTCGTTATGCATATATTAAGAAAATAAATAAATTACAAAACTCAACCATATTTGTGCGCGAGACTGTACAACGCGGGTTTTAGAGTGTACGTTTTATCTTGATATATTCCGTTACAGAATCGCCCAAGGCCCAAAATCAGTGCACACTACATAAATTCAAGCTGATCAGACGCCATTATCATCAAAGAAAAGTGAGTATCAGTATTGTAGGCCAAGTATAGGAAAAACTCCATCATACTTGGCCAACGAACATCAACTCATTCCTCAGCCTCGTCATCGATATCATCATTTCAGCTTTTCGTAATTTTAAGCAGCTTAATAAAGTAAAGTACTGGTTGGTAACTACAAGTTACATGATTTTAGAAATAATTTGAGGCCGATGTTTTGTGACTTACCTGCCCCCTCCCCCCCTCCTCATCACAGCATAAATATAAATTGCTGATGCTTCACGGCTTATGTTCAATTCAAAAATTGAAATCTATCTTGGACCCCCCCCCCCCCAAATGAGATATGTCAAATATCTATATGATCAAACGTTGGAAATTTGATTTGCTACATTTTGGTTTTTAAACATATCTTGAAGGACAACTGTTAAAAAGCTATATTATGGTTCGTTCCCTCCCCCAAACCCCTCTCTCTCCCGTTCGAATATTTGGGACGTCACATAAGCCCATCATTTAATCGGGCCAATTGGATAGCAGAAAATGTCTTTGAAGGATCTCCAAGCAAATTAATGAAACAAAGTAATATACATAAAATACTGTTTGCAGAACTAACTTCTGAGTCTACTTGTGACCTAATAAATAATCCACACTACAATGAGTTACTGTACACGCTTTAATCTAGCATATGCACAAAAAAGTACGTAAGCTGATCAGACGCCATTATCATCAAAGAGAAGTGAGTATCAGTATTGTAGACCAAGTATAGGAAACACTCCAACATACTTAGCCAACGAACATCAACTCATTCCTCAGCCTCGTCATCGATATGATCATTTCAGCTTTTCGTAATTTTCCAATAATTGTAAGAAACCCAATTTAATTTCATAACTGACCCACACTTTGGACGTTAAATTCTGAATGATCATCAGCCAAAATCATTAAGATGTCAAGGTGTTTTTGAAAATCTTATACATACATAAAATATTATCAGAGAACTCCAACTTCTGAGTCCGTTGGTATAAGAGTCATAGGGTTGTTGGTATAAGAAAATCTTGTAATGGCCACGCCACATCGCGTATTTTTTTCAATTTTTCAAAAAATTATCAATACATAAACCATATTTTAAAGTTCGTTGCTATGAGTAGTGGTTTAAAAATTACTTATTGTTAGATATATTCCTTATAGACATTTAGTTTACATTCTTCGGGGGCTATAACTTTTGTCGTATTGACCCTATCTCAAATCTGAGGACTTATAGATTGAAAATTTTATAAGGAACAATTTTG
The DNA here is from genome assembly GCA_963662175.1 of Aradus depressus. Taxonomy (NCBI): domain Eukaryota; kingdom Metazoa; phylum Arthropoda; class Insecta; order Hemiptera; family Aradidae; genus Aradus; species Aradus depressus. Next base: position 42,570,964 of record OY759214.1, read on the forward strand.
GTAAGAATCAATTTTTCGATAGGACTAATCGTTCTTGTGTAAATCAAGGAAACGTCTAAAAAAATGTGTTTAAAAACTACATTTGTGACCCTAATAAATAATCCACAAAACAGTGAGTGTCTTCATTCACTATAATTCAATTGAATACGCATAAAGATTCGGTGTGTACAAAAGAAAACTTGACCACTCAAAATGTGAAGAGAAAACTTACAACTGTCTTTATTATACAACAAACAAAAATTACTTCAGTCCCAAAATACAAAAAAAGGCAATTCCCAAGCACATAATAAAAAATAGATAAATTAACATTGAAAGCAACAATTGACTGACTCACAATCTCTCTTACCCGGTATATATACATGTAATTTCAAAATACTAAAACTTTTCTTGCATCCCCCCTTTTCTGAAACTTCCCGATTACAGATAAACATCCGTGTATAAGAGATAACCCATTTTTCCAGTTAAATAACACTGTTGCTAGATTTATGCACAAGAAAGTACATCAGCTGATCAGACGCCATTATCATCAAAGAAAAATGAGTATCAGTATGTAGGCCAAGTATAGGAAAAACTCCAACATACTTGGTGAATGAACATCAACTCACTTCTCAGCCTCGTCATCGATATCATCACTTCAGCTTTTTTGTATTATAAATGTTAATTTATATAAAATATATATATATTTTTACCTTGTTATAGGCGATCGTCATTTGAATAGTTTCCTGAGGTTTGTTATCGTTAGGTTTTATTTCGTTACCCGGTTTGAAACCTCCTAAACTCATATGAGGACTGTTATCTTCCAGTTCTTCATCTAATTTACGATCTATAATAAATACGTATTTAAAAAAAAAATCAGTTATTAACTATTAATAATACATTATAAGTAGTTTTAATTTTACCTCGCCCTTTTTCTATCCTCTGACCACCCTTCATTGGGTACTTAGGTTTCATTGCAATCTCTGGTGGGGGAACTTTGTAATTTGTATTTTCAAAAATGATAGTCTGAACAGGAGGTGTGGTACCATCCAATAGACTTTTTTCTACATTCTGAAATCAAAAAACAACCATTATAAATATATATATATATTATTATAAATCAATGATTAATTAATACATAACAGGGCTTCCTTACAGCAACCCTCCCTCTCTCATTTATACTGGCATTAGTATATTATTATATATGAAAGTAATGTACTGGCGTCTTTTTTTTTGTTTGTGTATAGCGTCATTCGGATGATTTTCTACCCAGTAATGCCAGTACGAAATCATTTTGAAAAAGGGAAGGAGAGTGGATATAAAAAACATGGTTGGTATAAGAATGTCCTATTATGGCCATATGATATAATTCATTTGTTCTTTATTTTTGATCATTTTTAATTTAAAAAATAACTTATTAAAGTCGTCGGTGAATCACCGGCAATGTACTTCCTCAGAACGAATTAATATATTAACTTTTCCCTCTCCCTCCAAAACCAGTCGACCGTTTGCGCTAATATTCAGTAGTTGACTTACATAGGGACCCCTAAACCCTCATACTAAATTTTGTGTTGATAAATATTCATTACATCGGCAGTGAATTGGGTTTTTGAATTAAGCCCCCTCCCTTCCCTTCAGCCGATATCGCTGGAATTTGACTGGTTATGTCCTCAGTGGGATTCGACTTTAATTTAAAGTCGACACATTCATTACATCGGCAGTTATTGGGGTTTTTCAGTTGAGCCCCCTCTGATCCCCCCCTCCCCTTTCTGCCGATTCCGCTGAAACTTAATAAGTGTCGTCCTTATGGGGCTATAAATTCCCATATGAAATTTTGTGTCGATTCATTCATTACAACGGCAGTTATTAGAGTTTTTGAGTTAAGCCTCCCCCTAATCCTCCTCTTGCCTTTGAACGAAAAACAATAGGTGTCGTCATTAGAGGGCTCTGGATTCACATATAAAATTTCGTGTTGATGCATTTATTCTACCGGGAGCTATCTATCGTATTCGCAGACAGAAATATGACCGATTACACAACTTCCCCTAAACTTCGATTTATAAATAACTTAGAAATATTTCCTTTTATAATTAATTGAATATTAGTTTAAAGTAATGCATACCTCTCTTCCCATTTTGGAGAGAGCCTTCTCCACACTTGGACTGCTTGCCTGACCACTTCCACTGGAAGGACCATGGTCATTTAATTCTATTACACTGTAAGAAAAATAACATGATAAGAAAACATTGATAATTAAAGATAACACAGTAAAATGCAATTAATTATTGACAGAGGATTCGAAACTTTTCGACAGCCACTAACAAGGGACTCTATAAGCCCTTGTCACTAAATTTTCATTTAAGGTGGAAGGAGTACAATTGAAACTAAAATGGATGCTTACGTCTTGTCCTGCTGGGTGGCGGCCATTGCAGTGGTCAAATGTTGGAGATTCGACGGTGGTGGGGTAGTTCGCAGAGCTGCTGTAATAGGTTTGTCCCAGGCGTTCACTGGTGGGGGAGGCGCTGGAGCAGGACAGCTAACATCTGAAAACAATTATTTGCATTATAAATTGAATAGCAACAAAACACCCCCATGTCTAACTAGTCTAAAGGAAATAATTGCATCCCTGTTTTTTTTAAAAAAGATATTTACATTTTGTGGGATAAAATGAATCGAGATTCACTAGATATAGAATGAAGTTCAAGAAAGATGATCCAAAGAAGTGTGAGGTTAATCACTTGATCAATTGTATTAAAACAAAACAATGCGAAACCACAGTTTCTGAACCCGAAAAACATTACAAACAAAAAACATAGTTTCTTTGACTTACTAGAAATATAAATAAAAACAAACAGTTAAATTTTTATATCCTCAAAAATATATTCATAAAATGAACCGGTTCTTACGCAAGTCTCTTTCGGGAACTACACTGAAAATTCTAGAGACCCTTTACCCTGGTTATAACTATTAAAGAATATTGAAATTTCTTATTAAAAATATGTTTATTATTCAAATACCGTGCATTTTTTTAAAAACCTAACATGCTTTGGCGTCCTTGTCATGTTTGAATACATTTCTGCGCTCTGTGTCGATATAGTGGAAAGCTAATAAAATTAATGTGACTTCAACTTTTGAACTTTGTGCTGATGATGGCGTAAGTCGAAACCTGTATTATTTAAATATTTTTGTGGAATTACACAACATAAAAGGTATTTTTTTATTTATTTTATTGGCTTTCCACTACATCGCCGCAGATCATAGAAATATATTCGGAGATTATTTGAATTATGTTTCATTCAAATCCTGTAATGAAGGGGGAAGTAGATATGCGATTTCAAGCAACCCAGAATATATTAAATGAAATAACAATTTGAGGTTGAGGAAGAATTTCCTAGATTTGAGACCAGTATAATGTTCACTTGACGAAGATGGTTTGAAACAAACACAGATTGGCCTTCGGTCTCCCACAAGAAACTGCATTTGTTTTCAAACCAACTTCATCAAGGAAATAACAATAAAAATTGAATGTTAATACTATTTTCAACATGAAAATCCCCCAACAGACAGATAATGCATTTTTAAAAGGACACAGAAAGGCTACAATACCTCTGAGTGGGAATAAGGACATGTTCTGGTTGATTTTGTTGATGTCAGCAACATCTTGTTGACTTTGCTGTTGTTGCTGCTGTTGTTGTTGTTGCTGCTGCTGTTGTTGTTGCTGAAGGATGGCCATCCTCTGCATCCTTGGAGGCTTGTTACTGCACCACTCCCGTGCGAACGACTTGCCCTGAAGTCCCCCCTTTCCTGGGTTCACTCCAGGAATCCCTTTAACTCCAGTCTTTTCTTTACCTCGTCCCCTTTTAAATTCTTCCTTTCCGGGTCTGATGTCTTTACCAGTTTTTTTATTTCTCACTTCCTGGAATCCATTATCTGAAAACAAAAACAATGGTTATAATTCAAATAACTTTTTTTAAATTTAATTAATTCTGAGATGGAAAGTTCGTTAAATTATCGGTAAATAAGCAACAAAGGAGCCCCCTCCTTTTTAATTTGTACACCCAAGCCATCCTCGAAACTCCCACGGCGACATTAACCACGTATGCAGATGATAGAATGATCACTTGTCAGCATGGAGTCCTCTCCGTCGCCATTGAACAGCTCCAGGAAGCCTTAACAGAAGTTTCTCTCTGGTTTAAAAATGGAGACTAAAACTTAAGGTAGGGAAGACTGAAGCTAAAATCTTCAAAACCTCTCCGTAGAACAAACAAAGTCAGCTTCAAATTAATGATCTCCTGATTCTCTGGAATCCTGAGGACCAGGATGTGCGCTATCTTGGAGTATTCTTGGATACACGACTCACATGGAAACTACACATTAACAGAAAACTACAGCTAGCATAACACGCTCTACCGTCTCAAAAACAGAAACACGTCACTTAAACACAGATGTACTATTCTCCTATATAAGACACTCCTACTTCTAACATACGCCTGTCCAGTCTGGATCGGTACCAGCAACACTAACATGAAACGACTATAAACATTTCAAAATAAAGTATTCCGAATAGCAACAAACGCATCCTGGTTTGTCAGGAATCACAAAATCCACGAAGAACTCGGTGATCCTCACATCGAGAAGGTTGTGAAGTACCACCAAGAAGGCCTTGTGCATTGATCCGGGGCTGTACACTACACGTCTAGGTGCGCCTACTCCCGGGGGGTGACTCAAACAAAAATTGGACCAGGACTTCCTACTTTAAACTTTCTCTTATATATTTGCGCATACCATGTATTTTGCTGGACCAAATAAAAGTTGTCTTTCTTAATATTAGAATGGATTTCAATACTAAAATATGGAGACAAATCAGCATAAATTACTATTTCAACTATTAGAGCGGGGCGGATTGGAGTCTCTCAATCTGTTAGATCGAGTCAATTTACGATAATTTTTATTGTTACTTAGCATGAATCTGAATTCAATATGGCGGTATTTAGCGACCATCAGAGTCAATAAACGTTTTTTATAAGCACTAGTCGTTTATTCTAAAATGATCAGAAAAATCCTGCTAGAAATATACGCGAAATTGCTGTATAAAAAATACAAGTGTGCGATCAAATTTAAAAAAATATTGAAGTGCTTAGCATGTATACAGTAGAGTATATTTCTTTCAGGAATGCTGGACAATGCCTTCCTCAAGCCCTGGCGCCTCCGTGGGGGATAATTAAATGTACCCCTTACCAAATGTAAAATATGTTATTTTCATCAATTTGTTTATACTTGATGAACACAGTACAAATTATTGCATTATATATAAAAATGAAAGCTATTTGTTGTAGTTAGTTAGAGGGAGGGAAGTCGGGAGGTGGTCCCGTAAGGTCCGTACTTGATGTAGGTTTAACATGGTTCTGATGGGACAAGTTGTGATGTCCCTCCTCATCAGGACTCTTCTCCTCACCTTTCCCGTCGTTGGAGCGGGGACGTCCGTTCATCAAGGGCATTCCGAACCCTCCACCACTTCGCTTCTCTCCAACCAGTCTGAAACAACAAACAACAAATGTATAAACAAATAAATCAAGTAGTACCGTCTGTGAATTGTGTACCGAAAGTATTCTGTGTTCTGCCGCTTGTCTCTATACATATATTCTACGTTGTTCGTCTTCTAGAATATTCTATATATTGAATAATATACACACAGAATACTAGCCGATTGCTGACAGAGAACGTTTTGAAGAAATGATTTCTTGCTATATCAATCGTGAGCATGTACTATATCTGTTCACTATATTTATTTATTCTGGTTTAATCTGATTAAAAGACTACGCTGGATTGGCTTAAAGCTGATTCAATATTGTCGTAAAAAACGTTTGTGAGGAGTAAGATACACAAAAATACAGAAATTACATCGTTTCTACGAGAGAAATAAAATAATACTAATAATTAAATGATTGGATCACCTTTCAACATAAAATATAATGAAAACCAATAGGTGTCATTTCTCAGATCATATCCAAAATCTATATGATACAAATTTCATTCAAATAGTTTTTTCATGGGGAAAGTTAATCGATAGCTACGTTGGACCTTCAAAAAACCACAAATTGTACAATATTTCAACTATTTGAAAACTCGGCAAAAGTTGACACCTTAGTAACCTAAATCAAACTATTTTGATATGTTATTGAAATACGATATTAGTTATTGTGACTCATGCTCGGGCTTTAACTACGAGGTCATATCGCCCACTACCAAAGCGAAGAAAGAGCGCTGGGTGGACATGAGCTCGACTCTACTGTGAGAGTCCTAAATTTTTATTCACCTAGGATAGGGGGTATTTAAGGAGTACCTGACACCGTAGAGGCTTGGGACCATCGCTTAACACCCCATCCGAAGGACAAAAAAAACCTAAGAACCTCGGCCGGGCTTTGAACCCGCGATCATGAACTAAGTAAGCAAGCACCACTAAGCTACCGGCGGCCTCTAAATACGCTATTAAAATTTATCTTGTTTCAAATGAGCCTTAGTGACAAATAAAAACAGTTTTGAGAAATGTCTTTCATGTTGCAGGCTCTCTGTACATTCTGAATTTTGTTATATAAACTGTTAAATAGATATACAAAACTCAAACTTTCAACATGAATCACTAATATGTCAGTACTTCCTCGATGCGATAACTTTCGTTGAGAGGATTTTTTTTTTTGATTTTCACACCGAATACGTTAACCTTTGTTCAATAGTCGATGTAACTGACATTAATCACATGTTCATGAAAATTCAGAATAAAAAAAAAAATTCTCAACATAAACTTAAAAATACAAAATTAACTTCAACATCTGGACTTAAATACCATAAATTACAAATAGGTTGTAAAAGTTAATGTAAATTATTAGAAAAATGTTATACTGACGGGTTACATTAAACTGAGCTGTCTTATATTTACATTTAAATGAATTTATTATTTTACTATTGAAACATATACCAATTCATTTTACAAAATTTATCATCTGAATAAAATTCTAGTAAAAAAAAAAATTATCACATGTTGATTTAATTTTAATTTTTTTTTGTTTGTTAGCGGTTTAACATCCTTGTTTATTTGCAAATCGGCCAAGAGTGATTATCTGTCTACAAGATGCTCTATACCGTTTCAACTATAAATCTGACTACACCAAAATGTTTCATTATGGTCCTTTAAAATTGTAATTGTGTAATTTTCATTATTTGTTATTATTTTATAATATTATCATTATACTAAGGATACTGTGAGGTAAGCTCTAGTTCTTTTTATTACCTCTGCGGTTTCCTGTTCTGTCTCGCCTGTTTTCCCTTTGCCTCGCTGTCACTTCCATCGCTGGTAGTCTCCCAGTCGTCCTGTTCTCGTTTCACTATTGGTTTGCCCTTGTTACCACGAATACCATCGCTCTCGGATTTACGTTGATCTTTGCGACCTGTTAAAAAAAAAAAAAAAAAAAATTCCATTATACATTATACAAAATAGAGATATATTTTTAAAAAAATAGACACATCTCATTGAAATAGGATTAAAACAAAATTACAATAAAAAAAGTGTCGGTGATTCTGAAAATCAGGGACTTCTCAATCCTCATACTAAAATTTGTATCATTACATCGGCAGGTAATAGGTTTTTTGAGTCGAGTCCCCCAATCCTCCCCCCTTTCCTTCGGATGATTTGAGGGGGTTTGTATTTAAATAAATAATCCCATGATAATGCATTTATTATAATGGCAGTTATTGGGGTTTTTGAGTTGAGCCTTCCTTCCCTTTGGTCAATTACGCTGAAAATTAATAAATCGTCCTATCGTGTTCACAAACAGAATAATATAAAAAATTATATAAAACATATTAAAAATAAAAAGTGCAAATTTTTTAATATGATCATTATGAGCTTGTTGAATTTTAAAATTTTCAGAATAAAAATATTATTTTTTATGCAATAAATATTTCTTGACTTTTGGTAGACCCTAATTCCAGTCCATTCGTCAAAATTTGACAAACGGGAATTTTATTAATTAATAAAATAAATATAATTTTACAATTTCAAATAATATATGTTTTTTTCCCATAAACAACAGATAGCAAAAGAAATTTCACTATAAGTGTCTTTCCTGTTAACAAAAATTATGGGAAAATAATGCCACATAATACTGCCATATTGATTAATTCCTTTCGAAAAAATATTGACAATATTTATTATTATGAAGTTTTTTTTTTTTTTTCAAGGCTGACGTTTTTTGTAATACTCAAAGCAAAAATATGAATACTAATGGTAAGTGTCCACTCAGCATTTCTTTTATCAACCGAAACAGAGAGAATCAACAAAATAAACTAACTGTTAACATTGTTAATTTTTTTTAATTTCGAAAACATTAAATGTATATTTTTAAACATTCATTATTATAAACTTATAAAACGATAGGAAAACATATTCTATCATATAGAAATATTATGTTTATATATTGTTAAATCGATAATTTGGTAGGAATATCACGTTTTAAGATAAGGTGGGGACATGTAGAGCATGTTGTTCATGATCAATAAGACATTTGTAAAATAAACAAAGTGTCGAAACTTCGTTTTTGTTTTTATGTTTAATAATGATATTAAGTTTAGTTTTTTAAATATCCAGGTGATATATCATCCACAAATATTCTGAACATGTCATGGAAACTCGAGAAATCATATCTATACAACATGATTTAATATGACATTGTTTTTTTTAGATTTAATGACAATGCAAGATTGTGACACTCTGAAGGTAGGTTGTTTAAAAAAAATAAAACACTTATTTTTCCTATGTATTATATTCAGAGATCGAGCGCTCTTAGCCTCCCACGGCTTCACCAGAGTTCTATTTCGATGGCTCCTCGCCTACCAAGAGGGCAAAGACCGAGAAGTATCCAACTGAGGGCAAGGGCTGAAATGAATCGGCGGAAGAACACCGGATTGAGGAACATCGGACCAGGAGCAAGAAACGTCAAATTGAGAGGAAGTACTCAGACACAACAGCAGAGGAACATCGGACTGAGGAGCATCCGAGCAAGGAACGACACATTGAGGGAAATTACTCAGACACAACAGCAGAGGAACATCGGACTGAGGAGCATCCGAGCAAGGAACGACACATTGAGGGAAATTACTCAGACACAACAGCAGAAGAACATCGGACTGAGAAACATCCGAGCAAGGAACGACACATTGAGGGAAATTACTCAGACACAACAGCAGAAGAACATCGGACTGAGAAACATCCGAGCAAGAAACGACACATTGAGGGAAAGTACTCAGACACAACAGCAGAGGAACATCGGACTGAGGAGTATCAGATTGAGGGAAAATACTGAGACAGGTCGGCAGAGGAACATCAGGTTGAGGGAGAAGGCTGAGGAACGTCTGCAGAAAAAGCTTCGGTCGGGGCGGAAAAGCTGAAGAACAATTGCTAAGAATCACACTAAAGGACATCCGATGAGGGGAGTCGGACTCTGGAGTCAAGGTACAGGAACATGCAGATCCGACACCGAAGAAGAACTCGGGGACTGAAAATGCCAAGATGCTTATATGAGATATAGCAAAGAGACGTGGTTTTGCTTTTTGGAAAAACCTACCTTTAGATTCAAATTATTCAGCAATTATTTATGGTAAATTCTATTATGTACTTTAATAAATAACACTTCGGTATTTTGAACAAAACATTTATTGTAAATATTTTAACTGATTGCAATAAACAACACTCCGGATATTTTGATTAATGGCATTTATTGAAAGCAGCAAGCAATGGTCCCTTTAAATAAACGTATTATTCTTCATAGCAGATCATTACATATTATACTATTGATAATAAATACTGGGGACAAAATGAATGAAATCCGCTAGGTAGATGAGATGATTTATTGAAAGTTGCTTATATTATAGTGGTGGATGGGACTAGCATAATAATGGATCGGGAGGGCTAGCCTATCTAGGAGGAAGGAGGGAGGAATGGCTGAGTGAGGTGGGGAGGGCTGGAAGTAGCCCCGAGGTAGGGGAGGCGGTCAAAACGGCCGGTGAACGGACAACGCAACACTTTCAAGTCTCTGGCCTCTTCAATATACCTGTAATGAGTGGTTTCTTCTTCTCCTCCGAACTGGACTCGGCCCCCTCCTCCTCTTTGCTCTGGTGAGGGAAGGCAGGCTTGGAGCCCGGAGGTCCATAGTGGCCGGCTGGGTTCCCTAGGTTGGGTCCTCGGCCTTGGGCCCTGAACCCAAGCCCACCCCGGCCGCGCCGAGAAGGCTCTCCACGGGGGAGGAACCCACCTTCCTTCCGGCCCCCGCCGCTCTCGTAGCCACCCTGTCCAGACGATTGTTGCTGCTGCGATTGTTGTTGCGATGACTGTTGCTTCTTACTTCCACCGAAGTTGCTACTTATTGTTTTGTCGTAAGTTTCACTGGCTTTCTTTGTATCTCTATTACGATCATCTTTATCCCTTTTCCTTTCGCCAGTCTTAGGAGATCTAAAATAAATAATAAAAAGGGATTAATAATAAAAAGAGACCCTACAGAGAGCTAACTGTGTCAAGTCCAAGCACTCCAGCCCGTTGTATTTACATATTGTTCTGTCAACCAGTAATTGATCGGAAAGCATTGTCTCTTCAGGGCTTAAAAGGAAAGAGGCCGACTAGGAAGTACGTCCTTCATGAGACAGAACCAGAGTTGGATATATATTTAGGGCCATGTCTGGTTTCTCGAGTTCCTAGGAGAGGATTCCCAGTGTCGGGAAGGGAACCTTAAGCAAACTTGAAGAGTAAAAAGATACTGAAGTAGTCGAGGTTTACGCTTTACGTCTAGCGCTTGCTAATGAAAATTACACCTGCACTTGGGCGCAAGTAGTGAAAATATACAACTCACAGGCGCCCTCTTTTTTTTCCGAGGAATAAACATTTGTTGGGCTCACATCGACCGCGATTAGTAAGTCTCTTCCCTCTACAACTCGCAGAAGAAAACAAAGGCAACGATCCATTCAACAAGATACTGTAGGGGTGTCTTTTTAATCTCATCAATGAGTTCACTTTGGTCTCCCAGTTATTCTATATTGTCAGAGTAGTTGCTCCCAGCAGGTTCTGTTTCAATGAAGAATGTATTCCGCAGTTCCCCACTACATGAAGTTCACTTCAAAAACGTTTTAAAGATGATTGAAGATAAGAATGATCTTACCTTGGTGGTTGTTTTCTGTCAGCTTTCTTATCCTCTTTCCCGGATTCCGTGGATGCGGACACTTCATCACCCGATGCATCAGATTCGGATGCTGCGTTCCAATGTTTACCACTTCCAGGCTTAGAAGGACCTCTCCTAGAAGAGTACAAACAATACATATATATATCCACAAATTTTAATACATGTAAAAATATTGTATTTATGCAGTTGTTCAGAACAACGCTCCTATCTGAAAAACTCCTATGAGTTTATTAGTTCCACTATGAATTAGTATCCCACGATACGTACAAATGTGAATTTTTTTAATGTACCTCCCCTTCCTATTGCACAGAGGTTAATTTTTCAATCATCTTTATTTTTCTAAAAGCTTCAAAAGTCTTCTATGATAGACTTTCATTTTTGGAAAAACTCTACATGGTGTTTTAATACCAGTTTTCAACATTGGTGTCAAGAATAATCAACATTAGACCAGTATTCCAGTGACGAAATATATATTATTATAAATATAAATATATACGTAACAATTGGGTCCCTATTATTGTAAACACAGATACATAGCAGTATAACCTGCCCTGGAGTGGTTATGTTTAAAACAGTGACTAGTTAACTATAACATATGAATTATAGGGAAGCCGCCATATTACATCTCGTCTCTGGAGTACTGGCCTTTTGCTAACTAGAGAGTATATGGTATCATTTATACACTAAAACATGATCCTTTCATTCTTTCCAAATGCTACAGTTAAGATATATGTTATAGAATAGAGGAAGGACCCTTTCTAGGATAGGGGAGGAGTTTTCAAGGAGTTAAAAGGGAACAGGTACAAATGAACCCTAGTTTCCAATTAACTCTACGAAAACTTCCTCGATATGTGCGTTCCCTTAAGAAAAATTGACGAGGTGGTTTACACCAAGTAGAATTATTATTAAGTGTATTATTTATTTAAAAAATGAAAAGCAAAATGTAAATGAATGACGTTTATTATTGATTTAAGTATGAAAGTACCCTGAATTTGCTTGCTATTGATATTGGGAGGTGGACACTCACCTGGTTCCGTCTCTGGAGCCCCAGGCGGACGCAGAGTTGCCTCTATAGTAGTACGAGTAGTTGCTGCTATTATAACCTCCAGATCTGGAACCAGCCCTACCAGTTCTTCCTATGCCGCCACCACCGCCGAGTCTACTTCCTCCCTTGTTGCCCATATCCTTCATCATACTTCCAGTGTTTCCAATAGAAGAGCCTCCTCCTCCAATTATCTGTTGTTGCTCTTTCTTCTTATCACTTGACACTGATGATGAGTCCTCTTTATTGCTGCTACTGTTTGAAGGAAGTTTTTCACTGATATTATCGTCAGGTGTCGTGGGAGCTTGTCCTGAAATAATATATATATATTTAATGTAGAAGACACATATGTGCAATTACAAGTGAAGAGACAGAACAGGCGTACTGCGCCGCCTATCTGAAGAGTGCTCGAATAAAAAAAAAACGTTACCGGCAATGTACTTCCCCAAAACGAATTAGTTGTTATCCCTTCTAGAACTAATGAACCGTTTGCGCTCCATATTTGACTGACAAAGAGATATGTCATCCTTATGGGATTTTGACGTTACATATGAAATTTTGTGCCGGTACATTAATTACAACGGCAGATACAAGAGTGTTTTTGTTACCTATAAAAATATATATCAAGGATCTTAAAACATGAGATCCTGGTGAAAACTCACATCGCAATTATTTCAAACTGATAACATAACATCTCCAGAAAATGTTTACAGAGGTACCAAGCCTACAGATGGATGGAAGGTACCTAGCACCACGGCTCATGGACATATCTGAGTGCACCTTTAGGGGGATCTAGCAGTTGGATAATTGCTATAAAAATATTGGAAGAGTAGAAGGGTTCCAGTAAACTAAAATACATATATAATTTGCACACAATTATTTTTTTCAAAATGAACGGGAGAACAGCTCAAAATCTAACAAGATTTATTGAGCTGAGTTTACGAAGATCTTTCTTAGGCGACTCATGTATTTCGTTGAACTCGAACTCCTTCCTCCTAAACACATTTACCGATCACATTGAAATTTGCCACGATGGTAGTGGACACGGTGACGATGGTTTACTACTAAAAAAAATCTGAAATCGAACATACCACGGAGGAATAATCACCGAAAAACGAAAGAAAAACGAAATCCCCATTGAAATCAATTGAGAGGCAAAATTCTCGCGCAAAATATAATTTTTCGATTTCAAATGTAAAAATCCGGGCGAAGTTTTTATCGGTTTACCATCGGACACCACTTTTTTTGAGCCGTTTTTTTCAGTGTTCTAACGTACAAACTTCGACTTTTTTCGATAAAAATATTCTTCAACATACAAAGAACACATAGTAAAAAGAATTTTGTGCAAAAACAGCTGTTGTTGTCTACAAAAAGGCTAGAAAAAATCCATTGAATTCAATTGAAATCTATTCAAAGTATTAATATATTCATAAAGAACATACAAGGTGAGAGGTTATTGATAATTATTAAAACATTAACTGTTTTTTATACAGATATGTCTGACTCAGCTCAGTTTTTGCAAACAGCAGAATGTATTACACACCTAGTTATAACGATTGAGTAATATACAATAGGTACATAGGAACGGGGGAGGTGATTTCTCTCGAAATGCGCTCTCAGTAACATAAAGGTTGGGGACCCCTGTTACACGCGTATCGTTGTACAATTAATACTGCAGGGTAGATTTGCTTGTGCAGTACAGTGCTGGAGTGTATAATAAAGCTGATCAGAGTATATTATCATCAAAGAAAAGTGAGTCTCAGTATTGTAGGTAAAGTATAGGAAACACTCCAACATACTTAGCTAACTAACTTCAACTCACTCCTCAGCCTCTTCATCGATATCATCATTTCAGTTTATTTCTTTATTTTAATAGTAAAAAATAATATCAAGGAAGGATTTCGTGAAATATATTTACAATCATAAGTATAGTTCTTCCTCTGTAATATCCAACTGTATTCGTACAGCGCTGTATTCGGAGAGCTAACTAATTTTTGAAGCCTGGACTGCCATGGTTACCAAGCAATACCGAACGGCTATTCAGGGTCGGTGAAGAGTGTAGTGCAACCTTTAGATTGCTCTAAAGGAAAATGTGAATATGCACTTAACAAAGTTTTAATGCACTTTTATTTTCATTATTACAATTTTCGTTCAAAGGATCAATAAATAAATAAATATTTAAGAAAACAGCAAATCTAATATCCGAAAGAACACCCAATTCTTCATATCATCAGAAGGGTACTTCTGAATGTATAAAATTAAAAACATGTTTATGCATACAAAATTATGAAATTGACAAAAAAACTTTTATAGAAAAATGACTCTTCGTAAGCCATTTTTGAATGCTATGCATGACTGGAGATTGCCGACTAAAAAAGAAGGAAAAAAAAAATCGTCGATTAATCCCCAGCACGAATTAATTACGTTTTCGACAGTTAGATGTCGTTGTATAGGGTTCTGAATACACATATGAAATTTCGTATCGATACATCCATTCTATCAGGAGTTATTGTTCATACAGGCACACAATTCTTGTTTTAATTTTTTGAATTAGGATGTCAGGAAAAATGAAATTCCTGTGAAAACTCAGCATCGAATTTCTGACCGATAACATAAATACAGGGAGTAACCCCCCCCCCCCCCCCCCCCCCCCCCCTTTACACATTATTTCTTGTTTATTAAATAAATTTATTACATCGGCAGTTATTAGAGTTTTTGTGTAAAGTTCAACATCATTACCATTTGCCCAATTTTATTGAAAATCAATCGGTGTCGTCTTTATGGGGTTTTGGATGCACATAAAATTTCATGTCGATACATTCATTCTATCTGGCGTTATCGTGTTCACAGACAGGAATTTAATATCTATTTTTGGAATCAGGGAGTCGAAAAACTAGAAATTGTGTTAAGAACTTGACATGGGACTTTTGAGCTATTACATATTTTCCGTCCTTTGGTTGGAAGTACCTGTGTGAGTGTGAGAGAGGGAAGGTGCAAGAGAGGACTGTTCACTGTTGGACCTGGAGGCGGTGTCCTCTGGTGCATCAGCCCAGGACACGTTGTTGGCGCTCGGTGTCTGCAGTTTGCTCCATGACTCCTCTTCACCTGCACGACCGTCTGTCCGCTCTGTCGACTTTAGTTCTTTCTTCTCCGCCTGCAAAATTTAATACAAATTCGTTAACAGTGAAATTGTAGAAAATGAATGGACTATTTTAAAAATTAATTGATTATTTTATTTTACCTTGGCCAAATTGAAAGAACTTGTGTATCAGAATGGTGGTACTTTCACGTATAATTTTATCCCTAAAATGTTATCTCAAGGCGTGATAATGTGAAGGTGCCCCACAATTATCTGAGTCGCAAAACGCTCTAACCTAACATAAAACTTAAAAGAAAAGAAAATGGTCACCATTTGGATACGAAGCAAACCAAGAAACGTTGTTCTATTCAAAAGACAAGAATATTATATATTTGACCTTTCGACTTTCTTGGGTCTGCAATATAGCAATAAATATGGATACTGGGAGACCGAAATACTGTGAAAGTGTGTTATTTAACAATCATTTTCATCTGGTCTCAAACAAGGATATTTTTCAATAATATGAGTATGTTAGCCAATCTTAGAACTCAACGTTACGTTGTCAGTCTTAAAATGTTCACAATTTCATAGTGAATAATTCCGAGTACAAATACGTCCAACAATAAAGTAGTCCTCAAGGAATTAGCTAATATGTGTATGAAAATTTCAAATTTCTCGCCTTGTACCACTCGGATCAATTTGAAATTACACTAGGACCAATGTGAGGCCAGACAACATATTCTGCAAGTTTCATACAAATCTTTTCGGTAGCTCCGGAAATCAAATGGTTATAAAAACTAGGCCAAAATACGCCATAAAATTAAATCGAAATTGTTGACCATTTCAATGCATTCTCTATTAGTAGTTCTATATCTTTTTCCTAATTTTATTGAGACTTGTACTCTGTAAGAATAGTTGCCAGGAATGATGGAAGAGATACCAGAATGAACGCACGAGACAACCCACTACAGATGGAAACAAATGTATCATTCGAGAAGAAAAAAGTAAATAAATAGAATAGTCACATGACTTACTTGGGCCAAATTGTGTTTGTGTTCGTAAGCTGCCAATCTCTCACGGGTAATAGGGCCTGGGACGTGGGGTCCCTCACGTCTTATCTGAAAATATACAAATGAATTATAAACATGTAAACAAAAAAAAAAAAAACTGGAATTTAGTAGAATTTCAGAACCTTATGAAACACGTTTCGACGAAATACCATTAAAATTAGTCAAATGGATTTTATAAGGTCGGATCCTCACTAAAGATGTTCGTCCAATCTGGGTCGAGTGACATGACAAACTTTTTTTTGGAAGTCCTTCGGATGAGACGTTAAGCGATGGTCCCGAGCCTGTACGATGTCAGGTACTCGATAAAGACCCCTACCCGAGGTGAATAAAAATTTAGGATAGGCAAAATTTTAGGACTCCCATAGTAGACTCGGGCTCATGTCCACCAGAGTGACGAAAGAGCGCTCTGGTAGTAGGCGATATGACCTCGTAGTTAATGCCCGGCATGAGTCTTAATAACTAACTAACAAAAATTAAAGTAATTATAATAATATTAAATTAAATATTTAACACAACTTCTGAGTCATTTGTGACATTATTCACTATTTTACAATCGCTCATTCTTAATGACCCGGCCAGTTCATCGTTAGAGAACACATTATTCCAAAAAATGTCTATCCAAGGCCCAAAATCAGTACACACTATGCATAAATACAAGCTGATCAGACGCCATTATCATCAAAGCAAAATGAGTCTCAGTATTGTAGGACAAGTATAGGAAAAACTCCATCATACTTGGCGAACGAACATCAACTCACTTCTCAGCCTCGTCATCGATATCATCACTTCAGCTTTTCGTAACGTTCCAATAATTGTAAGAAACCCAATTTTATTTCGTAACTGACCCACACTTTGGACGTTAAATTCTGAAAGAGCATTAGCAAAAATCTTTAATATGTCACAGAATTTTTGAAAAAATTATACACTTATAATATTATCACAGATTTCCAACATCTCAGTCTACTTTATTCAATAATTTCCAATTGTACAATCTTTATGGCCCGGCCAGGCCAAAAGAAAACTTGACCAACTCAAAGTATGAGGAGAAAACACACAACTGTCTTTATATGACTAACAAAAAACACTTTAGTTCAAAATACACAAAAATACTTACATTTTAAGTTAATTTACAACCAAATACTATAAAACTGGATCAAATAAATTACATCTTAATTTACTAAACTAGTTACTACACTAACTCAATACATACAATAGCTGACTGACTTAAAAATCTCTCTCATCCGGTACTTATAGAATTTCTAATTCTATCTTCTATAGAAGATTCTTTTAATTATCGTATATTATCGGAATTTAAATGGGCTGGAACTGTCTGGAAGATGTACAAAATAAATTAAATTTATTTAATTCAAGTATTCTTCATACACAAGTTCTGTTTTGTAACCTTCATTCGAACTTACCATTCCTACCGCGGTCGTTTTGTGTTTAAAATAAGTTTTCTTAATGTCATCTAAAAGATTGTTTAAGATAAATTTAGTAGATAGATAAATTTTATCTATCTACTAAATTTATCTTAAACAATCTTTTAGATGACATTAAGAAAACTTATTTTAAACACAAAACGACCGCGGTAGGAATGGTAAGTTCGAATGAAGGTTACAAAACAGAACTTGTGTCTGGCCATTCTAAATTGGCCAAAAATAAATGATTCAGTTCGTATTTCGTAATAAGTATTTTAGAAAACTTTGTATTTCTTTTACCGAAGTAGCCTTCTCATCTCCCGATTTAAACCCAACTAATAAACTCTGAGCAACAAAAATGGGTGCAAAATATTAAAAAAAAAAAAATTGACAATGTCTGCGAAGGTTTTGTAATTAGATCGTCAAAAATTTTGAATCTTAGTATGATTTGGTTGGCTCCAGCATCCTGAAAGAGAGGCGAGGGAGTGGGGGGCCTCACCAAGCATACTTCCCCATCTGTCTTTATACGTATTAGTCAATAAAATTATAAAGATATTGTATTCTAAGGTAATTATGTAGAGCATTGACAATGGAAGGTAATGAGGAGTGCAGTGGCATAGCATGTTTGTCAGATGCGGCTTTGGTACAACTGAATGCAGGGATTTCACAACCTCAAGAAATATCTGGTTAGAACCCAAGGGAAGTCAGTCCTATTATTTACATTATACAAAAATATATATGTTGTCGTTATCTCTTGTCACTTTAGTAATGCTTTTCCATTACGAGATTTTTCTTTTTGGGATTCCTTAAGATGACACGACTTTTAGTGTCTTCAAAGCTTACAGCACCCCTGGAATTGGCAGTATAACCAGACTTTCGGAGACCAGCACATCCAGAACGATCATTATAACCAGATTTTTGATTACTCCAGCATTTCTGGGAGTATTAAGATAACACGACTTCTGGTGACTCCAGAAGGGTCTACACCGGTAGAACTACCAAGATCACCAGACTCCAGCACCCTGAAACGTAACCCGACTTCTGGTGATTCCAGCAAATTTAAATTGTATATTATTTTTATATCATTGCTGTTATTTTATTATATATCTATCAATAAAATGTGTTCGTATTCGCTACCGTTCATTCAGTCCGATTGGAAATGAGTTTTGAACTCACTAAAAAACTGTAATTAAATGAAAGTATACTCACTTGTGTTTCCCTTCGTTCTTCTTTAATGAAGTTTTCCTTCCTCCGTGTCTTCTCCTCTCGGATCTCCTTTTCATACTCCGTATCAGCCCAGGAGAACTCGGCCGTCGTCGTCACAGCCTCCTGTAGCGATCTGGTCTCCTCTCTTGAGGTCCGACTGTCCCGGGAGGTTCTGGAGTCTCGAGAATCAGGCCGTCCGGGTCTGTCCCTTGACTCAGGTCTCTCCCTCCAATCGTTCTCTCCCCGTTCTTCGAATAAGTTAGGCTGAAAAAAACAAAAAACAAGATGGACGTTAAGACAAAGTTTCAAAGTTACTTTCGGTTATTCTCAACTTTTAAGCCAGTTCGGTATTAGAGTTATAGCACTCAATCTGTTACTTAACTCGACATGTCTGTAGACAATCCTGAGACACTGAGACAAATTCATGTCTATAGACCCGGTTTTGCAACAAAATCGCAGAACTGTTGTCTCCCATATGAAATCGGCGCAAGACAATGTTCCGCAATATTTCAAATTGTGGACGTTTTGGCAAACATTGTCTTCAGTTTTTTTCTGCCAGCCCACGAGAACGCTCCGTTTTTTTTTTTTGTTTCTGTTTTTTATCATCAAGATGTGGCCTACAGAGAAAGTGTTATTGTTAATTGAAGATTTTCACACGGCATCTTGTTTGTGGGATGTCATTAGTCCCGGTAAGAAAATAGTTATCGAAGAAATGGCCAAAAAATATGGTGTCAGTAGGTGATTTAGAGAAAAAAATGCATAATTTGAAAACACCTTTTCTAGAAGTGCACATTAGATTGGTGAACGATTCTCCACTTGCACAAAAAACGTAAATCACTGCCAGTCTCAGAGATGCTAGAATGGTTTCTCTACATCTATTTTCTCCTTTGTTTATCTTTCTGCCTAAAAGCTGAAGCAATACTTCGAAGTCACTCGGGGTCAAACGGGTGAAGGAAACGAAACGAGGTCCCTCCGCAAAAATGTCACGCCTCCACCAAGGTCTCCTCTTACGCTTCATTTCATTGTTCATGATTAGAACTGCGCAAGCAGCGATCCCAACAAGGTCAGTCATGCCTAGTAACTAAAACGAGGAACAAGGCATTCAAGTGTAGACACGCGACAAAGTCTCTCTGTCTATATACATTGTCTAGATACATCTCCATAGACAGTCCCTATACATGTCTTTAGATTGTATCTTAACCATTGTACACACTTGTATACAAGTCTGTACAAAGCCTTAGGGCCATTGCTGTTTTTTTTCTTTCTTCTTTTGTTTTTGACTTTATCATTGAGCCATTAGCCACTTCAACAATTTTTTTTAATGAATGGTCTCTAAAAAGTGAAACTTTAATATCCACGCCTATCTCCTGGAAAAATGAATATAAATTATCGGAATGGAGATTGGGAAGCCTGAGCAGGTCCATATAACTAGGGGTATCCTTTGTGATCTTCCGTGTCTTACTTATAAATTTGGTCCTTGCATAGGAATATTTACTGCAACACATGATAATGTGGTCTGGATCCTCGGTCATTGCAAAGTCCTCACAGAAAGGAGTCTCACTTTTGCCGATCCTATGCAAATATTTATGACAAACTGCATGATTTAATCTGACTTTACAGAGATTTTTAACAAATCTTCGAGATCTGGAAGATTTTCCGAATCAGGATGGTTTTCCTACACGTGCATTGACTGCCTTATAAAATAATCCCTTATCGCTCGCATCATACTCGTATACTCTTTGCCAAGCGGCTCTGAGGTCTTGGTTAAAGTTCATTTATAGGTTCCATTGCTGTTCCTCATATACATTAATGATTTACCTAAATATATAAAACTACGTCGGTCCATTTACTAATATTGTCATGACGGTTAAAACCTCAACTACAAATGAATCCATAACCATATAATATAAAACTTAATAAATTCGCACTGGAGAAGTACATTGCCAGTGATTTACCGACTTTTTTTTCGGAATCATTTTCAAGAATCATAATGAATAATACTTAAAAGGAAGAGGCGGTCACCTGTGTCTTGTTGAATGTTTCTGCAGGTTTCTTGTTGTCCCTCCTTCCCTGGTACTTGTCCTCGTAGTTCCTGTTCGACTCCCAGGAGCCTCCTCTTCTCCCCTCCCATTCCACTTCCAGCTCTCTGTTGGAGCTCTCGCGTCTGCTAACAGGCCATAAAACACAACGATATATACATGATATAAATTAAGTATCTTCTCAATCTGTTTGGAAATCAATTAATTCAAATGAAAAAAATGTAGTTATCAAGGTAGCCATTCACATATCTTTGGTGGGAAGCAATAACAGTACAAGTCAAAAAGATCAATTTTTCAGGAGAACAGAAAATGTCTTTTGCCACTAGACAAACTTTTTTTAACTGCCAAAAAATTAGGTCTACACTACGTGAGAGACATTACCGACTTGTCTTCTTCTCACCACTTCTCGAGATTGGCTTCACATTGTGAAATATGTAATAATACTGTTTTGGCCAAAACTAGGACTAGTATTCTTTTTCCCGCCCATCGAAGATATATGACGGGGTTAGAATCAAACTGGTCCAAGTGACATTTTTGAAAAATTTTCGTGAGGTGCATAATCGGGTACAAATGATTGTTCTGTTCAGGAAAAAAGTTGTACAAGTGAAATCCAAACCAGTGCTGAGATCTAATGACAAATCACTTACACCATTTTGGTGACATGAACAAGTAACTTAAACATATCAATGTGACCTTGAAATTAAGATTGTTATTCAATTTTATGGTTTGCTAACAGCAGCTTTCACAAAGCAGAAGACAAAATATTTCCGGTTTTGATAAATTATAGATTTTTTTATTCAGTTAAGAACTTAAGGCACAGTTTCTTCAGTTTTAAAAATGTCACTTTGACCATTTAGATTCTAACCCCGTCTTATAACCCACAAGTAAATGGTAAAGTAAAACCGATGAAATTCGTAAGACATAATCGTGAATGAGTACTCGTTTCTAATGAGGAAACGTTCATGTCACTGAAAATACAAATAAGATATGAAGTATCCAAAACTAGCTGTCTGTAATAAACTACTTGTACTCCAGAATTGTATTAAAGAACTTAATATCTCAATGTCAACAATAATGACTCAGTTTTAATCTGTAATCAAAGATTAATCTCCATTCAAA
The DNA here is from genome assembly GCA_963662175.1 of Aradus depressus. Taxonomy (NCBI): domain Eukaryota; kingdom Metazoa; phylum Arthropoda; class Insecta; order Hemiptera; family Aradidae; genus Aradus; species Aradus depressus. The sequence continues at coordinate 42,593,138 of OY759214.1, forward strand.
TGCATTTTCTGGACTGATAGTAATACTGTTTCATAAGAAAAAAGATAAAAAATAAGGCGTTACTTTTTCATCTTTCTAGTTACTAAATCTAGTTATTGTTCTTATACTACACGCCCTAGTCATCTCAAATCGGGCTTAAAATATTCATATAAAATGGATGTATATATAGTTAAACAATGTGACTCATGATCGGCTTTAACTATGAGATCATAAAGCCTATTACCAGAGCGCTCTTTCACCACTCCGGTAGACATGAGCACAACTCTTCTGGCGGTGTCCTAAATTTTGCGAGTACTTGACATCACATAGACTCGGAACCAGCTTAACATCTCGTCCGAAGGACGGCATGCTCAAAGTTTTTTCACATCCCAGATAAAAAAATCGGCTTCAGGCGGATCTTAAACCCGTGATCTTAAGCTCAGTAAGCAACCACTGTGCTACCGGCGCCCTCTGATGAAATATAACGTGTTTCATTAAAAATTTATGAATTCATTTAAAAAACCTGGAAATTTAACCAAATTTTTTTTTTAAGGGAGTTATTGCTAACACACCGTAAATCATAGATTCCAAAAAAATTAAAAGTTATTTTATAACTTCATTAACAATGAACAAACTAATATAAAGAGGATAAAATAATTTATTTTATATTTGATAATTAAAACAGAATGTTTGTAAGGAAAAAGTTTAAAATTTAATGTTTGATCAATTTCTGGCTTACAGTATACATACACATATCCTAGGCTGTAGCGTTATGTTGTTAGTTTTAAAATGTTCACTATTTCATTATGAAAAATTTGAATACAAATATTTTGAAGTCAATCAAGTAGTTCTCTAAGAATGAACTAAAAAGCATAAAACGTTGAAAATATTTAAAATTTACAATTTTCTCGGTTTGTACGAAACTATCATATACCTACAAATTTCATAAAAATCTCCGGAGTGCTTACAATTTTTGCATAACGGACATACATTATCGAAACTTTTGTATTGTCGTGTTCTAATCATCAAATTAGGCCAAGTCATAAAATCGAAATCACAATTGTTGACTTCAATACTTTTTCTAACTGATGTATAAGAAAGTAACTATAAATTCAATACACATGGTTAGAACGTGTTATAAAAAGTAATATTTTGTTAGGGAGTAAATATGTAGAAATGAAAATAAATGCTAATTGTTATACATACGTTCGAGATTCTGAGTCCTTTCTATCACGGTGATGATCACTGTCCGGCTGCTCTCGTTGGTATATTCGGTTGTAGTCGGATGAAGTGTCATAATAACCTCCTTTTCTGTTACAGTTATCGCTCCGATTACTATTCGTTCTGAATCTGTAACAATCCGCAAAAACGCCTCATAAATACCAGACTCGCATAAGTAATTAGAAGGCATGATAATATTTTATAATTTAAAATAAAATTGTAGTTATTTGAAAATAACTAGGAAAATACTCTCTTAATCAAAAAATATTACTCTTTATCTTTTGTAGATTATCAAAATACTTTCAATGATTTATTTTATTTATTTTTTCTACCATAAAAACAGAGTTTTTTAATATTATTTTTCGTATATTCCAAAAAAAACGTTCCATTAAAACCCTGGCAGTTTTAAAACGCACCGATATTTTTCCATTCTCCTCCGTCTTGCAAGCGGGAGATACACATAAATAATTTTTTTAAATCAAGTATACATAATTACCTATGCGACTGCAAAGTTTGAGTGTCAGGCTATTACATCAAATAGATTACTTCATTTCATTCGCGGTCTAAATTCTGAAACGTTGTTCATGGGCTGTCCGTTTGACGTAAAGGAATACACGGTAGCCGTAAGGTATGAAGGATGCTCTCGCACCTCTATGAAGCCAGGTTATACAAGTGTATTACAACTCTTCTACATACCTCTCCCGTTCAGGCTCTGGAGTGTTCCGCTCCCTTCTGTCCTCGTCCCTCTCTTTGTCGCCACCCCGGCCTCCTCCTCCTCCTCCATCTTCACTGTCCCCTCGGTTCCTCTGCTTGTTGCCAAAGTGGGATTGGCCGCCCCATCTAGAGTCCTGGCCACCTCCCTGCTGCTGCTGTCTCATGTACTGGCCACTTCTCTCGCTTATCTGTTTCAGGAACCTTGGCGCAAGAGGTGGGTGCATCCTGAAAAAAAAAATAAGTAACCGTATAACTACTTCAACTTTTTCAAATTAGAACTAAATATATTTTTCTTATTTTATTTATTTCATATAAATTTATGCTATATACAATTCATGGCAACTATCATAATTGATTATTAATTAATTTCACTAGAAGTAGAATGAGGTGTATTATTGTTGTCAATTGTGTAGTACGATTTATTATAAAACAAGTTTCAACCATTCATCTTTCATAAATAATACATATTACAAATAAAATTAATGCATAACTCATCCTTCTCTTTCAAGAGGATGCCTGTCGATAAAAAGCTTGATATATTACGGATAGATGGCGGTTGGCGACTATCTTAATTTTGGGACACAATCATTCGGGATTTCGCCTATTTTTTTTATTTTTATGCTGCCGTATTTAAGGGATGAAAGATGAACGGTTGAACTTGTTTTATAATAAATCGTACAACACAAGCTTTATATCGGCGTTGTGTTCATTACTCTACGATTATTATTTTAGGAAATATAAGCTCTCAAAGTGTGACACATTTTAACCCGCGTAGTTTTAAGTCAAAAATATGAAAATTGAAATTTCCAATTATCATTTTACAGTTTAATGAAAATAAATAGCCGAGGTGGATGAATGTGTATAGCAGGGTTTAGATCTGTGAATGTTTTCATTTCTACCGAGCTGCTGCACACCTATGTTTACCTACAGAACCCTTCAATGCCTGAAACTGACTTACCTCTGAAAGGAGGACTGGGACTGGTTTTCGCCCCTGGAGAAGCTCCGTCCCTCCAGTTGTGTCAACTGTCTGAACGTCTCTCCTGTCTCCTTCTTATTATCTTCCTTCTCCCCCACCTCACGTCTATCAATACCCCAATCCTCTTCTTCCTCTTTCCGTTTCTTCTCGATCTCCGCTTGCTGCTGTTGCTGATTTTTGCATCTCGTCTCCTCAAAACGTTTCTCCTCTTCTGCTTTCCTCTGTTTTGCCTTTTCTGCGGCTGCGGCTACCTGTTCCGATTGTTGCCGCCTTTTCTCTTTCCAAACAACTTCTTCCATGTCCAATTCTCGATTTGCCTAAAAAAATTTCACAAGAATGTTAGGAAAAAAATCACAATACAAATTTAAAATGAACAGAGATCTGCGATAATGAAGAAAATAATATTATTGGGTGGCAGGTTGTTTTCCAACTTATAGAATGTGCGACCCTGGAGGAGCTCTGAAGTCAGGGGTGGGTGAGTAGGGAGGGTGGAGCATGTCCCTGCCAGGACTGTTGCTAGCCCCCTTACCAGTCACAACAGACTAAGTGACCCCCGGGCAACTTTGGGTGAACCTCTTAGTAGTTAATATGTCTTTCAACTTACAGTATGTGCGACCCTGGATAAAGGAGCTCTGAAGTCAGGGGTGGGTAGGGAGGGTGGAGCACGTCCCTACCAGGACTGTTGCTAGCCCCCTTATCAGTCACAACAGACTAAGTGACCCCCGGGCAACTTTGGGTGAACCTCTTAGTAGTTAATATGTCTTTCAACTTACAGTATGTGCGACCCTGGATAAAGGAGCTCTGAAGTCAGGGGTGGGTAGGGAGGGTGGAGCACGTCCCTGCCAGGACTGTTGCTAGCCCCCTTATCAGTCACAACAGACTAAGTGACCCCCGGGCAACTTTGGGTGAACCTCTTAGTAGTTAATATGTCTTTCAACTTACAGTATGTGCGACCCTGGATAAGGGAGCTCTGAAGTCAGGGGTGGGTAGGGAGGGTGGAGCACTTCCCTGCCAGGACTTTTGCTAGCCCCCTTATCAGTCACAACAGACTAAGTGACCCCCGGGCAACTTTGGGTGAACCTCTTAGTAGTTAATATGTCTTTCAACTTACAGTATGTGCGACCCTGGATAAAGGAGCTCTGAAGTCAGGGGTGGGTAGGGAGGGTGGAGCACGTCCCTGCCAGGACTGTTGCTGACCGCCCTTATCCTGCTGCATTCTACCGGAATCTCCACCCTTCTCCCGGTGCTCCTGAACAATATAATATTTATAAATAATGAATAAACAAAAAAGTCGTTGGTGGATCACCGGCTATGTTCTTCTCCAGCACAAATTAAGCAATGTTTTCGCTCTCCCTCCTTGGTTAAAACTCAATATTTGACCTACATAGTGACTTCTGAATCCTCATACTAAATTTCGTGTCGATATATTCATTAAGGTAGTTATTAGGGGGGTATTTGATCCGCGCCCCCATTCTCTGGCCCTCCGGTCCGATTGAATGCACAGCCAACCACAACTAAAACTACTAACATAAACTTCACTTTTGGGTTGACTAATGAGATTTATAATAATATATAATTCCACAGCTTTATATTTTTCCCATTTATAATCTAGTTTTTGCAACCTAGCGATTTTAGACTAAGAAAGAACTCCCGTCATCAGTATCCATACTCATGCTTTATAGTTAACGATTATACTTCTTCAGATAAACGAAGTATAGGGGAAGTTACGTAATTGGTCAGAAATTCGATGCAGAGTTTTCAGCGGAATTTCGTGTTTTCCAAAATGAAAAAAAAAAGGAGGCGCTGAACACGATAACTTTATAGAGTGAATGTAACGACATGTGTTTGTATATGTGTACCCAGAACCCTGTAAGGACGACACATATTGATTTTTGACACACTATCGATGTAATAATGTGTCGACATGAAATTTTATATTTCAATTCAAAACCAATAAGGATGGCATTTATTAATTTTCCACGAAATCGGTCGAAGGGAAGTAAGACCAGAGAAGAGGGACTCGAATCAAAATACCCTAACGAATGAATGTATTCAATGTATCGACACAAAATTAAGTATGAGGATTCAGAAGCTACTATACAAGTCAAATATTGAGTTAGCCCAAACGGTCGATTGAATTTGAAGGGAGAGCGAAAACCTAATTGATTAATTTTTACTAGGGAAGTACATTGTCGGTGATTCACCGACTTATTTTCCTTATTATTTATATAAATATAATAATATCATATATACATATAAGTTTTTTATTACCACAGAGGTTGACTCATTAAATATGGTTCTATTAAAAGAATATGATAAATACCAAGAGAAATATGTTTAAAATAAATCAGGGAGTAAATTATGGATTATGATCTACGGGAGTTCTTCCTGAAACGTCCATAATTGCTTGGGGTAAAGACAAAAAAAAATAGAACAAAGCTGTAGAAAATATATATTTTAATAAAAATTAATTTTAGTTTGAATAATCGAAACAGAAAAAAGCACACTACCACAAAAAAAAGGTAAAAATAAAATAAAATTGTTGATAAATAAGTTGAATAAATTAATAATTTCAATGGTTTGAATTTTTAAGTAATGTTTCTCAAAAACAGTTATAAATAGTGACATTTTTTAATAAATAATAATTAAAAAAGAAAGGAATGAGAGCCATATTTGAGGAAAGAGCATATTTTTAGAGGTCTATTTTTGATTGAGAAGGTGAACGACCTGAGAAGGTTGTGTAATGACCAGGAACCCAAAAACCCCCAGGTGCAGGTTCAAGGACAGAACTCACCTTCCTTTCTGTATCCATTTCTTTCTTCCTGTCTTCTCTGCTATGGGATGATCCTTTACCACTTTTATCTTTGCTCTCCTTTTCATCATCATTTCCTGTGCTTTCATCATCACTGAACGCCAATTTTTGACTGAAATGAAACAATTCGTATTATTATTATTAGAAATATGGTCAAACTTTTTATAATGCGAGAAAAAAATATATAATTGTGAGCTGTTACTTGATCACGAAGAAATTTTTTTATTTCATTGGTTTTTATTCTGTGAACATTATTTTACTTTGTCGTAATAATTCACTATATTGTGTATACAATAGCCTAAATAATATCATATAGAAACCGTTTTTATAAATACACTGTCGTAAGTAATAACTTATAAACAAACTAATTTATTTTTTGAAATATTTTGAAACATACTGTCTAATTTTTTGTGGAATACCATTTCAAAATGTAATATATTAAACCTGATGATGGCACATTACCAAAACCGTCAGTATATGTTTGTATGTATACATTTATTTGTGTTATAGACAATATTACACTAAATATGTTTGTTTTATTTATTTATTACTAGTTTCCACAATATGTTCGCATTTCTCAACTTAGAAGTTAAATATATTTGAAGCCTTAATAATATTTTATTATACAGAAACCATTGGGGTGCGCCAGTAGCTCAGAGATAAGCGTGCTTGCTTATTGAGCTCAAGATCGAGGGTTCGAAACAAAATAGAGCTTTTGTGTTAAGCCTCCCCCCTAATCCTTCCCTTCTTTTTGGCCGATTAGGCTAAAAATCAATAGATGTTGTATTTATAGGGTTCTTGATACAAATATAAAATTTTGTGTCGATACATTCATTTTATTGGGAGTTATCGTGTTAGAGATACACAGATTTTTTTTTTTTTTTTTTTTTTTCATTTTTGAAATCAAGAGGTCGAAAACCATGAAATTCCGTTGAAAACTTCACATCGAATTTCTGACCGATTACATAACCGAGGGCTCCCGTAGCTTAGAGGTATGAGTTACTGAGCTCAAGATCGCGGGTTCAAGACCCGGTCGAGGCCCTTAGTTTATTTCATTTGGGAGGCAACGTAAGCACGCAGTCCTTCGGATGGGACGTTAAGCGATGGTCCCGAGCCTGTGCGATATGAGGAACTCGTTCATGACCTTTATCCTAGGAGAATAAACATTTAGGCTCGGCAAAATGTCGGGCTCATGTCCACCACGGTTGTAGTTAAAGCCCAGGCATGAGTCACAATAACTAATGAACTAAAAACCATTGTTATAATAAATTGTCGTAATAATAGTCTATTGTTTATTTATATATACAATATACTATAAGGTATATGAGGCATTATAGAAGTCAGTGTCTAAAACTGACCTTTGGCAACCGTTATACCATACATAAGCTGTGCCCGAGGCGAAATTCCTATACTTTCCTTTATCACTAATTTGAAGTAATAGAGGTGAAATAAAAAATATTAAACGTGATCAAATATTTTTTCACAAATACCAAAAAACATAGAAAATAATCTGTAAGTAATATGTAGTACGTATGTATTTAGTATTATTTTTTCTTTCGAACAGTATTTATCTGAGTTCTTTATAAAAAAAAAAGAGTTAATAATCATCTTCTTAAAGGAACGTTACAAAGGAATAGGGAAGAGAGGAATGTACAGGTCGCATGCAAGCAGTGTTGTTAAAATATTGGGAGTTAACACTTTTATTCACCTACACAATATGTTTGGTATTAATTTCTGTATAGAATAATATTTACTTGTAGTCGATGACATCGTGTGTGGCCCATCCGGTGTCTCTAGATATCTCATCCATGCTGTTGAGGTCTTCTTCCCGGATGATGGGACGAGGGATCAGGTCTTCAGGGTCTGCCGACGGGAGAGGCCGGCCACCTCCTGCAAGTCTACACCAATAACATTTGGTTTTATAAGAATTTACTACAAAAAGTATAGGAGCGTTGAACAAATTTTTTTAATTTTTTTTTTAATTACCTATTTTCTGATGTGTTGTTGTACTTAGGTCGGACTGAATTTTGGAAACTACCCGGTGGGATATTTGGAAAACCTCCTCCTCCGCTTCTGTTCAACATCTAGACAAGGAAACAAAACATTTAGAAAATAAACACGATCTTCATTCGTTTAGAGTAACTATCTAAATATTTTGAAATTCCTTTTTTTTTTTTTTTCAATAGCTAAACATTTGGAAATCATGATCAATCTTTGACGACAGGAAGAGCTTGAGAATAAAAAATGTTGGTTCTGATCTGAATTCTGTGATAGTGAGAATATGCCGTCGCAACCTACAGATTCATGACTCTAGCTGTGTAAATGTACAGAATTAAATTGGAATATACTAAATGAAGTTTCAACAATAAATAATTGTGCGACTTTGAAGATACAGTGGAACACTCGAGCTTCCATCAATGCTCGTGAGGGCAGTTTTGTTTATTCAATTCTCTTTTTAACCTCCCTGAACTTTATTATTGTTAAATTATTTAAAAAATGACTTTTAAACATATAAACAACTGGCGAAGTAATGTTCTGGCGAGGCCTGGAGGCCAATGGGAGTGATAGTGTAGGCGGGAAATAAATGAGAATGGGATCAGATAATATTTAGCTAAATATATTAGTTCAAAAAAAGAAATGGCTGATTAACATAGTAAGAATTAAATGAGTACACTTACAAAAGTTGGAACAACGCCCTTGTACTGAGGGTGGGGGTGGGTGGCGATGGGGGGTGGTGGTGGGGGCCCGAACTGAGGCCCGAGGGAGGGCGGGGGGGCCGCCTGCTCCGGGGAGGCTGGATGGTACTGCTGCGAGCCACCACCCCCCTGGGCCCAGGAGCCCTCCGTCTGAGGCCTCAAGGAGGGCCCGGGGCCGTAGCAGCCCTCCGGCCCCCCAGGTCCCCGAGGAGGGTGGTCCGGGGCCCCTCCCTCCCCAGGCAGTGAGGGGAACTCCGCTTGGAACTGTGGCGACTGGTGGGCCAAGAAGGAGGGGCCGTTCCCACCGCTGCCCGGCCCACCCCCGCCTCCAGCCTCGCTCCCCCCGAGCATCACTGCGCTCCATGTCTTGTCCCCACCCACGCTTGGAACCTGCAACAATTAACATCACCTCTAATAAAACATATGGTGATTTTTGTGTATAAATGTATTTTCAAAAATGAATAAGCTATTTCATAAAGTTTAGCTTTTAAAAGGGTGAATTAATATCGAATACTCCAACCTTTCTCTTATAATCGGTTTATATAGTATGTTGTATGTACAATTGTTTTGAATGAATGAATTCTTCAGCATGAGTGTGACATTAAGTATGTCAGGAGTGCCTAGCAGACTATGGCCCAGGTGGGGCCTTAGGGCGGCTTCGCCGGGGTATCTGGACGAACAGTCCCGGACTTGGAGCGAGTGGACAGCAAGTGGAACATGAGGCTACGTTTTAGTATCAAATGATCGTAAAATAATAGCTTAGAGCCCCAAGAAGTTCATAACAATAGCTCCTCATACCCCCATAATCCTCCAGCTGACGGCCAGAGCTGGAGGACGTAAGTGATAAACAGAAATGAAGTGGACTTAAATGTTTTTCTTTTTTTTAGATAATAAAATATCAAAGAGGCACAAGAGAAAAAGTGTCGCATTCTACAACTTAGCTAAGCCATCTGTCCTCAGTTGAATACTTTAATGACATGCAACATATGAGGTAGTGCCATGAAATATCATGAGTCCATAGTATGTTGCGCAGTTCCACTTGTGCCCCTTTGTTTTTCAAAGTATCTATTCTACTCATGACTCATGGTAGGGCTTTAACGGCGAGATCATATCGCCTACTACCATTTCAACGAAGTGGCGGACAAGAGACCAGCTCTACTGTGGAAGTCCTAAATGTTGCTTAACCAGGTTTGGTTTAACGAGTATCTCACATCAAACAGGCCCGGGACCATTGCTTTAACGTCCCATCCGGATTACGTCGTGCTCAAGGTTTTTTCACCTACCAATTAAAAACCTAAATACCTGAGCCGGGTTTCCAACCCGTGATCTTGAACTCAGTAGAAAAGCAGACTACCTCTGAGATACCAACACTTCAGTTTCCAAGAGATATTTCTCAGTGTAGCACAGATAGAGTATGATAATAAACTCTATGCTTAGAAGATACGTACCGGTTTTGGAGGTTGTGGTGGTGTCGGTGTGATGGTCTGTGGTACAGGGGGCGGTCCTACGACAGCAGGGGCATTTATAGTCGGTGTTGTTGCTGGCCCACTCGAACTCACCTGGACCAAAACAACAATAACATATATTATCGAACAAAACTAGAATTAGCAACTGGACAGTGTCCAAATGTATACAACTATGAATGAATTGGTATTGTAATATCGAAAACATTGATACTTTAAAGTCTAGTCAAATAAGACAATTACTAATCATAATACAATCCATAAGTAATAACACTCATAAGTAATAACAATCCATAATTTGTTCCATCCACCTAATAATACGAATTCGAAACATGTGCCGGACAAGCAAACACTGTCAATAGCGTTTCAGAAGAGCTGCGTACAGTAATCCCTCCACATTCGCAGGATTTAGGTTCCACAAAACCAGCGCATATGTCGAATTCGCGAATGTTGAATCTATCTTTCTATGCTTTAAGAGAGGTTCCAGACAGAAACCCAAAGTGTTCAAAAACGAAATTTTTACAAAAAAATATAATTTTAATTACAAAGTTAATCCTTGCTAGTTGAAGTTAGAAAATAATTAGTTATTTGACTTTGTTTAGCTGTTTAATATTATGTCAGTTCTTTTAGAGCTTCTAGCATACGGAGTTGTCGCGGCCTCGATTGCCCTTTTAAATTTGAGACTCCGAATAAGGGACGGATAGTATTCCATGGTTTTCTGAATGTTCTTGAAGGGTTAAAATTCCTCAGATAGCTCGATTATATGGGAATTCAATAGGTCTACAATTTCTTTTTTTTTTTTTTCATTTCCCCAAAATTTTCACCTCCAAGTTCATGAGCTATCGTCAAATTCTCTTCTTCTTCTTCTTGATCTGCAATTGCTGGCAATTTGTTTTGTTCCCTCACCGTTTGCGGCCAAAGATTACGCCAACAAGCATTGTAGGAGCTTCCTTTAAAAATTCATAACTAGACAAATCTACATGTGTATTTTTTTTTCTCTCTCTCTCTACGCACGTATCACATACATAACCGAGATTTTTGCAAATGTTGAATTATACCCATTACCGTCCGCGAATAACCGAATCTTCTATTCATGAAAGATGAATTATTTGCCATTTCTATGTTCGCGAATAATCGAATTTGAGGAGGGAATCGAATGTTGAGGGATTACTATATTTACCAAAGCCATACTAATAAGAAAAATAACAATGAAAAATAGAGGTACAAAAGTTGTATGTTTCTGTCATAGAACATCTAAAAAAACCACATGTTTGGTTCAGGAACTAGACGTCCTTAACTACTAAAACGAAAAAACTATAAACTATACTACTATAACTATAACTATAACATAAAAATCGTGGTTCATACATTCACTTTTATTTCTATTTTCTTGACATAGTTCCTCTACCAATGACCTATAATTTGAATCGTAATAACTTTGGTTTAATATACACATTTTTTAAATTGTCTACAATTTACTTAATTTGTTAATTTATTTTTTCGCTGTTTGTGCTCTGAAGAAGGGACCCCAGACAGCACCGGATTAAAAATTAGGAATTTTATATTAATTTACCTTCTATTATTTGTTTAGACAATATATATATATTATCCATCTTATGTATTTTTAAGGTTTAATATTGGTTGATGTATATTTTGTAAGATTATTTTGCCCATATTTACTATATAATCTGTTGCACACTTCCTGGGCATCTGCTCGGGATACGCGCGAACGAGATTCCACATCTTTGGTGAAGATGTAATCGCAGAGGATTTTAGAAGATTGGACCATGAGAGCATTCTCAGATTCATTAAGGATACTGGGAGACTGAGCACTCTATGAAGGACTTGGTTTAGGTAGTATGAACATACAGATAATAAAATAAAGTCTAGCGCTTCCAGGGAAGGGATAAGAGCACTGGATGCTTAGGTCCCTAGGTGTAAAACACCAACCCATCATACATATGTAATCTGTTTCTGACAGAAAATGACAAATTAAGCAGTTAAGAGCAAATTATAATTTATTTATTTTTAAATCGTTTCACTCATTCCCCTTTTTTCCGGAGGTCCAATTCCAGGAATCAAATGATTCTTTTTTTATAGGAACGATCTTTGAGCAAAGTTATAGCGCCCACATCGTGCTCATGGGAGCATGTTTCATGAAAATATGGTTGCAGTTTTCATAGATCTTACCGACCAGATGAGCGCATAGGCTGATTTCATTATAGAAAATCGTTAAAAATAGGCAAAAGAAAACATTCAAATAAATAAATGTGTCAATAAAAATCAATAATGTCAGAGTTTTAGAAAATTGTCAACCATAATTCCCAGTTTATATTTTTTTCCGACAAGCAAAATTCCAGATCAATGGACATGCTACATTGACATTGTGGATATAAGGGATGAGAGGAGAGTACCGGTGAAGATGAGGGCTGGGGCTGTTGTTGAGAGGGTGGAGGGGGCGGTGTCTCTCCAGGCTTGCTCCCCCATCCTGTCCCACCGCTGGGCACTAGGCTCACCGTTGGATCACTACCACTGTGTTCCGACTTCAAACTGGGCAGGTTGGCTGGGGGTCTCCGGGTCGACGGCACTTTACCCAATGGCTGCATTCCATGTTTACGAGGGATCGTATTCTTCGTCGTCTGTTGCTCTGATGACTCTCCCTGCAAATTCATACAAAAAATCATATAACATAACACCACTGCGTGAAGAATTTAAAAGAGCTATGCCCTAAATTGTGCATTATTGAAAAAAAGATATATAAAGATCGACGATTACTGATCGTAATTCTAGTGTCTCCGGGAAATGTGTAAATGTATAGTGAAAAATCCAATCGTACGCAGGCTTCAAAGTGTCAGCATTAATAATTTATAAACATTTCAAATTTTTCCAAGTACTCAACAATTTCCCAAAACTCCGGTAGCTCAGCTGTAGCGTGCTTGCTTTTTGAGCTGCAACAATTTCCCAAAACTCCGGTAGCTCAGCTGTAGCGTGCTTGCTTTTTGAGCTGAAGATCGCGGGTTCGAAACCCGGCCTAAGCCCTTGGGTTTTTAATCTGAGAAGTAAAGAGCATGTGTGATGTCAGGTACACGTTAAAGACCCCTCCTTACCTTAGGTTACTGAATCTGTGTGTAGACAAAATTTAGACACACCAGCCCTCCTAATATATCTATGGGGGAATTTATGTAGTCTATCCAAAATTCGAATTGGTTTTTTACTAAAATTTCCCGATCCCAAATCCAAAAACTTGTTGATACTTCAAGTAAAATGCATGTATCGACATATAATATAATACGTTGATTCGGAAGCATAAGCTTAACGATTTAAAACTCTCATGGGGCCTGGGGCCAAAACTATGGCGCAGAATCCTGGACCCCAACGCCGAGATAACATCCCACATGGACCAATTCAAAATGATTTTCGGATTTAAAATTTTGCAAAATCAATAATAATTAGTAGTAAGTTAACCTTCAAAACGGTTTTTGAAAAAATGATATTTTGTTGAGAAAGCCATATTATCAAAACATAACAAAATAATCAGCAGAACAACAATCACAGGTAGGTTTACATGTGAGGAAGCTTTGTGCAATAACTTGACAGATGTTATTGACTCCCCAGCTACGCTAAGTTTAGAAGTTATGTGACAGTTCAAAAAATTCCAGTCTGTGAACATGACAACTGGCAACTCCCGATAGAATGAATGTGTTGGCACTAAATGTATGGATGACGCCTATAGACTTTCTGGCAAACGGGAGGGGGGGGGGGGGGGGGGGGGATTAGAGGGGCTTAACAGAAAAACCTCTCAACTGTCCATATAATGTGCCTACACGAAATAAACGGGGATTCAGAAGGCCCTTAGTAAGGCACCAATTGATTTTAAATCAAATCTTTAGATTGCCTTTAGACGGAGAGCGAACATTTGTGCTGGAGAAGTGCATTGCAGGTGATTTTTTTGTCATTAAAATAAATTTATCAGTTTTACTATAAGTACTTTTTTTTTTTTTACCAGGAAAAGTTTTACAAAATTTCAAGGAAATCTATGGGAATTATTAAGGGAAAATCCCCAATTACTCAGCAATGAAAATACTTTTTATATTGTAATCATAGTCAGAAATAAATGTGAATAAAAATTTAGTTAAGTAACAATTAGGACTACCAAAGTAGAGTCGGACTCATGTTAACCAAAGCGACGAAAGAGCGCTCGGGTAGTAGGCGACATGATCTTGTAGTTAAAGCCTGGGCATGAGTCACAACTAGTGACATGAGGAACATGTTGCTCTATGTTAAGGAACTTGCCCCAACTCATGCCCGGGCTTTAACTAAGAGGTCATATCGCCTACTACCCGAGCGCTCTTTCGACGATACTATGGGATTCCCTAATTTTTCTCACCCTATATTTTTATATGGGGGCTTTAACGAGTACCTGACATCTTACAGGATCGGGGCCATCGTCTAATGACGGCATGCAGAAGGTTTTTTAGCCTCCCAGATAAAAAACCTAAGAGCCTCGGTCGGGTTTCGATCCCGCTATCTTCAACTCCCAACTAATAGTTTTTTTTTACTGTTTATTTAGAGTGCGGCCAACTGACTCAGCGGCTCTAGAGTACACCGTATTGCATTGTATCCTATTCCCAAAACGATTCGTGTACACTAACAACCCCATATTCTTTGACACGTAAAGAGATATGAAAGAACGTGAAACTGGCATTCCTGATACACAAGCAGATACGATAAGGCTGAGCTTTTAAAATATAACCGCTTCGCGAGAAAATAATTAGATTCGGAAAAAGAAGTCAGATTACGACAATTTCACAGAAGAACCCAAAAACATTTTCAAGAACAAAAAATCCACAAGAACACGGAAAGCCCCTAGTAAAGTCTATTGCGCATGTGTAAATATTGCTTCTGCGCACGCCCAGTCCCATTTACTGTCAGTTTTTTAAATTCAATTAATCCCTCACCGATGTTCCATTTTGCAGATGATTGAAACATCCTAGAAATCATATACTTTTTTCAAAGAAATTGAAGAAGCCGAGACATTGTCTTCAAAAACATTCCTATAATTTATAATAGTTCCCTTGGCAAATAAGGAATATCTTATAGCACAAAACTGAAATTTTGTTGAAAATAAACCGAAATTAAGCCATAATTTCCATAATGTACATTTGAAAGCTCCTTTATTTAAAATGAACTATTCCATTTAATGCATTCAAAATCTATCCCCTATCCTAACAGAAATTGTTAGCACACTAAAACTAAAACAACAAAAATAATTTAGTCTTTCCTTACGAAAGTCAATAGAATGTATTTACTTATGCATTTTCGGATCCAAATGAGTTTAAGACGTCGGTGAAACACCCGCAATGATCATTATACTAAATCTTGTGTTGATTCAATAGTTTATTGGGTTTGGCTTGGATTTGGCTGAAAATCAATAGTTGCCATACTTATGTCGTTCTGGATATACATATAAAATTTGGTATCGATATACTCATTATATCGCGATTTATCGTGTTTTCTTTTCCATTTTTGGAATCAGTGAGTCGGAAAACACGGGAATTCAACAAGGAATTTCTGATAGATTACATAACTTCCCCCAACACTTCGTACAGCTGAAGAAATAATTTATATATAGGCACCAAAGAAAAGAGCACTTACGTATTAAAGGCGTAGAGAATAACCTTTATTTTCTACTAAAAAACGAAACGAAACACCTAAATATGTACAAAAATTACAAGACAGGATTGATAAAATCCAGTGTTTTCTTTAAATAGCCTAAAATGTAGGTTTTTTTTATGCCTTGTGTTTTAAAAACAAATCATACATCAGGATTTTTTTTAATGATAGGAAAGGCCTCGTTCTTATTGTTTTGTTTTATCGGTTAAGGTTCGAGTTAGTTGAACATTACCTGTAACACAATGAAACATTACTATGTTTGATAAAAATCATTTTAGCATTGTGAAGAATATTTTCATGGCTATTTACTGTTTAAGTTTAAGGACGAAGAATATGTTGCTAGTTTGAAATAGTTATTATTTTTTTTTTTTTTTAATGATATTCATAATATTAAATACAAAATCCATTGCACTCTTCAAAGAAATAGCTAATTAATAATCAATTAACACAAAAAAATTGGGAAAAAATGCCTCGTTTCCGCATAAAAAGTAATAAATCATTGAAATAAAATCTAGTCGATTTTAACAAAGAAAAATTAGTGTATTTGACACCAACAAAACACGATTAATTGTTAGTTCAAAATGAAAGGACTTTATCTCTAACATAAACACTCTAGTTGGCGCCTATGTTAGTTGAAATCGAGAAACGTGTTAATGACAGCAAAAACAGTCCGTGTACACACAAGCTGCGTGAAGTTAGCGGATTTCCAAGATAGGTAGGTATTCAAAAAATAAATACTTTTAATTATTTCCTCAAGGCAAGTCTTACTGGCTAGATACAAAGACGAGAAACAAAAAACTCAGGATTTACTAGTTAACAGAAGTTGTTTGTTTAGGGTTAAGACGCTACTATTCTCAAATGTATATTTCAGCTTCTAACTGTCTTCTCTAAAATGTTCTAATATGTTCAAGAACGTTTTATAGATCAAATTAAAAAAGAGAGTAAAGAGTCCCTGACTTACCAAAATTACATTAAAAGTTAGCGCGAAATTATGATTTTTATAATCGCCCCATTCCCCTCCGTTAGTTGCTATTTTTCCAATAAAACAATTTTTGAGCGAGTTAGAATAGAAGAAAAATCATAATAAGCGTTAAGAAGTTATCAGGCGAATGAAGACAAACACGAGCAAAAGGCCATGGCTTAAAGGTCCAATTCGAGGAACGATCTATTCAGGGGAGCATGTTTCATGTAAATGTTAATAGAAATCCGCTAAAACTCTGGATTTTTGAAGGGAAGATATACAAAATATGGCAAAAATGAAACAATATAAGTATATATATATATATGTAAAAATTGTTACTTACCCGGCTGGTCTGTTTGTATAAGCTATTTATATCTAGGGATTGGAACTTGGATTTTCCTTTCTCCCCCTTGGATGAGACCCCAGACAATGTAGACATGCTGTTCGCAGGGAACCATTTAGATTAAACAGACCCCCGGAACGAACCTTTATTCTGAAATTATTCACAAAAACGTGTTTAAATATACGAATAATCTAATGGTTAAAAAAAAAACTGATTATCCAAAAAGATAACCTTTCCCTTATTAAAAGGGATGAACACAAAACCGCAGTTAAATAAATAAATAAGTTCTATAGTACATACAAAAGCATTCGAAAATTGCATAAATTACTTAGAATCATATGAGAAAAAATTATATCTTAAATGTGTAAACAGCAACAATTCAATTAAAAAACTAAACTTATAACGAAAGTGTAAAGTTCAGAAATTAAAAAGGAATCCTGGTAATTGCAATATTCAATTAATTATATTTAAAAAAATACATGCTGATAATATGATATGCACCTCGAAATTGTTTATAACAATGAAAAAACCTTTATAAAGAAAATATGTACATATCATTCATAACATATTAAATTTCTTGAATATTATTTATAAATACATCAGTATGTAAATAAATAAAAGTCATATCAAAATATAAAAAAAAATGTCAAGCTCGTAACATGCAATTAGCAACAAACGAAACAAAGAACCTAAAACGTAATTGAGCAAAATTCGTGTGAGTGGCCTAATAATTCCAACACAAATAGTTGCAATTTAGCTAGGAAACTACTTTAGCCAATACCATCGAACAAAAGGCGTCGTATCTAAACAGTGCCTAAATGCTTTCGACAACACCCCAACCCGCCTAAAACAAATACAAAAAAATAAAAAATTTTGTCTAAAAACAAAAATAGTTTAAATAATTTCAGATATCCGACCAATTAGATGAGAAAAAGACGGCTATAAAAGAAACTCACGCTGTCTGAAACTACACAATGTATCTTCGGGGTGAATTCATCAACCAAACAGTGGGAACTGAAATCTTTAACGAAAGAACTTATGGTTCATAGAGAATAAAAAACCACTTACTTTGGTCCGTTCGATTGGGTAATCAATAAAAAGAAGAAATATTCTCCTCCTCGATTCAAACAAGGACGGATTATTCCTGAATTTAATTAAACTTATAGTTACTTAATGACCACCTATCACAAGATGGCGATTACAACGGGTTTCGTTCATTTCTTCTTCCTCCCACTTCTCGATCAATACGTGACGTCATTCTCAATCCATTAACTAATTTTGAATGTGAAAAAACTTGCATATCGTGCACTTAAATGATATTATAGAATAACGAGCTCTACATAGTAAATTTTTATTAAAAATCTAAAAAATATATTGAAGTAAAGCGTTTCATAATAACCAGAATGTTGTATTTAAGGAACTATTATCAGAATCAACAGAATTAAATAAATATTGTTTAATTTATTAAATGTATATTTTTATCATTTAAATCTATAAGATATTAAGATAAAATTTCATATATTTATGAGTACCATATGTTTTTGTTGGTAACCTTAGCAAACTCATATTACCTTCCATTGCATATATCTCATCCTGCCATGAGGAGTATTATTTAAATGGTACAAGAGTAAATATACTTTTTTCTGGATATTTAGGGGTGTTTTTATTCTCCTTTTTACTTATTAATGTTATTAATAGATTGGTACTTTATTTCTGTTTTGTAGGCGTTGACATTACACACAGATTTAGGTGATTTAAAAGTTGAATTGTTTTGTGAAGCTTGTCCTAAAACTTGTGAGGTAAATAATTTCATTTTGCCCTGTTATGTTTTATATTTTCTTACTCCGGTGTTATTAATAGGTTGCTATTAAACTCCTCGCTTTGAATAAATTGTTTTGTTTTCGCAACAGTAATACAAGTTTATATAGTAGGGCGTTCTATTTTTTTTATTGGGGAATCTAGAACAGAAAGGGGTGATTTTTAAAAGAAGAAATATAGTGTATTAACCATTTATTGAAGCAATAAGTCTGATTTATAGCCATAGCGAGGTCTTGGCTAAAGAACCGTGTGTAAATACTAATAATTTGTACACAAATCCATTAGTTATTTTTATTGTTCGAAAAACATTGAAAAATGTTTATATAACTATTTTTTACATGCCCGAAATCGGTACACTGTATGTATGTATATACTTTTATGGAATTGCACAATTAACATGTTTGTTTTATTTATTTTAATTGATTCACGCTGGGGAAATACAGCCGGTGTTTCACCACCAATGTTTTTTAAATTCCATTTTTGAATTCAGGGGTTTGAAAACATGAAATTCCTGTGAAAATGCAACATAATATTTTCATCTGAATACTTTCATGACATTCCCTATACATTATACAGCTGTGAAGTTACAGTAAATGAACTATTACAAGGATACAGAAGAACAATTAATAGTCAACACTTCCTTGAAATTGAACTGGTGGGGCTATCTGTAGGCTCTCAATCCAAGCTATTAGTAGCATCAGATTGTGAAATATTGGTCTGAGTTGAGCCGAATTGAAGGAGTAAGATAAGAATGTTATACAAGAAAACGAATCAAGCAGAGTCCGACTCTACTGTATGACACCTAAATTTTATCTACCTAGAATAGGGGTCTTCAAGGAGTATGTGACATAGCACAGGCTCAGGACGGTCAGGTCCGAAGGACGGCGTGCTCAGGGGTTTTTCACCTCCCACATATAATATAATATATTTATGAGTGCACCATTAGCTCAGTGGTATGCGTGTTTGCATACGAGCTCAAGATCGTGGGTTCAAGACCCGGCCGAGGCCTTTAGTTTATTTTATCTTGGAGGTAAAATAAACCTAAACATGCCGTCCTTCTCATGGGACGTTAAGGGATGGTCCCGAGCCTGTACGATGTCAGGAACTTGTTAAAGACCCCTATCCTAGGTGAATAAAAATTTAGGATAGACAAAATTTTTTTTAGGCTGGTTCATGTCCACCAGAGTGACGTAAAGGCGCTCTGGTAGAAGGCGATATAATCTCGTAATTAAAGCCCGGGCATGCGTCATAATAACTAATATATTTTTTATATTTGTCTGTACTCTACATTACTAGTTAATAAGTTATTTATTTTTATAGAATTTTTTGGCCCTATGCGCGAGTGATTATTACAATGGTTGCATTTTTCACCGCAACATCAAGGGATTCATAGTGCAGACTGGGGACCCTACCAATACAGGAAAAGATGGGACCTCCATATGGGGAAAGAAGTTCAAAGACGAATTCAAAGAAAACCTTAAAGTGAGTAAAATTTTCAACTTCCTCTTCCAATTTTAAATTTTTCTTTCAAACTGAAAAAAAAAAATAATAATAATTCTTTATTGCATAGGAAGATACATGGATCTTATTGCAAGAGATTGGAGTCTTATATACAATAGTGACCTTATAGACATAATGCAAAATAAATAAAACAAAGTAAATAATTGAGAACATGAAAAGCAGACTCAGGAGAAGAAAAGGAAGATCTTTCATGCGTATAAATAATAGAAATAGAAATGGGAATAGGGGACCATACGTTAATACGCACTATGGTTGAGGATAACATACAAAATAAATGACTAGCTTGGGACTAATAAAAGAAACAGGAAAATAAATAACATACTTGAAAATTAACATAAGTAAAAACAATAATAATGACTAAAGTAGAATAAACTAAATCAGTACAATCCAATAATATTTATGTTCTACCCCGTATTGTTTGCCTATGTTGGAGAGCCTTAGTTAGGTAGAGAAACTGAAAAAAAAAAATAAATAAATAAGAAGAAATTAGGAGTGCTGTTGGCATATAAGATTCGGACACGAGTTAGATACCTTTTTTACTTCACTCTTTCCTTTGTTCGATTTTGACGAAACTTGGAATATAAGTAAAGGGAAAAAGGCAAGATACATCTTAATTGCGTTAAGAAAAAAAACATTTTTAATATAGACATTGATAAACGTCCTTGTAGACAATTGTACGTAAGCAATAATAAATCTTGAGGAAATAATGGAAGTGTGGTAAAATAAACAAAGAAATGGAATGTTAGAGAAAATAAATAGATGCAAGTATTCACTATAAATAGATAGTGGTTACTTGTTGCCAGATCCAGTGACGTATTATATGTAACGTTGAATGAGCTATTCAAAACATCTCCATTCATGTCAAACCCATTCTCTTTTATTTATTGTATATTTTTTTTTTTTGGACTTATTTGCTTATTACCTAAGTTTTTGTAATATTTTGTCCTTAAGGCGTAGTGGCTTAGGTAGCTGCCTCAAGATTTAAAGGTTCCCTAATTGAGATCCCGAGCATTTTTACTTTCTTATACCTTTAGCATGAGAACTATTGCAAAACCTCGTGCAAATATCCAAGATAGAGTTTTCTATTAGTTTTTCGCTTTGATGTCAGAAACGATTGTAGATAAGAACTTAAAATTCGGAATGTAGATGTCACTTGCGCTAACTAAATTATGATTTAGGACGAAAATTGAGATCACTTTACTTCGAGGCCTAAATGGATTTTACAGGACACTGCTTATATTTATGATTGTATACACTATAGATAGATATTGTGTCCGGGCATTCACTGTGAGGTCAGAGCGCTCTGATGGACATGAGCCGGACTCTACTGTAGGAGTCCTAAATTTTGCCTATCTAGGTTATTCACCTAGGATAGGGATCATTAACGAGCGCCTGACATCTCTTAACGTCCCACCCGAAGAACGGCATGTTCAAGGTTTTTTTATCTGGGAGGTTCGGCTGGATTTTTATTCGAATCCGCGATCTCTGAGGTGCCGGGGTCCTAAACACAGTATATAAACAATCGTTTCTGAATTAGAGTGCTCACAAAGTTTAAATGACATACACAAAGACAGATATAGTTGCGCCCTCTGTAGCTGCTCCCAGATCACAGCGGGTATGTGCCGTTCTCTTGGAGTCACTTAGCAGCACCCTGGGTTGTTGGTCAATCATTGTCTCTCAAGTCCGCTCTGATATGCCTCTGCATGTAATAGTCTATGAACTTATTGACTTATGAACTATTTATTATCCAAAAATTTAGTTATTGTAAAATAGGTTGGATCGGCGCTATGACCCTGGCTGTTGCGCGCGAAAAAAAACAAACAAAAAAACAATTACTAAAGATAGACATCATGGCGAAAATAAAATCGTCAAAACTTATTATACAATAAGTTCAGAAGACACGGCTATATTCAGCAACATATGCTACACTGACATATCTTGAATCTGAAAAATAGGTTTTTGTCTCTAATTTTACAAGAAAAATTCTGCGGCCAACTTTACCACTTGGCGCTAATGATTAAAGTTTTTTTATCTTTGCAATAAACATTATGACAACCAATAATTATTAATTTTTTTCTTCTGGGAATCGCATATACATAAAATCGCGGATAATAAGGTATTACTATACGATTAATTCATAATTTTTATTTATTTTCAGCACTCAGCTCGCGGCATGATGTCGATGGCCAATAACGGACCTAACACCAATGGAAGCCAGTTTTTCTTCTCGTATGCTGCACAACCTCATTTGGATTTGAAATACACAATATTTGGAAAGTAGGTTTTCATTTCAGAACATATTTATTGAGCCGACTCCTATATTTGAACCCCTAGGCAAAGCTGTGGTATATTAGCCATTTACCTTGCGGACCAGGCGACCACCGAATTATATCACATTTTGTATATAATATGCCTCTCAGTTGTATCTTCAACTTTTATTTGAAGATATTTTTGATTAAGTTATAAAAAAAAAGTTAAATCATAATGCTAGCAAGAACGTGCGAATTCTGTGAATTACCACACTAAATAATATGAATAACAAAAAAAGTTCCTTAGGCCTTAGAAAGCAATCATTTAAGGAAGGAAGAAGTAAAACTTGAACAAATTCTTCTTTTTTTTACTTCCCCAGCTCTACGAAGTATAGGGGAAGTTATGTAATCGGTCAGAAATTCGATGCGGAGTTTTCAACGGAATTTCATGTTTTCCGACTTATATATACCAAATAAGAGAGAAAAAACAAAAGTCTGTGTGTGTGTCCTGTGAACACGATAACTCCCTTCTTCTTTTTCTATCTTCGTCTGCATCTCAGCCATGGTCTTGTCCCTTCTCTGTTCAATCCTCTTATGTATTCCAGATGCATCAGTCTGGGACTTCATCTCGGACGTTTCCCTGTTGACCTCCATGAATTTTCGTGGTCTTTGCTCTTCATTCATTCTGATCAGCCGAGCTGCCTCTTCTCCATGAAGTGCTTCAAAGGGTGTATCCCTAGCTCTTCCCTGATAGTTCCATTACTCACCCGGTCTCTTCGGGTCTTGCCGACAATTCTACGGAGATAACACAACATTTAGCCTGAGGATTTAGGAGCCCATCTCTTGATTATTAGCGTACACGGTCGACTGGTTTTGGAGGGGGAGTGAAAAGTCAATTAATTCGTTCTGGGGAAGTACACGGCCGGTGATTCACCAACGACTTTTTTAATTATATTATTTGTGGTATAAAACCTTACACATAATTCCTGCCTGAATTTCAAGGTTCATCGCTCCAAAACCAGTCGACCGTTTGCGCTAATATTCAATATTCGACTTACATAGTGGCTTCTGAGTCCGCATACTAAATTTTGTGTCGATATATTCATTACATCGGGAGTTATAGAGGAGTTGAGCCCCCTCTGATCTCCCTTTCCTTCTGCCGATTCCACTGAAAATTGATGTGTCGACCTTATTGGGTTTTGAATTCACATTTGAAATTTTATGTCGATACTTTCATTACAACGGCAGTATTAGAGTTTCTGAGTTAAGCCTCTCCCTAATCCCTCCTCTTTTGCCGATTTGGCTGAAAATCGAAAAGTATATGAGGTTTTGGTTGTTCTTATGGTTCCCGTGTTGTCCTTATGGTTTACATTCATTCATTTGAACTTTTATGTTAAGCCTCCCCCCTCCCTTTTGGTCAATTTGGCTGAAAATTCCATTGAAATCTCCTCATCGAATTTTGACAGATTACACAACTTCGCCTATACCTCTTATAGTTGGGTAAGTAAAAATTAGTGAATTTAAAGTCGAAAGGTTAGCGTTAGTTGGTGTAACTTCACTGAATAAAACAACCCCATTTTTCTCGCATTAAATAAAAAAGGTTTATCAGAAAATATTATCACAGTCTGCGTCCACTTTATGGTCCTATATTTATTTGCTACTTTACAACTTATTATAATTGAAATTTTTTTGTTTCAGGGTTATCGATGGCTTTGAAATATTAGACGAATTGGAAAAACTACAAGTAAATCCAAAATCATTTAGGCCTCTTGTTGATAAAAAAATTACTAGTATAACAATACACGCCAATCCATTCGCGGGTTGACATTTCATCAAAGAACTGTTCTTTATAAAACTTTTTGTTTTTAATTTTGTAAGCCCAATTAATTGTAATTATTATATTATGCCATATTTTCCTTTACCATCCAGATTGTATACTGGCATTATTTATCTAATTTTCATTTAATTTATTGAAATATTTTTATACATTTTTACCTCAACAATGGAACTATAAATTATTTAAAAAGAAAATTGTAGTGTTTTTATGTTATTAATCCTCATCTTTAATTAGATAATTTCTTGCAAGAACTTGTAGAAGTTTGCAAGGAGCCATTATTGTGGTATGAATTCTGTTTTATCTGCAACATTTTGTCCAGGTAATAAATAAGGATAAAATAATAAAATAAATATTGAAACGAATAAATAATAAAAAATACATTATTATTTTATTAATAAAATAAAAAAATATATAACAGATTTTTTTTTTAAACCAATCTTATAATATAAGAATCCTAGATTCAAAATAGAATAAATATTTCACAAAATCTTGAAAATAGTTATCACCAGTACTTATTCTCTCTTTTCTAATGTATTATTATTAAAATTCGTAAAATAATGATGATTTTTTAAAAATTATTATTAATAATTACAACTCCTAACAAATAGAACTTAAAAGTTATTTTTTAAGATCTGTAGACTAAACATTCACTTTACTAATAATATCGACTTCTCAAATTTTAATGTTTCTGTTATGGTTAAATTGTAAATAAACGTGGCTAGTTTATAAACTAAATGAATTCTTCAAATCAGCAAGTAAATTTGGCTAGTTTGTAAAATAGCAACTTAGTTCATTAACTAACCAATTTAAAGTGTAAACTTCGCTAGTTTATAAACTAAATGAATTCTTGGTTATTTTAATATAAAACACTTAGTATTTATTTTATTTTTTCAAACTAGCGAGTACATTTGGCTAGGTAGTAAAAAAGCCAGTTAGTTCATTAAATTACCAAGTTAAAACGTAAAGTAGATTGTAAACTGTAAACTAACAGTACTGTCCAGTATTTATTTGAAAATGCCAGGACTTATCCGAAAGAATACAATTTTGACTCTCCCATTCGTCCTTTTAGTGAAGGTTGTCCGATTTTGTGAAATGTGCCTTCAAAACATGTTTTCTATTAAAATAACCAAGACTTAATTTAGTTTATCATGTGAATCTACAAACTGACCAAGTTTACACTTAAGCCTTAGCTATTTTACAATTTTTCCAAATGATATCTTATATTAACTAATATAAGAAGAATTCAGTTAGTTTATAATAAACTAGTCAAGTTTTTGGTTTAGCCATGGCGTATCTACAATACTATGGAAACTAATAAAATATTTTTTTAAATTGTTTCTCCCTTTTATTCTAGGGGATAATTAAAGCTAAATACAAACAATATATTTTAAACATACAGACTTAAGTATTTTCTTCGAGTTATTCTAAAAATATAGATTATCGATATTTCGTTTAGAGTCCGAAATTTTGTCGAACAGGGAGAGGATCTTCGTAGATGCCCTGCAACCTCTTGTTTTCAGGGTCGAACGGACTCTTCAGGTAAACAGTCGCCTTGTGTTTCGTTCCCATCACCTCCACTTCATAGTCTCCCTCAGTTAGGAATTCTGGTGTGATCTTCTTACCAGGTGAGCTGTGTATGTATCTGAAAATGGAATATGTATATTTATTTTTAATTTTAGCAAATCAAATTAGGAGGAATTCAGAATACATTTTTTTTATCTTAACAACGTTAATCCTTACCCTTGAGCCACGCTGCATCCCAATGAAAATCCATACTCTCCTCTTCTTAAATAGCCAACAATTTCTCCATTCCTCCAGACTGTTTCCATTCCGTAAAGGGGTAATGGACTGAAAATAAAAGGAAACGACTTCAAATTAAAAATCTTTATTCCAGGATACCGTTATATAAAGGGCCCGGTCAGGAGCTGACAGGGAACCTATAGGACCGGAACCCTGCGGGATCTCTAAGAGCATCGCAAGGGCGGCAATAAATGGTTTGCTGACCAGGAACATCCCGTTCTGGAGAGGTCCCAAAACAAAGACATTCAAAACTCTTTGTTGCGGAACCCTCAGAGAAAGGAGCCGAGAGCTCCTGAATATAAGCAGAATGGATCTAGGAGCTATGAAAGGGCTTATCACAGGACACTGTCATATGAACAAACACCTACACAATATGGACATCGCTAGAAGCTCTCTGTTCAGGAAATGTGGCGAGGAAAATGAGACTCCGGTTCATATTCTAAGCCAGTGCGGGGCACTAGAAAGCAGAAGATTTTACTGCTTCGGGTCTGCCATAACAGAACCGAATCCGGTAATGGAGGGAACCTGCAGCAGAATCCTGGACTTTATTAAACAATCAGGGTTGCTGTAGGGACCAACACACACAGGGCACACAATAGACCTACTCTGGCCGCGGTGACACAATCAGCCCTCGAAAAAAAATATATATATATAAAAGGCCGTCCATAATTGCCGGCCGAGCCCATTAAGTTTTTTATATAGGTGACAAAAAAAATTGAGCATGTATTAAATTATTATTAAATGTAATACAATAAGAACGTTTAGAAGTACATACTCCTATGGTTGGACCATATGACGAATGACAAGGAATGG
Organism: Aradus depressus; assembly: GCA_963662175.1. NCBI lineage: Eukaryota > Metazoa > Arthropoda > Insecta > Hemiptera > Aradidae > Aradus > Aradus depressus. Next base: position 42,620,014 of record OY759214.1, read on the forward strand.
AACTTAGCAAATGTCACCAATTATTTATTTGTTAGTTGTATTTAGGTCTGCAAGTTATGTGAATGAGGGCGCCGATAACTCAGAGGTAGCGTGCTAGTCTACTGAGCTCAAGATCGCGGGTTCAAAGCTAAGGGAAATGGGCGGGTTGAAAGGGCGATTTAAAATTAGTTCAGCTAATTATACAAACTTTATTTGTTTCATTTCTGTCACTGGGAGAAAAATAAATATCTCTAGAAATGCTTATCAATATTATTTTCATGTAATTGCTCTCAACAAAAAACTAGTTTCGAAAATTTGAAAAAAAAAAAAAAAAAACGTGTACCATTGGAAAAATGTTAGGGTTGGGGCACTGCCCCCAAGGAGTAGAAATATCAATAATGGATTTAAGTCCGAATAAAAATTAGTGAAAAAATATATTTGTAACTGCAATCGAATGAGAGGAAGAGTATGACATTGAATTTGGATCCATACTGTATACTGTGTACAATTTGGATCCATACTGTATATTGTGTACAATTTGGATCCATGCTGTATACTGTGTACACTTTTCCTAACATTGCCAAATATCACTATTACTAAACAGTCTACTTACTCGGTGACAGTAATGAAGACATGTCTCTTCTCCACTCCGTTCCGGAGTGCCGCTTCAACGGCTGTCTTCCCCAGGTATTCTCCCTCAGTTCGACAGATGTGGTCTAGACCAGCCTCCACTGGATTATCGTCCACTCGAACATCCGAGTTCCACAGTCGATTACCTAAAAACATTGAATAAAACAAAGTATTATATTATTTAAATAAATTTGCACAAAACGCTAGAAATATTTTTCAATTTCACTCATTTGCATTAAACAATTCCAATTTATATTAAAACCTGTCTCCAGAGAGGGACATTTATAAGAATTATAATATTATGGAAATATATAATTGTCAACTATGCTTAATGGCGTTAAAGAGTTTTATATGCCAATTTCGGATTCATCTGTTGGATTTTTTATCACTTCAACTGCTTTGATTAGCTTTAGCAACGGGCTGTTCGTAACGACCATCGGTAATCGGAAGAATTATTAAGGTAGCTACGATTTTTCGTATGGAAATTAAAACCTGGCAATGTAGTTCCACAGAAAACCAGAAAAACTACTTGGAGGGAGGTCACATGACTCACTGCCTCCTTTATTAATATGATTTACATTATATATATTCCAACAATTTATTTCATAAATTTTTATATTTTAAGAATAATAAATATTGTAACTACTTAACGATATTTCTACAAATAACCATCACCCAATTTTCAACTTAATATTTCCACGATTTGCACAATATGAGAAGAAATTGATTTTTTGTTCAAATAAATAAAACAATTTGAGATACCTTTCTCTGAGCAGAGAGAGTAGAGCGCTCTGAAGCCAGCATGTCTGAGGCCGAACTTCCTGCCCTGCTCCCAGAGTGCCAGATAGACCGGGAGACAGGCGTGCTCCGGAATATGTATCTCCCAGCCCAACTCTCCCACAAAACTGGTCCTCATCATTCTCACCTTAACATGGAGACATATAGAATAATATTATTTTATTCATATTGTGACAGACATTCCTATTTCTCAGTCTACTTGTGACTTAATAAATAATCCACATTTCAGTTAGTCCAAAAGAAAACTTGACAAAATGTAAAAGAAAACAAACTGTCCGTATAACTAATAACCCCGGCCAAGGCTCTTAGGTTTTTTTTTTGAGGGAGGTAAAAAAAATCTTAAGCACTCCATCCATCGTTAAGCGATGGTCCTAAGCCTGTACAATATCCGGTAATCGTTAAAGACCCTTCTAACTTAAATAACTAAACCTGGATAGGTTACATTTTGGACTCCTACAGCAGAGTTGGGCTCATGTCCACGGCGAAAGAGCGCTTTGGTAGTAGGCGATATGATCTTGAAGTTAAAGCCCATGGCATGAGTCACAATAACTGTACTGCTTCACTAAAAGGATCGATGGAAGTGATGGACGTTAAGCGATGGTCCGGAGCCTGTACGATGTCAAAAGACAAAAATAGGGCAGAGCCTTTTGTAATATAGAATTATTTATTTAATAAGTGTGCTAAAGTTCAGACATTTTCACAACAATAGTACCTAATAATAAGCATAGAAAGCTAAAAAATGTTGATTGCGACGTATTTTATTGAAATTACTTTCATACATAAAAATAAAAAAAATAAAATTAAAAGGCGAAAATATTATACCCCTCTCCTTAAAAATCTATTGTTCCGATTTCAAAATATTGTGTTTATTTCATTATAAAGATTGAACGCATTTTTAATTTATTTTCTTTTTGTACTTTAATATTATGTCATATAGTCCTTATTTGTTGTATATAATATGTATCTACTATAAACTTTTTTTTTTTCTATAAAATTACTATTATATTTTCTTCATCTCGTATTTTTTTAATTTTATTAAATTATTGACTACTCAAATATTTGTAAATATTATGTAAAGTTAGGATTCCCAGGGGTCAGGGTAGCACAATCTAAGTAATCTCTGGTAACCTGAAAATTGTATAAATATGACAAACCTGGCATACTTAAATATCACCTTCGAACTTCGTGTTGATGATGGCATAAGCCGAAACCAGTACACTTTATTTTTGTATTTTTATTGGAATTAGACCAAATAAAAGTTGAACAAGTTTCTTGTTTTTATTTATTAAACAAATATAGGTTTTAAAAAGAATTTATAAAATTTGAATGAAAACAAATGGTTAACTTACCTGTATTCCAGCCAAATTGATTAATCGAGATGTCTTGTAAGGGAAAAGTTCATCACTGAGGTCGCAGTCGACTAGAGTTTGAAGCATTTCGCGACTATAAACAACAGAGAAAAAATAAATAAAGTCTGCCTAATAATGGCATAAGGTTTCCTCGCACATAAACCTAACCTTATTTCAAGTTCGGTACAGTTAAGATATCATTATAAGTATTTGGTTGAAAAGAAACGTTTTTGAAATTATGAATTTTGCGATAAAATTCGACAAAAAATGAGTTTTTTCAAAAAGTTAGGTTAACTACCCTTATTTCCAAAATTGTAAATGGGACTATCTACATGCCAAACAGAACTTATACAGAAAGTTTCATAAAAATCTTTGTTTCTTGCGTTAGGCGTGTGACACAGACACGAAACAAAAAGTATTTGTTTTAACCTGAAACGCAAAGACCTGAAAAATTTGTTTGAATCTGAACTAAAAAATTGACTCTCAGAATTCATCACAAAGCTTCCTAAATCCATCAGATACTCTGGAAAGCAAAACAATAATTTGATAAGAAATAGAAAAAAATCTGAAAAGATTTTAGTTATTTGTTCCTTTAGAGGGAGTAAATATTTTGCAGTGAGGATGACTAAAAACTTCAATTACTGAATGAGTCATGAGAAAAGAGACACTTTTACAGGTTGCAAAATAAAAATATAGTCTGACCTCTCATAGATTTTTTTATTTTATGTTATGGAGAGTTGTGACTCAGATGGGGAACAGGAATAATGTATCCGTCCCCATTCATGAAATTTTAAATTGTTAATTCTTTTGTCGTTTTTGTATTTTATCATTATTAGAGTTTTATTTAATTTATTAATTTGCTTTTTAAATTAATGTTCTTTTGAATGTTTTACCAGAATGCCTGATGATGAGGGCTACCTCGATAGCTGGCTAGCATAAATTAATAAAATCTGTGAGAGGTCAGACTATATGTTTATTTTGTAACATGTAAAATAATCACTTCTCACTACATCAGCTATCTTCACATTAGAGCTATATCTACACATTAACTGTGCATTTAATACAGAATGCATATTCGATTGTATGAGCATAGAAAAAGTCTAGTAAATATTATTTTTGCGTAAAGAAAACAAATTTATTCGAGGTTCTGTCATGTAAATGAAAATTCAAAATTTGGCCAACGTTTCGGAAACTATTTTTTCCCTTCTTCAGGGAATACAGAATACAAACAAACAAATAATTATTAGTCATTATGAACAATGATATAACTAGATTATTATATCATTGTGACTAATTTGTTTGTTTGTATTCTGTAGGCCCTGAAGAAGGAAATAAATAGTTTCCGAAATGTTGGCCAAATTTTGAATTTTCATTTACACGACAGAACCTCTAATTCCTTCTACATTGAAAAGATACTGTCGACTCTATTAATCATTAAAAACAAATTTATTATCTCACCTGGCAGGTCCTTGTATAGACAAAAGACCGACTTTGGGTGAGAAATCCGTAATGTCAACTTTGAAGCCGTTCTTCTGGATGACCGACATGATGTGTGCCCTCGTCTGGGACGCTGAAGCACCTGGGGCAACTATATACATTCCTCGTCCCTATAAAAAAGAAAAACAACGTTTAAGCACTTTTTTTCAAAACTAATATAAAATACCGCTTTCAGAGGAAGAAATGTTATATTGCATTCATAACAAATAAAAAAAAAAGTCGGGGAATCACCGGCTATGTATTTTGTTAATCGCCCATAACCATTATGTTTTTAATTTTTCCTTGAAGATTGAACAACTATTTGTTAACAGGTTGCCAACAGGGTATTATACCAATATTTGTTAACAGGTTGCCAACAGGGTATTATACCAATATTTGTTAACAGGTTGCCAAGAGGGTATTATACCAATATTTGTTAACAGGTTGCCAAGAGGGTATTATACCAATATTTGAGATATAATAAAACCAATTATACTCCGAGTTTGGCTGGGTAACAATTTAACTGCCTACAATTCAACAAGATCTTTCGTGCTAAGATAACCTCTTCTTCTTCACCAATATCGTCTTCCAAAATCTAATAAAATAAAGTATTTTTTTATAATTTTACCTTAAATATAGGATTGGCCATGGTTCCGGAGCCAGGCGTGATGCTGACCACGTTAAGATCAGCCTCAATGCCTCCCCTCTCGTTGAGGAGACACGTGTGAGTAACCTGACCAATGGGAAGGTCTGTGTCAGCAGTGAAGAGCCAATCAGCGGCCTTCTGGGTCTCAGGACCAACCATGTACATCTTGCAGAAGTAGGAGAAGTCGAACATCACAACCTGCTCTCGGCAAGCCAAACACTCAGATCCTATCTGCAATAAAAATAAAATTATATATATATATATATATATATTAGTAAAAAAAAAAAGTGTTTGCTTGGAACATACACCAGGATATAGGTGTAATTTTATTATTTATTACCTATCATGCTTTGGTAGTTAGTACATAGGACTATAATCTTATAAGATATGCTTTGCAGCTCTGTCATAAAAATTCAAAAAATTCAACTACACTGTAATAGCTGTGTGTTTGGCCTCCTTACGTAGACCTCACTGTGACTGCTCCCATATCACAGCGGGAATATGCCGATCTCCTAGAGTCACTTAGCTGGGCACTGGGATAGTCGGTCCGTTATCATGTTGTCTCTCTGGTCCGCTCTGAACTGCCTCCAATTATATGTCTTCATATTATTATCATATATATTATTATATTATTTTCTTTAAAAAAAGCGCTCGCCTCTTTTAGTCCGCCCAACGATCTCCAACTGCCACTTTCACAATTCCAAAAAATGAAATGCTTTCACTCACCCCTGTGCGCAAACCACTCATTCGATTTCGCCCAAATTTGGAATATAGGGCCTTTAATTGATGCTCTCACAGATTATACACTTTGTTTTCAAAAAAGGACACTTTAAACCACTTTTTTGGGGACGAACTAAAACACTGGTGCGGAGTGGGTCTAGGAGGTGTTAAGCGCGTCACATAATTTCGTAACTCATTTACCAGCTTAGTCTCCAAGTTGCCCAGTGCGCGTAAAGAAGTTTCACTTCAAAAATAGGTATCTTGGAATTAGATAGATGTTTGTTTACTTAACAGCTTTAGTGTCCAGGACTATAGACTGCTTTGAACAGAGTTTCGCCGATAGTACAAGGGTAAATTCAGAAGGAAGCGAAATGTCAAAACATCTGAAAAGGTGGGCAAACAAAAAACAATTCTGCATTTCTGCTATCATACAAAACCTTGCCAAGACTGAGGGAGAAAAACAATAAAGAGAAAGTTTATATCTGAATAAAGACAAGAAAAACATATACGTACGGCGAGATGGTGCTTGGAGAAGCCGAAGGAATGATCGCCATGGAGAAGGTTGGTGTATCTCTTGTCGAGGTTCCTGGGGGTGCCATAGGCGCCGTACCAGTCGTAGGGTGGGATGGGGGTATAGCCCTGAGGATTGAACCAGCCCGGTCTCTCATAGCCCTGTGCCTGCTCGTACACCGCTCCCGACACAAGTAGTTCCTGTAATAATTCAGTTATAATAATAGAGAATTTCACATTTTTTAAAAATTAATAAACAACATTTAAAAATTAATGTCACAAAAAATGAAAAGGTAGCCCGAGTAATCTGCTAGTAATAAATAAATGTAAAAATAAAAATAACACCTCACCTCATAAAATGGATCTTGTTTGAGATTGCGCCCCGCCAGAGGCTCGTCGTGGGGGTACAGTATCTTGTAGTTGTTTACGTAGCTTTCATGAGCCCTTTCCCGGGCCCACGACTTGTTGTTGAGTTGCTCCGGTGTGAAACGTCTACAAACATACAATATAAACTTTCTACTTCCTCAGCTATACAAAGTAAGAGGGAAGTTATGTAATCAGAAATTCGATGAGGAATTTTAACTGGAATTTCATGTTTTGCGGCCCCATGATTCCTTGTCAAAGGAAGGGGTGATTAAAGAGGCGGCTTAACAAAAATACTCTAATAACTGCCGTTCGCTAAATTTCGAAATTACTCTTTCAAATAAAATATAAATATACAGAACTATTATTTGTAATTTACTGTTCCTAAAAAAAAAACTTTTGTTTTTGGAAGAAATTGGCTCAACATGAACGAACAATGAATGTCCTTGGAAGAAAACGCGAAGTAAAAACCCCCGGATAATCGGCGCTCTATTGTTTGTTAAACATACTGTAGATATCTACACGTTAAATAAGTAACATTGAAGATGCTTGGTTCGAGTCCACTGTCGCCCCCACCCACATTGTTGTAAATAGACTTATTTTAGCATTTATCATAATTTATTGAGCAGTAATCACAGTTGTCATTCCCACTTTTGCTAATGATAATGTGAAAATTAAATTAAAAAAATTGTAAAAAGTAAATGAATAAATACAATTGTCCAACAAATAAAAAAATATAAAAAATGTTTAAAAACTATCCAAAAAACAAATTAATAATTTAATAGATGGGGACAGACACGTTACTCTTGTTCCCCATCTGTCACTACTGGGAGGACGGGGTGCGTCAGGGTGGACAAATTAATTAACAATAATATAATCATTTCATTTTTGAATAGTTTTTATTTAGGGCACATATTTATTCACAGTTAAAAACAAAAAAAATGTTTTTTAAATGTATCGTTCAATTTAATTACTTTATTTATTCAATTTAGGGGATAAAGGCAACAATTTTATGTATTTAGTTTAACAATTGGAATTGTATACCTGTTGTTGAATGTGACGACTCAAATTTTCATACGTAAATTTAAAACCCCTTAGGGACAACAATCACTAATTTTCGCGGAATCGGCCGAAGGGAAGGGGATCAGAGGATAGCTCAACTTAAAAACCCCAATAACTGCTATGCAATGAAAGTATCGACACAAAATTTAATATGAGGATTGAGAAGATCCTATGTAAGTCAACTAGTGATTTTTAGCCCAAACGGTCAATTGGTTATGTGGGGAGAGGTATAAATGTATTAACTTGGGGAAGTACATTGCCAAAGATTTTAAAACAAATCAATTCATATAAAATTGTAAGATAAGTATTAGTTACAAAAGGAACGGAAAATGGACTTACCTTATATCGTAGGCGTACATGTGTAAATCAGGTCGACCGTTGGTAATCCACTGAGCAAGTTGTTCTCCGCAGCCTCCACTCAACACAACCCCAGATGCGTTAAACCCACACATGTGGAAGAAACCAATCAATCGAGGGTCTTCTCCTAAAATATAACATTTAAATCATTAAAATTAGATGGTTTACAAACCTAACAACACAGTTCGCCGCCTCTTCAATCATTTCAGAAGAGATACCGCATTAGCAAAAATTGGAAGTTATCTGAGACAGCAGTTAATATATTATATACATTATATTTTCTTTACTTCAAAGCTGAATTTCACATTTAGCTTATGCACATTTTTTTCCTTTGCAATAACTGGATATAGCCGCTGCATAATAGTGTATCATGGGATCGTTTTTGTGGGTTACCTCCTTTTTGCATAACATCGTCTATACATGAAACAAATATCACTATTCACTATTCTGTATATTGATTCTAAATATATCGTTGAGCCTCCTATGCGTTGAAGGGCTACACTCCCAATCTAATTTTTTTTTTCCAATAGCACGCTGTTTTTTTTTTTTAATTCTGAAAATATATTTTTGAAAAGAAAAAATGATACAAAAATAATATTTATGGGAGAAGTATTTCTGTAGTAATAAGTATTCAAAGTACTTACCGCTACAGACAAAGAACAAATACAATTTTTCATCATTTGTTGACCTAATTTTAAATCAGCCATCCTTTAAATAAATTTGGGCCACCCTGAATATCTTCAGAAATGCTTACAATTTTTGTGCAATTTCTCTATCATTTCTATCCCCCCAAGAGATAGGAGAAGGTTCAATGATAGATTTAGTCAGTATAAAAAAATAGTGAAAAGTTGTACTTCTTTCATGTTTGTAACTGAAACCATCTAAGTGAAAATAGGGTGTAGTTTTGGTGGCCGTGTAGGCTAGAGCGTAGGGCTTTGGTCGCATGGTCTCACTATGGTCTGCGGGTTCGATTCCCGTCCGGGAGTAAGTTTTATTTCGTAGATAGAACTCCCTTCCGGGGCCATGGGTGTCGTAAATATAACTAGATTAACACATTGACATGGCTAATATGCACCGTACATAAGGCCAAAAAAGCCAAAAAATAAAAAAAAATAAAAAAAATGAACTGAAATTTGTAATGAACCTCATTTCTGTTGTTCAAAATGTACAAAACCTTGACTTACTTGGGCTCGAAATCATATTTTCAAACTTACAGTAATTAAATACAATATATAATACTAACCTATGAGTGGTCTTAAATCGGGTGTAAATGACTCAGAGCCACATACTGTAGTTTTGATGCCAGCTGTTTCAAAAGCAGGAACTATTTCAACAGCACGCTGCATGTGGGCTTCAAAAACTTTCCAGTCAAGTTCAAAAAGATCAAAAGCATGATCTTCATCCAACTGTTCAAAATTATATTAGTAACAAATAATGAAAATAATCTTGTTTTCCTCAAATAATTTTTAAGAGTAGAGATGTTATGAAAGATGTGTATATGAAAGAGTTGTGCTCAAGGTTTTTTAGATAGTCAAAACTTCTAAATTGGAAAACGCAGACATACAGTGGAAATTTATATAATAATAAATAAATAAAACAAACTTCGTCTTTTGATATATTGTATATTCAACAAAAAATAAAAACAAACTAGGTACCTGTTTCGGCATTATACCATCGTCAGGTTATGTTATAAACTAAGACTTATATAGGTTTTTGTATAAATCTTTTTATGGAATAGATAATATTTCAACAAAAATAAGTTTGTTTTAAAAAATTTAAATACTTTATTCTCGAACAACTTTTCAAATTTTTTTTATTTATTCTTTATCACAGTCGGAACTACAGACCAGAACTAAAGTTACATGTTATGAATTACAGACCGAATCTTGATGGCATCTTTTCCAATTATAATAGTATGTGCAATTTCGACGATATATCTACCTATAATGTGAACCTCTATATTACGGGGGCCATGATGGCCGTGCTGGCTAAAGCATAGGGCTCTGGTCGCATGGTCATTGCGGGTTCGAATCCCGTCCGGGAGTGAGTTTTAGTTCGTAGATAGAACTCCCTCCCGGGGCCATGAAAACAAAATTTCATTAGAAAGGGCTGTTTTATCAAAAATGCCTTCAATAAAAAGCCACTGAACCTCAATCGAATAGCTGGAGCAGAGACAGATCGACGAAAATCCTCAGAATGTAAAAATAAGTTATTTCTTTCAATTTTTGTAAATATCCTTAAAATTATAGCTATTGGATGTTAATGAGTGATAGAGGAAGTCGAGGTTCTTTCGTGTAAATGAACATAAAAACTCAGTAATTAGCCAACGTGTCGGAATCTATTCATTTCCTTCGTCAGGGCCTTATAATGTGGAGAGTGAGTTAGTTATTATGACTCATGTCCGAGTTTTAACTAAGAGGTCATAATCGCCTACTACCAGAGCATTCTTTCGTCGCTCTGGTAGACATCAGCCCTACTCTATTCTGGGAGTATGAAAATTTTGGCTACACTGGTGTATTCATCATTAGGAGTCTTTAACGAGTATCTAACATCGTACAGACTCGGGACAATTGCTTAACGTCCCATGCGAAGGACGACGTGCTCAGGGTTTTTTCCTTTCCATGATAAAAAACCTAAGAGGCTCGGCCGGGTTTCGAACTCACAATCTTGTGCTCAGTAAGCTAGCACCCTCGCCTGGTAGAGAACTGTGATGTCAATATTAGACATAACACCACCTTCACAACACACATCCACTCTAGTCAATATAAGGCCCTGAAGAAGGAAAGAAATAGTTTCCGAAACGTTGCCTAAATACTGAGTTCTTATTTACACGACAGCACCTCGCCTTTCTTTAACATTACTGATGTTCTTTTGCATGAGTATGGCTTTATCTTTTCTAAAAAAACAAGTTTATCAATGACACAAATAATAAAAAAAAAATGCAATAACATGAATTTTTATTGCAGGCAGCTGAATTTTTCTTGTAAAAAAGATACAATATTTTTGTTATAAACGTGTTTTTTCATACTTGAAGCATGTTTTCGCATATCTCTAGAACCATCTTATTATATATTTTTCAGATGATAATAACCTTTTCCATCATGATAGGATTGTGTTCGAAGCCTCCAAGACAAAGTGTGTCCCCTTTAACCCTGAAATATATTCTGCCATCTGCATCTTTGACATTGGGCAGGCCGGAAGCAGCAGGGACAGGATCACTCACGACATAGGAGTGAAGTAGGGGTACAATGGGCACATCCAGGCCCGCCAGAGCAGCTATCTCACCTGCCCAAGCTCCTGAAAGCATTTCATTTCATAAAAACACTAAAAATAGTTATTGTGACTCATGCCCGGGCTTTGACTTCGAGGTTATAACGTCAACTACCAGAGAGCTCTTTCGTCGCTCTGGAGGACATGAGCCCGACTCTACTATGGGAATCCTATAGTTTGTCTATCCTAAATTTTTATTGACCTAGAGTAACGGGTCTTTAAGGAGTACTTGACATCGTAGAGGCTCAGGACCATCGCTTAACATCCCATCCAAAGGACGGTGCGCTTAAGTTTATTTTACCTCCCAGATAAAATAAACTAAGGGCTTATATATTAATTGTCAATCAAAACAGTTGTTTGCATTCATTTAAATTTTCCTTATGGTAAATTACACAAAAAAGTATTTTTTAATTATTCAATCGAGAAGAAAAGCTTTAAATTCTGTTCAAAATACTTTGTTATTATTTAAGACTTATTAATCAGAACCATCGCTTAACGTCCTATCCGAAAGGCTCAGTAGAATAGCGTGCTACCTCTGAGCTCTCCCCCTCCCCTACTAAGAATTTTAGCACAAATTAGTTAATAAACAATAAACAAACATATTGGTATACCTGTAGCATTGACCAGGCAGTTGGTCTTGATGACTCCATGAGGTGTAACAACTCCTTCTATTTGTTTGTATCCAAATTGGCTTTTCCCTGTTATAATTTTAGATACTGGGCAACGCTCGATTATCTAAAATAAAATAAAAATACAAAAAAAAAATTAATACTTACAGCTATCTTAAAATAAGAGATTGAAAACAAAAATAAAAATAAAGAAAATAGGATTCATAAATCTACTCAGTTAAAATAATCACATACGTAAAGCTCAAAATCTAAGCATTTACTACAGAAGATGAATCAAGCAAAGGTCTATCTTCAAAATAAAAATGTTAGTTGAATAACGTGACATGTAATAAAATCTGAAGGAATCATTTTCTAGCGAATCTTGCAGACTTTGTTGGAAGATCCATAAATAATATGATACAAGAAGGGATCTCTTCACCAAAGTGCAAAGAAAGAAACCCAAAGGTGACATCATACATATAATTCCAACTCCTTTTTGTTCCACAAAACATTGTAAGTAACTCATGTGTAAGAAGAAAAAACATAAAAAATTACAGATCGCACACTAAAGGGTTCCATAAGCGAACATTGAGAAATAGTGTTCATTAATACACGTTCTGGAAATTATGTCTGTCTATGCAACTGTCCTGAGCAGGACCGGTCCCGAGAAAAAAGTGCATTTTAGTGGCCTTGGAGCCTGGCCTATGGGACAGGAAGAGGGTAGTCCTGGAGTTAAGGGCGGAATTGACTGGTCATATAGCGCCCCCCTTGGCTCGGCAGCCGCTACGAGGAAATTGCTCGCATTGCCCTAAATCTGCCGCCCTGTTTGACAATACGCTTTTCAATCTTTAGCTGACCTCCACTCTGCTCGAGTAATTTATTTCAAATACGAGTATGGTGCCCCTAGTCTTCGGGCCCAGAGGCGCGCTTCCAGGCAACCCTGAATAGTGCATAACAAATTAAAAATATTTTTAAAGAAATTATAGCCGTGTAGTTTCTAATTCCAGAAGTACCAGAGTACGATTTTCATATTACGTTTTACAAAAGAGTTTAAAACAATATATGGGTCTAAATAGTTATTGTAGCTCATGCCCGGGCTTTAACTACGAGGTTATATCGCCTTCTACCCCACTACCACTCTGGTGGACTTTGAGAGTCCTAAATTTTGTCTGTTTATCCACTTAGGGCATGGTGTTTTTGGTCACGAATAATATCGTGCAAGCTCTGGACCATATCCAAAGGACACCTTTCAAATAAAAACTCTACGGGTCTGAGCAGGGTTTTGAACCCGCGATCTTAAAGTTGAGAAGGCAAGAACGCTACCTCGTGAGCTACCGGCGCCTTCTCTAAATCTTTGATTAGTTCGTAATAATTGTACGTAATTCCTAACATTTCATCGTGAATACACCATAATAGCTACATTTTGGTTTCAATATATCGAGGGAGATAGATGACAAACACTCGATACTAGGATCTCGAAAACAGTCTTCGACATACAGAATATATTTAACTAAGAAGAAAAATGAGCGATATTTTCGAAAATATCCAATCAACTTACCAGGGAACCAGCTTTAAGGGAGGCAGCATTAAGTGCTTGACAGAAAGCAGTTGGATCAGCAACTCCATCACTAGGGCAGAAAAGAGCCCCTTTAATGAAAGAACTGTCCAAAAGTGGAAACAATCGTTTCGTCTCATCTGGTGTCAGCAGTTCAGTTTCGATGTTGAAATTTTTGGCGAGGGTACTCATACGTTTGTACTCGTCCATTCGTATCTGCAACAGAAATAACAAAAGCTTTAATTATTTATATTAATAACAAAGTGTATAATATCGTTACCTTGATTATATAAAACCACTTAAAAAATGTTATAGGTAAGCTAAAATAAGGTAAGCTAAAATACGCTTAGCTATATCGATCAGCAGGTTGCGTAAATTACAACATTTACATAAAATTAATTTATGATTACTAAAGCTTCCAATTGCGACAGACTGTTTAAACATAGCCTATAGTTTTTCTCCTGGAGGCCACTTTTATTTGGTAGAATCATCATAGCTCCTCAGAGAATGACAGTCAAATACGTTAACAGATAATAGACTGTGTAAAGCCCAAACAACATACATAACCCCAAAATCATCAAATTTTTATCTAATAATGACGGAGTATTCACCTTAATATTTTGTAAATCTTTTTGTAGTTCGGAGCATCAAATTTGGAGTACTCGATAGAAGAAAATAAGCCTTTTTTTGAGGATTACACCTTCGAAATAATTTTTTTTTACATTTTTATACACTTCTAACGCCTGACTTCTAAAGCCTGACGGTACAGAATGCAGCAGCATTCGTGTCTGTAAATATATTAAGTAAAAAAAAGTAGTCATTGAATCACCGGCTATGTAATTCCCCAGCAAGAATTAATCAATTACGTTTTCGCTCTTCCTCCAAAGCAAATCGATCGTTTAAGTCAAAATTCAATATTTGACTTACATAGTGGTTCCTGAATCCTCAGACTAAATTTTGTGCCGATATGTTCATTACATTGGCTGTTATTAGGGTATTTAAGTCGAGCCCCTCTTCTCCGGTTCACCTCTTCTCTTCGACAGAATTTGTGGAAAATTAATAGGTGCCATCCTTATAGAACTTTGAATTTACAAAAGAAATTTTCTGTTATCAATATCAATCATTACAACGGCAGTTATTAGAGATTTTGTGTTGTCACACCCCTAATACCACCTTTCTTTTTGGCCAATTTAGCTGAAAATCAATAAGTGTTGTCCTTATGGGGTTCTAGAAACACATATAAATTTTTGTATCGATAAATTTGAATTGTCGTGTTCACAGACTAGAGGATTTTTTTTTCATTTTTGGAATCAGGACGTTGGAACACATGAAATTCCATTGAAAACTCCGGATCGAATTTTCGTCCTTCCGCCATACTTCATACAGCTGGGGAAGTAGGTATAAGACAACTTCAGGATTTTCGACAAAAATAATTAATTTCAGAGAATGAAAGAAAATAAGACATTTGAAAAGAAACTGCAAATTTTTCTTTATTAGAAAAATTGTATGTCCAGAAAAGGATTACATAAATAAGAAAGCTGATTATTTAATAAGTGATTACATATAATCCCGCGTGATCTCCTTTATTTCAGAAGATAACGTGGAAATAATTGGCATTGAAGATAAGATATTCATGATAAAATAAATCTATTTTACAGTCCCTATATATAACCGAGATTAAAATATCAAAATGAAATAAAATTCACACAAATCAATTGATGGCTGAATAAAAAACTTAACTTCCAACCAAAACATCCAATTGAATACTTTACTGAATAGTTTTGAAGGAGAACTGAAACAGAAAATATACTTTTTTATAAAAACACGAGAGTACTTTTTTAAAAATAAAATTGCTTTCGTATATTTCCTTACATTTTGAGAGGTTCCAATTTATCAAAAATTAAGGACAAAATATAAAAAAATTGTCGGTAAATAACTGGCAATGTACTTCCCCTGAATTAATTAATTAAGTTTGTGCATTCCTTTCAAAACCAATATACCATTTGAACACTTACATAGACACTGAGGGCGCCGGTAGCTCAGAGGTATCGTACTTGCCTTCTAAGCTCAAGATCGTGAGCTCAAAACCCGGACGAGGCCCTTAGGTTTTTTAACTGTGAGGTAAAAACCTTGAGCAAGACGTCCTTCGGAAGGGACGCTTAGGTCCCTAGGTGTACACTCAAGCCCTTCCAATGTTTGATGGCTTCAGACTTCAGAACCATTGTACTAAATTTTATGTCGATACATTCATTACATCGGCAGATATTGGAGTTTTTGAGATTCTCTGAACCATTTTGGTTAATATTCATTGTTCAAAAGGTCATACAACTAATAATAATAATTCTTCTCTGGTAAACGGTTGTTTTTACTTAATTTAATTTATTTATTTTCAACTTAATAAATTAAAGAAAAAAATTGATATTGTCATTGCTTTTTGTATTAAAGTAATTTTTATTAAGAAAAATGACAGAGGAGTTTTCTAAAAAGCTTTTGTACTTAGAGAATGCCATTAAAAGTACTTTGCGCATTTTTTAAAACAGCTGATCAGATAGGCATCAAAATTAATAGACCATGAGATTCCACTGTGACAAAAATGAAATTAATTCAAATCGAAACTTCTATAGAATTTAAAGTCAATTTATGAGACATACATTCATAAGGAAAATCACATTCTTTACGTTCTATGGGTAGGACAATCAGAATTTGACTTTACTACGCCATTTTTTAATCCCAACAATCAGTCTTTCATTTCCTTATGGAAGTAAAAATAGCAGACACTTCCGGAGGGAGCTATCTAATTCACTACGGTGGATACAAAGAGTGGTAGACTACCTGTGATCTAGCGAGATACAATGCTCCATTGTTCTTCCAGCCAGGGTCCATGCCCGTCTCAGCCTTCACCGTCTCAAAGAGGGCTCTGGTGGCTGACCTTAGTTGCATCTCCATGTCGGACATCCGCATCTGGAGGATGAGCCCTGCACTGTGCCATGTCTCTCCGGCCGTCACCTGGGGGTGTAAACAAAACAACTTAGCGCTAGAACAAAATCAAATTAGAGAAGGTTCACAAGTAAAGAAACGAGAAGGGAAGGCAGAACTGAAAATTATATAAATATATATAAGTATAGTAGAACTTTGTTTCAACTTTTCTAAATCGCCCCCCAACTTTTCATGCAATTTTATCGCTTTACTGATGGACCTGGTAACGGCGTTCTTTTACGCCTTTCCTGGCAGAACCAAACTGATAACGCAGCAAGTTCAAGTTTCGGTTTTTTTCAAGATTTTTCTGTTTTTCAAAGCATCATCCCAAGATTCTTACGAGTTTTTTCCTAGTCTTTTATTGTTATCATTCCTACTCTTAACTCAGATGCTAACTTAATTACAGACTCACCCCGGTACAAACGTTGAAGTACATTCAGTTTTTGCAGGAGCGAAACACAAGCAAGCATCTTTGTGTTTTTTCATTACATAAAACAAAATCTTATAAGCCTTTCAAAAAAAAATAATAAGTATTTAATTGTTCAATAAAAAATCAATATTTAATTGTTGTTGCTCAAACTAACCTATACAATTCGTCCATGGCATGTTCTAAAAGTGAAATAATTTATTTTTTATAGGTTAACTCGTTATTACTGAAGAAATATTCATTTACAAAGTATTCTCTTATCGTGCAGTAAACAAACCTTTTGTTCTCCTGGTTCTGACAGAACAAAAGCTAGTGGTGATGTCACTTTTCAAGTTGAGACAGGTCGGGCACATGGTCGGTTATACTGAGGAGTTGGTTATGAGGGGTTCTACTATATATATATATATATATATATATATATATAATTTTAATTACATTCAAATAGTTGGTCAATCGTTTTTTTTTATTTTAACACATGTCTAAAGCTCTACTAAAACTATCTTTAAGTATTAGTTTTAGCGAGTTCTGGCAATGGACAGTTTCTTCACTCATGCATTCACATTGAACTCTATCCAACACTCTCGGATGAGGCCATGGTAGCCCGGGTACCATTGCGATGATGTTTTGGGGGATCTCGAGCTGAATTTAGTTATTATTTATTAATATTTTGTATATTATTAGTTTAAAATATATTTTACTTATTTTGAATATATAGATATAATAAATAAAATAGCAATAATATATATAAAAATAGCAAATACATGATGGATTTTTGATTTTTTATTCACTTTTTTATGAATACATTCTTATTTTTATTCCTTTTTCTTCTTTCTTATATCATCTTATATTGGCAACATATTGCTATTTATTTTTCTACATTATTTTATTTTCCATCATTGTCATCAAATTTACTAATGGTTTTATTGTTACCGATTCTAAATAAGCCCAATAAATAACTTATATTTAAGTTTCAAAATTTCAGTCTTTTTCAGAGTTGCCACTTCCTTTTGACCTGTCTTTCTTATATCATCTTCTAATACCTCTTCATACGTTCCAATAAGCGCTGAAGACTGAATTTATATACATATTTCATATAATTCCAAAATTCCGGCCGTTTTAACTAAGATAATTATTTTAAAAACCTTCCCACAAACAAAACTTATTGTGCAAAATTAAATAAATTACTCAGCTCCCAACAGTCCTTGTAAGGACCTTTCAAATATTATATTACAGGACAACTTCTGTTGAAGTTCAAGGCTCCCCTGAACAAAGGAAAATGTAGACAGTTTGTTGAGCAAATTTTGTTTGAAAAGTCTTTTATATTCTCACTGTTACGTATTTGGACAAGATAAATGAAATGTAAAAAAAAAAAACTAAGATGTATAAGTTTCAGCAAACTCCGAAATATTTGGTAAGCCGATAAGAACAGGATGCAACTTGAGACGTTCACATCATCCAGGTTAGAAAGTATTATTTGAAAGATCCTTTCTCTCCATAAATAACCTGACTTCATTTCATTTTCTCCCACGCATTTCTCGTAAATTTCGAACACAATCAGCAATATAAATTTAACAGTTGATTTTTATAACACTCGTATATGGAACACTAAAGAATGAAGTGACTCGTATTTACATAAACAGACAAACCGGTTTGGTCTTTCGTAAGCCATGTTTATTTATAAAACTGTTTTGATTTTAAACTACCATCCAGCAGAGACAGAAATAACTAACGTACACTATTTATTTATATAAATACATACAGTATATATTTTTAAACATTTATGACAATAAATTCACGTAAATTAATATTTAAAAAATACTATAATATATATTTCACAGCTTTGTAAATTTCCCATTTATTTTTCGAGTTTTACAACCTAGAAATAGTTTTGAGAATAACACCCATCTGCATTTAAAAATGTTTCATACAAATAAAATATAAATAACACCGTAAAGATAATAGAAGAATTCATAAACGAAAATGGTAACTAATTCATAGTTTAATTGCTGATTTAATTGTAAACAATATTGATCATATTCCTTTTGTAGAACTTGTGCAACATTTATATTTTTACAATATTTTTTTGATAATTCACTTGCGTTACACTTAAAATTGGTTTTTAATTATTTTATAGGATTTTAAATATAAAAGTGAATTAATATAAAAACAATATAAACATGTTCTACAGGAAGAATTCATTGCAATAAAGATCAGCAAATAAATTATGGGTTAGTTAGCATTGTCGTGGATGAATTACAATATCTTACGATGTTATGTATAATTTTATTTGTATGAAAAACATTCTTAGATACTGATGAGGGGTGTTATTTCCAAAATTATTGCTAGGTTGTTTTAGTTAGTTATTGTGACTCACGCCCGGGCTTTAACTATGAGGTCATATCGCCTACTACCAGAGCGATCTTTCATCTCTCTGGTGGATATGAGCCCGACTCTACTATAGAGTTTTGCCTATCAAGGTTTATTCACCTAGAGTATATCTTTAACGAGTACCTGATATCGTACAGGCCTTATGTCCCATCCGAAGGACGGCGTTCTTAAGGTTTTCCACCTCCCAAATAAAAAACCTAAGGGCCTCCAGGCTGGATTTGAACCAGCGATCTTGAGCTCAGGAAGGCGCGCCGGTAGCTCAGAGGTAGAGTGCTTGAGGGTAGAGCCGCGGCGCCCTCTAGGTTGTTATGTGTTAATTCACTAGTATTACATTTAAATACCTACACAACTTTTAAAATCCTTTAAGTGTAATCCAAGTGAATTACCATAAAAACTATTTTAAAAATCAATGTTTCACAAGTTATGCAAAAGAGATATGGATCAATATGAGGAAAGATTGTTTGCAATTAAGATCAGCAAATGAATAATGGGTTAGTTAGCATTCTTAAGTATGAATAATGGAATATCATTTTTTAAATTAATTATTGACGAACATCTTATGATGTTGTTTATTGACTTGAATGGAAAACATTAATAGTCACTGACTATGGGAGTTCGTTAAATTCTTAAAGTCTACGATTGCTAGGTTATAAACGAATGAGAATTATAAAACTGGGAAAATATATATTATACATATAATTTCAGAATGTCCTACACAACCCAAAAATGTTAAAAAAAAAAAAAAAACTGTAAATATACATAAATATTTATTATTGATGTTTTATTATCTGCTATTGTTTTCAAAATACCTGAGATTTTTCAAGCAGAACGGCTTTGACTCCTCTTTTTGACAACTGATAGAGAGCGTTGCATCCTGCACTCCCACCACCTATATGCACAAATTATTATTTTACATTTCAGAAAATTTATTTGCACACTTTAGACTAATGTCAGAGTAGCTCATTAAATGTTACTAATTCAGAATGTTGAATTCTTTTGGGATAGAAAATTTTTGAAAAAAAAAAAAAAGTTTGTTTTAGTTAACCAAATCATTTCAACAAGAACAAGTGTACTCAAGCTTATTAAATATTCATTATTATAAAATACCTTATTAATTAGTAATTTTAAAATATACAAATTAACAAAAATATAAATTGTTTCATCATATTAATCCTTTCTAGAATAAAATCAGTGGTAGAAATATAGTTTCCTCTGAAACTACGATATGATTCAATGCTTGTTGGTTCTTTAGTTTTTTAGGAAAATTTAAATGTATAAATTTCATAACAATACATAATCATAATCCTCAAACTAAATTCCGTCGATATATTCTTTATTCTTTACAACCACAGTTATAGGCCAATTTCGCGGAAATTGGATAGATGTCGTCCTTATAGGGTTCTGGACACACATACACAATTTTGTATCCATACATTATTATTCTTCCGGGAGTTATCATGTTCAAAGACAGACAGGAATTTTGATTTCCATTTTTTCATTACCAGGCAACTTAAAATATCAATATATATATATATATTTTTTTTTTTAATTTCGTATAATACATTTATAACACTCTTTTTGTAATAGGAGAGTCAACAATTATTTTTTAAAAAAATTTCTTGTGTTTGTAAACTAAATTATGTGTATCTGTGTAAACATTTTGAAAATGTTACCTACCCTAGAAATGGAAACAACAATAAATAAATAAATTACTATAGATGAAATCTATGAAAAGCAGACTCACCTATGATGACTACATCTGCGGAGTCGGGGAGGCTTGGTGCTTGAGTTGCCTGCTGTGAGTATTGGCTTTTGTCACTCGTAGATGTCAGCAATTTTTCAATAAGAGACAAAGGTCTTCTCTGACCCTAGACATTTCAAGTCAAAATTAAAATTATGATGAAAGACAACAAAATAAAATCAATATCAAATATCATCTAAATACCTATTTTTTTTTACTCTGAGATTTTAGAATTTTTGAACCGCCAACTGACACTTATTGTTAGACAGAAATACATCCCAAATTGTAAGTTATAATAATTTCATTTTTTGGGAAGGAAACTATTCCACAAACGGGCAAAACTCTATAAATGAGCTTGGAAAGCCCATTACTAATAATTATTATACAGTAGCAAATAAATAAATACATTTTATTAAATTTAAATGTTAACAAACCCAATCCGAACTTACAGTTGCGACATTTAAGCTAGATATGTCGCAACTTGATGTACATTTAGGTGGATCTATCCTGAATAAACATCAATATATTTGAAAAATACATAATATTTTATAAACTGCAATGCACAATTCTAACTACCAAAGCGCTCTTTCATCACTCTGGTGGATATGAGCCCGACTCTACTATGGGAATCCTAAATTTTGCCTACCTAGGTTTATTCACCTGGGGTAGGGGTCTTTAACGAGTACCTGACATCGCACAGGCTCGGTACCATCGCTTAGCGTCGAAGGACGGCTTGCTCAAGGTTTTTTCATCTCTCAGATAAAAAACCTAAGGACCTCGATCGGGTTTCGAACCCGCGATCTTGAGCTCAATAAGCAAGCACGCATACCACTGAGCTGCCGGCGCCCTCTACCATATGTTATGTAAATACATATATTTATCATATCAAAGTATAACCAAATTCCTTTCATTATAGTATCTCTTGTAAGCAGCATGGACATAGGGGAAATGGTGATATAAGTATTACATTATCAAAATTATGAGAGTTATATGTGTACAATTTAGGATAACAGGATTTGAATTGTTGTTAAATAGGCAGTGTTTAGAGTACTTGGTTAAAAGATCGATATATTTGCCACACAATTTCAAAGTTTTTACTTATTTAGAAAACAATTATTTATATAATAATCTTTACAAGAAAGTTTCAAGGGTTGCGAGCTTACTAATAATTTGAATGAGTTCAAGAACTTACAAATGCTTGAGAAGCACCTATCTATGTACCTGGATCATAAGCCAAATATAAAATTAACATAAAAAATAAACATTTTTAAGAATTACCTGATTCTTCAGTATCCTCAACATGTCGATATCTTACTCGTCCAGAAAAATAAATAAATGAAAATACTGTGCGTACTTCTAAATAACCATGATGCTGTTTTTTTGCTGAAAATTAAATCAAAAGTACTAAATTATAATAAATTGTAAAAAATTCTATACGTCTAATGGTTGCTCTAATTGATATACACAATCCTCCTATCATGTGAATACTGACACCGATCTGATAAATCTTCAAAACTTATAAAATAAATTATCTAACAATGATTTTTTTTTTAAATATTTTTACCAAAGATATATGAAAAAATGTGTAAGATTAGGAGCCAGAAAATAGTTATGTTAATTTTTATAGTATAGTTATGCAAATTTTTAAATCGCAAATAACATTTTTAGGACCATGCCACTTGTGTTGTTTTTGGAAATTGCTGGACTAAAATAATTATATTAACGTGTTTTAGTCCATTATCTTCTCTCTGATAACTTTTGTATTTGTAGCATTACTGTCGCTCTTGACCTCTGACACACTATTTTTCTTTCTCCTTTTGTAATAAAATTTATTTATACGAATAGAAGAGCAAAATAAAGAATCTTGATAAAAACTAATAATAAAAAAATTGTAATATGTAATTAAAAAAAAAAAAAAACAGTATAAAAAGTGATGTGAATCACCGGCAATGTACTTCCCCATAACGAATTAATCAATTAACGTTTTGTTCTCCCTCTAAAACCAGTGCTTTTGGGCTAATATGCTTCTAAAATCTCATACTGTAGAAAACAAATGGCGGTTAGTTTTTTTTTATCTGAAAGATAAAACAAATCTAGAGTACGCCGTCCTTCGTAATTGGATATGTCTTACAAGTTCGTACATCAAAATAACTTATAAGTTATAGATCTACATAACGGATATTAAATCTTAGAATTTAAACACATATGAGAGCACGCGGCGAGGGACGTTAAGCGATGATCCCGAGCATACGTACTCGTAAAGGTGAGTAAACCAAGATAGGACTCCCATAGTAGAGTCAGGCTCATGGTTACATATTGTTAACAAATGAAATGTATATATATTTTTTTTTTATAGGGCGCCGGCGGTAGCTCAGTGGTATGCGTGCTTGCCTTCTGAGCTCAAGAACGTGGGTTCGAAACCCGACCGAGGCCCTTACTTTATTTTATATGGCAGGTAAAATAAACTTAAGCACGCCGTCCTTCGGATCGAAAGTTAAGCGATGGTCCCGAGCCTCTACAATGTCAGGTACTCATTAAAAACCCCTGCCCTAGGTGAATACAAATTTAGGGTAAGCAAAAATTAGGACTCCCATAGTAGAATCGGGCTCATGTCCACCAGAGTGACGAAAGAGCGCTCTGGTAGTATATGATATGACCTCTTAGTTAAAGCCCGGGCATGAGTCATAAAACCTAACCTATATTTTTTTAAACAAATATTATACGATAAATGAATATAAAATTCTTAATATCCAAAGATATGTGGGTAATATGAGGTAATAAAATATTACCATTCTTCAGTTCTGTAGTTAAAGACACTAACCACTCACTACTATGGCAGGACCGTGCTTATAAAGCAATGAAATATAGATGTTTAATTAAAAGATATAATAATTAAAAAACGCTTACTTATATAGAAGTCAGTAATATAAAAGTCATCAACATTAATCACTGCTGACATTAGACATTTTATTTATTTTTCCGTTCCTATTAATGTTCTACACTCCAAATTAGGATAAGGACTGGTTTTTTATGTCTTTATTTGTCGACCGGGTGAAATCCTCCTTTGTTTTTGTTTAAGCGGACCTTGAAGCCACCTTCAAGAATATATTTATGAGAGTGCTAGGTATAATTTGAATTGGTTGTTTACCAATCTAAAATATTTACTTTTCAAATGAAAATACATTCCAGAATTGATATCATTCTTATCTCCAAACAAATGGAAAGATCAATAGATACTTAATGAAATCATAACATTAAATCAGTCTTTTCGTGATACTCATAGATACTGTTTAACGGGAAATATCAAAAAATAAAATACCAATGAGATTTCAACGTAGAATTGTTTAGGAAAAGTTGTCGGTTGATCAGCGGCTATGTACGTCCCCAGCAAGAATTAATCAATTACGTTTTCGCTCTCCCTCCAAAGCCAATCGTTTGGGCTAAAACTCAATATTTGCTTTACATAGTGGCTTATAAATCTTCATACTAAACGTGTCGATACATTTAGTCAAGCCCCCCCTTCTCCTTTTTCTTTGTCTGGTATGGCTTAAAATTTGTAAGTGCTATTTTTATTGGGTTTTGAATTTAAATACAAAATTTCATGTCGATACATTTCTATATCAGCAGTTATTGGAATTTTTTGAATTGAGCCCCCTCTGATCCTCTTTCCTCTTCAGTTAATTCCGCTGGATATTACTAAACTTTATTTCTTGTCTGTTGTCACTAAGCTCTTGCTTGGGTCAATTTTTGATGAGTATTATGGCTCCAAAGAATGCTATATGAGAGTTTAGCGAACGCATCGTCATGCGTGTCACAAACAAACGCGCGGCAATTTTAAAATCTCTCCCAAAAATTCCGCACGGCGGTGCAATGTTTACCTAAAATAAAAAGACTATTAACACTAACTACATATTTTAGAATGTATTCAATGAACGCCGTAAAAAGGGGAAATAATTGTTTTTTAGAGTACATTTAGTGCTATCAGCTGAACGAGATGGAAAAAGACTGTATGACTAGACTGATGAAAATTTTAATTGTTGATTTAAATTTGTGATGATTATTTTGTTACAACATACTAATATTTAGTGTATGGTATCTGATTGTTAATTATTAAGTTTAATTAAACTTAAACTAAAAATATGATTGTGAAATATAAACTATTGTTTTATTATCTCGGTCGTGTTGACCGGCTGCCCCCCCAATTCAATTATACGGTATTTCTAGCCAATTACTTTGGAACGCCATATATTTTTTTTGGTTGAAGTACAAACGAAGCTCTATCGAAATAAGAAACAAAAGTTCAATTTTTGAAAGTTGGGAGCTAAGTTCACATAGGTGAAAGGTAGACTTGTCAGTGATTTATTTTATGTTTATTATTTCGAAGTTTTGAAGTAAACATAATTCAATGGGGTTGGCGAGCATCGACCTTGAAATACAGGGAAAATATTGTGTTCAATCCACCTCGCGCACCGGCCCCCCAGTACATATTTCTTATTTTCTGTTTCCGTTTCATCTGTTCATTCAATTTTGATTATGAAAGAAGATTTGAACTCTTTGAACCGTCTACTTTCATCGGCCTAACTGTAATTTTTAAAAAAGGAAAAAGATAACATGTAAAAAAAAAATATAAAAAAATAATATTAGAAATTTAACATTTTTCTAAAAAAACAAAAAAAAAACGGAGTGTCATATAATTTCTACATTAATTTGGAGTACAAAGGAAAAAAAAAAATTAAAGAAGTTAAGCCGTTTAGACAAAATACCTTTAATACTTTTCATTTTAATAGCGCAACGTGGTGGCCGAGCTGAGAACTAAAACAGGGACATTTAACCTTAATAGATGTCGTACTCAGAGGGTTCTGGATACACACATTCAATTTTGTGTCAATACATTCATTCTATCGAGCGTTATGTTCACAGACCCACACACACAGAAAATGTTATTAATTTTCGGAATCAGGAGATCGGAAAAGAGGAAATGCTGTTGAAAACTCGGCATCGAATTTTCGACCGATTACTTAACTTCCCCTATACTTCGTGTAACTGAAGAAGTAAAAAATCCGTGTACATTAGTTACTATCTCGTGAAAAAATATCCATTTATTACTGAATTTCCTTCAA
Organism: Aradus depressus; assembly: GCA_963662175.1. Taxonomy (NCBI): domain Eukaryota; kingdom Metazoa; phylum Arthropoda; class Insecta; order Hemiptera; family Aradidae; genus Aradus; species Aradus depressus. The sequence continues at coordinate 42,645,989 of OY759214.1, forward strand.
AACGTTTGATTTTTCGAAAAACATTAATAGATCCTTTTGTACAGAAAATATTATGCTTCATAATTTTAATTGAATAATATTTTTTTGTAGATCCAATAGATAATGAGATATTTTTAAAAAACTATAATAAATGGTTGAGTATATTTTGGCTGCCGTTTCACGTTTGATTTATGTGGACTTCTGGTATGTATTAATAGAATCGAAAGCAGCTCGAGTTTTTAGAGGCATGAGGCGCGCAGAACAGGCTTTTTGTTTCTTCAAAAAGGGTCAGGAGTATATAAAATGACTTTTCGAAATAAAACTATTGCAATGGTAAGAAAAAAAAGTCTTCAGTGAAGACTTCCCCAGCAAGAATTAATCAATTACGTTTTCGCTCTCCCTCCAAAGCCAATCGACCGTTTTGATACTCAATATTTGACATAAATAGCGGCTTCTGAATCTTTATAAGAAATGTTGTGTCGATAAATTCATTACATCGGCCGTGATTAGGGTATTACCCCCTCATCTCTGGTTCCCCCTTCCCTTCGACCCATTTGGGGGATGGTAAGTGTCATCCTTATGGGGCTTTGAATTTAAATATAAAATTTCATGTCGATACATTCATTATATCAGCGGTTATTGGAGTTTTGGTGTTCAGTCCCTCCTCTAATCCCCCCTCCCTCAGAGAGTTCTGAATATACATATAAAATATTGTGTCAATACATTCATTTTATTGGGAGTTATCGGATTAACAGACTTTAACGATAAGTATAAAAGCGTGTTAAAAAAACAAAAACATATTTTATTCACAGAATGAAATAATTAATTTACAATATTTTACAAATATTTCTTTTTGTTGAAAATGTTGGGCGATATGCACGGAACATCGGTCAAGAGGATAGAAAAAAAAAAAAAAATTTCGTCATTTACACATCGACACTTGGACACTCACATGACGTTCACTTCCCAAATGTTCCTATTTGCTTACTAATAAGATGACGTCATCTTGGGAGTTCGTGGGTTTTGTCCCTATCTCTCTCTTAGAATGAAACGTTGATATTTGCCGAACTGGACTGTTCTGTTAATTTAAGAATACCCTTTGAATTACGTACTTAATTTTAATGCATCCAAAAAATCATAGACTATTTAGATAAGACCATAATTATTATTTTACTTCATTTAAATTAGTAAAACAATTTTATAACATTTGGTATTCATTTTTTAAGTCGGCGTTGGCTAGGGTTTAGCCTTGTTCGGAGATCATGTCTGAAGTATTTGACCACGGTGTTGTATGTGTTGCGACATGTGGAAACTTTACAAATTTGACTGATCCTTATAAATTTTCCGGCTTCTCTGGGATGCTTGTAGGTTCATTTTTCTTGAGCACTTATGAAAGGGGCCGCTCTCACCTGTCTCACAACTTCTCGACGTTGTCTCTCATTTAAAAGTCTTGGTCGACCTTTCCTTCTTCTGTTTTCAATAGATCCAGTGTCTTCATACTTCTTAATGATGTACTTCACTGTTGACATATTCATATCAAGGGCGGAAGCAATCTGACGATAGCTTTTACTTTTCCTACGCAACTTGATAACTCTATGCCGAAGATTCATAGATATTTCTTTTGTTTTCCCCATCTCAACGAAACCACAGCACTGACTAATACTGAATGAATTGATTCCTTTAAACATATCTTTATCAATAAAACATACACTAATTCCTTTTAGAAAATAAAAATAAATAAATAAACACCAACAAGCCATTTAGGTGTGCAAATACTTTTTGTCGATACCATTTTTGAGGGCGCCGGTAGCTCAGTGGTATGCGTGCTTGACTTCTGAGCTCAAGGTCGTGGGTTCGTAGCCCGACCGAGGCCCTTAGTTTATTTTATCTGGGAGGTAAAATAAACTAAAGCACGCCGTCCTTCGGATGGGACGTTAAGCGATGGTCCCGAGCCTGTACGATGTCAGGTACTCGTTAAAGACCCCTACCCTAGATGAATAAAAATTTAGGGTAGGGAAAATTTAGGATTCCCACAGTAGAGTCGGGCTCATGTCCACCAGAGTGACGAAAGAGCGCTCTGGTAGTAGGCGATATGACCTTGTAGTTAAAGCCACGGCATGAGTCATAAAACCTAACCTAACCTAAGATAAGATACGAACATGTCCTGCACTTATTGAATTATGCCGGCAGGCTGGCAATATTGTTTGGATATATTTGTGTTTGTCCGCTTAGCGACAGCGTCGTTGTTCGGGTACAATCGCTACAAGACAAACGCACACACACAATTTTTTTTTTCACTTTGTACAACTGAGGATATAAAATTATTATCCTAACCGCAAAGGGTTAAATATAAAACACTGAAAAAGAAGATTAAATTTTAAATTATTGTCATTAAGACTGAGTTTGATAATTTTTTTTGATTTAATTAGAAAAAAAAATCCCTGAATATTAGTCATGATCATGTCTTCTGAAAAAATATTCATGATCATGAAAGAAAACATTTATTTATACATTGTCATATTTACATAATGTCATTGAGTATTTAGCATCTAATAGTTTAATAAATTATTTAAATGTTCTCATGACTGGTGGTCAATATAACTGTAATGAGAAAGTATTGAGGTTCCGGATTCGGTTATCGACACAGCCAATTATTTTTATTACAATTCAATAAATTATTTAAATGTTCTCATGACTGGTGGTCAATATAACTGTAATGAGAAAGTATTGAGGTTCCGGATTCGGTTATCGACACAGCCAATTATTTTTATTACAATTCAATAAATTATTTAAATGTTCTCATGACTGGTGGTCAATATAACTGTAATGAGAAAGTATTGAGGTTCCGGATTCGGTTATCGACACAGCCAATTATTTTTATTACAATTCAATAAATTATTTAAATGTTCTCATGACTGGTGGTCAATATAACTGTAATGAGAAAGTATTGAGGTTCCGGATTCGGTTATCGACACAGCCAATTATTTTTATTACAATTCAATAAATTATTTAAATGTTCTCATGACTGGTGGTCAATATAACTGTAATGAGAAAGTATTGAGGTTCCGGATTCGGTTATCGACACAGCCAATTATTTTTATTACAATTCAATAAATTATTTAAATGTTCTCATGACTGGTGGTCAATATAACTGTAATGAGAAAGTATTGAGGTTCCGGATTCGGTTATCGACACAGCCAATTATTTTTATTACAATTCAATAAATTATTTAAATGTTCTCATGACTGGTGGTCAATATAACTGTAATGAGAAAGTATTGAGGTTCCGGATTCGGTTATCGACACAGCCAATTATTTTTATTACAATTCAATAAATTATTTAAATGTTCTCATGACTGGTGGTCAATATAACTGTAATGAGAAAGTATTGAGGTTCCGGATTCGGTTATCGACACAGCCAATTATTTTTATTACAATTCAATAAATTATTTAAATGTTCTCATGACAGGTGGTCAATATAACTGTAATGAGAAAGTATTGAGGTTCCGGATTCGGTTATCGACACAGCCAATTATTTTTATTACAATTCAATAAATTATTTAAATGTTCTCATGACTGGTGGTCAATATAACTGTAATGAGAAAGTATTGAGGTTCCGGATTCGGTTATCGAACAGCCAATTATTTTTATTACAATTCAATAAATTATTTAAATGTTCTCATGACTGGTGGTCAATATAACTGTAATGAGAAAGTATTGAGGTTCCGGATTCGGTTATCGACACAGCCAATTATTTTTATTACAATTCAATAAATTATTTAAATGTTCTCATGACTGGTGGTCAATATAACTGTAATGAGAAAGTATTGAGGTTCCGGATTCGGTTATCGACACAGCCAATTATTTTTATTACAATTCAATAAATTATTTAAATGTTCTCATGACTGGTGGTCAATATAACTGTAATGAGAAAGTATTGAGGTTCCGGATTCGGTTATCGACACAGCCAATTATTTTTATTACAATTCAATAAATTATTTAAATGTTCTCATGACTGGTGGTCAATATAACTGTAATGAGAAAGTATTGAGGTTCCGGATTCGGTTATCGACACAGCCAATTATTTTTATTACAATTCAATAAATTATTTAAGAATATATGCTGTAATATATTCGTCATAAGATTTAGAGACTAGTGAGAATGTGTGTATTCATCAACTGGACAAGGAAGAGACAAATGTGATAGATGCGGGCCAGATAGGAAAATTCAAACTAAACTTTTGCCAGACTAAAAAATATTTGAATATATACTTAACATTTTCTGCAGAGATATTGTGAACCAATAAGAATAAAGAAAAATTTAATTTTTTTAAATATTATCTATTTCAGAAAATATATATGTATAATATATGGAAGTACTTTCAGTATCACTGCCATTCTTTGTGACCATACTTTCATTACATCGGTAGTTATTATGGTTCTTCAGTTAATCCCCCCTCCCCTTCAGCTGATTCCACTGAATATTAATAGGTGTCGTCCTACACATAGATATGTTTTTTTTTTTCATTTTTGTAATCAGGAGATTGGATAAAATGAAATTCCGTTGAAAACTCCGCTCGAATTTTTGACCGTTTACACAACTTGGCTTACACTTCGTATACCGGGAGAGAAAAAACATCGAGAAAACATCTCATAGTTAGTTGGTTATTGTGACTCATCGCCTACTAACAGAAAACCTTTTCATCACTCTGGTGATCATGAGCCCGACTCTACTCTAGATGTTGCCTACCCAGGTTTATTCACCTAGGTTAAGAGACCTTAACGAGTACCTGATATGGTACAGGCTCAGGACCATCGCTTAACGTCCTATTCAAAGGACGGCATGCTCAAGGGTCTCAGCCGGGTTAGGAACCCGCGATCTTGAGCTACCGGCGCTCTCAAAAGCTTGTATGTTTTCAATTTTTCGAATCCTTGCGCGGGCAGTATCTGGCTCCCGGCAGTCCTTCATAAGAGAACTTGAGGACATTAACCTCCTTCGCTACCCAAAGAAAAAAAAAAAAAAGAAACGTTTTACTTATATATTTGAATAATGTGTCTATTCTTATTCAGTGCGTTGATTTTTTTTCACCTAGAATTCACTGAGAGAAAGAAGAAAACCAAGAGAGAATGAAGAAAACCAAGAGAGAAAGAAAGATAGTGCATGAGAAAGAGGGAGAGAGGAGAGTCTGGGAGCTAACAATGGCTTCCATTCATGACACCTCCAGACTCAATGGAATGCATCACAGCCATATCTGATACTCTTCCAATATGTCTCTCTCTTTCGTAAACGAGGTCTTTAAATTATTATAAAATGAAAAAGTCGTTGATGAATCAACGGCAATGTACTTCCCCAACACGAAGTAATCAACTAAATTGTTGCTCTCCCTCTGAAACAAATGGACTGATTTGGTTGAAAATTAGTAGATGTTTTTTTCAGAGACTTGAAACATCATTCAGAAATAGTTTATTTATTATTTTTATTTTGAATGGCCTCATGGACGACCACTACACCCTCCTACCATCAAGAAATATAGTAATGTATAGTGTTTTCTTCAAGTTGAGGAATAAGATGCAGAGATATACAGTGTTTTATCAGTCATCATATCATAGACACGTCACGTTGGGTCGTGTTGAAACAATGTTGTAGGAACCTACTCAAAAACACAAATGAAGCCGAAAGAAATAAAGGTTTACGTTTTATAATAGTGTTTAATAAACGTACTTAATAATAGTAAACGGAATTATTATTTAAGCCGATTAGGCAGAAAATCGATAGATGTCATCCTTATTGGGTCTTGGATTCACATGTACAATTTCATCTCGATATATTCGTTACACCGGCAGTTATTGGGGTTTCTCTATTAATAAAATTTGAGGAAAAATCCCACAAGGCCTAGGTCGGGAAAACAGTGAGAGATATATAAAAGATGAAAAGATGGCTAACTTTAGTTTTGATCGCTAATGGAGTTAGACAATACAATAAAGTATAATAAAATGACATTAGTTTTAAAAATTCTTCATAATTGATTTTATCCATCCAGCATTTTAAGTTCAGTTTAAAGTTTTAAATACCTACTACAATTTTTGATGGCAAGTGATATTAGATTATAAGCTCGAGTTGCGTAATTTTTTTCGTCAAATGGGTTATAAATGGTGAACTGCATTGCTCAAAACTTTTATTCGAATGGTAAACTTTATATAGTATATTACATCAATAATTGTCTATTTAATGTTGTCTCACTGTAGCATAATTCTGTATAATTTGGAAAAATAAAAACTGTATAAACATTGTCAAAAGCTCCCGCCCCCTTAACCCCCCCCCCCCCCCCCCCCCCCCCCTCATCCCCATACCTATTCATTTTATTAGCAGTTATGGAGTTCAGAGACACACACACTCACAGATAAAAAAAATTTTGGAATCAATTTCGAAAAATATTAAAATCCTGTAAAAATAAGACATCGAATTTCTCACTGATTAGATAACTTTCTCTATAGCTATTAATTGTTTCCTTCCCTAAATAGAAAAAAAAAAGTCAAAAAACATTCATGTAAAATTATAAAGAAAAAACGAATGTTTTATAAATCTTGTCTATTTCACAAGATATATAAAATAGATGGGAATACTTTCGGCATTGCTACCATCTTCAGCCACGACTTAACAAATACTTACTGATTTATTAAGTGTTTCACAATCTCTCTGCAAAAATGTTAAATATCATTCAAGTAAAAGTTGGACACCGGCATACTTCAAAACAAAAATAATTTAGAGAAAAAGTTACAGAGGTAACAAACATATTTATTATAAATCAATATTATTTCAAAATATCCTTAATATAAAAAATACGTAGTATATGTAGGTATTAAAAAAGTCAGTAATTTTTTTGCTTTAGATAATTGGTAATCCTATTTATTGTATACTCCTAAATTGTTTTCTAAGAAACAATGGTGTACATTGTCGGCAAATTCTTGAAGTCGGTAACTTATTTTTCTTCGAGCTATAGAGGTAATAAGTTTCAAATAATCGAGTTGTAAAGGTTGTAAAATAAAACATTGCTATGTTCGAGATACAGAGGTCCAATTTATTTTTAAGAGTTATAGAGGGAAAATATGTACCAAAATGGCTTGTAGGGACTCACTGATTATTTCGACTAATAGAGGGTTAAGATTTCGAGTAATGGAGGTTTTGGGGCTTGAAGGGAAAGGAACAAAATTTTTTTTCGAGTTTTGGAGGTTTTCGACTTATTGAGGTTCGACTTAAAGAGGTTCTATTGCATACACATTTTTTTACTATTTGACGATTTTATCATTCGAATACAATTTTTGAGCCATGCAGTTAACCATTTATAATCGATTTTACTTCCCCAGCTATACGAAGTATAGGGGAAGTTATGTAATCTGTCAGAAATTCGATGTTGAGTTTTCACCGGAATTTCATGTTTTCCAACCTCCTGTTTCCAAAAATGAAAAAAAAAAAAAAAAAAAGTTTATCTGTTTATATGACTGTGTGTGTGTCACTGTGTCACGATAAATGAATATATCGACAAGAAATTTTATAAGTTATCCAGAACCCCTTGAGGAGGATACATATTGATTTTCAGTCAAATCAAACAAAGAGAAGGGGGTTAGGAGGATGGCTCATCACAACTCCAATAATTGCTGTTGTAATGAATGTATGGAAAGAAAATTTCATAAGTAAATTCAAAATTGCATAAGGACAACAGCTACTAATTTTCTGCGGAATCGGCCGAAGGAAGAGGGGGATCAAAGGAGAGCTGGTCTCAAAAACAGAACAACTGCCGATGTAATGAATATATCGACACAAAATTCGGTGTGATAATTCCAAAGTTCCTATGTAAGTCAACTATTGATTCTGTAGCCCAAAGAGACGATTGTTATTGGAGAGAGAGCGAATACTTAATTTATTAATTTGTTCTGATGTTGCGATCAACGAATTAGATATTAAATATAAACATAAATTAATATAGAAAATTTTACATTTAGTCTTACCTCGTTCAAATGGTAATGGTGAGTCTAGGAGTGAACTATTTGTTCGGCTAGAGAGGAGCAATTGAGTCAATCAGGACAGGATAGATAAGGAGTGAGTGGTGACCCTGACAGGGCCATATCAACATTGACTATCTGTGGAGTGAGGTGGTAAACAGTGAGCAGGCCGATGGAGGGGGTGCTCGCACTAAGCAGGAGGGCGAGCTATTAAGTCCAAGTTCAAGTCCTTCGTGTCACTAAGTTTACACAACTAACCTAAGAAGAGACAGAGAAAGCCGGAGGACTGAGAACGTCGTATCCACCACTTGCAAGTTGACAGGAGTGGCTTTGGTGTCTGTTGTCCAGAGCGGGGAGGGAGGTCTCAAGGCCACTTCCTTCCCAGCAGAGTGGGGCGCCCCTCTTCTGTCTCATGCCCATTGTATGCATACTAACATTACTCCCGATACTTATGAGAAGATTGTTACTCTTACACAATAACGAAGATTAAATTTCCACTTAATTAAATACAAATCTCTGTTGGCCTCCTGTAAACAATTAATTTCCATTCTCAACTCTTAATATGGGCGGGAGTTGACCTTAGAATACATATTATATATACTAAATAATATATAATACGACATAATAATATAATTAGGGGTTTTGAGTGTCCCTTCGATAAGATTTCGCTGAACATTAATAGGTGTCGTCCTTATTAAAGGTTTTGTGTCTTGCCCTTCTAAGCCCCTTCTTTCCCTTCGGCTGAAAATCTATGGTGTCGTTCTTATGGGGTTCTGGGACACATATGAAATATTGTACCGATATATTCATTCTTTCATGATGTACACAAACACACAATAGATTACTGTGATATTGATAAGCGATATTTGAAAAAAAGTATTATAATATACCTTCCAGTTTTCTCTATAATTTTTATTTGAAAAGTTTTTTGATTAGGTCATAAATCTGGAGTCACAAGGAATAAATTGGTAAGTCTAAATTCGTAACTTTTCAGAACAGCACTTTTTTACTTTTGAATTAATGGTGTAAATCCATTTTTTGGAATAAATAAATTATGTTTGCATCATTATAAATCATATATCTTTTAAATCTATAAGAGTGAATGAAAATGAATATTGTTAATCCTTTCTTGGATTTTCCTTTAGTTACCTAATCATTCCCCATCACTTATCTAATTATTGATCACATTTACCTACCTAATTTTTATACACACTTATCTAATTATTAACAATATTTTTTGAAATACTCATGAATGATGTCTCTCTAAAGTTGAGCAAGTTGATTTAACGAAAACATCCTCTTCATTTGGAATAGTCTGCCGTAGTGAATAAATGGTTAAATGGAGTTATCTCCTGAATGATTCATGAAAAAAGTAGATTAAGTTGATTTAACCGAGAACATACACAATTTTACGAGATACCAAGAAACCCACATCTTTATAATTCCGAAAGTATTAGAGTCCTGAGCTCCCAACTTCTTCACAGTGCGCAGATGGCTTGGGAGATAATCACAGTACACTTACTTAACTCATTTTGGCCATTTTACGACTTAACAACTTATTCCCTGTGACCAAAGAAATAATCTTGTAAAATGTAAGGCACCGAAGTAAAGTGTTCTTATTTTTCGTCCGATTTCGGCCAAAATCTAATCAGATCTAAGTTAGGACATGTGACTCCTTCATTTCAAATTTCAAATTCATAGCTTCAATCGTGTCTGAGTTAGAGCACTCATAAAGTTTCTATCAAATGTACACAGATGAGATCATCGGGAAAATGGTATAATCAAAACGTATTCAAAGGATTTTGAAACGTGAAAATCCGTTGAGCACTAGATCTCGGATTTTCACACGACCTGATATACGGAAGTAAAAAAGAATACATGACCAGAATTAGTCCCGAAGGTATCAAGTGTACAGAGTTATATAAATCAAGCGCTAGTAAATAATGAATTAAAATATTAAGTATCAATAAAAAATAATAAAAACGCAAACAAAAAAATTGAATTAATCATTAGTAGTCAATCGTGACAAATTTAATAATTATAATTGACTAATTAAATTAGTTTTTTCTTTCGTTTTTCACTTATGCTCATTTTGCATTATTTTTCTGCCCTGAACACCAAGGTTATGCGTTTTCAACTATTTGGAACTGATCCTACTCTTCATAGCCGAAAAAAATAAACAAATTTAAAACATCTAGAAAAAGTTGTATGTGAATCATCAGAAATACACGAGAATTATGCGCTCTTATTGAGCCCAAATTTTTCATCCAAGCTTGAATTTTTAAAAATTTTTAACTGAGCTCCCTTTGAAACCGATATTGATTCGATCGAAAATCAATAGATGACCTAATGGGGTTCTAAATATGGCAATAGAATATCGTATCGATACGATCATTCTATCGGAAGTTACCATATTCACGTTTTTTTATTTTTTTTTATTTTTAGAAACAGAGATCAACAAACGTGTAATTCTAGTGAAACCTCAACATTGAATTTCTGACTGATTACATAACTTCCCCTAAATGTCGTACAGCTCGGGAAGTTCGATTTAGAAGAATTCCTTTTATTTAAAAGAAGATAAAAAAAGGTTATACCTATTCGTTTCACCGGAAACGTGTAGATAAATGCACCGACTTTTTGCAACAAAAAAAATTTTACAATCCGGGGAACTCAACCCATGAATAGTGAATTTTCACCAAATTTGATAAGTACTTTTTCTTGATTGTGGAGCTGGGATGTACAATAAAAATTAAAAACTGCATATTCAACGGTGATTTTAGTGGTTGCCAAAACAGGCTTCTGACCGGGGATATAGGTCTGAAATTCTTGACATATCCACAAATACGAATGAATAACATTCCTAGTCACCTCTCTTGGACGTTTAGAATAATTTGGGAACATGAAGATAGCCAGATTGCTATATAGCTCGTCCTTATAGTCAGGACAAGTTTGTGTTCTATCCATGAACAACGTCCTTAGACTGGATAGTAGAGAAATGGCAGCAGCGATGGTCACGATCTTCAGACGGCCGAACGACCTCCGCTTACTTTCCAAACATCCGGGCAAGACTTGAATCTGTTTGGGTAAAGCCATTGGACGTTCCAGATACTATCGGGTCACGGGGATTTCAACTCCAAGCTCTTCTTTTTCCGAAATGCACGTGCGGTGGCGTTGAGGCTGCAGAACACGTAGGGTGATCGTACCTGGGACTGAACCCTCGGAAGCTGATGAGTTAGGCTGATTACCCAGAGTTCAGTCGATTCGTCGCCTCCTGGCGTAAAAGAAGGTAGTATAACGTAACTTCGGAGATGACCGCTGAGGGTGCTCTGACAGGGCCCATTTGGGACCATCCCCGGCGCAACCATAAAAATATAGATGCCCTGGAACCGAGCTCTCTCTACTATTTCCCCTCTTCGCGGCGGACGGGTGGTGTGAAGCCCTACAGGCGTCTGGTATACCCGAAAAAAAAAAGTCTATGAACAACGACGCACTTTAGATGAAGGTCGCCCGAGCGATATGAATGGGACACCTCCCATTCATAGTGGCGATGCCTTGAGTTACTCGTGGATCTAGGCGTACTTGCCCACCTCTCCCTCCAAAACCAACCTACCGCAAGGGAGCGTTTGGGATACAAAATCTAAAGTTGACTTACATAGGGACTTCTGAATTCAAACTAAATGTGTCAATACGTCAGCAGTTGTTAAGGGGTGTTGATACCCCTTCCTCTCATCCCCATTCCCTTCGGCCGATTTCACGGAACATTAATAGGTGTGTTCGGCAGCTTGCACTGGTGTACACTTTTGTACACCGAAGCGTTCTGAGGATCCGGTGTAGACCGGGTGTAGCTACACCAGGCTGTTCAAGAGCTCAGTGTAACCTGCACTGGTGTACACCTCCTACACCATCTCAACAGAGGGTGTAGTTTTTACACCGAAATATCATCGGTCAAAACGTGATAGCCCATATGTGCAAAAAGCCAACTTTACAGGAGAGACAAAAAACTGATTAAAAAAATATTCTTTATAAGAAACCTCAATTTTTTTGAGATTTGTATTAAGTGAGATGTATATGCATGCCATGAATTGTTTTTAAGCTAGTTTGCAAATCCAAGTAAAGAATTAAAGTGATCTATTTTATTTTTTTTTAAAGTGCCATTTATTTTTTTTTTATGGATAAAGTGAAGGTGTGAATAAACAAATAACAACAAATTATGAAACCAACTAATGGTGCTATTTTGGTTTTAAATGAAGGCGAGCAATATTTTTAATCAATTGGTATAATTTGTATACATTATATATACTATATATAGCTATATTTAAGGTGCGTGACTGTTATCTTGCACCAACCTGCACTCTGGCGTTCGGTTGATCAGGTACAAATCACTTACACCCCACTACACGTTACACCAACTCCTGTGCGCACTTGTGCAAGCTGCCGAACAGATCTAATAGGTGTCGTCATTATAGGGTTTTGAACTTAAACATTAAATTTCATATCGATAGATCGGCAATTATTGGGGTATTTTTGAGTTGAGCCCCCCTTTCTCTTCGGTCGATTCAGCTGGAAATTAAGAGGTGTCCTTATGGAGTTTTGAATTCAAATATGTCCTTGAACCATGGTTTTAGCTCTACCGTCTTTTGTACAGCATAGTGCTCTCTTCCTTTTGATTTTGATTCTTCAACGTATGCTTGTTGCCAGTCCTGGATAACAATCTTCCTTAAACAGTGCCATGCATCTCGTGGAGGTAGCTGCATTTGAGCATGCTCACCGACATCTGTTGCAGCTTCTTTGGCAGCGGGGTCTGGCAGTTCGTTGCCTTGGAAGCCTACGTGTCCGGGAATCCACTGAAGCACAATCTTATGCGTTGTTTTGTTTTTTATAAATCTATCAACTACTTGTATGCAAATAGCATATTCCTCCTCTGCCAGTATGAAACGAATTTGAGAAGGGGGGAGGGAGAGGGTTCTGTACAAAAGTGATTGGTATAAGAAAGTCCTTAATGGCGATATCACATATATATTTTTTTTATTAAAAAAATTACTAATAATAAAAAAAAAATCGTATAATTCGTTGTTATTCGACACAATTTAAACATAACTTGTAAGTATTTTCTCAGTCACTCTCAGAATCAGGCTATACAATGAAAGAAAGAAAACAGCAGATGCCAAGACACATTACTTCTTTTTAATAACAATAATATTTGGGTATGGGTAGTACAATGCCGTTGTTGATGTAACAAAAATGTAAAGAGTCGGTTGCCAATTAACGACTACTTCCTGCCTAAGTTACGAATATACGACGTGACGTCAAATCCCAACAAGCTGGAAATTATATTTAGCTGAAAATACGAGAACACCCTTAGGCTAATGACATCTGAGTTGTGTTCTGCAGGACACAAATTTGAAATTATCAAACTGTATTTAATCATGTAAGTTGTGGCTGAAGATGATAGCAATACCGAAAGTATTCCCATATATTATTGGTTTTGTGAGAAAAAAAAAAAAAAATCTTCATATTTTTTATTGTTTCACAATATCTCGGCAAAAAAATGTTAATTATCACCCTAATAACTGTCGATCTAATGAATGCATCGACCCACCGGAGAACGAAAAGGTAATTGATTATTATTTGCCGGGCGGCCCTCCTCGACGATTGAATCGTCGTTGGCCGCGTGACCTCCTGATTGATAAGGCGGTGGTGCTGACGATGAGTGTTTGGTTTTTTGTTCGTCATATGATCATCATTTATTATTATGTTGTATTACAGAGTTTAGATCAATCTAATAAACCCTCTTCTCTGCACACCCTTCGAGACTGTAGGAGGAGTGTCCTACCTCTTCAATAAGAAGGACAGCAGTGGTGTCAGTAACGAAGGAACTGATGACATCCACCACTTCTTCATAGAGCGTCCAGCCTTCAGCCAACTGAGAAGTAGCTGGGAGAAGCACTGAGCAGCCCACAACCGCACAAAACCCACTTCAATATTTATACAAATAATAATATTGTTATATTGTACAAAGTAATGTCATTAAGAATTAGAGAACATTAAATTAAATTAATTTTACAGAAAGATCTATATTTACTTGTTATAAGTTCGGTTTCATTTTCTTGTCTTTTGTTATTATTTTTTGATTTTATTATTCTATAATTGAATGGGTCACCTCAAAAACGTTATAACATACATTTTTTGAGAACTAGGTTTTTTGACACAAAAACGTTCTACTTGACAAGACGAATCAGGGGGAATAATTTTCTCCCGCCTGCGTTGAGTTGGTAGCCCTGCAGAGCCCTGCAAACGGAGCGAGGTGTGATCGCTTTCGAAGCAAAAACGTTTTAACAGCTGAACATGGCTCCGAGACCTACAGTTTACATCAGCCCAGGTGACGAAAAACGGGTGAATAAAGGAAAACGACGGACGTTAAACCTCACACACAATTATTGTTTATAATTTTCTTCTTTTTAACGTTGAAGATCGTATATATGAGGCCCAACCTCTTGCCTAAGACGTGTTTCTGAAGGGTCAATAAAGGAATTGAATTGAATTATTTTATTAGTTTTCTTTATCAAAGAGATACATTTTTTCTTCAGTTACAATGAATTTCATAAGCTCCAAGGTCGTGCAGATAAGCATGTTTTATTTAAAGCAAACAATTATTAGAGTCAAATACTCGTTATCTTTGTCCATAAAACTTTTTTTAAATAAATAGTTGATGATTGGTTTGCAAGGCAGGACTTCGTCTTTAAAGTGCCTCCCCAAAATGCTTATTTCGAGGTGTATTTTGATATCATGAGTATTTTGTGAGTTTGAAAATGTTTGAAAAAGATAGTTTTTTGGGAATTCTTTAGAAACTTATGAAAAAAAATTTCCAGACAACGTTTATATTTACATTGTTTTCTTGTTTAAGATTCATCAAAGAATACAAATACACTTATATATTTGTTGTTTATAAAAGTATAAATAAATAAAACAAACTTATTTTTGAAATATTGTCTATTCCACTAAAGATATAAATATATATAACTACCTATATAACTAACTTTGCAGAGAGATATATTTGAAAGGGTCGCTCTCTGCCAACTAACTTAGTTCATAACCAGACGATGGTGTAAGGCCGAAACCGGTAGTTATATAAATTTATATCTTTAGTGGAATAGAGAATATTTCAAAAATAAGTTTGTTTTATTTATTTATTACAAGTTTCCACAATATGTCCGCGTTCCTCAACTTAGAAGTTATAAAAGTATAAGTAGGTACGTACATTGATTGAAATTTTTTTTATTATAGATATTCACAACTGTATAAAAAGTAAATAGAAGAAGCCAGTGGCGGATTAAGCTTCTGCGGGACCCTAGGTGATTACAAATGTGGGCCCCCCCCCCCCCCATAAAAAACGAAAACTTTTCAGCAATTTTTTTTATAAATTTATTGATACAGTTATAATTCTTAAGAATAATATTTTCAATTCGCTGTAAAATTGACTTCATACACACTTTCTCCTGCATTTCGACTCGCTGAATTTATCGATCACATCATCGAAATAAATTTTTCTCAAAATGTCGGATTCAATACTAAGAAGACTTAACATATCTAATAGCCTTGACCTGAATTATTTTTCCCAAAAGCGTGTAAAATCATTTTAAAAGTGACAAAGTGTTTTTTTTTTTTTTTAGACATTGGGGCCTTCAGCACCGGGGGCCCTAGGCACCTGCCTAGGTTTGCCTATTGGTTAATCCACCACTGGAAAAAGCAAATGGCCCAAGAGAGATAATGGCAATGTCAAAATGTCAAGAGGGGAGAAATCACTCACTGCTAGCTAGGGAGGTCTCTGGGCCATTGACGCTTAAGCCGTCGTTGGGGTCTTAGTTTAGTAACAGTTTACGCTTGTTTATTTCTTGTATTTTCAGTCTTGTGTAAGGATTCCAAGTTAGTCGTTTGTCGAGTATGAGGCCTAAATCTGATTTGAAAACATGGGCGCCCGAGAAGGGGGACACGAACCCATACAGGTGCTCATGTTTGTAGAAGGCTATCAACTCTTGGTATAGGGGCTGTCACATCGAGATGTGGGTCGGGTAACGAACCTTCGACCTTCAGATGCACATAAAACTCTGCTTACTTTAGACTTTTTTATTGGTAATATATATTTTACAAACCAGTCTTTAAATACATCGATAATTTGTGCAAACGAACGATGACAATTCAAGGCAAATTTGTGTATTTAAAAATCTAAAAATATTGAAGTCATTGCCTTAATCGAATTTCTCTTTGTCAGAATTAATTTGTACGATCTGTGTCGATGTAGTGGAAATGAGAGTTATATAAATATGACAACCCAGGTAACGTAAATGTCACTTTTGAACCTTGTGCTGACGGTGACATAAGCCGAAACCGGAACACATTATATATATATATTTTTTTTCGTGGAATTGGACAATATAAAAGTTGAACAAGTTCTTTGTTTTTTAAAATTAAATTTCTCTTTTATATTTGAAGTTTCTACGCCCACTTCAGACTTGATTGGGGATAACAGTATCTTTATTTTTGTAATAATATAATAAAAAATGCAATAAATTAAAAAATAAATAGTCATAAAAGAAAATAAATAAATGGCAATTTGACAACTGAATTCAGGCTTATGTTATTGACTTATATATGTCCTTAATTTGTTATTTAATTTTTTTTTTATTCTAAATATCTGGGGATAACTAAAGGTTTTGAATTAGGTCATGATAACATGATCATTTTATTATCCTTGGAAAACGGAGTGATAAAACAGGCAAAGCAAGGAACTTTCTATAATAAAGGAATCCTCGTTTAATTATATATTATTATCACAACAAAAAAAATATACTTAAAAATTTCATGAAAAATTCATGGAAATGTCTTTATTTTCAGAGTTAAAAATAACATATTTCATTCTTATGCTATCTTAAGGATGGGAGACAAAGAAATGAAGACAATAGAATGGAGAAGGATGAAAGAAGTCCATCTTTGTATCTTATCTTTATTGTATTAGAAAGTTGAAAACGCAAATTGATCTACAGAAAAACTCGTGACTACCCCAGCCAGAGACACAAATAGAAAAATGGTAACTTTCAGTTAAGGGCCATTAAGTAGTATAAAAATGTGATCGGTAATTCACCAGCAGTGTACTTCCCAAGAACAATTGCTTTAATCAATTAAATTTTCGCTTCCCCTCCAAAAGCAGTCAACCATTTGCGTTAATATTCAACAGTTGACTTACATAGGGGCTCCTAAATCCTAAATTTTGTGTTGATAAATTCATTGTACAGACAGTTATCATTTTTTTGAGTTAAGCCTCTCCCCTAACTGCCCCATCCCTTTGGTCGATTTAGCTGAAAATGAATAGGTGTCGTCGTTATGGATTTACATATAAAATGTCTTGTTGATACATTTATTCTATCGGTAGTTTTCGTGTTCACAAGCACACACACTCACACATACAATCTGGAGGTCGGAAAACATGAAATTCCGTTGAAAACTTTGCATCGAATTTTTGACCGATTACATAACTTCCCGTATACTTCGTATAGCTGGAGAACTAAAAAGTTAAAACAACTAGAAAAATGTATTTTATTTGCCATGTCAACGAATAACAATATTGCGAAAACATAAAAAACGCATCCAGTTTTCCAAAACTTTATTCGTCAGTAAACAAGGAGAAGTTTTACCCAAAATGTCATCTTCAGCCCTTTTTTAATGCTGTCTTTCTTTACGTCACAAGAAATTTAATAGGAAAATGTGATCTTTAGGTTTAAGAAACAGTCAAATATAAAAACTGAGCTGACTACTGAATAAGAAGTGCTTCCGAATTTTTGGCAGAATGTTGTGCCATTATTATAGTTAGTTATTATGACTCATGTCCGGGCTTTAACTGCGTTGTCATATCGCCTACTACCATAGCGCTCTTCCGTCACTCTGGTGGACATGAGTCCGACTCTACTGCGGAAGTTCTAAATTTGCCTACCTTATATTTTTATTCACGTAGGGTACAGGTCTTTAACGGTACCTGACATCGTACAGGCTCGGTACCATCGCTTAACATCCTATCCGAAGGACGGCTTGCATAAATTTATTCTATATATATTTATTCGCTACAGGCGCCCTCTTGAATTGTTTATTTACTCTGTTAATTAAATGACTATCATTTACTACCGATTTGGTTGAGAATTAATAGGTGGTGTCTTACTCCTGAATCATTATACTAAATTTCGTTTCGATACGTACTTTACGTCGACAGTTATTGAGGGTTTTTGCATTAAGCCGCTCCTCTTCTCTTGGACCGATTTGGGTGAAAGTCAGTAGGCGGTATTCCAATGGCTACACAAAAAAAATTCCATGTCGCTATATTCATTCTATCTGGAGTTATCGTGTTTATAGACACACTCACCGACATATAAGAAAGGTTTTTTTTTAATTTTAATTTTTGAAATCAGTGGATCAGAAAACTGAAAATTCCGTTGAAAACTTATTAATTTTCTGATTGAATTCATATAGCCAGAGAAGTGTAAGAAAAAACAAACAAAATGATTACGGGATTCTTCGCACTTGACGTGTAAGGTCAAGGACAGTTAAATTCAAGTACTTCCATTTCCGTAAACAATTTGTAGATATTGAACTCAACATTGAGTGATGAGTAAAACGGGTTCCACTTATCGGTTATTTCTCTTGTACTATTCTTGTTTGCGTTCATCTGCTCAAAAAATTTAGATATATACAATAATACAAGAGAGATGGGGATTTTACTTAATCACAAAGAAATCACCCACAATATATAGCTTCGATAGAGATATTAATTGAGCTGGGTTGAGAAAATTAGCTTTAAAGATTTCACTTTCATCGTAGTACCGTATTTTCTGTAAACCTAGTTTTTTTATATATAATTTTAATGTATATAGAAGGCTGAAACACTACTTTTACAGTGTACTATAATTTGTGATAGTTTTTTTTTTTTTTTTTTTTTATTTACAAAAATGTATTTACAACTGTATAGAAATAAAAACAACAAGCAAATGTGCTAAGAGAGAGATAATGGCAATGTCAAAATGTCAAGAGGGGAGAAATCACCCAGTGGTGATACTTTCTAGTCACTGATTTCCTCTTATTTGTAACTAATCACTGTCACTGCTGCTGCTGAGGAGGCCTCTAGGCCATTGACGCTTAAGTCGTCGTTGGGGAAGTATGACAGAATGGAGGGCTCGGATTAGAGGATTATTGTGGAAACTAAGAAGGGAAAAAAATTGTTTTTACTTGGATTTAGCGAATAGGTGATAGTTAAAAAATAAGGGATATTTTTGACAAAAAAACGCCTTGCCCTGCACTCTAGCGGATTTATATTTAACTAATAGCAACCAAATATAATATAACCCTGGAAGACTATAGAATTCTGAGGATAGTATAATATTAGCTCTTCGGATGGAGGCAGAGTCTCGACCTAATCCCGATACAAAACTTGTTATAGGGTTAAACTGTTAATGAGAATAAGGTAAACATGAATAAAACTAATTTGTAACAAACATAACATATATTTAAACATTTGTTTGCTAACATAAATCATTAATATTTTCTCTCTCACCAGTACAAAAAGAAAATATATATATATATATATATATATTTAATAATATAAATAAATAAGAATAATAAAATGTATTTTATTGTAATTTTGGACTAACAAATAAATAACATGGCTGTTCTTGGCAAAGTGCCTACTTCTTTTAGTTAATTTTTTCAAGGAGAGTCAAAATTGATTGTTAATGTTTTGGATCCCTTTCAATTCGCCAGCTGTATGAAGTATAGAGGGAATTATGTAATCGTCAAGAAACTTCATGTTTTCTGAACCTCTGATTCTAAAAATTAAAAAGGAAATGCCTTCCTGACAGAGTGTGTCGGTGAACACGATAACTCTCGATAGAATGAATGTATCCACACCAAATTTTATTTGTATATCCAACATAACATATATTTAAAAAATCTCTAAGATCGACACCTATTGATTTTCAGCCAAATCGGTCACAGGAAAAGGAAGGCTTAATACAAGAAGTATAATAACTGAATGTATCGACATAAAATTTAGTATGAGGATTCAGAAGCCACTATGTAAGTCAAATATTGAGTTTTAGCCTGAGTTTTGAGCGAAAAGTTAATTGATTAATTCGTACTGGGGAAGTACATTGCCGGTGATTCACCTACGACGTTTTTTTATTTCTAATGAGAAATTCATCATTTTTTTACTAAGTAACATTCATTCCTAGAATAAAATTCTGCACAAGATGGTGTTTTTAACTCAAATATGTATAAAAAATTTGGAGTTATTCACTTTGCCAAATACTACCATGATATTTATATGTACATTTTCAACAAATAAAAAAAAAACATAAAAATAATATATTACAAAATATAAGTAATAGATAGGTAAATATTATACAAATATGAAACTAATTAAAGCTTGGTGAAAAAAGGAAAAATGACTTAATGAAAACTAATTGATATAGTTTAAACTAATATAAGTCAGATAACTAAAATGAATAGCGAAGGGCCATACATTTTTCAATAACAAAATAAGCAAATCTGCACTAAAGATTCTAAGCTCCAGGAGTCCTCACTTTCAATGCTTTCTGACTACTTAAAAAACTCTAACCTAAAAGAGTAGGTAAAAAGTTCTGTATTTTAAAAACCAATATATAGTTTCAATAGTTTAGAGCGAAATAGTTGAAAAATAAAATGACGTATGTACATATATATGAGATGTCTTCCACATATTAGAATCCAATAGCTCTCAAATCCTACATGGAAAGAGATTGATTGTCTGACAAATCTCGAGCAGTGCTGAAAGATGGCTCACGCATCCCAGCTGCTGCAATTCTTGCGAAACACTGGACTTTTATCAGCATAAAATTATATGGTGCCAGTCGTAGACGAATATCTAACCCCGGGATAGGGCCTCTCGGGATAGAGGCTGGAAGAGAACCATACCAGGAGGACGAAGGTGCGGTGGACTGGAGCCACCCAGGGAAATAGCCTAACCACAATAGTACTATAATAACAGTTCTGCTGGCGCTACTGGCCTTTGAAGTCCCAATAGAAAAAATAAAATAAAAAAGACGTACGACCATAAGTGAACCAAAGCACTGGGCTGTACTCGAAAAAGTTATCAAATGATCTACAACAGTCTAGATCTCAAGCTCAGAAATAAAAACTATTTTTTATTTTTATTTCAAGTATTGAATATTTTTTTAAAATAGATAATCCAGTGCAGAATAGCAATTTTGAAATTTGATAAAACTACAGAAACAGATGGGAAATTGTATTTTTGACTAACAACCGAAACTTAAATGATATGTAACTCAATGTAGAAAAAAAATTAAAGAGAATTTTGTTTAAAAAAAAATTGTACTAATTCAACTTTTTTTCTTCTTTCCTTTAACAATGTAATTAATAATTCTCTAATACATATTATTTATATATAATTTTTAATATTTATATACATTCGTAAATAGTATAATATATACGTACGACTTTTAAATTCTAATTAATTAATTTTTTACTTGACATTTTTTTGCCCAGAACACTAGAATTAATTTGGTCCTTTTTCTTTTTTTGTTTAAACAACCACTATAAATAACAACATTTCTAATAATAATTATAATAATATTAAAAAAATAAACTCTTAATATAATATTTCTAGGAACAAGATGGCAAGAATATTATCTAATTATTATTGTGTTATTGGTTATGATTGATTAATTTCCAACCTTATGAATATTTTTAGTTAATTGAAGGGGAATGATTAATACTGGCAAAGTATGTATGCATTTATAAAATTTACAGGTTTATAATAAAACCTGTAAATATCTAAATGCGATGCAAAGGCAACTAGAAAGTATATAAATATATGTACATCCTATATATAGTACAATATATGATATGAGAAATATGTTCAAAAAAGTTTAATAATTGCACTGTATAGAACGAACAATGCGATGTAATTATGACCTCCATCCGGCTTTTAAGAAGAAAATGGAATATAACATCACTCACTTTACTTCAAAACTGCCAACAGAAGTTTTATTTTCTTCAGATAAAGTCTGTAGTCTGTGAGCTTCATAAATGTATTCCATTGGCAAGGAATGCGCATTCCTATAAATATATAAACAAAAAAAAAGTAATTAGTTATCTTATTGACAAGTTAGTTGCATTAAGAGATACACAGTTTTATGGCTCGTTAATTAATAACTCTTCGCGAACCACATTAACGACAATAACCGAAGGCATTAAATATCTCAATTTTTGCTCAAAAAGCAAGTTACTTGATAGTTTAGAACAACTGAAAATTAATAAGGCCATTAAAAATAATATTTGTAGATGACCACATGTATTTTAACTACTTCCCATTGATAACACCTTAGAGCCAGTTCTGTTTCCAGATATGTATTTATTGTTATGGTAATTTTTACTCCTTATATCATTAATCTTATATATTATCACTAAAAAGCCATTAAGTTAACTGCACCAAATTTATTAATTTTTTAAACACAATTTTAATCCAAAGAAATATATATTTTTTTTAGGACTTACCTGAGAACAGGTTATTATTATTTTAATATCAGTCAGTGGATCCTAACTATGAATGGGAGAGGTGAGCCTTGTCGGTGAATTCATACTTCGAATCATGCGACTTTTCAGTTCTTTCCTCGAATCGTCTGCCACCTTTTCTAGTTGTTCTTTGAGGGCCAATAGCTCACGAGTTCTTTGATAAATAGGTTCCTGGAAAACAAATAATTAAAATATATATATATATATATATATATATATTTACAGCACAAACAAGAAGAGTAGGTATATAATTTATGCTACGATAAAAACCCTTTAAAAAAAAGTCGCATGTGGATCACCGGCAGTGTCCTCACCCTCCAAAATCAATCGACCGTATCGACTTCTGAATTCTCATACTTAATTTTGTGTCGAAGCATTCATTACATCGGCAGTAATTGGGGTTTTTCAGTTGCGCCCCATTCGCTTTGGCCGATATTGAATTTACAAATGAAATGTTGTGTCGATATATTCATTACAAAGGCAGTTTTAAGAGTTTTTGTGTTGAACCCCCCCCCCCCCCCCCCCTTCCTCTTTGTCCAATTTGGCTGAAAGTTCATACGTGTCGTCCTTATATGGTTCTAGATACACATAAAAAAATTCATGTCGTTATATTCATTCTATCGGGACTTATTGGGTTCAAAGACACACCCACTTTTTTTTCATTTTTATAATTTGGGTGTTGGAAAACATGTCATTCCGGTAAAAACAACATTCAATTTCTGACCGATTATATAACTTTCCCTATACCTACTTTGTATAGATGGGGAAATAATATCACTCATTGAATACTGATGATGAAAATCGATATCTCGTATCCTATTTGAGTCATCTATTGTGTTAAGGCGGTTCAATTGTACTTACTAGAAGCCAGACGGAAAGTGCACCATTGGCCAATGAATATAAATAATAAATAATTAATTACAGGGCTTTTTTTTTTTGAATATTTTTTATAATAGAAACTTTTTGAGTATCTTATCTCGATTTTTTGAGATAATTATGAGAGAAAGGATTTACAAGTCATTCTTGATTAGTTGATGTAGACATCCTGTGCTTATTCGACTTTATCGCTACCCTAAATAGTTACCATAAATGTCCGAACACTTCTGCGATCTATCTCGATATAGTGGGAAGCTAATAAAATATAAATTAATTTCATAACTACAGAGCTTTTTATTATGGAAAGTTTTTGAGTACCTATCCCGATTTTTTGAGTCTTTCTTTACGTGTCTATATTTATATATTATAGCTTCCCAAATACTTACCAGAATAAACCTAAAAAACAAAATAAATCTTAATATTATAATGTATATAGCTACTACCTGTGGCCTCATGCTGGGGTTCCATCTACAGTAGAGCCTTCTCCAAAGCCGAATGTGTCGCATGCTAGCGACAGGGATGAGAACTTGATGTTGAGCAAAATACAGTGGGTTCTTGTACATGTCAAGTTGATTGTTTGTGTAGGACCATAACGATACAGTCCTCGTCTTCACGTGTTCAGTTAGTCTTTCCTTCTCTCTAGATAATAACACAGGTTAAACATTAAGCTCATGTCTAGTAAATGTAGCAGAACAAGAAACATGCAACTGGTGAAAACATAGAATTGGTGACTCATGCCTGGGCTTTAACTATGAGGTCATATCGCCTACTACTCTTTCGTCGATTTGGTAAACAGTGGTAAATTCCTAGATTTATTCACCTAGGGCAGTGGTCGGCAAACCGCGGCTCGCGAGCCACATGCGGCTCTTTGGCCTCTTCAGTGTGGCTCTTGCACATAATACCATGTGCGGGGGCGCGCACTTACAGTGCGATTGAAACTTCTTGATGACTGGTTTTCTTATTTCTATTTTTACATACTAAGATGGTGTTTATGTGTTCCTTATTTCTATTTTTAGATACTTAGTTGGTGTTTATGTATCTTTAGGCGAGTGCTCTGAAGGGACTTATTGAGAAAACATTTCCAGGAAGATTAAATGTCAACGCATATTGTCAAGTCGTATCTTTGCATCGTGTTCTACAATGTATTATTAAAATATATATAAAATAATATAAATTTGTAAATAGAATAAGTAGTGCTATTCTATCTACGACAATTATAAAATGAAACATTTTAAAGAGAGCGCTGGTAGCTCAGTGGTATGCGTGCTTGGCTTCTGAGCTCAAGAACGTGGGTTCGTAACCCGACCGAGGCCCTTAGTTTATTTTATCTGGGAGGTAAAATATACTTAAGCATGCCGTCCTTCGGATGGGACGTTAAGCGATGGTCCCGAGCCTGTATGATGTCAGCTACTCGGTAAAGAATCCTGCCCTAAATGAATAAAAATTTAGGGTAGGCAAAATTTAGGACTCCCACAGTAGTGTCGGGCTCATGCCCACCAGAGTGACGAAAGAACGCTCTGGTAGTAGGTGATATGACCTCGTAGTTAAAACCCGGGCATGAGTCATAAAACCTAACCTAACCTGAAACATTTTAAGGAGATGCAAGGCCATTGTTCACACTAGTGTTTGTCAGTCATTGTCATGGTAATTTTATGGATACCTTACAATTTAATTTTATCAATAAATAATATCGTTATTAAGTATGATATCAAGTTTTATTCAACGCACATATAGTTTAACTGAGACTTAAAACTTTAAGTAAAGTTTATTAAGTTAATTTTAGGGAGCGTTGTGGAGTGAAAGAACATGTAGTGTCGAGGATTGAGAAAGGTATGTTGAGATAGTTTGGATATGTAGAGAGGATAAACGAAAGGAGATAGGCGAAATAAGTA
Organism: Aradus depressus; assembly: GCA_963662175.1. NCBI lineage: Eukaryota > Metazoa > Arthropoda > Insecta > Hemiptera > Aradidae > Aradus > Aradus depressus. Next base: position 42,671,345 of record OY759214.1, read on the forward strand.
TATAAGACACAATCGTGTGGATGGCAGAGTTGGAAGGGGACCTCAGCGAACGTACCTCAATCAGATTAAGGATGTTTTTAGCAAAGGCCAGCTTAGGAGAACCCTAATTAAGTTAATAACAATGTACCTACCTATATAGTTTAAGTTAAAAAAATTTGGCTCTCAAAAGAAATTTCAATCGTACAGTTGATATTTGGCTCTGCTGACTAATGAGTTTGCCGACCACTGACCTAGGGTAAAGGTCTTTGAAGAGTACCTGACATCATACCGACTCTGGACCAACGCTTTACGTTTCATCCGAAAGACAGCGTGCTCAAGGTTTGGTCACCTTCCAGATAAAAAAACGTATGAGCCTTGGCTGGGTTACAAACTCGCGATCTTACTGATATAATAAATAAGTAAACATCATGACAGACAAATAATATGAACTAACGTGTTGAAAAGAAAAGTTCCGAATCTGCAGGAGTAGAGATGATCGAGGATTGTGAGCAGAAAATAGTCGTTAAATTCGAAAGCATTGGGAAACTGTTGTGTCACTTGCCAGACACAGTCGATAAACTGTAGGAAGACGGGGGATCTGTCCGCGTCCGAGTGGTTGTCGTCCCCGTGGCCAATCCTCTGCAAAATTGTAACAAGTATAGTTGAGTAATTATGTTTATTTTATGAAGAATAATGACGACATCTTGTACTGACTTCTTCAGTGCGCACGTGTAATTACTACAAATGTATATGACAAATTATCAGTAGTTATGTCCTTAAGATAGGCAGAGATGAAGAAAAAAAAACTCATTGTACATATTAGCTGCGGAATGCGTAGTCTTGCTATTGAAACACAGCAATGATCATGAATTCAGGGAATGAATGAAGCAAGAGATAAACATTCGCCAATCCGCCGAAATTGAAACGAAAATTTATTCTTAAAGAAAAACAAACATTGGAATAAACAGAAAACGGAAACAATTAGTATTAATCAGTTTTAAATATTTTATTGAAAATAGGACAAATATTCTTGTTTGAGACCAGAAGAAAACTCAATTGAAAAGGTTATAATAACACACTATCATGATCATTCGGTCTCCTAAATACATTTATTTTTTATGTGTACGTTTACAATTCGCTTATTAGGGCATTTTCAAAACTATAAAAAGATTTAATTTTTAGATATACGTAGTTATTTTTTTTCGAATATTTACAATCGGTAAATCGGTTATATAAAACTGATAACAAAGTAAATCAATTGTGTACAAAACAATAAATAAAATATGTAGATATATATCTATTATATATGAAGAGCACGGAGAAAGAACCAAGTTTGTCACTTTTTTCTCGAGTGTGAGATATAGCCACTACAGTATTAGTATATTAAACATATTTCACGATTCACCTTCGTTATGGGTTTCAAAAAGACGGTTTGTCACTACGAAAACGGAAGCTGAAAATATGACGTGCGGGGAATTGATACGATACGGACTTTCAAACATTAAATTTCAGTTTTCTCAATTTCAACACCTGATGACAAACCTGGTTCTTTGCCCGTGCTCTTCATAGATGATATAATATATGTATATTATACAAAATAAGTATAATAATAACAATAAATAAATAAATAATAAAAAATATATATATATATTTCAGAATAAGTGCCCTCCCTATACTCAGTTCGACCCCTTGAAACATCCTCGGTTTTCTGCCATCCCCATTCCTTCAACTTAATGGAGGCCGCTGGGGCTCGAGTGATGCCCCCGCCATCCTGCTCCACCTGTAGACCGCACAGCAGTGGAGGTGGACCAGTAAGGAAGGAGCGCTGACATGAGGGGAGAAGCTAGTCACCATCAGCACTCCCAGATATATTTGCTATCTTATACTAGCAGATCTCTCGGCCAGCAACGCTTCAGTCTTAGAGGGGGATTATCTGGATGGGAGCGGGTTACGTAGTTATCAATATCTGGATCCACTCACCTTACACAAACCAGTATCCGATGCAATCCTTAATTATACTAATATATAAATTTTTTTAAATCATAAAAATATATAACTATGATGATAGCTATGTAAATCTAAAAATCTTTTAAAAATAGTTTTGAAAATGGTCGAATGGGCGGAACCTAAGCATACATGAAAAAATAAACCGGGAGACCGAAAGGCTCTAATAGTGTGTCGTTATAATCAAACTGATGAGCACTAAAATTGTAAAGAGAGAAAAAATAGAAAAGCAAATTCTAAGCGTTATGTAACATAAAAATTCAAGAGAAAAGTTGAAACAATTTACCTGTTGGAATTTATGGCCGAAACTAATCCACTCTTTTTCAATTAAAACTTGGAAACCCTTTATAGTTCGATAGTAAGGATCTAGGAGAAGCATGGAGAGAGCAGTCAGCTAAACAGACACGGACAGAAGATATATATTAATATTAGTCTTCGGAAATCCACCAATAGTTCAAAAGTAATCATTTCAAATTTACCTGAGCGGTTCTGTCCCATCCGTCAGAGCAGTGTACCAGAACAGAGGTTTTGTGAGTTTCAATCTTGTCCACTATTCGACAGGCGCCAGCTAGTATACATTTGACATGTTTCAGCCAGTAGGTGGACTCCAATCCGGACAGCCATTTGGCTTCATCAACGTTTGGATAGCACAGTTCTAGACATGAAAACAACATCTTAACAAAAAAATAACAAAAATATTGTGATAATAAACGCTTTATTGCCAACGATCATTGTCAACTGCTTATCTCCGTAATATTTACAGGTAATATATTTCCACCGGGTAGCTACCCGCCAACGACGGGTAATACTGCTAGTAATACCAATAAATATTTTCATTGTAAAAAAAAAATAATTTACCTTTAAGTTTTCTGAGAGACTCTCTCATGACATGGATGTTGTGTATGTCGAAGAAAGCAACGTCAGTGTTGGGGTAAGCATCATCAGGTTCGTAGCCACCTCCTTTAGCTTTGTTTGCTATTGCATTTGTGCTGCACAGCAAATACAATAAAAACAATAGTATTATAGTAAATTATGTGCAACTGACAGGGTTGCCATTCATGCAAATCCTCCTCTTCGAAATAGAAAAATACTATATTAGTTGCTACATTGAACGAATGATAAACAGTAATGGAGTGTCCAGCCGAGGAGGTAGGTGCCGGGAGGAGCACTATTACGAACCTGGGACCGATTATTACGAAATTAATAAAAAAATGATATAAATACGATTTCTGGCGTTTTTACATGTATAAGGTCGGACAGATCGTAATAAAAAATTAAAGAAAGTCAGACAAGTTACATAAATTTATATATATTTGCTACTTACAATTGACCACAGGGCAACAGCTCACACAGAGGAACAATAAAGAAACTGGATATAAATAAAATGAACAGAGTGTGTTTTTACAGGAATTTACAATAACAAGGTAATAGTGAGTGAGACTGAATAACTATATCAACTATATCTGACTGACTATATATGGCTCTATCTCTGACTATATGTGACTGACTATCTCAATGAGTGACTATATCGGAACTATATATAGCGCCATCGAATGTTCTGGACCTATGTTCCAAAAGGTCTATACATAACCTGACTTTTCTATATCTACAGGTATTTATCTTTACATATTATTTTTACCATATCTTACTATATATATTTATCATGATTACCCCATACATAGTTTCACAATTTTTATATAGAAAATATATTAAAGTATACGTTATAGAAGCCATTGCTTCTAGAATGTTCCATTTAGTCTATTTGTTCTATAAGCTTCTTATTTGGGTCCATGAAGTTCTAAACAATTAACATTCTCTATCTACATTATATTATACAACATTATATTAATACATAGTTATTTATTATTTTCTACATAAAATATCCCCCTAACTATGGGTTTGTGAGTGTGTCGTGGAATTAGAGGCGGGATATAGGATTATAAAATATTATATATATATGGTGACAGCACTGGACCCGGCCAGATCTCCTTCAGATACTGGACACCAGTGACACCTTCATAAAAAACATTTGTATGATTTACAGATAAATGAAGTTCAGTATTTTTTAAAAATTGTTATTATTTAAAAAAGTGTTTACTTTCTAATACCTATAATATAAGGAAGTATTGTAATCGTGCGAAAATCTGAGATCGAGGTTTCAACTGATTTTCACGATTCAAGGTCCCCTCAATACGTTTTGACCATTTTCGCGATGATTTCTGTCTGTGCGTGTGTGTCTGTATGTGATTGAAAAGTTGTGGGCTCTCTACCACAAACACGATTGTAGCTATGAACTTGAAATTTGAAATGAAGGGGTCACATGTTCTAACTTAGCGTCTGATTAGATTTTGGCCGAAATGGAATGAAAATTGAGACTTTCTCCCGGGACCTAACTACATTTTACAAGATACAACTTAATTTTATGACCTAATCAAAAATCTTTTCAAGTAATAGTTGTAGAGAATATTGAAATACATAATTTATATGAAATATGATTTTTTACAGGTCGTCCGGTTTTGGAGATACATGCCGAAAACCATCTTGAAATGTAGTTTTGAAACACATATTTTTAGACATTTCCTTTATTTACCCGAAAACGGTTAGACCTATCGAAAAATTGACAAAACGAAATGTCTATAATTAACTAAGTAATTTTTAAATCGTAACTCATAGCAACGAACTTTAAAATATAGTTTATGTATTGTTAGTTTTTTTTTTTTTTGAAAAATTATAAAAATTAAGAAAAATATGTGACGTGGCCATTACAGGATTTTCTTATACCAACAACGCTTACAGATCACTCTCTCTCCCCTTCCCCTTCTCGAAATCATTTCGTTTTGTCTCAAAGAACAACGTTATCTTGAGAGTAGACATTCTTATACCCAGTAATGCCAGATTGAAATAATAAAGGGGAAAGAGAGTGATTGGTATAAGAATGTCCTGTATTGTCCACATCACAAATTGTTTTTGATGAAACATAGATAGATGTTATGTTATTAATCTTAAAGTTTTCTTCTCCTATTTAACTAACGGTAGGACACCCAACTATATTTAATTGTTAAAATCTCTATTCTAAACAGTGAAGGCGCAAAGGCTTTCGAATAAAATGACCGACAGACAGGTAAATTCATTAAATAATGTTAATATTTGGCCTGCATACCTCAAAAAAAAAAACTTAAGTAATCCTTCTTGATATTGAAAACAAAATGAAATTGTTTGGAATAACTAGTACCTGGGTCGTGCATCACATATGAACATCTTGTGGCTCTGTGCATTGGCGTCCATGATGAGCTGGATGTACTTCTCATCGTCCCTACTCCTCTTACCTGACACTCCGACCAAGGGCTGGGAGGATCTGGTCAGGGTGGCCTGCGACTCGGGGTGGATCCACGACAGTACTGGGAGACGACCTCGAGACCTGCAACAGCAATTATATTATTCTAATTAAAAAATAAAAATACAAAAAATATAGTTCTGAGGAAAGTGCAATAAGTGTATGTTCATTAACCCCAGGACTTATGTGTATAACCCATTCTTGGACACAGCATCAAATGCTAATTTTCATTGATTTATCAGACATTTAAGTATTCTACTTCGAGGCTGATCTAATTACTTTGAGTCGATGTTGAGCACTAAAAGCTCTCTCTTTGTTTTAAATATATTTAATTTTTTGAGCTGAGTTTACGAAGCTCTTTCTTAGGCGACTCATGTATTTCGTTGTACTCGTACTCCTCCTAAACCCCTTTACCGATCACATTGAAATTTGCCACGATGGTAGTGGACACGGTGACGATGGTTTACTACTAAAAAACTCTGAAATCGACCATACCACGGAGGAATAATCACCGAAAAACGAAATCCCCATTGAAATCAATTGAGAGACAAAATTCTCGCACAAAATAGAATTTTTCGATTTCAAATTTAAAATCCAGGCGAAGCCCTTTTATTGTCTAATTTCACAAAAATATATACATATTTATAAAGGCACTAAATGTTATTCTAGCGATGGCGGAGGACAGAGTGGCACACCCCTAGAGATGCGCCCGACCCATGACGACACCTAGCCGAAGCCCTTACCACCCCATGACGATCCCATGAAAAAAGGGAGGGTGCAGAAAACCTACTATTTCGCTCTAGTTTCAACATTGAATCCAGTCAAAAACTGGCGTTCGATAGTGGCCTAAGCAACCACCGCCACTACGAAACCAGGCACAATTAGTGGTGCTGCTTGGAAAGCATCCACCTCCCATAGTATCATTTTGGCTAAGCCTAAAGGTCTGAAATGATTTCGGGCCCGAGAAAAATCCCTATGGGTTCCCATCAATAAGTTTAGGCGGCTGGGACTTGCCGATAGTCATGAGGGGGGATTGTTTCCGTACATCGCAGGACAGTAAATTATGTATGAACAGTTAAAAAAATTAATAAATAACGATTGGACAGTTTATGTGTCTCGGCGTCAGATAGCGCCACATGTTATTCATTTCACAGAAAGCCTAGTCATTTCACGTAAATGTTCAAATATATGTCAGGTTCATTCCATCAGCACTTTATTATTCATCTTCTTCTATTGTTGGGTTTGGGTACAGGTTAATGAGAACTTAGAGTAGAGCAACAGATATATTTATTTGGTCAACACCCTTATTACAAAACCGCGTGGTAACGAACACAAAGTCAGTTGTTCAATAATAAGTCCCATACCGCGTGGGAACTACACAAGTCACTCACTTACTGTGCTTGGTAACAGACGACTCACTTTATACCCGCGTGGTAATAACCAACTCACTTCCGCATGGTAACTAACGACTCACCTTATACCCGCGTGCCAATTGGTGCGTTGAGGTCGTGGGTTGCAGTCTTCATCCAAAGAGGCTGGAGGCGCTGAAGTCGCGGGTCCCGGCTCAGTTTGCGCAGAAGAGGCGTCGCAGGTGGATTCGTTCGCGGTAGCGGGAGGTGCAGTCTTCTCAGCAGGAGAAGATCTACGGCGTCGGCGCTGGTGCCGCGGGGTCTTGTTTTTTCTAAGTCGACTAATTTGACTTTCTTCGCGACATTTTTCAAATGAAAATAATAAAATGGACTGTATGTACTTGCGTTAATCCGGCCCGGTAAAAACCATGCTGGGTTTGGGTACAGGTTAATGAGAACTTAGAGTAGAGCAATAGATATATTTATTTGGTCAACACCCTTATTACAAAACCGCGTGGTAACGAACACAAAGTCAGTTGTTCAATAATAAGTCCCATACCGCTTGGGAACTACACAAGTCACTCACTTACTGTGCTTGGTAACAGACGACTCACTTTATACCCGCGTGGTAATAACCAACTCACTTCCGCATGGTAACTAACGACTCACCTTATACCCGCGTGGTAATAAGGACGAATCCATTCCGCACAACGCGTGCTGGCTCGACCCAGACTCTCAGTCCACCCCGCGTGGCGACCAACTGGTCCCTCTCGTTGTTAAGAGACGACTCACTTTATACCCGCGTGGTAATAACCAACTCACTTCCGCATGGTAACTAACGACTCACCTTATACCCGCGTGGTAATAAGGACGAATCCATTCCGCACACCGCGTGCTGGCTCGACCCAGACTCTCAGTCCACCCCGCGTGGCGACCAACTGGTCCCTCTCGTTGTTAAGAGACGACTGACTTATAGTTCAATGAATCACACAAGTTGCGTTGGGAGCGGGCATAGTCGCGAAAGCGGTCTGCGCACGACCCCGGCGGTCGTTAGCGAATGGTGTGCGAGTGGTGATCTCAGCGCCGCGTGTAGTGGAAGGCGGCTGTCCGAGCCGACTTTTGCGTCCAGGCATACGATGAGTAGGCCAATTGGTGCGTTGAGGTCGTGGGTTGCAGGCCTCATCCAAAGAGGCTGGAGGCGCTGAAGTCGCGGGTCTCGGCTCAGTTTGCGCAGAAGAGGCGTCGCAGGTGGATTCGTTCGCGGTAGCGGGAGGTGCAGTCTTCTCAGCAGCAGAAGATCTACGGCGTCGGCGCTGGTGCCGCGGGGTCTTGTTTTTTCTAAGTCGACTAATTTGACTTTCTTCGCGACATTTTTCAAATGAAAATAATAAAATGGACTGTATGTACTTGCGTTAATCCGGCCCGGTAAAAACCATGCTGGGTTTGGGTACAGGTTAATGAGAACTTAGAGTAGAGCAACAGATATATTTATTTGGCCAACACCCTTATTACAAAACCGCGTGGTAACGAACACAAAGTCAGTTGTTCAATAATAAGTCCCATACCGCGTGGGAACTACACAAGTCACTCACTTACTGTGCTTGGTAACAGACGACTCATTTTATACCCGCGTGGTAATAACCAACTCACTTCCGCATGGTAACTAACGACTCACCTTATACCCGCGTGGTAATAACCAACTCACTTCCGCATGGTAACTAACGACTCACCTTATACCCGCGTGGTAATAAGGACGAATCCATCCCGCACACCGCGTGCTGGCTCGACCCAGACTCTCAGTCCACCCCGCGTGGCGACCAACTGGTCCCTCTCGTTGTTAAGAGACGACTCACTTTATACCCGCGTGGTAGTAACCAACTCACTTCCGCATGGTATAACGACTCACCTTATACCCGCGTGGTAATAAGGACGAATCCATTCCGCACAACGCGTGCTGGCTCGACCCAGACTCTCAGTCCACCCCGCGTGGCGACCAACTGGTCCCTCTCGTTGTTAAGAGACGACTGACTTATAGTTCAATGAATCACACAAGTCACTCACCACAGGTCGTTCAAGGAACACACCGCAGGTATCGATTCTCGGCGTGTTCCCGAATTCACCCGCTCTGGCTTCCCCTCGCGCGACCCAACATCTATATTAGAAGAATATTTCTTATTTTAGTCACTTTTTCTTTTTACTAGTCTATTTTTATTTTTTTGTATTGCTTTTTTACATTAGTTTTCTTTATTCTTAGGCATTCTTCTGTCTTAATACGTACTTCATTAGTTTATCAAGTTACTGTCGTGTCCACTCGTACTATTATTGCTGATTATATCTAAGTCTATATATATTTACTTTTTCTTCTTATTGATATATCTCAAAGATAGAATGAATATGTTCAATTATTAACAGCGATGTACAGTCCTAGCTGACTGCTCCCCCTCCCACACTCAGTCTCCGTCTTCTGGGAGGAGGTAGCCTATTTAATATTTGTCTTGTCTCTAGAAGAATAAAATTTGGATTAAAAAAAACTAAAAAAAAAACATGTGTGTCGATAGAATGGATAGCTAATAAAATAAATAAAAACAAAGAACTTGTTTAACTTTTATAGTTAGATATTTTGACTCATGCCCGGGCTTTAACTATGAGGTCATATCGCCTACTACCAGAGCGCTCTTTTGTCACTCTGGTGGACATGAGCCTGACTCTACTATGGAAGTCCTAAATTTTGCCTACCCTAAATTTTTGTTCACTTAGGGTAGGGGTATTTAACGAGTAGCTGACATCGTACAGGCTCGGGACCTGTCCCATCCGAAGGACAGCATGCTCAAGTATATTTTACCTCCCAGATAAAATAAACTAAGGTCCTCGACTGGGTTCCGAACCCACGATCTTGACCTCGGTAAGCAAGCATATTTTACAGATGTCATCATTAGTTTAGTGATGTGCAACACTAGAGAAATATAGTTGCGTTGTCCATTTTTTCAACTAAATAAATAAGTTACCTGAAAGCTGCAACGGCCCTAAGGTCTTCTTCTGTTGCTGCTATTGGCACCGCCCACACCCCAGGATAGGAGTCGCAGATTTCATAATTGTCGTTCATTTTAGTTAATCGCCACATATCATTTGGAACTCCCTGAAACATATAATGTCTTAATTGACAATTTTTTTTTAAATTTAAACTTTAGCGCATCGACAACTGAGATCATTAGCGCCATTACAACTTTCCGCTTCGTGGGTGCGCCTTAAATGGAGCCGATCTTTATTACTACTCAAGAATCATGAAGCAATCCTCTATCTCTATAGACTCTATTGACAAATACTACCTTCAGTCAATAACTATAAGTAATATTTGAATTTTGCTGTCCCACTAATAGATCCTGCAAAATAAACAACAAATAACAACTCATACTAAAACTAAATTACAAAAAAAAAAAAAATACCATTCTTTTAAATTCTACTATAACTTCGTAAACAGTCCAACCGTTTTCAGGAAATGTTTCAGCATATTCAAAGGCGAACAATGGTAACTTATGTGACAGCGGAAATGCGTACTGTTGAAGTTTTTCAAAAACATTCCGTCTGGAGTGATTTTCCTGAAATTAAAGAAAAGAAATATAAAAATAAATCATATCAAGAAAAAAAAAAGTAGTAAATGAATCAAAGACTATGTACTTCCCCAGCACGAATTAATCAATTACGTTTTTGCCAAAACCAATTGACCGTTTGGGCTAAAACTCAACATTTTGACTTACGTAGTGGCTTCAGGAACCTCACACTAAATTGTGTGTCGATACATTCATACACATACATTGCAGTCATTAGAATTTTAGTGATAAGCCTCCCGCCTAGGTTCCCTTTGGTCGATTGGACAGGAAATCAATAGGTATTGTTATTTAACATTTTTTGTAGAGCTATTGTGGAACACTTAACAAAAATATAAAGAAATATATACATAGTTTATTATTTTCACGATAATATCTTGTGAAATATACAATAATTTTAAAAAACATTAGTTTTTCTTTATATTTTTAATAGGTATTGTCCTTAGAGGTTCTCTATACACATATAAACTTTTATGTCGATACATTCATTCTCATGGAAGTTATTGTTGACTGACATATTTTTGTTAATTTTTGGAGTCAGGAGGCCGGAAAACATGAAATTCCGCATAGAATGTCTAACCAATTAGATAAGTTCCTTTAAACTTCGTATTGCTGGAGAAGTACCTTCTAAAACGGATTGGATCTTACCTGTTTGTGGCCAAACCTCAGATTCCGCATGTCCTTGCAAAATATCTCTATCCCATATGAATTTTCTCCTCGACTTGACTGTCCACCAACTTTCTCGACTCGACTAATCTACAAAATGAGAAAAATATTTAAATATGTGTATAATTCATAGCATACAGTTGAAAGGTGAACAAAATAACTATACCCTTGATACAATAAACGTATTGCATTATATTTAATTATACTATTTATAGTTATATTTATATAAGATTCGCTCAAAAAATCATCTATATCTTCAGTTAGAACGAAGGAACTTTAAACAATATACTTTTTCACTTATCGTACTTCTTTTTTAATAAACTGTTTTATAATACATCTACTATCTCCTCGTACACCGGGAAAAAATCGAGACAAAGATATCCCATTCACCCACCAATTGTTCAGAGTTGTAACTAAATTAAAGTTTCCCAGTACAGCTATCCCTTCATTCAATCCTGAGCAGTTATTTTAGCTGCAATGAAATAAGTCCTGTCCTTGGTTAGTATATTGTAAAGATGGCCGATAACTATTTAAAATATTATTCTGAACCTGAGAGAAATCAGTCTAGAATATTCAAAGAGGAGAGATAATCTAAATAAAATAAAAAAATTGTTCGACCTTGGCAAGTGGAGTATCAACATTTCAGAAAGCCTACCTCAGGAACAAAAATACTAATGTATAGAGGGCGCCGGTAGCTCAGTGGTATGCATGCTTGTCTTCTGAGATCATGATCGTGGCCCTTAGTTTATTTTATCAGGGAGGTAAAATAAACTTAAGCACGTCGTCCTTCGGATGGGACGTTAAGCGATGGTCTCGAGCCTGTACGATGTCAGGTACTCGTTAAAGATCCCTGCCCTAGGTTAATAAAAATTTAGGGTAGGCAAAATTTCGGACTCCCAAAGTAGAGTCGGGCTCATGTCCACCTGAGTGACGAAAGAGCGCTCTGGTAGTAGACGATATGACCTCATACATAAAGCCCGGGCATGAGTCACAATAACTAACCATTCACGATTAATTAGAGTTTTTGTATATTTTTATACCTAATGTTTTTTTTTTTTTAATTTTGTTATGTAATCAGCATTAAGATTAATGTATTAATGATGAAGTTAAAGCAAATTAATTTCTTACAACTCCGAGGGGAACCTCAAGGATGTACGGTGGATCCCTGTCAATACTGCGGAAGTGTAGCTTGTAGTTGGTGACAGAGAGGAAGCCCCGGGTGGGCCCTGAGTAGGGGCAGAGGTAGGTGACATCTCTGGAGCCGCCCTGAAGGTGTTCACCGGGGAGAAGAGGAGGGTCCTCAGGACGTGGCGATGGAGATGTGGCCGCCTCTGTCACTCCCCCTTGCTATCAGATCAGAACAGTAAATAGGTCCATAGAACAAAACATGAGAGAGAAGTGAGAGCAGAACACTCATGCAGAAAAAAGAGAGAGGTTAGTTTATAAAGTGCCAACTTGGGTGCGCTGATATTTGTCATCTGAAGAAAAAGGTGTATATATATTTTTTTTTATTGGTATGCGCTTATTTGTTAAATACAGTACCAAGAGAGGAATCAGTTCAACAATATATTTTTTTTAATAGAAAGAAAAACATATGTTTTTAAAATATAGAAGTACAACAAATTTACAATCCAAACTGTCCCTTTTCAGCCCCCATGGGGGTTTTCTCTGTCTCTCCTGTACAGTGAAGTCTTAAAATTTCGTTTCAAAATGAAATCTTAATAAAAGGAATTTTTTTTGAAATAGTATCAGAGCTGATTAAAATACAAATATATATGAAATAAATCAAAAAAGATGACAATAATAAATATATGAATAAAAAATTAACTGCTTTGAGAAAGTAAGTACGTATACACAGAGACTGGAGGATCATGTTATTGGCTATAAAACAAAGGGGTGAATATTGGTATTTTATGTTTGTATTTATGTGAAAATAGTGTTTGTTTTCGTTGATGTGTTGTGCAAAAGTTGATTTTGTTAGAGAGTTTTATGTTGTGTCAGTGTGTAACCCTACCCTATTTCTAGATAAACTAAATTGCAAGAATTACATTTTCAGCTGGTAAACTCCACTTTTTTCTTCTGTTTTTGTTTGATCTTTACTGTTGTTGAGATGTTTGTATATGTATTATTTGTTCTGAAATCTATCGGAAAGTTTTCTTCTTTAAGTACGTTGCCTATTTGTTCTGACTTTTTCCCAAAATATGGCAATCCCACCCATTTTTTAGTCCCTGTATGTTTTCCATGTTTTTAAGAACTTCGTGGGGGCTGAAAAGGACAGTTTGGAATTTAAACTGGTTGAACATCCATTTAGTATTTGTTAAGTCGTGGCTGAAGATGTTAGCAATACCGAAAGTACTCCCATATATTTTGTGAAAACATACCAATATTTTTGAAAAACATACATTTTTCTTTATATTTTTTATTAAGAGCTTCGCAATATTTCAGCAAAAACATTGTATGAATATCTTTTATATTTACTCCACTAGTTTCGACAATCAATGCCAACATTAGGTAGTCTGAACATACACAAACCAAAACAATTTTTAAACAGAGGGATCACTAGAATTAACAAATTGTTGAAATTCTGCAACATTTCACAATAAATAAATGAAAATATACTTATTTATTGTAAACTATTGACTATGAGTAAATAACAAATATATTTTTGCACTGATACCTCTTAGTTACTTATTTTAAACAGACATAGTTCTGAATACTATAGAAACACCTAAACATTTCATGTCGTTGCATTTATTCTATTGGGGATTATCGTGTTTACGAACACACATTTTTATTTTTGGAATCAGGTTAGGAAACATGAAATTCCGTTGAAAACTCCGCATCGAATTTTGGACCGATCACATTACTTCCTCTATACATCGTATAACTGGGCAAATAAAAAATATTGAAACTGAATTGTTTAAGCAGAAAAATAAAAGCACACCGAAATTCAACCACTTACTTTGATTTTGGCTTTATTTTCAAGAGTAGAGATTGCGTTACTAGATGATGCAGAACTAGAAGAAGTACAGCTCTTGGACAAAGTACCTTTGCTTGAACTACCCTACATACACAAACCAAATTTACTTCCCATCTATTAAACATTATAGTTAAATAATTATTCAGATGAACATGCAATTGAACAAGTATCTTGACATGCTATTAACGTTTCAATAATAATGCTCACGAAGTGCCATAAAATATATACACTTAACATTATTTAATAAAACTCACCGATTCCAGTCCTAATTTGGAGTTGATTGTACTTGATCTAGACTCCAATGTTAAGCTCGTAATATCATTCACAACGTCTTTTAATTCCATTCCTTATGCAAGAATAACAAAAAAGTTGATTAATAATAGTTATTTACATTACATTCCTCATTTTCTGTGGATTACAAAATTACGAGGATTCAATTATTGAAACTAGAAAGAAGAAACGAACAATTATCAAGTAACGCCGTAAGAAGACACATACTTGCTAGTGTTAGAATATACTATGTACACATCAACTGAAGAAAAAGTGTACAAAGAAAAGCAATTCTTCTTCAAAACAAAAAATATATAAAATAGATCTTTTCAATCAAATTATATAACCAGATCTGAGGTTACTACAACATAGATCGATCTAAAGATGCAATCGATACATATAACATATTGAGGTAATTTCATTTGCAAAGATATTTTAATTAACAAACTAAATATTTTATGTAATAAGCATAATTCTTCTTATACAAAATAATTATTTCATCTCCTTTCTTTTTTTTATTTCAAATTGAACCAAATAATCTCATCAGCATAATAGACTTACGTTACAGAATAATGTTTTGTGTTGTCGAAACGTCTCCTTAAGTATTATTGAATCCAATTTCTGGAAGATGGAATGAATTTTTTCATCGATTATTATTTATTTATTCTAATTGTTGGATTATCTTTTAATTTTAAATAAAACCATAGTAAAATAAACACATGATCCACCTAATTCCTTCTATTCTGTGATTTTATTGTTACATTTTGCTAGGACTGTCAAGAACCGAAGCTCCACATTACTAATTCTCTAATGTCTACCACTAATTTCCCATTCCCTTTGGCCGATTTGTCTGAAAATTAATAGGTGTCGTCCATATTTACTTTTGGATACACAAATAAAGTTTTATGTCGATACCCTTATTGTATCAAGGGTTTTAGATTTTTTTTTCTCCAATTATGGGATCAGGGTGCCGGAAAACATGAAAATATATTTTTGAACTATAACTCATGGTTACTCATTTAAACAGAAATAGTTCTGAGCACTATAGAATAGAGCAGAACTTGGGAGAAAATCCTCCGTTCCATTGCATTGCTACTTTTTGAGTTGAGCCGCCTTCCTTTCGGTTGATTCCGCCATGGGGTGTTGGATTTACACATGAAATTTTTTGACAATAAATTTATTACGACAGTAGTTATTACTTTCTGTTTTATGCCTCTTCCCTCTGGCCGATTTGACTGAAAACAATACGAAAACACACAGACACACAGCATTCTTCTTTTTTCAGGGAAACATGTAATTCCGTTGAAAATATGTGTGCTCATAATATTAAAAGGATTGCTTAAAGATTATGTTATTAGTATTTAACAAAAAAAAAAATTATTATTTATTAAAACTATAAATATAGTATATAATAATCGGAAGACAGAATAAGTAAATAGAAATAAAAAATAATTGTTGAAATAATAGTAGTATTTGGTGAACTAAACAAAATAATCTTATCTGAATCCCCAAGAGAGCTCCTTATCGTCTAAGACCTGGAACGCATTTGTAAAAACACTTAATGGCTTCGAAAGGGTTTTAAACAAAGAAGAAAAGTTCGGATTGTATTCGTTCACTTGAAGGCAGTGTTTATTTTTGTTAGGTACTATATAGTTTGAAGGCATTATAAAACTTGGAGTAATATTACTAATAAAAATATATATGAAAAAAAAAAAAAAATTAAAAAGAAACAAAAACCCGACTTCGGGGAAAAGTGAGATACAAGTGAAATAGTGTGTAATAACACTAAATAGATTTTGCAGGTTCATGTCCCCCACGCCCCACACTGGGGCAAAATGAACAAATTTCTGACCAAAATTATGAAACTTATAAGTACATATACATAGTAAATTATACTTTGTTTTTTGGTGTGCTGAACACAAAAAAAATTAGTTGAAAAATTCCCCGACCCTTTATTGAGTACTGTATTTTGACAAATACATCAGCTCCTCAAGAGGATGTGAACACGTGTTGTAGCTCATACAGCTTATGAGAGACATACAATTCATATTAGGTAACTGAAATTAGAAATTCTTCGAAAATTCTCTAAAATTAAACGTCTTGTGTTTTCTTCGGACGAATTTATAACTTTAAAATTATGTTTCTCACAAATGACGCAAATTTTCCTAAAAACGGATTTCATTTTATGGTTATCTGATGAAAATACTTTAAGAAGGTGAGAGACCGAGTGTCCGGCAACGACAAAAACTGTGTAATTTACGCATTTTCTAATGTAGTTTTTTGCAAAAACTGATTTTTTCAGTAGTTTTTTATTAAGCAGTGACGCTAATGATAGTAATTATAATTCAGTACACTTATCTTGAGAAGAGATCTCCATATTTTAAGACAATAAAAGAATTTAAAAGATTGCGTTTTTAACACGTTATAAATATAGACTGAGGCAATGTAGAGAGTATTAAAAGGCTGCAATGGTATTTGCAAGGAGCGTGCCCCCCCTGGCCAGAGCAGAAAACCAAGACAAAAAATTAAATACACAAAAAAATAGTTTTCATTAAAAATATATTGCTTGCAAGTTACCAATAGTATCTTCAAATTTCCCGTGCGTCTGATTCCTAAATCAGCAATCAGCTATTACATAAATGTACATGTACAAAATAAGTCATATTACGTTTATTTAAATATATATGAATTCGATCATTTCATTTCCTCGCTCAAAATCTTCATTTATGTTATATTTTCTACTCTTAAAGCTGATTTTACATGCGCAGTAAAAATGCAAAGCGCAGCAGCAGGAAATGCACACTATTGGATGGAAGACATTTAAATCTAAAAGCACAGAAACCACAGCATGCATTTGCTGCTACTACGCTTTGCATTTTTCCTGCTCATGTAAATTCAACTTAAGTATTACAGACAGTGGTTACCTCAGGGGGAGCTTCTAGAGGTCCGAGTTTCCCAAATTAATAACAAAAAGTCTGCAACGCTAACCACGACAACTGCGGGCTGTGCCCCCGGGAGTCTATACCCCCCACCCTCGTAGCCTAACGTTGCCCTGGCTAAAATCCTGGCTACGCCCCTGTACAGGTGAATGGAAGTAAACCCACCTTCACTCCCTCCTCAAAGTCTGCATCTGTTTTTTTGTATTTTGACCAGGTTTTGAGGCCCAATGTGCGCCCCCTCTCTAAATCATTTTATTTCCCCAGCTATTCGAATTACAGGAAGTTATATAATCGGTTCACAAATTCGATACAGTTTTTCTAAGGAATTTCATGTTTCCCATCCCATTGATTACTAGTTATCATGTTCACAGATACACATACCTACACACTGTTATGTAAGCAATCGTCCCCATGACAACGGGTAGCAACTCAACGATTTTCCAAACTAATTTAAATAAAGAAGGAACCAAAATAAATCAGGAAGAAGTTTAAAGACCAGAAGAGGAAAATAGAATCAACAAATAGAAAATAAACAAGACAAGAACAAAATTTAGAAAGTAAAACACAAATGGAACACAAGGAATAGAATATAACCTTTTGTTAGTAAGAACTTTGAACATAAATAACGAACTTAAAATAGTAGAACAAGAAATAAAGAAGACATCGAGAAGAAAGGAAATTTTATAAGCTTGAAGATGAAAATAAAAGAAATACAAAATTGATTAGCTAAATGAATCAATTTTACAAAGCAACTGGAGAAAACGGAAGTCGACAGGTTGAAGGCTCTTTTGAGATAAAAATCCTAACAAGTTATGAATAAAATGTAACCAAATTCAGTAAAAAGATGAAAGAAACATCAAAGCATAAAACAGAATCAAGAATAAGTGGATTATTAAAGAAAAAAGCAGAGAAATAAAAGAAATAAGAAAGATTTTGCAGCAGAAAAACCATTCGGTAGACATCGTTAAAAATTTTCAAGGAAAAACAAATACATAATTATTTAAAGAATTTTGAGAAAGAAAAACATGAAGAAAATTGCGAAAATGTGAAAACATAGCAAAATGAAATTTAGAGTGGGGATAAAAGATGTCGCCCAAGAGGATTGCAAGTAAGTTCCTTTTTCACCTATCCAACAATTTGTAGCATCTGGAAGAAATACAAATTCCGTTGAAAATGATGCATCGAATTTCTGACCGATTATATAACATGCTCTATAATTCTTATATCTGGAGAGTTGGAGGAAGGGGCCTTTGCCCCCTGTGGAGGATCCGTGACAAGATGAGATTCAATTGAGGATGGAATTCCTTGATCGGAGACTTTGTTAAACGACACGAGACTCCTCCGGTGACATCCTAGATGTGAGGTAGGTACTTCTTTGAGATACCTACGTGCTCCTTCCATCTGAACATGTTCTAGTCGTCTCAGTCCTCTCCGGAAATCAGGAATGCTCACTCTTATATCGTTTTCATTCTGTTTGCCCCGTTCCTTCTCCTTTACTGATTTTTTTTTTGTATTTTATTTTAGTTTTTTTTTAAGTTTATTGTTGAGTGGACATTCTTTACTGTCAAAAAGTTACGATGGCAGAGGCATGACAACATTGATTCAATACGAGTGCAGCTATCTGCTGTCTGGGTGCATGAAACAACTTAAACAACACAAAAGACCACCCGATCCAGAAAGCTTACCGTTTATTTATTTATTGTTTATACCGATGTTATCGTTTATACCGATGTATTGGTAAATATATTTATTCCTAACTCGACAGCGCAGGACTAATAAATACGTTCTGATAATTAAATAAATGTAAAATAAAATAATAAATAAAAATAAAAAAAAATTAATAAATATTGTCACATTTCCTGATCTTCTACTAAATTTTGTTTTTCTCAGTAGTTTCCGGAATGGGCCATAATAAAAAAATATATAGAACGTTTATGACGTGCAATTATGAAGAAAGTGCACATATTAAAAAAAACAATTTCAATGAATTATTTAATTAGGATTTATTTTAAAATATACATAATCTGACATGCCATCAAATTTTTCTAAATTTGGAAAAATGTTCAATCTAATCCAAGGGTATTATCTGACTTGGTTGATAGGGAAAATGAATAGCATAGAATCGAGAACAAAAATTGGGTTTATTTAAACTTAACCTACATTATAAAAAAAAATAACTTTGAAAATTAAAAATTAAATAATTTACAAAAATTTCAATAAATAAATCAATGAAAGTTATCATTTCATGACGTTTCCAAGAATGGGTTTTACGCCTGTCCTGGGGTAAGTCCATATAAGTTGAGAGGTCAAGAGGCCCATTTTTATAGGCTAATTAGATTTAAAACTTTTTTTTTTTTTCAGAATAGCAGTCATATTTTAGTTGTTTTGAATAAGCAAGGTCTCCTATTGATGAAGCCTTCAATAATCAGCGTTCTGCTTCTTCATTTTATAAAAAAAAAAAAACTTAATGCACTTTCCCCAGAACTATATTTTTTGTATTTTTCTTTTTTTACTTAGAATAATATAATTGCTGTGGCAGGTCTCGAGGTCGTCGTCTCCCAGTACTGTTGTGGATCCACCCCGAGTCGCAGGCCACCCTGACCAGATCCTCCCAGCCCTTGGTCGGAGTGTCAGGTAAGAGGAGTAGAGACGATGAGAAGTACATCCAGCTCATCATGGACGCCAATGCACAGAGCCACAAGATGTTCATATGTGATGCACGACTCAGGTACTAGTTGTTCCAAACAATCTCATTTTGTTTTCAATATCAAGAAGGATTACTTAAGTTTTTTTTTTTTGAGGTATGCAGGCCAAATATTAACATTATTTAATGAATTTGTGCGTGCTGCAGATATATATTATTATAATTCTTCGTCCTTCGGATGGGACGTTAAGCATTGGTCCCGAGTCTGTATGATGTCAGATACTCGTAAAAAACCACTACCCTAGGTGAAAAGTCCTAGGTAAGCAAAATGTAGGACTTCCATTGTAGAGTCAGGCTCATGTCCACCAGAGAGACGAAAGAGCGCTCTGGTAGTAGGCGATAAGACAACGATAGTTGAAGCCCGGGCATGAGTTTTTTTTTTTTTTTTTTCTTTTTCTCGGGTGTACCGGCCCCTGAAGGGGGCTCAACAACACCCGTCCGCCGCGTAGGGGGGAATTTAGGTCATATTATAGGTTTTTTTTTTTTTTATAAATTAAATTTATTTGCTGCTACGGCCGGTTGTAGCACCCCGCCGATCACCGGAGCGATCGGTTAGGTCCTCCAACCTACCTTTTCGGCGTTTCCCGAGAGAACTCGGGACCAGGCACTTATGTTCTTGGCTGCGTTGCGCCGAAGATGGTCGCAGGTGGGCCGTGTTACCAGCACCCAACGGTCATCCCCGGAACAACGTTAAACTGCCTTTTTTACCTTCCGCCAGGAGGCGACGAATCGTCCGAACTCCGGGTAGTCAGCCTCACTCATCAGCTTCCTCGGGTTTAGTCCCAGGTACGATCCTGTCCGGCGTATCAACTCCACCCTAGGCCCGTCGTACAGCGGGCATTCGAGAACTACATGTTCTGCAGTCTCGACGCCGCCGCACGAGCAGTTCGGGCTGTCCTTCTTCTTGAAAAAGAAGAGCTTGGAGTTGAAATCCCCGTGACCCGATAGTATCTGGGACGTCCAGTGGTCCGGCTTTACCCAAACCGACTCAAGTCTTGCCCGGACGTTTGGGAAGTAAGCCCAGGTCGTTCGGCCGTCTGATGATTGTGACCATCGCTGCTGCCATTTATCTACTATCCACTCTTGGACTATGTCCTTACAACGCTCCGGTCTGGACTGTCCGTGTAGTTCCTCCTCCAGGGCTAGTCGCAAAGACTCGTCGGTGTCTGCTCTAAGGGGCAGATTGCGTCTGCAGTGGTACGAGGCGACGGCCCCGTCCAAGACTAAGTCAATGGGCGGAGCTCCCGCCAGTACTTGCAGCGCTGCCGTAGAGATAGTCCGATAGGCCTTTGTGACCCTTAACAGGGCTGTTCTCTGTGCCTGAACGAGGATAACTCGCTGCCGTTTCGTGCGGTGATGCCACCATCCTGCAGCCGCGTATCTCGCAACGGCCTCGAACACCCCAGTGTAGATAGCTCTACACGGGGAGTAGCCGAGACCCAATGTTGCTCGGGCTAGGCAGCTCAAAGCGTTGAAAATGGCTATAGTACTTTCTTTAATGGCAACAGCGTGGGGTGTCACGTTCAGACCCGGCCTGATTCGCACTCCTAGGTACGTAACCGTTGCCGGGTGCTCAACGCGCAGCCCATGGTATCTTATGACCAGAGGATGCCGGGCGTCAGTCCTCCCTCTCGCTAGCAAGGCCAACGTCTTGCCGGGCGAGAGGGCGAGTTTGTTGGCGCAGCACCAGCTCTATATGCCTATATGCCCAATGGCGGTCTCTGCGCGTTGGGTCAGAGCAGCGCGACTATCTGCGTGCACCGTGACTACGAGATCGTCGACGTAGGCTATTGCCTTGAATCCTCGGTTCTCTAGGTCACGGAGCAGCTCGTCAAAGAGTATGCCCCACAGAGTAGGTCCGAGGACCGGGCATGAGTCATGATAACTAACTGGAATTATCGGATAAATATAGATTTGAAATTGAGGACCCACAAGGAAGTAGAGAGAGCTAGGCACAATATCCCCTCCCAATGTGAAAGTTTAATATTCATTTAATGCACTTTGTATGCAGTCTATTTGCAACCTGTTTGTGCTCGTGGGTATTTCATCTCGTTATCGACCTCACCAGAGAGATGACAGAAGTTGGCTGACAAGGCCGTAGCCCGTACTCCTGTCTCTATTTGCATATCTACACTCAACTTGCTTTCTGTCCAACCCATTCTATAACGGTACTCCCCGTCCAGTTATACTGACGATATAGGAGGATATATACTCAACTTATAAGTCATCTCACACACTATTTATTTATTTTACAATATGTAAAAAACAATAAGTAGAAGGGTTGACAATAAGAATAAATGGTAAAATAATAAGATATACATAAGATTTGAAACGAATAATAATAAATAAGAAGCAATAAAGAAAATAATTTGTACAAAATATTAGTAAATATGTATTAAAAAACTAATAATAATAATAAATATAATATATACAATGTAAATAATACTGTAAATGAATAAAAAATAAACAATGAAAGAAAGAGCAAATAAATAAAACAAAAAATAATAAATACATGAATATAATATATGCATTTATTCATTACTTTTTGTTTTATTTATTTTCTCTTTCTTTCATTGTTTATTTTTTATTAATATTGTATATTATTGTTAGTGCTTTCTTTTGAAGTCTAAAAATATTAATACTCGAGCTACAAGCTCCCCAATGTATTAAACCATAATTGATTATAGAATGGAAATAGGCGTAATATGGAGTAGAGGGCGCAGGTAGCTCAGTGGTAACGCTGCCGAGGCCCTTAGTTTATTTCACCTCCCAGATAAAGCACGCCATCCTTTGGATGAGACGTTAAGTGATGGTCCCGAGCCTGTACGATGTCAGGTACTCGTTAAAGAGCCCTACCCTAGGTGGATAAAAATGTAGGATAGGCAAAATTTAGGATTCCCATAGTAGAGTCGGGCTCTTGTCCACCATAGTGACGAAAGAGAGCTCTGTTAGTAGGCGATGTGACCTCGTAGTTAAACCCCGGACATGAGTCATAATAACTAAGTAACTAGAGTAATCATGTCGTTATGTACGTTACTATATAAAATAGTGATGTTGCTATGTACGTTACTATTTGAAAGCAGGTTATTTCCAGAAAAGTGGAGTTTGGTGAGTTTTTGACATGTTTAGTATGAGACCTCCATAGCTTCCTCAGTCTGAATGGCCACTAAAATAAGGAAAATGAATTATTCACAAGGCACTGGGTGCTGGGTGCTGGGTGCTGGGTGATGGGTGACAAGTAACAACATTCTTCTTGTTGTATGAATAGTGGCCATATGAAAGAGGCGGTTCTGACACCATTCCAGAACCAAGAGGAGGCTCCAGGCACGATTCCCAGCTCAGACCTTCTTCATTAGCTACTGAAACATCTACCGAAAAAAAAAAAAAAAAGGTTGGTGATCATTTAATTGAGCAAATTGTGAGGGGTTTTCAAGTATGTGAATGTTTGGTGGCTTCTGACTCGCTCAAAACAGACTTTTATAATACCTCACGACAATCATTTAAATAAGGAACCCTCAAAAAATATGTGGCACAGTCGAAGCATGCTGGGCTCATAACCTGTTGAAAATTAAATTTCGTGACGAATGATAAATAGTCTACACTTTTATTTTAAACTTTTGAGAAGAGACCCCACGGTAAAAACTTAGATAAAATTGATGTTGGAACATGGACGTCATACAATGGTTCTCCACACCGATTTCTTCATCCAAAAACAGGTTAACCCTAGAAAGAGTTTTCATTAGTTATCATGACTCATGCCCGAGGTCATATCACCTACTACCAAAGCGCTCTTTCGTCACTCTGATCGATACTGCTCTATTGTGGGAGTCCTACATTTACACCTAGGTTTATTCACCTAAGATAGGGAGTAACTGAGATAGTACAGGCTAGGAAACATCGCTTAACGTTCCATCCGAAGGACACCGTGCTCAAGATTTTTTCACCTCCCAGATAATAAAAACTAGAAAGAGGAGGGACGGCAAAGTGCAGAACTAGTCATACCCTACTAGAGATGTCGGAAACTACTTACTGATTCATAAAAAATATCTGTTACAAATACCTAATATTTTCCAACACTTATGACGCATGCACCGCTTGTTAAAGTTAGTTATGGTGACTCTTGCCCGGGCTTTAACTACAAGGTCCTAAATTTTGCCTACTCAAAATTTTTATTCACCTAAGTTAGAGGGATCTTTATCGAGTACCTGACCTCGTACAGGCTCAGGACCATCGCTTAACGTCCCATCCGATGGACGGCGTTCTTAATTTTTTTTTTTACCTCCCAGATAAAATAAACTAAGGGTCTCTGCCGGGTTACGAAGCCAGGTTCTTTAGATCAGTAAACAAGCATATTACTGCCTCGATGTTTTACACAAATGTTTGCTTAATCTCTGTTCACTTCTTTGTGGATTTTTTTTGATTTATTATTTTTCTTTAGAGATTTCTTACTAAAACATACTAAACCTACTACTTACTAAATGTTATTTGATCTTCTTCAAATAATTTTGACCATCTTTTGTTTTAAATTTACTTTTTACCATTGTATATTTGAGTGAGTTTCTTCATTACTGTACGTTATTTTATTTGATAAAGAAGAAAATTGGTAAACGATTTTTCAATCATTTTTCATTTTCTGATTTACTATTTTACTTTTCCTAATGTTTCCTTTTTTTCCGGAAAACTAAAACTATTTCAGTAGTTGATCACTCTGTAATATTAATTTAGTTTTTAGTTTTATTATTATCTCAATGACTGACGATTAATTATTTTATTGTTTGTTTGTTTTCCATGAAGTTATTTTGTGTTACAGAAGATGTCCTTAATTTTAGTCTTTTACCGCTGTGATTGGTGGTTGGCTAACCAAGTGATAGGCTATTGTTTTACCTTTGATTTTGCTGGAAGAAATAAGTGTTTTTTTAAAAATATGCTAAACCTGTTTCCATTTTTAAAAATAATTTTTATAACATAGTCTCACATGTGGGAGGTGGCTGTCGATGAGAGACACTGCGGTAGACCCTTGCCTCTACTATCGTCTTCTATCACTTGCTCCTCTTCTATTTTCTGACATCTAACTGTACACAGGGGACAAGTCCAATTAAACTGGATTCCAAGACTGACCACACTGTATCCTCCAGATCTTCATGTACCTACCCTCCTCATTCACATCTCATACCAACCTCTCAACCAATTTATTTAAACAAGTTTTAAATCTGAATCTCTATAGTATGTTTTAATTTCCATTCCTTGTTTCGGAATTATTTGCAACTTGAAATGCTAACATTGCAACACCACATACCATGTACCTCTCGCAACAGGGAGTGAGTTATTTACATATATACAAGAATTTCGCGGTGAATAATAACAGTTAGGTATTAAAAAAAAAATATATATATTTTTTTAAGATGGTTAATTTAAGTTAATTTTTAATAAGAGAAAATTCTTAAGGTAATCGTATAGCTGGGATACTGTTATCGCCTACTACCAAAGCGCTCTTTCGTCGCTCTGCTGGACATGAACCCGATTCTACTATTGGAGTCCTAAATTATCTTTAACTAGTACCTGACATCTTTGGTGTCTCATCGCTTAGTATCCTATCCGAAGGACTACATGCTCATGGTTTTTTCATCTCCCAAATAGAAAACCTAAGGGCCTTGGCCGTGTTTGGAACCCGCGATCTTTAGCTCAGTAGACAAGCACACTTCTTCTGAACTACTGGCACCCATATCTTAACAGGATGTCCATCGTCTCTCTGTCCTTGTTCTGCCTGGAGGAGAGAATTAAATCAGTAGATGAGGGATATAGCCATAGCTAATGAAGGTATAGCTGCCTTGAACTGAGCCAAAAACTTGAGCACGCCCTCCCGATGGTCCTGAGTCTATGACAGAGGTTCCCAAGTGGGCGATTTGGGTTATCAGGGGGGCTATAAATAGGTGGGGGGCGATTCAGGAGTATTCAAAGGGGGAAAATTAGCCTGGATGAAGCTTATGGACACTTATCCACGACTGTGGGGAAAAACTGAACCACTTCTCATCTCGTTCCCGTCAACATATTTAGTGAAAAAGGATTTAGTTCTGTTGTCCAGCTCCTCACAAAACAAAAAAATAAGTTGGACATTTGCCTCAAAGGAGACTTGCGCCTGAACTTGACGAACATAAAGCCGGATATTCAAGCTTTAACTGAAACCCACCATCCAAATGAAAGAACAAGGCAGCCATTGAAAAGGCAAAATAAAACAATAAAAAAGTTTTCAAACTTTCATTTATTTTTTCAAATTTTAACTTTTCCAGATTTTTTAATTTTTCCAGATTCCAATTTAAAAATGAAAACATGTACTCCTGTTTTTTTTTTTTTTTTTTTTTTTTTTGCATTGGAGGGGGAAATGCTGTGACGCACATCCAGGGAAGGTAGCCCTGGATAGTGTGGGACTCGAGACGGTTCACCATCACCATACCCACTAAAACCCCCTCCTTGCCGATCCTGATTCCCTTCCGCGGAACTGACGGTCTGTCATTACTTCGCGGAAGGGAGGAAGGGTGGCTGGTAACGCCCCTTCTTCTGTTTTATTACCGCTACTGTTCCTTGTCAGCCCTCTCCTGAAGGGCCAACCCGCCCATGATGAGCGCTGCAAAATCGCAGCCTTCATCCCACGACTCCTGGGAGCGCAGCATAGCGTCCACGTAACTGGTAGCAGTCAGTGGGGCGCCCATGCTGCACTCCAGATTTTTCCTTCCCTCCTCAAATCTGGGGCATTTGAGGAGGACATGCTCCGCCGACTCCGTCTCACCAAGGCACGCGGGGCAGTCTGGTGTTGTTGCTGCCCCGATTTTGTGGAGGTACCCCCGGAACCCACCGTGTCCCGTGAGTACCTGGGTGAGGTGGTAATTCACCTCCCCATGCTTTCTGGTGAGCCAAGGCTCGACTCGAGGGATGAGCCGATGGGTCCACCGTCCCTTTGTGGACTTGTCCCATTCTTCCTGCCACTCCCTAATTGTCCTGGCCCTCTCTGGCTCTGCTGGACCAGGGCTGGCCCCCGCGTCCTGATAGAAGACCCGGTTTCCCCTGTGGTCGAAGCGCTGCACCACCTCTTCCACCTGAACCTGGTCTTGTTTCCTTTTGAAGTGTCGCGTACGTTCCCGTGCCAAGAGGTCAATGGGGGGCAGCCCAGCAATTACATAGGCAGCGTCGCCAGAAACTGTTCGGTAGGCGCATGCGACTCTCAGTGCGCTTCGCCTGTGAGCGGGGGCGATCAGCCTCAGGTACTCCTGTTTTTTAAATGCATGTCAATGATCTTAGTTAATTAATTCACTTCTTCTTTCTTAAAAAAATCTGTAAAAAATGTACATTTAATTTTTTTTCTATTTTATTTAAGAGTGACCGGATAAAACTGCTTTGGTTGTTTTTATATACGGTAATAAAATTGTTTAAAATAATAAAACTGCTTTATTATTTACACTTTACTTCAAATTAAAATTAGGCATGCAATGAAAATGAAAAGGGGGCGATAGGTGTTAGTCAACCTGCAGAAAGGGGAGATGGGTCACAAAAGGTTGGGAACCACTGGTTTATGAGATGTCAGATACTCGTTTAAGACCCCCTACTCTGGATAACTAAACCCTCAGGTAGACTCGGGCTCAAGTCCACCAGAGAGACAAAAGACCCCTCTGGTAGTAGGCGATATGATCTCGTAGTTAAAAGCCCGGGCATGAGTCACAATAACTAACTATAGCTGCCTTGTATTACGGTACGTTTTACTTCCATATGAAGGTCACGCTTCCTAACCTCACCATTTAGCCCCGATCGACCTCTTGACCAGCCCCGCCCTGTGAAAGTACAGATGTACTTTGAAGTGAAGTCTTCTCCAATTACCAGGTTTAAAGGAGTGATGAGTTTCATAACGCTGTGATTTGTACCGATAATTCCGCAAATTATCTTACTATTATAAACGGTACAAAGAGTGTAATGATAGCCTTGAAAACATCAAGAAATACGATGGCGGTATTCTCTTGGATGGTATTAAGTAGCTAGATAGTTCTCCAAGAATTACATATTAAATTCTTCAAAAACAAAATTTTAAATTTCAATGAATGCATAGCAGTTTGGAATGAGAAGAACTGGGATGCATTATACCTCTGTTAAGTGTGCATTGCAATATAGACAACGTCACATAAATTAATTTTAATTTTTGGATAAATTGTTTATATATTTGTAATTTTTGTTGTTAATTTTAACCCAGAAATACGTACTTTATCTTCACAACACTTACCTACCACAAAACCCCCCACGAAGATTGAAGAGAAGATGGAACCGTGACTTACTGCCACCTTAAATCCTATTCGTTCTTAATATTTTTTATTTATTTTTTTTTACATTATTTTCCTTTACTTTTATCATCTCTCTTACCCATCCATCAAAATTGTCTTTCTATCCCTTTTTATTATTATTATTTTTTTAATATATATTTTTTTTTTTTCTGTTCTTGTCCTAATAATTAAGATAAATTTTCGTCCCGAGGACCTACCACTGGGTCATAGATGCTGGTTGTTGCATCCTAGCAACAGTTGCATCTTTATAAATAAGAGACAAAAAAAAAAAAAAAAAAAAAATTAATTCATTTATTTTAAAAAACAAACAAGAAAACTCATAAGCAATAAAATAAACATTTTACTAATATTAAACGTACTAACAGCAGCAAGGAGAGGTTTACAGGGCGAATAATCAATAAAGTTATTACTCTCGCTCCAAAATCAATCGATCGTTTGCACTAAAAAATCAATAGTTGATTTATAAAGAGACTTCTGAATCCTCGAAAATTTGAGTTGAGACCCCTCTGATCCCCCCCTTTTCTTCTGACGATTTCGCTGAAAATCAATAGGTGTTGTAATTATGGGGTTATGATCATACATATAAAATTTTGCGTCGATGCATTCATTCTGTCGGCAGTTATTAGAGTTTTTGTGTTAAGCCTCCTCCCTAACCCCCCTTCTCTTTGGTCGATTTGGCTGAAAAACAATACAAGTCTTCGTTAGAGGATTCACTTTAGATTCACATATGAAATTTCATGGCGATACATTCATTCTATCTAGATTCCAGGTTGGAAAACATGAAGTTTAGTTGAAAACTCCGCATCAAATTTTTGACCGATTACATAACTTCCACTATACTTCGTTGGTGAAGTGAAAAGAGATTTTAAAACCAATTTCTTTATATTTTGGTCTAACATTAAAATTATTAAAATATTTTTATCAAAGAATTTTCAATAGGTGTCTACCCATTTTATGTCGTCCACCCATAAAAGGTAAAGAATTACAACAAAAAATCCTATCGAAAGGCCGATTAATAATGCGGTTTGAACCTAACATTCCCTACATTTCATGTCCCAACATCTAAGAAACCCTCCTTAAAAAAAATTTCTAAAATTATAATGTCTAAAAAAGAATTGAGGAAATAGAATATTGGTCAAGTAGAAATAAGACATTGAACTTGGAGGTTGGTTACTCCAACCACTCCGGTGTGAACTGGAATGAGACCAGGTCTGTGGTCAGACGGTAGACCCACCGCAGAGAGGCAACACGAGGGAATATCATAGGCCGCTACAGGCACAATTACACTTTTTAAAAAAAATATATATTTAATACAAGGGGCGCCGGTAGCTCAGTGGTATGTGTGATTGCTTACGCGGATTCGAAACCCGGCCGAGGCCCTTAGTTTATTTTATTTGGGAGGTAAAAAAAATTAAGATTGCCGTCCTTCGGGTGGGACGTTAAGAAGGTCCCGAGCCTGTGCTATCTCAGTTACTTGTTAAATACTCCTATCCTAGGTGAATAAACCTAGGAATGGTAATTTAGGACTCCCACAGTAGAGTCATATCCACCAGAGTGACGAAAAATCGCTCTGGTAGTAGGCGATATGACCTCATAGTTAAAGCCCGGAAATGAGCCACAATATCTAACTAACATACAGACATAATCGAAGACATCGAAACAACAGTTCAGGGTATCTGGAAACGTGAACATCCGTTGAAAACTCGATCTAGGATTTTCGCACTGTTACAAT
Source organism: Aradus depressus (assembly GCA_963662175.1). Classification (NCBI taxonomy): domain Eukaryota; kingdom Metazoa; phylum Arthropoda; class Insecta; order Hemiptera; family Aradidae; genus Aradus; species Aradus depressus. Next base: position 42,701,228 of record OY759214.1, read on the forward strand.
ATTTCCCTATACTAAAGGTGTAAGAAAGTAAAAAACCTACAGCATAGGCTCGGAACCATAGCTCTACATACCATCCGAAGGACGACGTGCTCATGTTTTTTTTTTACTTCTCAGGTAAAAACTTAAGGGTCTTGGTCTTTTTTAATAATCTAATTTTTCTAATCACATGTGTGTCCGACTTTAAGATTTAATAACTGTTTACTGGAAATAATAATATTATTATTATTATGCTATAATATATTATACTATAATATTATTAAATAATAAAAAATAAAATACAAAATAAATGTAAGCAGAGAGGGAGAAGAAGTTGTATGTATATTTAATAAGTGATGTTGTACCATGGAGAGTTGAGGCTCTCTCCAAAGGGTCTGTTTCTGTCGAGAAGGTCCGGTCCGTGGGTGGGGGTCCGGTGGTCGTCCCCATAGCCACCAGACTGAGGGTCGTACCGCTCCATGAACTCAGAGTTGGGGTTGAGGATGGCGATCCTGGACAAACCCTCGTTCAGCAGACCCACGCTAGAAGCGGCAAAACAGGCGTCCAAAAATAGTAGAAACATAAATATTCAGATATTCCATTTTTAATGTAACTGAATGTCATACAGAGGAGGGAACCAGACAGATTGCCGAGGAGGATACTGGAGGGACACCCGGGAGGACAAAGAAGAAGAGGTAGACCCCGCTTACGTTGGCTGGAGGACGACCTCAGAACGATGGGTGTGAGAAGATGGAGACGGGAGGCCGATAGAGAAGAATGGTGGAAGATCTTTGCGAAGGCCCAGGTTCCACAAGGACCGTAGCGCCAGGGAAAGAAAGAAAGAATAATGTCATATGTCATTTGTGTAATTAAAACAGGAAGCAAATTGTAATGTAAACATAAGATCTACCAATGCAACCAGCGAAGAAACGAAGTTAATAGTCAAGAACTTACTTAGAGAAACAAATTAGATAAAGATTAATTTCAAGGACTAATAAGAATAGTAATTTAAATTTGAACAGTAAAAAGTACAAAACAAATTTTGAAAGTTTAAAATACCATAGAAGCAATTTAATATAACTTATAAAAGGCTTATCAGAGAACAAGTTTCAACACTGATTAAAACCCAAATCAATAATAAGACATTGTGAAGAGCAGTGGTGGATTAACCAATAGGCAAACCTAGGCAGGTGCCTAGGGCACCCGATGATAAAGGGGCCCCCGATGTTGAAGGCCCCAATGTCTAAAAAAAAAACTTGTCACTTTTAAAATGATTTTACACACTTTTAGCGATGAGTATTGTAAAGAAGATGGAAACAGTAGAATTTGTTTTCATGCTAATTTTGTGGGATTCAATTCTGACTAGTTTTCGTTCAGTTAGCAAAACTTTGCAAGCTGAAGATGCGAATTTGCAGACATGCGCTTTTCTTTATGAGTCATTACAGAAAATGTTAGAAGAGTTTCGTGATAAGTTTGACGAGTTTGAAGAAAAAACAAGACGTGTATTACCTAACGTCGACTTTGCGAAAAGTCACACTCGAAGGCGAACCAGGAAAAACCAAGCGAACGATGGCTCTGCTCCTGAAGTAAACCTGTCCCCTCGTGATGATTTCAGGATAAAAACATTTCTTGTAATTATTGATAAGATAATCGCTGAAATCAACAGAAGAGGACAAGTTTATAAGGACATTTTCAAAAACTTCTCATTACTGAATGATTTTTCATTAACGGATGATGAGTATGAAAGCGCGACTGAAAATTTGGTGCGCATTTATTCTAACGATTTAGAATATTTCGCTCCCGTGCTGAAACAGTTCCACCATTATGTTATATCGAGATACGGAAATGAGCAAAAATCTCATGGCAAATTATATGAGATTATCGTTAAAGACAAACTCGGTAATGTATTTTCAAACGTCGAAGTAGCTCTTCGAATATTCTTGACAATGATGATAACGAATTGTTCTGCAGAACGTTCGTTTTCAGAGTTGGAACGAATCAAGGCTGGCCGAAGAGCTACTATGCAGCAAGAGCGACTAGATATGTTAAGTCTTCTTAGTATTGAATCCGACATTTTGAGAAAAATTGATTTCGATGATGTGATCGATAAATTCAGCTAGTTGAAATGCAGGAGAAAGTGTGTATGAAGTCAATTTTACAGCGAATTGAAAATATTATTATTAAAAATTATAACTGTATCAATAAATTCATTAAAAAAATTGCTGAAACGTTTTTGTTTTTTATGGGGGGGGGGGGGGGGGGGGGGTAGAAATAGGAGGGCCCCACATTTGCAATCACCTAGAGCCCCGCAGAAGCTTAATCCGCCACTGGTGAAGAGGATACAAAAATAAGAAAGAAAATTTAATAAGCTTCAAAATAAATATGAAAGAAACATAAAAAAAATATCAGTTTAATAACAAATTTTACACAATGAACGCAAGGAGTGGAATCCACAGATGGGAATTTTTAACACGAAAGATTCTTGGAAATTAAACATCAAATTGGAACCAAATGAAGTTAAAAGGTAAAAGGAACATCGAAGAATAATATGGAATCAATAAAATAAGATAATTATAATTATCTTATTTTATTGATTCCATATTTTTATTATTTAATGAATTTTGTGAAAGAAAAATGAAAAAAAATTTTGAGAAAAAATGAAAATATAGCAGAAACAAAAAATCGGAGTGGGGGTAATGACGTAAGTTCAAAAGGAGGAAAACAGTTGGACGTTTAATCGATTAGAGTTGCGTTATGGTTCATTTAAGGCATAATTAAGTTTTTAGAAAAGATAATAGAACACCCCCCAACTCACGTATGTCTTCCGTAACCCTATTTACCCACCCCGCGTGGTTGAACTTACTGATCTGACATGAAGATACTCTCGGCAGGGACACAGATGGCCAGTGGTCCTGGTAGTGAGGTAAGTGGAGGTCTGTGTCGGCGGACTCGGGTCATCTTCTTCTCTTCTGCTTCTCTTAGGTTGATGGCCTTCTCAAGCATCATCTGAACCTGAATGCACTTGATAAGAGGAACTCTGAAAAAAAAAAAAAATCATTATTTCATTCTTATCTCTAGTTCAGAAAAAAAAAAAAAAGTTTTAAAAACAATAATTCATCTCAAATTTTCTAGAAAATAAGATAATTCACTTCCCCCAAACGAAATAACCAATTCCTTTTTCGCCTTTTCGCTAGGTACTTGTCCCCTCCCCAGGAGGTCGCCCTCCTCGCTGTGGACCACTTGGACCACCTCGCCTCTCTCTATCTCTACCTAACTCTCTCCAACATAGGAAAACAATTCTGGGGAGCACATAAATATTATTTGATTCTACTGATTTAGTTTATTCTACTTTAGTCATTATTATTGTTTTTACTAATTTAATAATTTTCAAGTATGTTATTTATTTTCCTGTTTCTTTTATTAGTCCCAAGCTAGTCATTTATTTTGTATGTTATCCTCAACCATAGCGCGTATTAACGTATGGCCCCCCATTTTCATTTCTATTATTTATACGCATGAAAGATCTTCATTTTCTTCTCCTGAGTCTGCTTTTTATGTTCTCAATTATTCTCTTTGTTTTTTATTTATTTTGCATTATGTCTATAAGGTCACTATTGTTGAGCTGAGTTTACTCGTACTCCTAAACCCCTTTACCGATCACATTGAAATTTGCCACGATGGTAGTGGACACGGTGACGATGGTTTTACTACTAAAAAAAATCTGAAATCGAACATACCACGGAGGAATAATCACTGAAATACGATATCCCCATTGAAATCAATTGGGAGACAAATTTCTCGCGCAAAATAGAATTTTTAGATTTCAAATGTAAAAATCCGGGCGAAGCTCTTTTCGATTTACCATTGGACACCACTTTTTTTGAGCCGTTTTCTTCAGTGTTCTAACGTACAAACTTCGACTTTTTTTTCGATAAAAATATTCTTCAACATACAAAGAACACATAGTAAAAAGAATTTTGTGCAAAAACAGCTGTTGTTGTTAACAAAAAGGCTAGAAAAAATTCATTGAATTCAATTGAAATCTATTTAAAGTATTAATATATTCATATTAATACTTTAATACCAGTTCCGGTAAAAGTGCGCAAACTTGAAAACCCTACGGTTCCATCCAGTGATCACAAACCGGTTCATATGCCCCATTTCAAATGCACTGCTTGTATGTTAACCGACCACATTAACAGTATGATTCAATAAATTTAGACTGACTCTGCTCAATTTTTTGCAAACAGGAGAATGCATTGCACATCTAGTTTATAAGACTCCAATCTCTTGCAATAAGATCCATGTATCTTCCTATGCAATAAATAATAATAATAATTATTATTATTATTTTTCGCTCTTTCTCCAAAACCAATCGACCTTCGGGCTTCTAAATCCTCATACGAAATGGTGGTATTTGGGTTTATGTGTTGAGAAAATATTAGTTGTTTTAGCTTTCCCTCTGAATTCAATCTCACGACTAGATCAAACGGAAAGGAGGGATCGAAGGGGCTTAACTAAAAAAAAATGAATGTATCGGCATGCACTCTTATGTTTAAGTTGAAAATCTCAAAAGGCACTTATTAATTTTCCTTGAAATCGGCCTAAGGGGAGAGAGGAACCAGAGAGAGAAGTAGAGCTCAACTCATATACCCTAACTACCGACTTATGAATCGACACCAATTTTTTTTATATACAAATAGGTATTTATAACTGTATACAAATAAATACAACAAGCAAATGTGCTAATAAAGAGATAATGGCAATGTCAAAATGTCATGAGGGGAGAAATCACCCAGTGGTGACACTCCCTAGTCACTGTTTTTCTCTTGTTTATAGCTAATCACTGTCACTGCTTCTGCTCAGGAGGTCTCTAGGCCATTGACGCTTAAGCCGTCGTTGGGGAAGTATGGTAGAATGGAGGGCACGGACTAGAGGATTATTGTGAGAACTAAGAAGGGAAAATAATTTTTTTATTTGGATTTAGCGACTTCAGTGATGAAAGGTTCATTAAGGTCAGTGTGAAGGGTTTTGTTGAAGACGTAGTAAGGAGCATTGGCTATTGTACGAAGGATTTTGGATTGAAAGGATTGGATGCGCTGGAGATTGGAAGCCTTGGCGGAACCCCAGAGTTCAAGTCCGTAAGTCTACATAGGTTTGATATATAAGTCGTTTTGTTGTCAAAGTTAGTTTGGATCTTTTGTCTAGGAGTCTTAGTAAAAGTTTATAACGTCTGTTCATTTCATGTCTCTTCAGTCTCGTGTGTGGATTCCAAGTTAGTCGTTTGTCGAGTATGAGGCCTAGATTTTTTTTAAAGGGATGGGATTTTTATTAAGATACATTGGAGGGCAGGTATATTTTCGAAATTTAGAATTCAGAAGCTCCTATGGACACTGTGGAAGTACATTGCCAGTGACTCAAGAAGAAGTAGGGAAAATTTGAAATTCCGGTCAAAACTCAACATCCAATTTCTGACTGATTACATAACTTCTTCTATACTTCATATAGTTGGGATATCTAGAAATACTATGAACTATGCTTACTCTTTCATCAGAGCCATTCTTTCCAATTTTTCCCTTGACAATTGCTCCATTTTCACTGCCGTTTTCCACAGACAAATATCCTCAGCCATATCAGCGATTTATCCAATTTGACCCAAAGTAAAAAAAAAGCTTCACTCAAATTTTGAAGAAGAAAAAAAAAAGTAAATAAATAATTTTATTGAAATGCCGAAAAAAGATGATTAGAACTGCCTAATTTAGTGAAGTAAACGGTCATGTGTGTTGTCATATGATTAATATTGATATAAATATAATGTAATAATTATTTTATTAAAAGCTTAAAAAATGTTTAAAAAGTATCATCGACAATGTACTTCCCCAGATCGAATTAATCAATATTCGCTCTCCATTTGAAAAAAATCGATACTTTGAACTAAAAAATGAATAGTTGACTTATAAAAGGACTTCTGAATCCTCGTTCTAAATTTTTTGTCGATACATTCATAACATCGGCAGTTATTAAAGTTTTTAAGTTCAGCTCCCTCTGATTCCCCCCTTTCCTTCGGCCGATTGCGCTGAAAGTTAATAGGTGTTGTCCTTGAAAGGTTTTAAAATTACATATGAAATTCCGCGTCAATAAATTCATTTCAAAGCCAATTATAATAATCCCCCTTTTCTTTGTCTGATTTGGCTGAAAATTAATAGGTGTCGCCTCAAGGGAGTTCTGGATACTCATATAAAATTTCGTGTCATGCAGTTGCTTGTCCCCTGGCCTGGCCTGCCTGTTCGTTGGGTACCCCTGGGTCCCGTGCTTTGCCCTTCCCCGTTCCCCCTGGCCTTCTGTTAGGTTAGGTTAGGTTTTATGACTCATGCCCGGTCTTTAACTACGAGGTCATATCGCCTACTACCAGAGCGCTCTTTCGCCACTCTGGTGGACATGAGCTCGACTCTACTGTGGGAGTCCTAAGTTTTCCCTACCCTTAATTTTTATTCACCTAGGACAGGGGTCTTGAACGAGTACCTGACATCGTATAGGCTCGGGACCATCGCTTAACGTCTCATCCGAAGGACGGCGTGCTTAAGTTTTTTTTTTACTTGCCAGATAAAATAAACTGAGGGCTCGGTCGGGTTTCGAACCCACGTTCTTGAACTCAGAAGGCAAGCACGCATACCACTGAGCTACCGGCGCCCTCCTGGCCTCCTGTGGTATCCCAGTATGGACTTTGTGGGACTTATGGTCCTTGTTTCCGTCATTTATATAAAGGAGCCCTGGCTCAGTGAGGACAAGAAATATAACAAGGTAGGGCGATAATAACATAACTAGTTGTTCGTCTCAAATAAACCAACCGAATTTCGTGTCGATACATTTATTCTATCGGGAGTTATCGTGTCCACAGATACACACAAACAAAAATACATCATTGGAAAGTTTATAGAGTCCCATTTATGACAAAATAAGTCAGCCCTCCACATCTGAACCCTTTGAACCCTTCGATACAGTAGTAGCGTTGGGAAGTTAAGCTAAATGTTATATCTGAAAAAAATCTAAGGAGTACAGTAACAAACAACGTAAAACAATCTACAACGTCATCTGTCTATCTCAGCTAAATACTTTAAAGACGTACAACGCATGAGATAGTGACAGTTGACGTAGTTCTACGATGCAGGTTGCGGCACAATCGCTCCTTTGATTTTTTTTCCATTTTCAGAATCAAGGTGTTGGAACACCTCAAGTGAAATTTTTACATCGAATTTCTGACATATTACATAAATTCCAGTATACTTCGTATAGCTAGGGAAGTTAAAAATATTTGTATTTACTTTCCCAATCTTGTCACTCAGCTCATGTCCTCTCAGTCCCATCCCGACAACCCTCCACGCCACCTAAGAGGACTTTGGCCTCGCAATCTTTTGTGAATAATGAGACTATCTAAGGGAATGTCAGCACTGGCTGGCTTCTCCCATCAATTGTACATTTTATTTCACCTCATGTCCACTTCTACCCATTGTATATATTTTCTTCAATCTGTACAAAATATATTATATATAACCGGGCTTTAACTATGAGATCATATCTTCTACTACCAGAGCGCTATTTTGTCACTCTGGTGGACATGAGCCGGAATCTACTGTGGGAGTCCCGAAGGTCGGCTTGGTTAAGTTTATTTTACCTGCCAGATAAAATATACTAAGGGCCTCGGCCGGGTTTCGAACCCACGATCTTGAGCTCAGTAAGCAAGGACGCATATACCACTGAGATACCGGCGCCCTGGTGCAGCTGAAATAAAGTATTAATGTAACCTAAAAGGAGGCAAAGATTTCTGATATTTTTCGACATTCCGATGGAAATATTATAGTATAGAACGGACTGTCCTAGAAAAATGTGAAATACATTTTATCACGATTCGAAAGAGAATAAAAAGGATCAATGCCCAGTTTTCCTCCGTTCATTTCCTATTCTAGGTTACCGTTTGCATGACAAGTATCAACGTCACGTTTCTTCAGGACACGGAATTTCTCCTCTTCCGTTACTATCAATAATGGTCTCCATTTAATGGTCTTATATTTGAGATTCTTCCTCAGAAGTTTTACAATGTTCAAAAATAATAAATATTATATACTTGAGGGCGCCGGTAGCTCAGTGGTATGCGTGCTTGACTTCTGAGCTCAAGAACGTGGGTTCGAAACCAGACCGAGGCCCTTAGTTTATTTTATATGGGAGATAAAATAAACTTAAGCACGCCGTCCTTCGGATGGGACGTTAAGCGATGGTCCCGAGCCTGTACGATATCAGGTACTCGTTAAAGACCCCTGCCGTTGGTGAATAAAACTTTAGGGTAGACAAAATTTAGGATTCCTATTGTAGAGACGGGCTCATGTCGACCAGAGTGACGAAACAGCTCTCTGGTAGTAGACGATATGCCCTCGTAGTTAAAGTCCGGGCATGAGTCATAAAACCTAACCTAACCTATAATATACTTTAATAGTATCTGGTGGTGCCTGGGAAATTTAATAATTTATTGTTATTTTTCGTGGTTTTTATCAATGAAAAGCAGTGGCGCATCTACAGTTTTGAGGGTCTTCAGACTTTTTCTTTTAAAGGAGGCCCCCTCCAGAAATTTGTTGAGGAACCTATATTTATTGTTTTTTTGTATTATATAATTGATTTATTTATACAATAATAGAATATGATGAAACTGGAGAATTATTTTGATGGCGTACTGAGAAAAAAAACTGCATTTCAGTCATAAATGTGTAAATAAATAAACTGGAGAATTATTTTGATGGCGTACCGGAGAAAAAAACTGCATTTCAGTCATAAATGTAATAATAAATCATTACATTATTGTCGTTGTAAATATAATTAAAAAAAACAATAAATTTAGGAAGAAGTACGGGCAAGTGTGTTGAAGAAAATGAGTGGTTGTATGGATCCAAAATCTCATAAGGACGAAAATTGTCAATTTTGAGTCGAATCAACTAAAGAAGAGGTGAAACAGAGGAGAGGGGCAATGAATTAAAGAACAAAATAACTGCTCAATATATGTGGATACAATTAGGAAGTTACCTGTTGATTTTCAACCGAATCGATCAAAAGGAAAGAGGAATGTGGTCAGAGTTGGGGGCAACATTTAGTATGAGAATTAATACGAGGAGGTATGAATACACTTTCAATAGATTGGGGGAGAGAGAGAACTTTGTTCAATAAGTCCCTCCCACGTCCCTTCTTCGAGTCACAATATATCTTACATCTAGTAGAGGCGTTAGAGGCAAAATGATCGAAGTGACTACCAGCAGCTGCTAGAAGATCGCTTATCGAGTCGATATTCTTAACCTTTTTTTTATATATAGTTTTATATTCATAATATATTTTTTTAACAAAAATAAATCTACTTATAGTGAAATAGAGTTACACCTGACACTTAATACAGTAAGCGAAGAGCCATTTGTGAAAAATGACCCTGCCCCATTTGGCTTTGGGGCCTGAGGCTCATCCGCCATCAGTGAAAAACATTATTTATGAAATTTTAAGCCAATGGATCGTTTTTTACTTCCCCAACTAAACAAAAAATAGGAAATTATCTATTCGATGTTCGGTTCTCACTCAAGTCAATAGATAGAAGCCTGGATTATAAATCGTCATATGGATTAATGTTTCTCTATAGTAGAGACACAATATAATTTGAATAGAAGAAATGTATCTATCTGAATATTTTATATTATCTTCATTACTTAGTTAAGTATATTATCTTATCTTTAACAATATTTACGATTATTACACAAAAATAATATTTTCGTTTTTATGCAATGATAATGAATAATAAATCAGTTAATGTTTTGTTACATTTTTATTTCTTGATTTTTTGATTATATAATAATTTTTTTTTCAAAAAATGTTTTCTTTTGTGTTTTTTTTTCACTTGCTACTACTTGATGTCTATTTTATATTTAAGGGTGGGAAAGGGGTGCCAAATTCAGATCTGGAAATGGACTCTAGAGTGTATCTGTGTGTCTATGAACACGATTACTATGAACACCGTAATTATGGGATCGGAAAACATGGCATTACTATGAAAATTCGTGTTTTAGGAGGGAGCCTTAAAGTATAAACATTAATAACTTCCTTTATGACAATAACACACTATTCCTTATGTAAATTCATAATTTTAATTGGACGACACCTATTAATTTTCCGCAAAAACGGCAGAAGGGAAGAAGGGGATCAGAGAAGGGGAAATCCAAATAATAAATATATTGATACAAAATTTAGTATGAGGATTCAGAAGCCCCTATATAACTAACTCAACTATTGATTTTTAGTACTAGACCAAACGATTGATTGATACTGAGGAGAGCGAAAACTTAATTGATTAATTGGAGAAAAACATTGTCCGGGATTCACTGATGAATTTTTTTTCTTTGACCTGAGGATGAACGGATGCCAACCGGTCGTAAATGAACTGAAAAAAATATTAACAGGAAGACGTCTTTCTATTTACAAGCTGTACCATTGCTACACACAGACATTTTATAATAATTTTCTGACCATTATTTATTTATTTTTACTTTTCTCTTTGAGTTTAACATCATCTGCATTTTGATGTCTTTTCCAATAATTATTTTTATTATTAACTAACGTAAATGTCATATTCTTTTTCATTTTCCTGCCTTTCTGTTTCTTAACGTTCCTTTATAAAATGATTTTATAGAGAATTCATTAAAATATGTTAGATACTTATTATGTCTCATGCCCGGCCTTTAACTACAAGATCATATCGTCTACTACCAGAGCGCTCTTTCGTCACTATGGTGGACAAGAGCCCGACTCTTCTGTGGGAGTCTTAAATTTTGCCTATCTAGGTTTATTCACCTACGATAGGAGTCTTTAACTAGTACCGGACATCGAACAGGCTCGGGACCATCGCTTAACGTCCCATCCGAGGAATGGTGGCGTTCACAAGGTTTTTTCACTTTCATTCTGGATCCGTAAACTCTGTATCCGAAAATTCAAATTCCCAGGTTCTGCAGTCGCCAGGAACCGGTTTAGTTTCACCTAGAACCGTCTATTAGTTCTACTTATGGACTGTCTTTGTTTCTAGTTTTGAAGCCTATATTCCGACACTGCTGTATTCCTGTTTTTCCCAGAATATATGAAGATTCGGTGTTAAAAACACCTCCTTTATTCTATATTTCTTCTTCTGCTAGGACTGTAGGACGTAACAAGAACTTCTTTAGTCATTTTTTTGCAGATCACTCCCCGTCCTCTCCTCTCCTTTATTAAATAAAATAAAGTACAAAGGTGATAGTGGTTATAAGAAAGTAATATGTCATAAGTTTTTTTTTTTCTTTCATTGTAAGCGTAATTTTGTGAGCGACTTTCGTATACCCAATGATCTGAAAAACACACACATTTATTTTCTCTATTTTTAATAATAATAATCAGAAGAAGTGTTTTTTATAACAGTCGAATTTACAGAGGTACAATTATACAATAAAGTTCCTTAACCATTACCTTTATACACTAAATACAAATCAAAAATAATCAGTTAAATTAAAAACAATGCTACTACTTAAGAGTAAATTTTTAAAAAAAACTCTTTCATATATTCCTCATCAGACAGAAAGTAAATACTGTGAGCGGACTTGTGTTCTCCTTATTCCCGTTACTCAACAGAAAGGCAGCCCTTAATCTAACCAAGCTTCTGTTGCGGCCAGTGATAACGTATACATGCCCAGTGTGGGCCGGTCTTGCAAGCAATACTAACTTGAGAACTCTTCAAATGGCCCAAAACAAATGCCTTAGATTGGTTGGTAGCTACTCGAGGGACACCTCCATCCTCCAAATCCATGAAGACCTAAATGTTGAGCTCCTACTGGACTACATAATAAATTTCAGTAAAAACTTTTCACTTAAGTGTGACACAAATCAAAACGTTTTGGTAAAGAAAATAGGGAAAACTCAGGGAGGGAAACAAAAATATCCACGATTTTAAATCTCTGTTTTTGAATGTTTATTAATTTATTTTCTATTCATTTAAGTTACTTTGTACTTTTATTTTTTTTAATTAAAAATAAAAAAAAACGACGAATAATAAACGCATATTTTAAAATTTGTTTTCATGCGTTACAATTTAAACATTGTACGAAAATTATTTGTACATTGGAGCGCTTTAACAATTTTGATATTGGTCCTTTCTCAAACCTGTGGACATTTTGATATATTGGAATTTAATAAGGAACATTTTTGTAAGAGATAATTTTTCGATAGGACTAATCGTTATCGCATAAATCAGGCAAACTTCTATAAAAATGTAGATATTAATACGGATGATCCGACCGAGTAGAGACTCGTGGAGGAACCGTTAGCCGACCGAGTTCAGAAAGATATATTGATATAATTATCGATTAATGTCTGGGTTAAGCAAACGTGAACCATACTTGAGACTAGATCTAGATTCTGTGGAGAGCTCGTGTGGTCCAGTACTTTTAACTACACTCTGTCCGGTATGTTTGACTTCTCCAGTTATACAAAGTATATGGGAAGTTATGTAATCGGTCAAAAATTCGATCCGGAGTTTTCAACGGAATTTCATATATTTTCGGGCCTTCCGATTTCAAAAAAAAAAAAAAAAATGTCTGTCTGTGTGAACCGTATCGCAGCTGGACACAGACCAGATATATATCAGCATGGATAAGTCTAGTTCCATCACAATGACGATGTTGCATTACTAACATGTTCTTATTTAACGATTCAAAATGCAGCGGTTACTGCAAAAGATTATAGTAATACAGTCCTTTGACTACTAACAAATAAAGAAGGTTTGCGGGTTCGAATCCCGTCCGGGAGAGAGTTTTATTTGGTAGATAGAACTCCCTCCCGGGGCCATGGATGTCGTAAATAACTAGATAAGACATTGACATGGCTAGTATGCACCGTACATAAGGCCAGTAAAAAAAGAAGTGTCCTATTTATTGACAAATAAGTTATCACTTAATGAAGATTTTAATTTCTTGCAAAATATTTACTTTCACTTGCTAATAAATGAACCAAAAACAGGACTTTGTTCACATGTTGTAGTTAGTTATTGTGACTCATGGCCGGCCATTAACTACAAAGTCATATTGCCTACAACCATCTTCAGGTTGTAGTTATAATAAACTAACCACGACAGTTTTCTGAGTAAACTAATTCAAATAGGAATAATAATATAATTAAAATCAGAGGGCATGAATACAATTTTTGTGGAATAGACAATACTTCAAGAAGTTACTTTTACATATTTAAAAAAATTTAATAATATGACACTTGCTCACTTTCGACAATACTATTGAATTATAATTTTTCGCTTCAATACGACACCTATTATATTTCAGCGGAATCAGTCGAAGGGGAGGGGGCTCAACTAAAAAATCCCAATAACTGCTGATGTAATATCGACACAAAATTTCTATATCTATGTAAGTCGAATATTTTGGAATTTGGGGGGGGGGGGTGGGGGGAGGGGGGTGGAAAACATGAAATTCAATTGAAAACTCAACATCGAATTTTTGACTGAACTTCCCTTATCTTCTTTTAGCTGGGGAAGTAATAAAATTCTCTTGTTAAGAGCTCCCCGCCTCATCAGCTGTATTCATTTACATTGTATTTATCATAGAAACAAAAGACGTACCTAGTCTTCCCACAGTTTTATTTACGACCTGAACCGGTTTTCAACGCAAAAGCGTCATCATCAGTGGCAGACACCACCTGTACAGTGTATTTGGTTCTGGTCGCAAATAAAAGAGTGGGTCTTTTGTTTCTAAATAATTTATTTAGTATCTACCGATATATATTTTTTGTCTCTACTGGAAATGTTCTCCCTTTTGATATGAACCTTTGAGAATGCCCAGCTTGTTCTCTCTAGAGTAGTATTTTTAACTTCTCAGCATATAGGGAAGTTATTGTAATGGGTCCGAAAAACGAAATCACAATGTTCAACATATTTTTATGCTTCATTACAGTATTTTCACACTATTTTTGGAAAGAAGTATGTGTGTGTGTGTGTGTGTACGTGCGTGGCCAATTTCACCTGCACGATATCTCGCGAAGGGAAAATGATATCGACTACGCTTTGGTGCCAATCAAAGCGTATCAACGTAAATATGATCTGAAAGAAATTTTATCAAATTCGGTCCAGCCGGTTTTGTTTTTAAACAAAAACACTGCCAAAATAGTGAATTTTAGGAATTCTTGAAAAAGATTTATCCGATCTAATTTGTTCTGGTGGCAATCGATATACATGTAGCATCCTTTTCAGCCAGATTGAAAAATAGACTACATGGATTCTGAAAATTTTGAACGGGTGGGGGGGTTGTGAGGGGGGCTAAGCATAAAATTTGTTCGAGCTCATTAACGGATGGTCGGATTGTCATGAAATTCCACATGTAGGATTCTTAAAAGCGAATTGAAAAATAGGGTTTGTGGGGTCTCAAAATTCATAACAGGAGAGGGGCTATGGGAGTGGGGGGGGGGGGGGGGGGGGCTAAGCATAAAAATTGATAACGGATTAACGGATGTTCGGATCGTGATGAAATTTCACATCTGTAATTGTTATTATTATTATGATATTGATATCATGCTGAAAAGTTTGCCGTGTGGACCTCAAGGGCCGCACTTAGTTACAAATGCCACCTTTGTAGAGTCCTAATACACGGCCCAGTAATTTCCTCTGATTTAGGGTGCAGAGAGGCGAAACACACACATCCAAGAACCTGCACACATCCGAGAACCTGCTTGTTTCTTGATGATGTGAACTAGGCAAAATGGAAACTAAGGTTTGAGGGAATGATGTAGGCGCCCTGTTTAGATTTAAACGGTCTATTTACGAGGAGAAAAACCTAGCTTGTTTGTCAGAAGAGATACAAAGAAGTGGATGGTGATCTGCATCACGTGTCGGAGCGTGCCTCCATTCAGGAACCAACGAGCCCACTCACCTTGTCTCCCGAGTCTAGTTAGTCTTCTGTTAACTAGAGGCCTCTGGGGTTACTTCCCACGGTGATGTCAACCCAGGACAACTTTCACACTTTCAGTTATAGATTGGAGTCTCATAGGTTTGTCCAATGTATCCTATCACACAGTCACGAGGGGCATCTATTTACTTAGAAAACGAACAGTTGATATAGAAAATATTGAAGGAAAGTGTGTTAAGATCTCGCATTGAAGGGTGCTGTAAAACAACATTCTCAATAAGAATGGGGGAGAAATCAGACTAGTGGTCAATGAAAATTAACTTTATTATTTATTTAATATAGGTATTTTAATAATTCCAAATATTGGCTCTTGGTCTATAAAAACATACATTTTTGAACCAAAAACCACGATGAAGAGAAAAAAAGGTATTTTTACAATGATTTCTAATATTTTCAATAATTATAAGTAATATTAAACATATACCTACAGTGAGATATTTTGGGAAATACTTTTTTACAGAAGCATAATTAAGATGTTGGAAATATATGTTAGATTTGGACACGCTATGTCATAAAAAATAATGTTTCATAACATAACAAGAAATGAATATGTTATAATGTACCTAAGTAAGAGAAACAAGATTTAGATTTGATATTAAACTAACATTGTTAATTTTTATACGTTCATATCTATGTAATATTTTTCAGTTTGTACTTGAAAATGTCCTGATGGATGAAATATTGTATTTCTAAATGAAGAGAAAATACATTAAATAGAATGAGACCAAAAAGAGCCAATATTTGGAATTATTAAAATACCTACATTAAATGAAATTAAGAAAGTCTCTAAAAATCGTATATATTGATACGAACTTGTGGCTTTATTATTTATTTATTTTATTTTATAATTATTTGAAGTTGACGAAGAATATCAAATTTCTACGCAGAATGGCCAATCTACAAATATAAATTATCTATATGAACAATTCAGTTAGATATTATGACTCATGCCCGGGCTTTAACGGTTATATCGCCTACATGGGACATGAGCCTGACTCTACAGTGGGAGAACTAAATTTTGCTTACTTTGTTTGTTCACCAGGTGGGTGGTAGGGGTCTTACATCGTACAGGCTCGGGACCATCGCTTAACGACCCATCCAAAGGACGATTGGATTGTTTTTTCACCTCCCAGATACAAAAAAACTAAGGGTCTCGGCCAGATTTTGAACCCTCGATCTTGAGCTGAGTAGGTTAGCACGCTACCTCCGAGCTATCGGATCCCTCTAATGGGGTTCTGGATAAACATACAATACATGTCGATTCATGTATCATTCGAGTTATCGTGTTCACAGACATATATGAAATTTTGACGTGAAAACGTCTATTCGCTCGTTAAGCACATTGATAACCGGTTAAACTTTCTTGTGTTACAAAATACCGTCAGATTTCAATCGATAATAACTACGAGACTCATAATGCGATAACAACGGATGAGGTCACTAATCAATGGATAGAGCATGTCTATACGTGTTTGTTATGCAGTGCTTGTTTTGCCTGTGACGTTATCGGGCTACTGTGGGCGCCGGCGGATGATTGTTGTGTAAAATTAGAAATTAGTGTAGCGTGATAACGCGTTTAGATAGGACGTTGATTCGGGTGTCATTGTAAAGAGCTTGAGGAGCACTACTAGGACTCAAAGTGAAACAATAAAAATGTTCGCCGAAATATATGTAAAAATCGGTATTAAATTGAAGATTGCAAAAAAATTAAAGATGTCTCATATGAATCGTAAATATGCGCGGACTTATAAAAAACACAAATCAGAGGAAAGCTCGCATCGAAAGGAATTTAAAAAACCTAAAAAGTCTAGTGCCGAGCAAATGCAAGAGCTACGGCAGCATCGAAAAGAAAATGAAAAACCACTTTTTTTTATTCATTTTTGGAATCAGGGGGTCGGAAATCATGAAATTCCTGTGAAAACTCAATATCGAATTTATAACCGAGATTACATAACCGAGCTCTCCTCTGATCCGCTCTTCTCTTCAGATGATTTAAACCTGATTTATTTGACGAGAGATTTCTGGTCAAATCTTTGTCGAAATCTATTATAGTGTAATGATGGTCTTATCATGATCACCAACTTGGAAAGTTAAAAAAACAAAACAATGAAAAGATTAAAGATTACATTACATGAGGACAGAAGATAGCAATAAAAAAGGAGAAATTAAAAAGTGTCCAGCATTTGGAGTTCTAGATCTAGGTTGGTCGGCGTGGTTTGGAGCGGCACAGAAATAGGGTCGCCGGGGGAGCGGCACGTAGTCAAATCTGTGGCCGATGGCATGTCTCGAACCGACAACTTGTCAGTTGTCATTGAGACGTCAGTTGCATCCAAGGCTCAAAATCACTCTCTCTCTTCCCCCTCTCAAATAATTCTGAGACTTTCTTATACGCTATAACGTCAGTATGAAGTTAGGAGTGTGATCTATGAAACAGTGATTGGTACAATAAAGTCTTGTTATGGCCAACTCATGTATATTTTATGTTTTTCTTTATTTTTATTATTTTTAATAAAATACTATTAATAATTTTTTTTTTTTTTGGATTTTATTTATAAAGATGCAACTGTTGCTAGGGTGCAACAACCAGCATCTATGATGGTACGTATTGATATGTTGGCGTGAATGGCATGTGAGAGAAAGACCACCCAGTGGTTTGCCCTCGGGACGAAAATTTATCTTAATTATTAAAAAATAAAAAAAATAAATAATAATAAATAAAATAAATAAATAAAAAGGAATTGAAAGACAATTTTGATGGATGGGTAAGAGAGATGATAAAAGTAAAGGAAAATAATAAAACAAAAAAAATATATATTTGAACGAATAGGATTCAAGGTGGCAGTAAGTCGCGGTTCCATCTTCTCTTCAACCTTCGTGGGGGGTTATGTGGTAAGTGTTGTGAAGATAAAGTACGTATTTCTGGGTTTGTATGTGTGTAAAGTTTCCTAAAAAAACGTATGTAAGTAGTTTGTATTGTTTCCGGTACTGCGTGTATCATAAGATCGTTATAAAGTGTTCTGTTGTTTATGTATGGGGGGCACTGTGTTATTAGTCTGAGGGTTTTTGACTGAAACGCCTGGATTCGTTTGATGTTGCATGTTTTTGCTGAACCGTATATCTGTGATCCGTATGTCCATAATGGTCTAAGTAAGTGTAACAGTTCCGTTTTTGTGTCATGTCTAATTTTGATCGTCTATTTAGAAGTCCGTAGAGTATTTTGAGTTATAAATAAACATATATTTAACTATTCGTTGAGAGGGAATGAGAGGGCTGACTCGTTGGCCAAACAGACAGAAGAGTTGAGAGAAATGAGAAGTGAACAGTACGTACCTGTGTACGACCTATTCCAAGAGATCAGACGGGAGACAGGAGAGAGATGGAGGAAGAGCTTCGAGGAAACATGTCACACCAAGGGACAGTTTTACTACAGGATCCAGGAGAGTCTCCAGGACAGGCAGACACCTTAGCAGGACACAGATCGTTATCCTGATCAGAATAAGAACCGGCCACGGCAAGGTTAACAAGTACCTTCATCTAATGAGACTCGCTGATACTCCGAACTGCGATATATGTGGGGATATTGAAGATATGTTACACATCTTTGTGTCCTGTATAAAATATGATGATTCACGACAGAGATGCAAAATGTTGCAGAACGCCGAAAGTTTTCTGAAACAGTTAATAAATTCTAAAGCCAAATTCATTCCTACTATACTCCAATTTATGAAACGGAATAACATAGAAATTTAGTATTTAAAGACAGGAAGGGGACCATGGAGGGGTGGGGCTGATGGTTTACGTCGTTGGGGGCATTCTGTTTCCGCCTCGGGTCTCTGTCCCTCCTGGGTTTCCCAAAAGAACTCGAAGATCTTGTGTCCGGCTATATAGGGCAATTACGCCGTGGAGCCAAAAAAAAAAAAATAAATAAATAAACAGTACTTTAAAATATTTTTCATTCTTTGCGGTGCTATAACTTTAGTTGTATTGGCTCTATTACAAGAACACATTAGCGATTTGAAATCTAATAAAGAACATTTTTCGTATAATTAATGTGTCGACAGGACTAACTGTTTTCGGGTAAATCAAGGAAACGACTAAAAATGTGTTTCAAAACGACATTTCAGGACTGTTTTCGGCATGTACCTATCTCTCAAATCGGGCGACCTGCGAAAAATAAAATTTCATATAAAAATGTTAGTTTTTTATTCAATTTTTATCTTAAAGAGATTTTTGATTAAGTCATAAATTTAAGCGGTATCTTGTATAATGTACTTAGACCCTCAAGTAAAGTGGTCTTCATTTTCGTCGGATTTCAGCGAAAATCTAATCAGATCTAAGTTAGGATATGTGACATCTTCATATCCAATTTCAGGTTTATTGTTTCAAATGTTTTGTGAGTTAGTGCGCTCACAAAGTTCCAATCATGTCCACACACAGACAGACATCATCGCAAAAATGGTCAAAAAGGGTTCAGGGGGGACCTTGAAATGTGATTATTCCATGGTAGATGACGTGAAAGAACAGTTGAACAGTTCGATGAGCCAATATTGGGATTGACCAAAGAGAAAAGAGATCAGTCTTGGCAAGTTTTCAAAACTGCATGTAAAAACTTAATTCATAAATTCGAGCTGGGAATGTACATTGTCTCTGATTTACCAATGATTTAAGTACAAATATCTTTAATTGGGCGGCGTTGGACTCGAGATCTACTTTATTTATTTATTTTCTCACGTTGATCTTTTAACGGAATGCTGATGATGACCGGATTCTCCCCTCACTCCCATTTTATCAGATTTAATCATTCCAATGACTAGAACAATTGTAGATGCTCCCTTTTTTGTTTCGCACCTCCCACTCTACAACGACCTCAAAGTTCCTTTGGTCCAAGGCCTCATCAAATCTAAGTAATTTCTAAGTTCCATACGAACCTTTCTTTTCACAATAATCCTCTAGCCAAATCCTTAT
Organism: Aradus depressus; assembly: GCA_963662175.1. NCBI lineage: Eukaryota > Metazoa > Arthropoda > Insecta > Hemiptera > Aradidae > Aradus > Aradus depressus. The sequence goes on from OY759214.1 coordinate 42,721,180, forward strand.
CACAATCCTATCCGCACAATCCTCAATTAAGTTGAGAGGTCTACTTATTTGTTTATTATTTTTTCATATTAAGGGAGTGCTGGTGATGACTGGATTCTCCCTTCACGCCCCTCAGTTCTCTCGACGTCCCGACTCCAGGTCTTCCTCCACTGCTGGACAGTGGTTGGTTGGGCAGAGTGATGGTAGGGACAGCGCTGATCTTCCACTGCCTACCCCTTTCCCCACTACTGGTAGTGTGCGGGAGTCCAACTGGTGCTGTCCTCGTTGAATTTCTTATATACCGTGGTAAGCAAAAAGGCGAAACCGGAATCGGAAAGTCCTAATCGAAAAATACTGTTGTTGAAATGAGGACAACCAAAATTTGGAGGCGATTAATACGACTTCTAGTAAAATGTTGAGTGTGGGTGGTCTGAGCACTTGTTCACTGTTTGACCTGTTTCTCGACTTACATTTTATGTAGGACTGTCATGTTCATCTGATAAGCAAAACTCCTTTCCGCTTTAAATTCAACACGAGTTTAAATTTCACATTGGTATGTTGTATAAATCTGATCTTATTCAATTTATTTTGTACCGAGGCTGTCGACTGGCTCCAGCATTTAGTGCTTAGGCATTCGTGAAAGGTATTCGAAGAGTGAATTTATATTGGATGGATTTCGCGCCCCCCCCCCCCCCCCCCCCCAATCAAAAATTCGATGTTGAGAAAACATCTTTGTCTGTTTTTATGACTAAGAAATTTTATATGTGTATCCTTTAAGGACACTTATTGTTTTTGAGCCAAGTCGAACAAAGAGAAGTGGAATTATAAGGATTCCCACAGTTTGATTTTCAGTCAAATTGGTCCACAAAACAAAACTCAGTATATCCTTTATTAAGGATATAAAAACAGTAGTTTTATATCCTTAGTAAAAATAAATTTTTTTTTATTTTCTAAGGCTTTTTATTATTTTCAGTATGTTTTTAATAATATCATTTTATCTTATTCGATTTGATTTATTTGTTTCTAATGCCCACTACAATATCTCATTAATACCTTTCAAATTTGATATTGTTTTCTATTATTATTATGTAGATATATATATATACATTATACATAGTATACAATTAATTATAACAAAGTACTCGATTTAATCGATACTATTTTTATTAATATCTATATAGATTTATACATTTTTTTTTTTTTTTTTTTTTTTTTTTTTTAATGGTTCCGAAGATCAAAATACCTCCAATATTTTTGTGCGAAGCAAACAACATTCACAAAATTGTTCAAGATATTAAAACTCAGGCTGCTTCAAAATTTGAAACTAAACAATTACGCGATAAGGTTAAAATAACCCTGACAACGTCTTCAGATTTTAGAAATTTAACCAAATATTACGACGACATGAATATACAATATTACACTTTTCTGAACCCGGAAGACAAAAAGTTGTCGGTGATAATCAGAGGAGTTCCTTATCTCCTAACGGAGTCCGAGATACAGGAGGAGCTCTCTCCGGCCTATCCCGTGGTCCGGGTCAGTCGGCTTTATAACAAGGACAAGCTGCCCACCCCATTGGTTGCTGTGGACCTCGAGGACAATGCCGCCGGCAAGGCTATCTTCAATCTGACACATCTGTACTACAGTATAGTGAAGGTAGAACCACGTCGCAAATCCAGTCACATTCCCCAGTGTTCCAATTGTCAAAAATACGGACATACAAAAAATTATTGTCGACTGGAGCCTAAATGTGTCGTATGCGCCGGCAATCACCCTTTCAAGGACTGCCCCTCCAGAAAGCAGGACAAGGAAGCGACAAGCGCTAAATGTGCTAACTGTAATGGTAATCACACAGCTAACTACCGTGGCTGCCCCAACTATAAAGAAATTATGAAGATATCGGCACGAAGGCGGCCGACTGTTCCAGGCCTGACAGCTGCTTCTCCTAGCCAGAGCTCACCTCCAACTGCAGAGCTGGGCTACCGGCCTGCAGAGACGGACTATCCTCCTCTAAAGGGCCCCCGCTTCTCCCAGCCCCAGCCCTCCAGCTCCAGTTCCGCACCTCCACCTGCTGGACCTTCAGTCTGGAATAGAGCCCCGACAAGCAAAAATTCTCATTCAGGCAACCAACAAGAACCCCCAACCCTACAGAGTATTGTAAGTCAACTGGTTACAGAAATTCTACAACCTATTCTACCCAAAATCCAAAACTTTCTCTCAATACGTAATTTGTTAAACTCGTATAATGGCTTGCCTTAGTAATGCTCAAGAAATTAACCTCCTCAATTGGAATTCTGATGGTATAAAATGTCAGCGTCTCCCTTTCTTAGATTTTCTTCGGAGGCATGACATTCACGTTGCCTGTGTAACGGAGACACATCTGGATCCTCAAGAATCTTTCCGTCTGTGTGGATATAGAGCATATCGCCATGACCATAACTCACGCAGTGGCGGTGTGGCAATTTTCATCAAGAAATCACTAAAGCACACCGAGCTCTCAGTTGCTGATTTGGTGAATCTAGAGGCGGTGGGGATCAGCCTGGCTACAGACAGGAATACCTGGATGAATATCATTGCTGCCTACAGTCTGATCTCATTGGTTTGTTTACAGGACGCCCTACTATTGTGATAGGCGACCTCAACTGTAAACATCAATTCTGGAGTTGCCGGGTTAGCAACAACAATGGAAAGCGCCTTTTGGAGTTTTCCAACAATTTGGGACTCCGGGTTTCTGCGCCTGGCGAAGCAACCTTCTACCCTCATCAAGACAGATACTTACCAGACATTCTCGACATTACCATTTCCAAAGACATCAACACACCCATCCTCCACACACCAATACCTGACCTAGACTCTGACCATTTACCTGTACTCATCACGCTACACGACAAGACACAGTACACCCCCCTCCTTCCACGGCTCATTAACGGGAAGATCGACTGGGACACATTTCGCCAGGAACTCGACAATAGTATAACTATATCTTCAGTGTACAGGACTCCTTCGGACATTGAGGACGCAATAGGACAATTTACTACCGCAGTTCATACAAGTGTCCAGAAAGCCACTTACAGACTGAACAAAGACCCTAGACAACGCGCACATTATAGTACACCCACTTACATCTTAAACTTAATAACGGACAAAATTAGCCTTAGACGCCAGTGGCAGAGAACTCGTGACCCTAACATTAAAAGACAGGTAAACCGACTGACTAGACAAATCAAGTGGGAACTGGATTATTTTCGGATCGAAAAGTATAAGAAGTTCTTGGAAGAAATGTCCCCAGGCGATCCAAACCTGTGGAAGGAGACCAGACGTGTACTGCGACAGACCGTACCTATCCCACCTCTTAGACACAACGGAAAGACAGCTCTGACGGACGAAGACAAATGTACAGTACTGGCAACTCACTTCGAACACACTTTCAATACCACTCCCACCAACACCTATCATACCGCTGTCATCACACATAACAAGAATAACCCCATACACACAGCCGAGTTACCTCTAAAATACACAACCCCAACAGAACTCTCAGGATTTATTACAAAATTGCCATCCCGATAGGCGCCGGGCGAGGATCTCATTCCCAACATTTTTCTTAAGAATCTTTCCATAAGGGCGCTTGCTTTCCTCACCAGCGTCTTCAACAGCTGTCTCCGTCATGGTTACTTCCCTGCTCAATGGAAGAATGCTGTCGTGATAGTGACACACAAGCCAGGTAAACCGAAGGACGAGCCGGGAAGTTATCGGCCAATTAGTTTATTAAACAGTCTCTCCTAAATTACTAGAAAAGGTAATATACACCAGGATACTAGCCTTTCTCCACGATAGCAACCTCCTTCCGCCCCATCAATTCGGTTTTCGCCCTAAGCACTCTACGGTCCATCAATTGCAAAGAGTGACTGAAAAAATCATCCGAGGTTTCGAAGGAAAACAGTACTCAGCAGCCCTTTTTATGGACGCAAATTCTGCCTTCGATACGGTATGGCACGAAGGCTTAATTTACAAATTCCAGAGAACAGGAGCTCCTTGGTACCTTTGCAAAATTATAGAAAGTTTCCTGGCAAACAGAACCTTCCAGATGAGAATAGCCTCAAGTGTTAGTAACAAGAAGCCCATTGAATCCGGAGTTCCACAGGGCGCCATTCTGAGTCCCATTCTCTTCAACTTGTACTGTCACGATAGGCCAGACACCCCCAACTCACTGTTGGCCACCTATGCTGATGATACTCTGCTTGTATCTCAGCATCCAGACGTGTCATCAGCAGTGGAAGCTCTACAAAGTGATGTTCATGTCGTGATGGACTGGTTCAATAGGTGGAATCTTGGAATAAACACTGCTAAAACGATGGCCAAAGTTTTCACTCTTCGAAGGACTAACTTAGACACACTCACACAGATTCGAATCAACAACGACCTCATACCCTGGACACCTACTGATGTGACCATCAAGTACCTTGGAGTACATTTCGACACTAGACTGACATGGAAGACACACATACATAGAAAACTAACACAAGCATACACTCGACTATCACAACTATACCCACTACTGAACAGACGTACACCACTCAGACACAAATGCTGCACACTACTCTACACAGCCTTGTTACGACCACTCATCACCTATGCATCACCCATTTGGCAAGGTGCAAGCAAAACTCATCTAGACAAACTTCGAAGGTTTGAAAACAAGGTCCTTCGTTTGGCAGTGGGCGCCCCTTGGTTCGTCCGGAATCAGCAGATTCGAAGGGAAGTGGACATCCCGGACATCGAGGCATTTATCGCCAACGTGACCCGGGTCTATCATGAAAACCTGGCCCTGGTGCCTGGAGCCCAGTTCTACAAGTTGGGAGAACCAACACCAGATAGGAGGCTCAAACCTCGTCTCTACCAACATTTTGTTGACTATCCATGAACTTTTTATTTTATCTATTGTTTTAATTTAAATGTTACCTTTTAATGTTTTAAATTTTGTGTATAGCACCAACTTGTGCTCATCCAATAATTTTTTTTTTTTTTTAACATTATTTATAACAAACTACTCGATTTCATCGATACTTTCTATTCCATACTTGAGTAGTATCGAATGTTTTATTCGATACTACTCGTGAGGAAAAGTATCGTAACTTTGTGGTATCGATTGAACCCTAGTAGAGGCGTTATTTGCAATTCGATCTATGCGCCACTACCAACACCTGCTTGAAGATCGATTAGGAGGAAAACTTATTTTTAAAAAGAGGTTGGGTATCCAAATTCTTTTCATACCTTTTTATATACATAGCTTGCCTACTGAGAGGCTCAAGAGACTCAAGATCGCGGGTTCCTACTACCAGAGCGCTCTTTCGCCGCTCATATGGACATGAGCCCGACTTTTTTTTTTTTTTTTTTTTTTTTTTTTGGTGGCCGATTTCCGGAGGAGGCCACGACACCTTCGCCGAATCGTCGGGGAAAAAAGGGGCCTAACAATTTTATTAACAAATAAAAAGTATATAATAAAATAAAATATCTTTTGCTGTGGTAGGCTTGGAGCGACCGCTGCCGACCATCCGCGACGGTCAGCGGTCACTCCCCGCCCAACTTAATTTTCTTGAAGCGCCGAGAGAGCTCGGGATAAATGTAGGGCGTTCGCTTGTTGTAGTTCGTTGGGCGCCGGGAACGACTGCAGGCCTCCCCGGCACAGGCACAGGGTCATAATGCTTGCTTCTTTCTTCGCCAGGAATGAGCCCGACTCTACTGTGGGAGTCCTAAATTTTCTGTCTAGATTTTGTTACGTAGGATAAGGATCATTAACGAGGCTCGGGACATCGCTAACGTCCCATCCAAAGGACGGCATGCTCCAGGTTTTTGACTTCCTAATTACAAAAAAAGAAATGTAAGAGCCTCGAGTAGGGTTTGGAACCCCGCGATGTTGAGCTCAGTAAGCAAGCACACTATCTCTAAGCTACCGGCGCCCTCCTCATCATGTTGTAGACTGGATCTGCATAGCTCAAGGTGTTACGCCTAGGAATTTGTTCTTTTAAAAGTATACCTTTAGTTGGTTAAGGATTCTTTGACGTCCAATGAGAACCGTTAGGGGCTAGACGTACGAGGAGCTGTTCAGTCTTACTAAAGCCGTGGGCATGCTTACACAAATTTTCCAACCAAGGGTATTTCACTTAGAAAATATACCCAAAGAAGCCATTGTTGGCTTTTCAACTGATTTCTTATGGTTATTGTATGTAAAACGGGTATCTCTCCTTAGTTCAGTGAATAGGTAAAGTCGAGTTAAAATTCCCCCGGCCAGCTCAATCTCGATTCTGTCCGCAGGCCCAACATGGGTCGCCATTTGTAACATGCATTTGATTGAGGGTTCTTATAAAATGGTTATTTATGTTAAAACATTTTTTATTTATAGTATTTTTTATTTTTTTAAATTTTAATCTTTTTCGGCCTTTGTCGAAAATATACCTGCCCCCCAGTGTACCTTAACAAAAATCCCATCCCTTTAAAAAACGAAGTCCGCTATATAGGCCTCATACTCGACAAACGACTAACTTGGAATCCTCACACGAGACTGAAAAGACAAGAAATGAAACGTTATAAAGACGTTATAAACTTCTACTAAGACTACTAGACAAAAGATCCAAACTAACTTTGACAACATAACGGCTTATATACAACGCAATACTCAAACCTATGTGGACTTACGGACTTGAACTCTGGGTTTCTGCCAAGGCTTCCAATCTCCAGCGCATCCAATCCCTTCAATCCAAAATCCTTCGTGCAATAGCCAATGCTCCTTACTACGTCTCCAACAAAACCCTTCACACTGATCTTAACGTACCTTTCATCACTTACGTCGCTAAATCCAAATATAAAAAATTATTTTCCCTTCTTAGTTTCTACAATAATCCTCTAGTCCGTGCCCTCCATTCCGCCATACTTCCTCAACGACGGCTCAAGCGTCAATGGCCTAGAGACCTCCTGAGCAGAAGCAGTGACAGTGACAGTAAAAAAAAAAAAAAAAAAAAAAAAAAAAAAAAAAAAAAAAAAAAAAAAAAAAAAAAAAATCAATTACATTTGATGAATTAGTCTAATTTTTCACAAGTTATTTTCCATTAGAATACATAAAAAAATAAACATATATAAAGAAATTGATAATAATTTTAATGAAATATATTGCGTCATATACTGTTAGACAGTAACTTGCTTAAGAACCATTTATTTATGAAGAAGTGAGGAAGTGAACTTGAAGTTCCGTTAAAAATTCATAGTTTAGGTTCAACTCTGTACTAAATTTAATGATTGCATTGTGTACTATTATGTCGTAAAGTAAATCAAAAAGTGAATCACTTTTAATGGCTATAATTTGGGAAACTCTTGAGAGGAAGCGGGGAGGGATGTAGAAGAAAGTTCAAAACTTAAGTATAAGAAAAAGTATTTAAAAAAACAATGAAACAAGCACTTCCAGAGTTACGAGATGAGTAACTGTTAGGGGGGAGTTCAAAACAAGAGTGGAGGTCAAATAAGTACTTTGAGAGTTAGTTTAGGGAGGGAGGTCAAAACAAGGGGTCAAAAAGTCAAAATAGGGGTGGCAATGAACCATTTATCTTTAGTAATTGGCCATTTCAAGTATTCATTAGTAATCTAGAATGACCCGGGGCAAGTTCCATCTTTGTAACAATGTTAGAACTTACTTTTTATTTTATTTTTATTAATCGATTTTCCTTAAAAAATGATAAAAGAAAAAAAAAAGAAAATCAAAAAAAAATTAAAATAGATCCCGAGACCAAAGCCTCCTCAGCCTTCTTTGTGGATTGTGCGGATAGGATTGTGATAAGGATTTGGCAAGAGGATTATTGTGTAAGGATAGGTTCGTATGGAACTTAGAAAAACGGGATTTAATGAGGTCTTGGACAAAAGGAACTTTGAGGTCGTCATTTTATTAATTAATAAAAATAATATTAATAACAATGATGTGTTTTTCGTGATAGTATCTTCAGACAGAGTATTGGACATAGGTTCACAACAAGATGTCCTGAGGTAGTCTGGATTTGAGGAGACGGTGTTGAGATGGCTGGCCGAACGTGGGGAAGAGAGCTGTATTACTTTTTTTCTATTATGTACGTATTAGCTATGTGTCTATAATGGTGTTATATTTAGTTATTTACAATATCCATGGCCCCGGGTGAGAGATATGAAATAAAATTCTCCCAGACAAGAGTCGTACCCGCAAACCATGGTGAGACCATGCAACCAAGGCCCCCCTGTGGTACTTGATGAAGGCTGAAAGTCAATACTTTTTTTAAAATGTATTTTTTTCTGTCAGAGTTAGTTTTGCTATTAATGACCTGAAATGTTGGCCTAGTTCATAAGAAGTGTTGGCAAGCCATAATTAATTCGGACAGTAAACGACTCTTAGACTGTTACCCGTCTGAGAAGAGTACAGTTAGGAGTGTTGGAGGATGACACTTGTCTTTAGGATGAGTTTGGTTGTGCTAGGTCTGGGATGAGTTGACAGAGGGAAGCAGTGTCGCCAGGGAGGTACGGTAGCCTCTGATTTGAATGGGAGGATGTCTGAGAAAGGAGAGGAGTGGGTCAGTGAAAGGTCACGTAGGCAAATCGAGGCTGAGGACACCGGAGGCAGTGGGGACCATGAGCAGGGGGGTCTCATGGCATCCACGGGAAAGTTCACCTCTCATGGGGCGTTACGTACCTCAGCATGAGCACTTGTCTGCACAGAGCCCTAGTCGCTACTAGGGAAAACTGGCCTCAAACACTTTGTTAGCTCCCAAACAATTGTAAAAACGTTTGACCTACACACTCATACTCAGTATTGTGTCGATACACTCATTATACCGGCAGTTATTGGGGTATTTGAGACAACCCCTTCCCTTCTTCCGATTTCGCCAAAAATTAATAGGTGGTAATAATCCTTGGGGGGGTTTAAATTTAAATATAAAATTTTATGTCGATACATTTATTACATTGGCAGTTATTGGGATTTTTGTGTTGAGCCCCCCTCTGACTCCCACCTTCCCTGAAAATGATTTGGTGTTGTCCTTATACGGCTTCAATAATAATATTTTCGTTAAACCAATATATAGTAATAGGATACGTCATAAGAATGTATACATTTAAGATAGCTTACTTAAATTCCCTGGCGCTACGGTCCTTGTAGAACCTGGGCCTCCACAACGATCTTCCGCCATTCTTTTGAATCCTCGGCCTCCCATCTCCACCTTCTCACACCCATTGTTCTGAGGTCGTCCTCCACATCCTCCAGCCAACGTAAGCGGGGTCTGCCTCTTCTTCTTTGACCTCCCGGGTGTCCCTCAAGTATCCTCCTCGGCATATTAAGATAGCTTATAAATTAGATTTATAACTGTCTGAGTTGGGAGCCATGGTGGCCATGCGGGCCAGAGCGTAGGGCTTTAGTTTGCGGGGTCGAATCCCGTCCGGGAATGAGTTTTATTTCGTAAATCCAACTCCCTCCCGGTGCCATGGATGTCCTTAATAACTAATAAGAGTCATGTCTAGTACCTATCCATCGAACATAAGGCCAGAAAAAAAAATATATATGTATATATATTTGAGTCTAACACACATACGAGTATGATTAGTAATAACAATACTATTTTTTTATTTTTTTTATTTACTGTATAAAAATAAATACAACAAGCAAATGTGCTAATAGAGAGATAATGGCAATGTCAAAATGTCAATGAGGGGAGAAATCACCCAGTGGTGACACTCACTAGTCACTGATTTCCTCTCTATTGTAACTAAACACTGTCACTGTCACTGCTGCTGCTAAGGAGGTCTCTAGTCCACTGACGCTTAAGCAGTCGTTGGGGAAATGTTGCAGAATGGAGGGCACGGACTAGAAGACTATTGTCGGAACTAAGAAGGGAAAATAATTTTTTATACTTGGATTTAGCGATTTCGGTGACAAAAGGTACGTTAAGGTCAGTGTGAAGAGTTTTGTTGGAGACAATAAGGAGTATTGGCTATTTTACGAAGGATTTTGAAAGGATTGGATGCACTGGAGATGGGAAGCTTTGGCAGAACCCCAGAGTTCAAGTCCATAAGTCCACATGGTTTGAGTACTGCGTTGTATATAAATCGTTTTGTTTTCAATGTTAATTTGGATCTTTTGTCTAGAATACTATTTAAAAAAAATAAAATGAAATGAATAAAAAAATAATAAATAGTTAAACATGTGAGTATAAAAATAATAATATTAATACACAGATACATTAAAATAAGTAGATCATTTTTTTCAATTTAAGGTTAGGTTAGGTTTTATGACTCATGCCCGGGCTTTAACTACGAGGTCATATCGCCTACTACCAGAGCGCTCTTTTGTCACTATCCCTACTCTACTGTGGGAGTCCTAAATTTTGCCTACCTTAAATGTTTATTCACCTAGGGCCTTTAACGAGTACCTGACATCGTACAGGTTCGGGACCATCGCTTAACGTCCCATCCGAAGAACGTTTTTTTTTAATTTAATAAAAATTAAGATAACTTTTTTTAAAACTCTTCCGGAAGTGTTTTTATCACAACGATATTTCGGGACGTTCTTCCTCCCTTTCATCAGGTCCCAATGTGCGAGATATAGAAAAGAGAAAAAAACATCAAATATTAATAAAATAAAAAATAACAAATATAAAAAGTGTATATATATTTATTTATATATTAAACAAATATAAATGAAAAAAAAAAAAAAATAGGAGGATACCTTATAGTCAAAATCTTCTGTGATAATTCCGACTACATTTTTATTTTACGACAAAGATGTCTTTCAAGGTTTTCTCTGAACTTCTCTCTCTTTGAGTTTCCATTAGCTAAACAGTTATGACGCTGGAGCTTCAGGCAAATTTCGAGTTTGGTCTTTGACCCAGGAACTCCTAATAAACAAAACAAAAAAGGCAGTTATTCAAATTTAATGAGAATATCTGTTAAGGTCAATATCCCCAAGTGATCTCATAGATGTTATGAGTCATAGCGTTCAGGCCCGTTGAACAGGGAGCGTCGCTTGAAGATGAGCTCATTTTACCAAACCGAATTGGCAACCCCCGAGGCAAGATGGCACTCAGTGTCTGGCTCCTGCACTCTATTTAGCGGTAATCTCCAAGGTGAAGCCAGTGGAATAGTCAAGGAAGATAACATCGGTCACTCCTGAATCGTTAGTTGTTGATACTTTTTCTGTTTCTTTTAAAGATAATATAAAATTCCTAGGTCTCCATATTGATACGAAACTAACATGGGCTGAACATACGGCTGTTATCAGTAATCTTAATTACATTATATTATGCATATTTCCATTCTATAATTAATTATGGTTTAATACATTGGGGAGCTTCTAGCTCGAGTATTAATATTTCTAGACTTCAAAAGAAAACACTATGATAATAAATTATATTACACAAAGAACAATCTGCAGAGAAATATTTAAACAATTTAAAAAAGAAACATTAATAAAAATATTTTCCCTTTTAACAATTCTAGTCTTGATTACGATACCAGGATGAAAGAATATTTTCGACTAACAACTATTAAATCAGTATATTGTACGTGTTAACATATGTATATTAATATAATCAACACTCTTCTTTATTTGAAAAACGGAAATTTATAAATCGGCTATAAATCAAAACTGATTGTTTCCAATAAATAAACGAGAGAATTGCAAAGAGTTCCTTAGTTGAAGTAAACAATTAACAGATGACTTATAGATGAGTAAACAACAGCTGTATTACCGGACTGGTGTAGCTATCCCCTCCACTCGCCACTACTGTATCCAAGTCTCGCTCCTTCAATAAAACCACAAACCTTCCACTTTAAATTTCTGTCAAACGGCTCGGTGAATTTTTTTGTAATTTCACTGTATTAAATCAATCACTTCTCAAGATATAATGCAAAAATTGATTTTCAAATCAGTCTAGTACACTATTTCATCAAGAAAACAACGAGAGACGAAGTTCAACCTACTAACTCTCACAGACGACTCCTATATGTATATAGTAACAATAACAGCTATAAATATATATATATATATATATATATATATATATATTTATAGCTGTTATTGTTACTTTGTTGTTGTTCTCTTTTTCGTATGTCGCACATTGTGAGCTATTGAAGGGATATCCCGAAATGCAATGAAAAGTTATAAATATTATTATCTTATTTTTAATTAAATTAAAAACTGTATCTACTGTATTTATTAATATTATTATTTTTGTACTAATATTTTCAATTATTTATTCATTTAATTATATTTTTTAATAGTATTGTTAATACTAATCACATGTTTGTCAGTGTCAGACCCTAAAATATTTGATCCAAGATCAAACTGATCCAAGATTAAGTAATCTCGCAAGTTGATCCTGGTTGGTGCAACCCACCATAAGAGTTAAAAGCTGTTTATGTACTTATCTATCTTATAAGCTCTCTTAATGTATACAACTTTATGACGTATCTTTTTACTATGTTATCGTTTAGCGGAAATAAATATTATTATTATTATCACAACTAAATTTAAAAAAAAACTCACTCCTATAAATGGTCGTTCAGAAATTAGAATAACTTCCACAAGTTCTGAATTTTACTTACAATAAGTGACCTATTTTTTTTTTTATACATATTTTTTTTATTAATTTTTTTTTACTAATTTCTGTTTAGCCACTTTTTTGCTAAATTAATGCTATTCCAAACCTTGTTTGGTTATCCTTCCTTCACTTTTATAGTCAAACATTATTTATTGTTTTATGCTCTGTCTATTTTTATTCTTTTTTTTCTTCATATTTATATATATTTTTCATTCCGTACATTCTCCCATTTATATTGATACATTTATTTTATTTCTTCATAATTATGCTGTTCTCTCTAATTTTTATTTATCTATATTTATTATTGTCTAGTTTTACTTCACTGTAGCACTAATTTATTTATTTTTGTATTTTTTCTTTGTATGCCACTGATACTTTATTCTTTCCTTTTGTTTTTGAGTCTGTATGTATTTATTCTTGAAGGATCAGGGTTCCTCTCTCCAAAAAATTATTTTCATTCATTTATTCAATTATGGGGTTTAATTTATGACTCTATATATTGTAAAAGTCATAAATTATACCCCATAATTAAATAAATGAATGAAAATAAATTTTATTCTGGAACCCAGCTTCTCGAAGAATAAATAAATACGGTAAATAAAGAGGGTGCTGGTTGGTGGGGTTGACATTAACTGGAGGGATACCAAGAGGGCGCTGCTTGGTGGGGTTGACATTAACTGGAGGGATGCCAAGAGGGCGCTGGTTGGTGGGGTTGACATTTCCTCTTTAATGAGTGCAATGTAAGCTGTCCTCTATAATGAGATACACCTGATCTTATCTAGGCATTACTTCTAAGTAGCAAGGTCGAGTCTAGCCATAGCCAACCTCTTTGTCTGTCATCCGACAGTGGCCCCTCCATACGGCTTGGACATGAACCAAATATGAAGGGTACTGAGGAAAAAATAGTAGGTGAATCACCGGCATTCTACTTCCCCAGAACGAATTAATCAATTAATTATTCGGTCCTCTTTCAAAATCAGTAATAAGTAGACCGTTTGGGCTAATATTAAACAGTTGACTTAGAAGCACATAGAAGCTCCTAAATCCTATTACTAAATTTTGTGTCGATAAATTCATTACATGGGCAGTTTTTGAGTTGAGCCTCCTCCCCCTGAACCCCCCCTTTCCTTCAGTTGATATCGTTGAAGTTTGACAGGTTATGTCCTCATTGGGGTTTGATTTAAAATATGAAATTTCATGTCAATACATTCATTACAATAGCAGTTATTAGAGTTTTTGATTTAAGCCCCTCCACTAATTTCCAGTTTCCCTTCGGCTGATTTGACTGAAAATCCATAAGTGTTGTCCTCGCGGGGTTCAGGTCACACAAATAAAATTTCGTGTTGATACTTTCATTCTATTTAAATAATATATACTTACATTATGAACCTGTGTTTTAGTCGTCCCTTTAATTATTTTTAATTAGTTATTATGACTCATGCCCAGGCTTTAACTACAAGGTCATATCGCCTACTACCAGAGTGCTCTTTCGTCACTCTGGTGGACATGAGCCCGACTGTACTATGGGAGTCCTAAAGTTTGCCGACCCCACATTTTTATTCACCTAGGGTAGGGGTATTTAACGATTACCTGACATCGTACAGGCTCGGGACCATTCCGTAACGTCCCATCCAAAGGACGGCGTGCTAAATTTTATTTTTCCTCCCAGATAAAAGAAACTAAGGGCCTCGGTCGGGGGTCAATCCCCCCGATATAATGAATGTATCGACATGAAATTTTATACGTAAATCCAAAATCCCATAACAACGTCACTTGTTGACATTCAGCGAATTTCACACAAGGGAAGTGGGGGTTTCAGAGGAGGGGGCTCAACTCAAAAACTCTAATAACTATTATTGTAGTTGAAAACATCGACCTGTGAAAGTCAACTTCTTTTATTTTAGAGTCTTTGGATTCAGGGAATCGGAAAATATGAAATTACGGTGAGAAGTTTATATGGAATTTTTGACCAATTTCGTAGGTTTTACATACTCGTATAATTGGGGAAGTACTAAATACATAATATATGGTTCAATTACATTCGGATAATGGATAAATTCTCTCAAATGGCTATTTCACACTTAAAAAGACCTCTTTCAACAAGTCGACACCTACTGTGAGAAGACCGATTTTCTTTAAAAGCCCAATTGAAAAAAAAAAATGATAATAATGGAGAATGAAGAGGTGGTTTTTCCCACAATTTTCTTTAGGGATTTCCTCCAGTTCCGCCTTCCCTGTTGATATCCTTCTTCAGGTGTCTGCCTCTTCCACTGGATCTTGTAAATATTAATGGCGCGTTGTGGCTCAAAGGTGGCGAGCTGTGAGGAATCGGTAATCATCCTATCTCAGCCGCTGGGTACATTCCTAACTTGTAGCGTCTGAGTTGTAAAAGATCCAGGGAGAGTTTAGTGTTAATGGATCCATACTTTAAGAGAAAGTGTTCAGCATAACAATGACTAAATACATTCAAATTCAAAAAAAAAAAATTTGTTTCTTAAATATATGTTTATATATTTGTTTTCTTAAATATATGTTTATGTATTTGTTTTCTTAAATATATGTTTATATATTTGTTTTCTTAAATATATGTTTATGTATTTGTTTTCTTAAATTTATGTTTATATATTTGTATTCTTAAATATATGTTTATATATTTGTATTCTTAAATATATGTTTATGTATTTGTTTCCTCAAATATATGTTTATATATATGTTTTCTTAAATATATGTTTCTCTGGGGTATTGAATTGTTGGTTCTTTCCGGCATTTCTTCCAGAGGTGTTTTCTTTTTTCTGACAATATTTCGGGACACTTATTTGTCCCTTCTTCCTGAACCTCGTTCATAGTGACCAGAAGAAGGGAAGTGTGAGTGTCCCGAAATATTGTAAAAAAAAAAAAAAGACACCTCTGGAAGAAATGCCGGAAAGAACCAACAAAATAAAAATAAATAAATATGTGGTGTGGCCATTAAAGGGCTTTCTTATACTAACTGCTTACAAAGACACTCCTGTAATGGCCACATCACATATATATATATATATATATATATATATATATATATATATATATATATATTTCTTAATTTTTATAATGTTTCAAAAAAACTAACAATAATAAAGGGCGCCGGTAGCTCAGTGGTATGCGTGCTTGTCTTCTGAGCTCAAGATCGTGGGTTCGAAACCCGGCCGAGTTTATTTTATCTGGGAGGTAAAATAAACTTTAGCAGGCCGTCCTTCGGATGGGACGTTAAGCGATGGTCCCGAGCCTGTACGATGTCAGGTACTCGTTAAAGACCCCTGCCCTAGATGAATAAAAATTTAGGGTAGGCAAAATTTAGGACTCCCACAGTAGAGTCGGACTCACGTCCATCAAGTCACGATTGGGCGCTCTGGTGGTAGGCGATATGACCTCGTAGTTAAAGCCCGGGCATGAGTCATGAAACCTAAATCTAATAATAAAAATATTGTATTATTCATTGCTATGCGATACAATTTAAACATTATTTTGATGTATTTTATACGGAAATTTATTTTTCTTAGTTTGAGCAGTTATAACGTTTGTCGTACTGATCCTATATCAAATCTGAGAATTAATAGAAACTTGGAAATTTAAACATTTTTTGTAAGAATCAATTTTTCGATAGGACAAACTGTTTTCGGGTAAATCAAGGATGTCTCTAAAACTATGTGATTCAAAACTGCATCTTCGGACAGTTTTCGGTATGTATCTTAAAAAAATTGGACAACCTGCAAAAAATCGTATTTGAAGTAAAATTTAAGTTTTCTCTACAAATATTACTTGAAAAGATTTTTGGTTAGGTCATAAATATAAACGCTATCTTGTAAAATATACTTAGACTCCGATGTTAAGTGGTCTCAATTTTCGTCCGATTTCGGCCAAAATCTAATCAGATCTAAGTTAGTACATTTGAGTTCTTCATTCCAAATTTCAAGTTTATAGCTACAATCATTTTTGCGGTAGAGCGCTCATCACTTTCCAAATATATATACATACATACACACACAAACGCCTTCAAAACCTTGAAACATGAAAATCGTAAAAAAAATTTAATAATAGGTTAGGTTAGGTTAGGTTTTATGACTCATGCCCGGGCTTTAACTGCGAGGTCATATCGCCTACTACCAGAGCGCTCTAAATTTAATAATATAAACAAATAGATAATAGAAAAGTAACTAAATAAAAAAATAAGATAGAAATAAATAAGTAATAAGATGTATCAGTCCAACAAAGATTTATTTAACCACAACTAGTTTCATCAGTCAAACTGACATCTTCAGGTGGTGAATCTGAACAAACATAAGCAAAATTAGTTTAGAATTTGCGAGTATTCAAAATTAATTAATAATTTATTTATTATATTTGCATTATTTAAAAGAATTTTTTGGTAATTGCATAGTTGTTTTTAACGTTTAATATTAATGATTGTCATGAGCTGTGAATGCTCGTAAATTCTAAACTAATTTGGTTTATGTTTCTACAGATTCACCACCTGAAGATGTCAGTTTGACTGATGAAACTAGTTGTTGTTAAAATACGGATGGATCTGATACACCGTCTACTACCAAGAAAATAGATAGAAATAATGTTAATATGAATAAATACGAACATGCTCTATAAAGAGAGTGTTCTGCATAGATGTATATCTGAAGGCAGGTATGTATGGAACATCTGCCAGGTATCAAATTTCTTATTATACACATAATTCATATATTGTAAATAATTTAAATTTTCTTTATTTACAAAGAGAAAGGTAGCTTACCTTGTTTGCCCCCACGCTGCGCCACTGACTAATAGTATTATAATTCATCGTGACTGGAATAGAGAGCTTTTTTTACATCCTCAACTATACGAGTTATAGGGGAAGTTATGTAATCGATAAATGTTTTCCAATCCGTGTTCCAAAAATAATATGGATCACCAGCAATGTACTTTCCCAGCAGGTATTAATCAAATAAGTTTTCGCTCTCCCTCCAAAACCAATGTTTGGACAAAAAATCAATAGCTGACATAAATGGGGGCTTCTGAATCCTCATTTTTAATTTCGTGTCGGATACACTCATTCTATCGGCAGTTATTGTATAAACGAACAGGACATTTTTTTTTAAATTTTTTTGAATAAGGGTATATATACCTACGTTTGAGGTAGGGTATATCCTCAATTACAATCGGAGTACCCTAAAAAGAGCAAAAATGGAAGTTAGGAGACAACCAATAAAGAGATTGAAAGTTTAGAGGGAGAACGGAAACGTACGTATGATACGGGAAGTGAAATCAATTTCAGAGATCTGAGGAATCTCAAAAGAGCAAAGACCGAAGTTAGGAGTCCACCAAGTAAAGATGCTGAAGGGGAGCGGAAATGTACATATGACTTCGGGTGTTACCTCATATTCAGAGATCAAAGGACACACAAGTGCAAAAACTGAAGATAAGGGACAACGAAAGATAAATAGGCAATTATAGATTTCGAAGGTTTAGAAGGAGAGCAGAAACTTTCGTTTAAATTAGGGTGTAGCGTCTGTAGCCTAGAAAAACACATTAATGCAGCGATGTAAATAGAGAGGCTTCAACCAGATACGATGCTAGCCAACCATAAGAAAAGATGAAAATTGATGGGCTTAGAATCAAAATGGTCCAAGTGACATTTTTGAAAATTTTTTCTTTAAGTGCATAATCGGGTACAAAAAGGCTATCCCAACTATTTCTGTTCAGGAAAAAAGTTGTACAAGTGAAATCCAAGCCAGTGCTGAGATCTAGTGGCAAATCATTTACACCATTTTGTTGACATGAACAAGTAACTTAAACATAATAATAGTGATCCTGAAATTAAGATTTTTATTCAATTTTATGGTTTACTAACAGCAACTTTCATCATAAAAGCAGAAGACAAAATATTTCCGGTTTCGATAAATTTTAGATTTTTTAAATCAGTTAAAATTTAATGCACAGTTTCTTCAAAGTTTAAAAAATGTCATTTAGACCACTTTGATTCTAACCCCGTCAATTATATTCTGGTTCATCTTATCCAAAACAGCCGAAGAAGAAATATAGAATACGAGGTGGCACTTGAGGCATCTATTCTCTGTATTTGGTGGACCCTTACCTTCTGTTGAGAAAAATGGGTTGAAAACAAAGTTTACTATATTATCTGCCCATCATAAAAAAAAAAAAAAAAGGATCTACCCTTTAATTCTGTTCATGAATGTAATCCAAACCATTTTTCAAAATCCAAATAGGATCATTTCTGTGGCCATGAGAAGTGGGATACATTTCTCTATCGTCAATCTCTCTTGCAAACCAGGCGTCCCATTTATCCTTAAATTCAGGATCCCTCGGCCGAAGGGCAGGAGGGGGGGAGGGGGGGGGGGGGCTCGACTAAAAAACCCTAAAACTGCCGATATAATGAATGTATCGACACAAAATTTAGAATGAGGTTTCAGAAGCCCCCATGTAAGTTGGAATTGATTTTTAGCCCAAACAGTGAATTGATATTGAAGAAGGAGAGCGAACAGTTAATTGATTAATTCCTACTGGGGAAGTACATTGCTGATGATTGATCTCTGATGACTCCTCATTGATGGTTGATTGGTGACTGTACTGGACAGATAGCCACTGTCTCCTTCTCACAAGTCTTGTTAGTATTCAGTGACAGAGGTCCGGGCTATTACCACGGGACAATACTCACTGAGATACCTTCTTTGTGCCTCCACTCAACCACCTCACATAATTATGTACCCCTTCTTCCTCCATTGTAAAAGAGATTCTCTCTCACCCTCCAAGCTACTGTCTTACAACCACCATCCCTAATCTCTTTTTTTGTCACTTGTTCCATACCTTCTGTTTCACTAGTCATCTTCCAGGATTAACTCTTATTTTTTTTCGACACAGGAAGGTCGAAGACCAAGTTAAGATCGGCATATTCTGTTTGTTCCTTCTGAAGGAGCACTCGTTATTTCTTAACTCTTGGGTTTTCTGTAAAAAGATACACATCAAAACTTGAAGATTCCATTTAAGAATGTCGCTAAAAAATATGTCGCTACATCATTATATATTCAGAATTAAAATCCCTAAACCATTTTTAGGTGATGGTTAACTGGAGTGGAATGCATGCCATCTTGTTCCTTGGTTTTCTGGCCCCCTCTGTGAGTTTAAAACAACCAATGGACCAGACTTAAACGCCGCTATCCAGTCGTCTTCTTAGAGACTGGACTAATGAAGCTTACAGTAAGTGGACTCACCGTTAGTTTTGACTTACAGCTGAGCAATAACTAGAAATTACAGCAAACTAACATGAGGCTGTTGTCAACTTTCTAACCGCTATTCGGTAAATCATGTAACCAGGCTGTCCACCTCCACGTAACCGCTTTCATGTTCATCTACCCTAAGTACAAAGTACAAAACCAGAGGACGACGGTGATTCAGAGGTAGTTGTTATGTTTGGATGACAAAAAACACAGGCTATATCGGGAACGCAGCCGCAGTGGGGTACGTGAAACGTCTTGTGCATGCTGCAGATATATATTATAATAATGTAATATATATTAAACCTGGTCAAGACCCTTAAGTTTTCTTATCTGGGAAGTGAAAAAACGTTGAGCACGCCGTCCTTCGGATGGGACGTTAAGCGATGGTCCCTGGATGATAACTGATACTCGTTAAAGACCACTACTCTAGGTGAAAAAACCTAGGTAAGCAATATTTAGGACTCCCACAGCAGATTCATGCTCATTTCCACCAAAGAGACGAAAGAGCGCTCTAGTAGTAGACGATATGACCTCTAATGATAACTAACTACCTACTTTAGGAATAGAAAAGTAACAAAAAAACTTACTACAAAAAAAAGTAAAATAAAAACCAAAAAGCAGTAAAAAAAATGAAAAAGTGTCAGAAGAAAATTCATCAAAAACTTATAATACGATGGCACTGAAGGCAGGCACCTGAGCACGGTATTTTCAAAATGTCTTTATTATTTTAGAACAAATCCAAAATTAAGCTTGTGCCTTAGCGGTAGGTATCTCCGCTAAAGATCCTGTTCTTGGGGCCCGGGTTAGAATATGGGGCCCTACCAGAGACCCCATCCTTGTGTGCCCGGGTTAGGATAAGGGGCCCTATCAGAGATCCAGTCCTTGGGGGCCCGGGTTAGCATAAGGGGCCCTACCAGAGATTCTGTCCTTGTGTGCCCGGGTTAGGATAAGGGGCCCTATCAGAGATCCAGTCCTTGGGGGCCCGGGTTAGCATAAGGGGCCCTACCAGAGATTCTGTCCTTGTGTGCCCGGGCTAGGATAAGGAGCCCTATCAGAGATCCTGTCCTTGGGGGCCCGGGTTAGGCTAAGGGGCCCTATCAGAGATCCTGTCCTTGGGGGTCCGGGTTAGGACATGGGGCCCATGGCTATAACTGTATACATTACAGTTTGGATTTGTTGGTTTCATATTAGGCACTTGCCGTTATAGGCACTTCCTCTCTGTTCGTAACATACAAATATATAATTATTGCTCGCGACAGTTCCATAATTCGCGTTAGGTTATGCCGTGATGTCTTCGCTAATGACTGGCCCCATCTAGATGAGATATCACTCCTTGTTCCTGCAATAGTGTCAATCCGTTATTGTTACCGTTTCTGTTCCTTTCTTGTTTTTTTTTTCTCTCTCTTTATTTTCTTTCTGTTCTTTCTTCTATTAGTTTTTCCTCTACTCTTGTTTCTTTTTCGTCTTCTTCTTTTCCGACCATAATCAACTTTTCTCCAGTAGATATAAATAATGAGTTCACATTCCTCTATCTTCCTGACCCACTCCCTGGAACTTTGTTGTTTCTCATGGTGGTATCTTCCCCTTAATGTCTTCAGCAACACATTATCCAAACATGGCTTCCATCTATCGGTACCTACTAACTGTGTCTCAATGACATCGAAGTATTGGCTCATCAACGTCTCTCTTGAAAGTGTTGATAAGTAAAGTGTTGAAAAATAACACGCACACCTTTAATCCCCAGAAGCTTCTGATATAGAAACGAACTGGAGGACATAAACTTCCAGCTAACTTCCCATTAGAAGCCACTTCTTGCCTCAGGGTGTCAACATAGATAGATCCAACTTACATTGCTTACTTCAGGCCCATAATAAATATGATGTATTCAATACTGTCTGTTATATAATCAGCGCCTTGAAACTTACATCATTGATAATTCTACCCATTCTTCTTCCATTTTATATACGTTGATGAGGCGCTGACTGCCTCGGATTATCAAAAAACACAGATTAATGGTAAAATTTAAAATTGTGATGTGGCCATTACAGGAGTTTTCAATATCAACCACACTTACAGATCTCTCTTTCCCCCTTCTCAAAATTATTTTATACTGGCATTATTGGGTATAAGATAATGATCATACTCTCAAGATAATGCTGTGCAAAGAGACAAAATGAAAAGATTTTGAGAAGGGGAGGACAAGCAGGCCTTAGGGGAGTATTTATATCCGGCAAAGGCCTAAGGCAGGGTGATGCATTGGCCTGCCTCTTGTTTAACCTCGTCCTAGAAAAAGCGATACGAGACTCTGGGATCCAAACTGTAGGCACCACCTTCAATAGAATTGTTCAGGTTTTAGGTTATGCTGACGACCTAGACATAATAGGGAGATCTTTCAGAGCAATGGAGGAGGCGTTCCTAGCGCTCTATGAAGCAGCAAATCGGTTGGGACTATTGGTGAATTCTTCGAAAACAAAGTATATGGTCACGGGTCAAGAGGTAAGACCAAATGAAGAAGTTCATATTGGTCCATACTTCTCCGGAAAAGTGAACGAGTTCACTTACCTAGGATGTAAGGTTAATGTGGACAATAACCTCTCAAATGAAATCAGAAGCAGGATCACCAAGTCCAACCGCTGTTTCTTTGGACTCCGGCGTCACCTCAGAAGTAACTTGCTTTCTAGGGCAACAAAGCTGGAACTCTACAAAACCTTGATCCGTCCAGTGTTAACTTACGGTTCTGAAACATGGACAATAGCAAAGACTGACGAACAAGCACTCCTGATTCACGAAAGGAAGGTCCTACGTTGCATCTATAGAGGTGTCTACGACGGACAGAATCGGAAGAGAAGAACAAATCAGGAGCTATACGCTTTGTCGCAAGACTTCATTTTACTTGTTTTAATAGTTTTGTTATTACAACTAATCGTACGTGTGTTAGACTCGAGTAGTTATAAATCTAATTCATAAGCTATCTTAATGTATCAATTCTTTTGACGTATCCTATTACCATGTATTACGGTTTAACGGAAATAAATTTATTATTATTATTATATAGTTGTGGTATAAATAAAATACATTGTTGGACTGATATGATTAGTGATCTTGTTTGTTCTGTCATACAGCATATTACAGCAGAATACATCTTTGATCTTGAAAAGAACAGGATCCTCTACTGACTAGCAACTGACTGAGAGAGACTGGCTGGCAGTCTTTGACCCCCTCGGACCAGCCAGTTCTTTGTTTTTAGTCAAATATTAGCCATGGGAATATCGGGACTGTGGAGGATTCGTCATGGTAGCTCTTCGGTTTTTAGACATTCGCTGACCTCACCACCGCGCCGGCAACCAGCAGCCCCTGAGAACAAAACCCATTCATCCAGACCAAACTAATTCATTCCAACCAATTTACTAGTTATGATGAGTCCTGGTTGTTGGTAGGATCTTTTTAGGTCGAAGACCGTACATCTGAACCATAATAACGAGGGGGGTGAACATTGGTTTTTTCTAGTTTTCCGTTTTCATTGGGAATATTTAGAAAAGTCTAAATAAAATACAGTAGACTCTCCCTTATGGGACCGACGTGATGCCGGATAACAGAAAACGCCGGATAACGGAAATCGTTAATTAATGAGAAAAAATATATAAATTAAAGCATAAAAAAAAAGTGTTTTTACGTGAGGTAAGGAATAAAACATGTATGTATTTTGTTGATAACTATTAAGAAAGTGATATCATTCTGTTAGTGATAAGAAGCCTTGCACAATACTGCTTTGTCCAAACTATATCCTCCTTTAACTTTATTATAGTTTGGACAAAGCAGTATTGTGCCCTTGATGAGGCTTCCTATCACTAACCGATTGATATCACTTTATTAAAATAGTAAAAAATGGACCTACCACTATTGTGTTTTAAGGTACCGATATATAGGTATGTATTTGTCTCACAATATCGTAAATCTAAACTTATGTCAATAAAGGCCTATTATTATTTAATTTTACTCTACGTCTCACTCTGAATCCTCATATATAATATTTAATTATTTAAATTTTTTTTTAGTTCGTCCGTGAAAATGAAATTTTGATGAAAATTCAACATCGATTTTTTGACTGAGTACATAAACTCCATTAATTACTTATAGCAGAGGAAGTACCTACAATGGGACAGTTGCAAATATTTTTATGGTACTTGTCCTGGGCCAGGTCAGTCGCTTACACGATTGGGAGGCCACGAAGTGTAGGGCTGAGGTGAGAGAAAACTAGCGAGCCGGCTTAGAAACGACAGGTTAAAGATCAGTAAGGTTACGGCGGGACAAGCTTTCAAAAAAATCGCCTATTCGTGTTTCAACCAAGACACGCTATTAATAAATTGTAATTTATAGTTACTTAAATATTTATTTATTTACACAAAGTCAATGGGCGAATAAATTTGCAGTATTATGTCGTGATAAATGAGCATGGTCTATAGAAGAGTAACCTCGTCACAAAGAGATGTTGGAGGTAGAGAACATTTATTGAAGGCAGTCTATGGAAAAATGTCCCGTTAATTGGGTCTTTAGTTTCTGTAATAAAATCAATTTTATTTACAGCAGAGTCACGAAATTAGTTAAAAGATAATTGGAATTTTAACAACATATATGTCTTAGTTTTGTTAATGACCAGGGGCGCTGGTAGCATCGGGTGATAAAAATATCACGCAAGTTATACGATGTCGTAGCCAATCAGCTCAAAGATTGGTTCTTCGTCTTGTGACGTCACATACCTTTGGGAAATTGTTTTACTTCCCCGGCTATATAAAAAATGTCGCCTAAATTCTATGTTGTTTTCACCAAAATTTTCTCACCTCCTAATTGGTGATTCTTATAATTCTTATAGAGCGAAGCAAACCGAAAAAAAGTCGTAGATGAATCATAATAACTCCAAAGCGGTTGGCAGAACTGTTTGGGCTAAAACTCAATCTTTGACTTATATAGTGGCTTCTGAATCCTCATTGTAAATTTTGTGTCAATACATTCATTACATGAGGCAGTTATTAGACATATCTTTTTTTTTTTTTGAAATTAGGATGTCGCAAAACATGAAATTCCGTTGAAAACTCCGAAATTTATACCTTTGGATTAGATTGAACATTTTTGCAAATTTAGGAAAACAATATGGCAGCAAGCGTGTAATATTAAATTACATAATTAACTAAAGCCTGAGAACTTGCTTATTTTACTAAAAAGAACGACGAGAGGGTCAGACGTAGCCGCGTCTATACGCCCCTGCGAATTATAGAAATGTAGCGGTGGGGGTGATATATCAATTTATAATGTATGTTAAGAAAAATAAACCCAATATTTGATCTCTTATTCTATGCTATTCATTTCCACAAGTTAGTTTGTTTTCCCCTGTGAACCAAGTAAGATAATTTATACCTATGGATTAGATTGAACATTTTTGAAAATTTAGGAAAACAATATGGCAAAAATATATATTTAGAAGGAATCCAAATGAAATAATTATTAATTGAAATTTTTTTAAATATGTGCACTTTCTTCATGAACTTACTATATTTTTTAGGGTCCTTTTCGGAAACTACTGTAGAAAGCAAAATTTAGTAGAAGACCAGCTATAATTTCTACAGGAAATGTGGTTATTTTATTATTTGTTTATTTATTACTAATTGTATTAATTCAATTATTATTTATATACTTATTTTTATTTATCATCAATTTTTTTATTATCACGAATGGAAGGGGGGAGCTCAATTTACCCTAATAACTGAGAATGTATTAAGAGAATTATTATTAATATTACGAATTTATTAAGAAGAAGAATTAATTTTTAATAAAATCGGTTCATTAGTTCCAGAGAGAAAGCAAATGCTTAGTTGATTAACTCGAACTGGTGAAGAAGTATATTGGTCAATTACCGACTACTTATTTTGAACTATTAGCGATTAACACTAGACATACCTTAAAGTTTATAGTGTGATTTTTTTTTACTCGACTAATGCAAAAACTGGTTGCACATGGGTGACTCCCGGCAGTAATGGACGACGTCATTTTCACTGTGACGTATCAATTATGACGACACGTGAACAGGACGACGTTGGGGGTCTTTTTGTTCCAATGCAGTAAAAAGTTGCCTAGAGTAGCTTCAGCTAGTTAAAATGTATGTATACGTTTTACTTCCCCACACTACATGAAGTATAGGGGAAGTTATGTAATCGGTCAGAAATTCGATGTTGTGGTTCCAATCGTATTTCATGATTTCCGATGAACTGATTCCGATATTAAAACAATTTGGCTATTAAGCTACAAGTGAAATTTCATCACGATCCGACCTTCCGTTTATGAGCTAGCACTATATTTATGCATAGGGCGCCCCCACAACCCCCCCTCCCTTTAAGTATTTAGAGACCTCACACACCCTATTTTTCAATTGATTTTTAAGAATAATACATGTGAAATTTCATGACAATCCGTTAATGAGCTACAACAATTTTTATGGATAGGGCGCTCCCTAGGGTGGTCGTTAATAATGCAAGGTTCAAATTTTAACGCTCTCACCCAAAAATCTCTATCGATATGATAAAAAAATACGATTGGCATTATTCCGGGCCCATAATAAATGATTTAACCCGTGCCGGCAGAGGAATCAAATTTTCCGTGTATTTTCAATAGCGTTTAGTGATGTTTCGGGTTATTGTTCTATAACTATGAAACTGTCTATCGTAAATCTCTGAAAATTTGTACACTACCATTTTTGAAGTTGCTGAACACGAATATTTCATCAAAAATTATATTGGTCAAGTCAAAACTGTCAAAATTGGCTTCCGAATTTGCGAAAAATATTTTTCGATTTTTTTGAGGAATAAAAAATCTAATTCATATAATTTCTTTTTTCTTTTCAATTTGAATTCTATTTTGCAAAATGTCGATTATATGCTAAATAATAAAATGCGAGTGAAAATTTGAAATTCAACCGCTTTTCGATGATTACGCGATATTTTCATGAAGAACGCGCTCCATTCGAAAGTTACGCACATGTAGGGATGGGTATCGACCAACAAAACGTCGATTGATGACATCGATTATTATTAATAAAACATTTAATACTGTGAAAAGAATGATACAATTCCTTTTAACTACATATTCAAAAAACCTGAAATATATATCAATTTCTATAACGAATTTCGACTAATTTAACTTGTCAAACTTAACTTTTGATGAAATATTCGTGTTCAGCAACTTCAAAAATAGTAGTGTACAAATTTTCAGAGATTTACGATAGACAGTTTCATAGTTATAGAACAATAACCCGAAACATCACTAAACGCTATTGAAAATACACGGAAAATTTGATTCCTCTGCCGGCACGGGTTAAATCATTTATTATGGGCCCGGAATAATGCCAATCGTATTTTCTTATCATATCGATCGAGATTTTTGGGTGAGAGCGTTAAAATTTGAACCTTGCATTATTAACGACCACCCTAGCGCCCCCACAACCCCCCCTCCCCTCAAGTATTTTGAGACCTCACACGCCTTATTTTTCAATTGGCTATTAAGAATACTACATGTGAAATTTCATCACCATCCGACCTTCCGTTTATGAGCTAGCACTATATTTATGCATAGGGCCACCCCCACTATATTTATTTATATTTATGCACATAAGGCCACCATCCCCTCAAGTATTTTGAGACCTCACACACCTTATTTTTCAATTGGTTATTAAAAATAATACATGGGAAATTTTATGAGAATTCGTCTATTCGTTAATGAGCTAGAACAATTTTTATGCCTAGCCCCTCTCATAACCCCCCTATAGCCTATTTTTCAATCTAGCTCTAAAGGATGCTACATTGCCGCCAGAACAAATTAGATAGGATAAATCTTTTTCAAGAATTCCAAAAATCCACTTTTTTAGCAGTCTTTTTGTTCAAACAAAAAAACGGGAGAACTGAATTTGATAAAATTACTTTCAGATCATATTTACGTTGATACGCTTCGATTGGCACCAAAACGGAGTCAATATCATTTTATCATATCATTTTTCATTCGCGAGATTTTTTTTTTTTTTTTTCATAAATTATCTATTAGGAATATAATATATATTATATATATAAGTAAATACTATTTTATTTATTTTTTATTTAATGCAACTATTCTGCATAGAAGGTACGGTACCTCGGTAGGTATTGTAAGGGTTACTAAGCTTCTGTAAGTCGTACCCGTTACCAGAGATTCCCGTTCTTCGATCACACGGAGAAAGAATTTTTCAAGAATTTTCCGCCTTTCTAACAAATATGTTTCGCCTATCAAAAAGTGGAGTAATGCCTTAATCCATTGAAGTTATACGCTTATAAAAAAATGGTAAAGGTCCCATTCCCAATAGTGCTTTCTCATAACGAATTTCGTCTAGGAACATACGGATAAAAGAGGGCGCCGGTAGCATGCTTGCCTTCTGAGCTCAAAATCGCAGGTTCGAAACCCAGCTATTAGGTTTCTATAGAAAAAAATCTTAAGCACGCCGTCCTTCGGATAGGACATTAAGCGATCCAAGGTAACTAAACATGGGTAGGCAGAATTTAGAACTTCCACTGTAAAGTCGGGCTCATTTTCACCAGACCGATTAAAGAGCGCTCTGGTAGTAGGCGATATGACCTCGTGGTTAAAGGCCGGGCATACCATTAAGTATAAGGAGTACAAAAAATTCGAGATCAAGTTTTCAACAATTCAATTATACGTTTGAACGTTCCATTAACAAGGTTTGATCATTTTTCATTTTTGCGATATCTGTCTGTGTGTGTGTTCAAGTGATTGTAATTTTGTAAGCGCTCTAATTCAAAAACGATTGTAGCAATGAACGCAAAATTTGAAGTGATGATGTCACATGTGTTACCTTAGATCTGATTAGATTGTGGCCGAAATCGTACGAGTACTGCGGGGCTTATATAGCGAGAGTACCGTTTATTTTTCATTTAAATTTTGTTGAGAAAACTTATAGATACTCGCCGAAAACTGTCCAAAAACGTAGTTTTGAAACCCATTTTTTCGGAAGTTTGATTGATTTATGCGAAAATCATTGGGGTTCCTCATACTTGATTTCGATTCATTAATTTTTTGAGTTGAGCACCTCTTCTCTGGTTCCTCCATTCTCTTCTACCGATTTCGCTGAAAATTAGTTGGTTATCGTCTTTATGTGATTTTGAATTTACATATGAAATTTTGTGTCAAATTATATTTTTTATCAGGAATTATCGTGTTCACAGTCAGATACACACGCAGACCCACAGACAGACAATTTTTTTTATTTTTGGAACTAGGACTAGGAGGTCAGAAAACTTTCGTGACTAAACATCGGATTTCTGACCGATAACTTACCCTACACTTTTAAAATTAAAAAAAAAAAATTTTGAAAACAGCTAAATAACAGAACTTATAAAAAAAAAAAAATAGGACATTTCCTGTACACCACAATCTCTTAGAGTGAAATACCGGTACGTTTGTGATGAAGTAACATAGACACAACTAATTTACATAAAACACGTTGCGGACGGGAAGTCAAGCAGAGAGTTAGACACAGTTTGTAAGCTGTACTTGTGTGCTTGAAATAGAACACGAAGAAGACACTTCTAACTCTGGAAAATTATAGCCGAAATTAAGGCCGGAGGAAGTTCAGTCCTCAAATCAGTAGCCATAACTACATACTTATTT
Source organism: Aradus depressus (assembly GCA_963662175.1). Taxonomy (NCBI): domain Eukaryota; kingdom Metazoa; phylum Arthropoda; class Insecta; order Hemiptera; family Aradidae; genus Aradus; species Aradus depressus. The sequence goes on from OY759214.1 coordinate 42,750,728, forward strand.
ACATGGAAATTTACTGAGCTTAACAGTGAGCATTGAGAAGATCGTATAAGCATAAAAAAAATTGGAGCGTAAAACAGGTTGTTAAACTATTTTGTCTGCTCCACAAAATTTTACGGCCTCTTTTTTTAAAAATAATGTATTATTGCTTCTGTTATAAAAAAGTTAAATAATATTATGCTAAAAGATTGAATTTAAATCAATTTTTTCTTCACTTTGAATATTTACAATTTGATTTTATACAATTAAAATAAATAAATGAAAAGTATAAACATCGATAACAAAATAATGGTCTATTTACGAAACAATAGGTTAGGTTAGGTTTTATGACTCATGCCCGGGCTTTTAACGACGAGGTCATATCGCCTACTACCAGAGCGCTCTTTCGTCACTCTGGTGGACATGAGCCCGACTCTACTGTGGGAGTCCTAAATTTTGCCTACTCTAAATTTTTATTCACCTAAGACAGGGGTCTTTAACGAGTACCTGACATCGTACAGGCTCGGGGCCTTAACGTCCCATCCGAAGGATGGCGTGCTTAAGTTAATTTTACCTCCCAGATAAAATAAACTAAGGGCCTCGGTCGGGTTTCGAACCCACGTTCTTGAGCTCAGAAGACAAGCACGCATACCACTGAGCTACCAGCGCACAGTGTGAAATTTATGATTTTTGTTTTTCAAAATTCGAGCCCCCGCTCAATTTTTGATCAATTTGGATAGTTTCATCCATCAGGTAACTGCGGGTTTCACAATCAAGGTATTATATGCCAATTGACAGCTGCCAAAATCCCGCGAAAATTTTAAAAAATTTTAATTTTTTTGGTCTATATTTTTGTTAACGGATTTTTACAACTGAAATGAATGTTTATTGGGTCGCTGATTACGAATTCAATATTTATTTTAGCCAAAAGTGGTCCTAATGTTGTCATTTTGGCCTAAAGTATTCCAAATTCAATATATTGGCTATTTTTGCCACTGGCATATAATACCTTGATTGTGAAACCCGCAGTTATCTGATAAAAGCCAGCTTTCACAAATATTTTGCACCTAGTTTCATCCAAATTGATCAAAAACTGAGCGGGGGCTCAAATTTTGAAAATCAAAACTCATAAATTTCACCCTTTGCAGCGCCCTCTACGAAACAATATAATATATATATATATATATATATATATATATATAACAAATTACAAAGTATAAACAAATTTGATTCCTCATACAATTTCGAAATTTTTGACAAACCTCATAATTTTTAAAACTGCAGACTTGCGTTTTAATAGTTAATTGCTCATAATATCGAAAGAGGGAAAACTAAACCGGTGCACTAAAAAAATGGCACAAAATAGAAAAGCCGTTGACATAACCATTGGTATTTATTAATTTAATTTACAATATTGATAACACTTTTATTTGACATGTTATATTTATGATAATATCTAACAGGGTGCAAGAATGACTGACACTGAATATTGTATCGAAGCGTCAACTTTTGTAAACATGTTTTGAGGTTTTATTGAAATATTCCCCTAAACTACACTTTTACACTTGAATAAAACAAAATAACATTTATATACAAAATCAAAAACTTAGCAGTACTGCACTAATAGTTGCTATTCTACTCTACACATACACATAAATAATGTATCATTGATTCTGTTTAAATAGATTTAAAATTCTGGTATATTTTTATTTTTTTAAACTTTTTAATTTCTTTATTTTTATTTACAATCGTTAATATGACCATAAGTAAATTTGAAGAAATAAACATAATAAGAAAAGTATACACATCGATAACAAAATAATGGTCTATGTACAAAACAATATAATATATATAAAAGAAAGTAAAAATATTAAATTTAAATAGTAATAATAGTGTAGTAAAGTCTTTATTCAATTAACATAATAGAAAATTTCATACAAAACATATATACAATAAAGTGACCTTTTATGAAGACAAACTCAATGGCCTAAGCCGTCTTGAGGAGTCTAGATTTACATAAATCTAGACATCTAGATATCTTATAAACTTATAATCTTATTTCTTATAAACTTATTAACAACAAATTTTTCTTTCTAAAATAAAAATACAAATAAAATAATAAATATATTTTTGTTCTTATTTATTTATTTAATTTACAGTTTCTGAGATTGTAAGCCTTTTTGCAATAATTTACCAGTAGTTGCCAATCTTTACCATTCAATAATTCCAACATAAATGAAGTATCTATGTTGTTTTTAAATATTTTATTTTTTAAATCATCATATTTGGAGCAGGTAATGAGGAAGTGATACAGATCTTTTTTACAGGGGCTGTAACACATTGGACATACAAAGTCCATATCTTCGGAGGTATATTGATTGATAGGTGTATATCTTAGATGCAGAAGTTCACGTCTAAGTTTAATTATTAATCTAATACTTGACAATGGTAGGTCACTCTGTAAGTAACTTTCCTCCCTGAACTGATTGCGATAGTGCTCTTTTAAACTATTCCGTATATTTGATAACTGTGTGTTCCATATCTCGATGTTATTAACAGACAGACTATCTCCCAGATTGTAGTCCGGGATATAGTTATTTATTAAATAGTAATAATAATAATAATGATAAATAATAATATAAAAAATCCTCCATCCTGAGATGCCTCGAAACATCCCCATCACTTTAATTTAATGGAGGCAGGGGAGGCAGCGGGGGCTCAAGTTATTATCCCACTATTCCACCCCCACTTGACTTCCCGCCTTGCCAGTGCACTGTCCAGCAGTGGGGAGGCAGACCAAGAAAGAAAGGAGAGCTGAATGTGAGAAGAGTACGTGAGGAGAAAAGCTGATGCTAAATTATAGTAGCAGGTCTCTCGGCCAGCACCGCCTTAGTCTTCGGATAGGATTATCTGGATGGGAATGGGATGACAAGAGTCGAGCAACTGGTAACAGGAATTTCAAAGTCATTATAGAGGGTAAGGTTGTTAACTCTAAAGGGTACATCGATAATCGTTCTTACAACTTTGGATTAGAAAAATTAGATACGCTGGATGTTAGATGACTTAGCACAACCCCATAATTCAAGTCAGTATAGGTTTTATTATAGTCTTGTAAATGGACAGTTTGTTATTAATAGAAAGTTTGGATTGTCTGCTGAGCAGCCGGTAGAGCAGACCAAAACGTCTGTTCAGCTGTCGTGCATAGAGGTTCCATGTCAGTCGTCGGTCTAGATAGATCCCAAGGTAGCGAACTTGATTAGAGGCAGGGATTGTAATATTATTGAAGGAAATAGGAGGACAGGATTGGCGTCTCAGAGTGAAGGTAACATGGCTACACTTCTCTTCGTTGATTTTCACTCGCCACTGCCGAAACCAATTATCTATGCGGAGAAGGTGCTGTTGGAGATTGTAGGTGACTATGGTAGGATCTTGGTTGGAAGCAAGGATAGCATCGTTAGCAAAGGATGCTAGAAGAGCGTTAGGACTGGTAGGAATATCAGCAGTGTAAACTGTATAGAGAATGGGACCGAGGTCACTTTCTTGAGGAATTGTTCTTAGGACTTTGAATTAGAAAGACTGGATACGAGCTTAGAAAGGGACTTACCCTTAATTTAAGAATTTAATATAAAAAAAAATTGATTTTATAATTTTTCATACGAATGAAAGAATTTGGTCTTGTAACGAGAGCAAGACAGCCATGAAAACAAATTAACGAGTCCGATTTTAATTTATCGATGCCTCTATAATAGCTAATAAATTATAAAATTTTACGAACTACCTTTAATTATTTAAAGTTATTATTAACATATACGATTAAATAAATATTGAAGAAAATAAATAACATAAACAAAACTAATGCCACTAAGTAATAAAACATCTTAATTTTTTTTTTTTTTTTTTTTTTTTTTTATTTGGTATATCTACAATCAGTTATAATATAACTATAAGTAAATTTGATAACAGTGAGTGTAAAAAAAAAAAAAAAAAAAAAAATAATAATAATAATAAATAAACAAAAAACTACAGAAAAAAAATAAATTAAAATAAAATAATAATAATAATAATAAAATAAGTAAAATAAATAAATAAATAAAAATAATAATAATAAGTACAATGGAAATATGCACAAATTAAGATAAAATATATACAGAATAAATAATATATACAAAATATGTACAAAATAATTATAACAAAATAGCTTTCAGCTCGAGACCCCTCGAAACACCCCGATTATCTGCCATCCCAATTCCTCCAACTTAATGGAGGCAGGGGAGGCCACAGGGGGCTGAGTGATCCCCCCGCCATCTTGTTCTACGCTGGAGGTAGACCAAGAAGGAAAGAAGAGCTGAAGGGGAGTTCATGAGGGGAGAAGCTGGTCACCACCAGCACTCCCAGTTATATGTATATGCTATCTTAACCTAGCAGGTCTCTCGGCCAGCACCGCCTCAGCCTTCTGGGAGGATTATCTGGGTGGGAGCGGGAGGACAAGTGTCGAGCGACGGGATTGACATGGAAGGAGAGGTTAGAGTGGAATTTGGAGAAGCGGGACTTGATGAGGTCAATAACAAAAGGAATTTTAAGGTCATTATGGAGGGTAAGGTTGGACACATAGAAGGGTGCATCGACAATTGTTCTTAGGACTTTGGATTGGAAGGACTGGATACGCTTGATGTTAGATGGTTTAGCACAACCCCATAGTTCCAGTCCGTATGTCCATATAGGTCTTATTATAGTCTTGTAAATGGTCAGTTTGTTTTCAATAGAAAGTCTGGATTGTCTGCTGAGCAGCCGGTAGAGCAGGCCAAACCGTCTGTTCAGTTCCTGTCGTTTTAATCGTGTGTGGGGGTTCCATGTCAGTCTTCGGTCTAGGTAGAACCCTAAGTAGCGGACTTGATTGGAGGCAGGGATCGGAACGTTATTGAAGGAAATCGGGGGACAGGATTGGCGTCTGAGAGTGAAGGTAACATGGTTACACTTCTCTTCGTTGATTTTCACACGCCACTGCCGACACCAATCCTCTATGTGGAGAAGGTGCTGTTGGAGATTTTGGGAGGCTATGATAGGATCTTGGTTGGAAGCAAGGATAGCTGTATCGTCAGCAAAGGTTGCTAGGAGTGTGTTAGGATTGGTAGGAATATCAGCAGTGTAAACCGTATAAAGGATGGGACCGAGAACACTTCCTTGGGGAACCCCCGCCTCAACAGGCACGTAGTCGGAGTACTCATTACCCTGACGAACTTTGAAGAAGCGCTTGGAAAGGTAGGACTTGAGGATGAGGTAATAAGTGTGGGGAAGGAGTCTCTTTAGCTTGAAGAGCAGTCCAGGGTGCCAAACCCGGTCGAAAGCCTGAGCCACGTCCAGAAAGGCACCCGAACAATAGCTCTTACACTCCAGGGAAGAGGAAATGTGGTCTACAATGCGAAGGCCCTGCTGTACAGTAGAGTGATGGGTTCGGAAGCCGAATTGGTGGTCAGGAATAACATTTTTGGAGTCGAGGATGGGAAAAATTCTTTTTAGAATAATTTTTTCTAGGATTTTTGAAAGGATGGGTAGCAAACTTATAGGACGATAGGAGCTTGGAACGTTGGGGGGTTTTCCAGGTTTGGGGAAAAGGATAATGGTAGAAAATTTCCAAAGGGCAGGGAAGTAGGCTGTTCGAAATACACAATTAAAAATATATGTCAGGAAAATGATGGCTTTGCGGGGAAGATTTCTAATTATTTTACAAGTGATGAGGTCATACCCTGGAGATCTTCTTGTAGGTAAGGACTGGATGAAGTGTATGACCTCGGAAGGATGGACAGGTTTAGGAGGCAAGGAAAGTTGGAGGGGAGAGTCGAGGAACTTCTCGACTTTGTAAGATTGGGAAAGAGGATCAGGGTGGGGGGTGAATGTTTGGCGGAGGTGGGAAGCAAACAAGTTGGATTTCTCAATGTCTGATGCGGCCCACGAGCCATCTTCACGTCGAATAGGAGGAGAAGTGGTGTGATACTTAAGGATTTTCCTTGTGGCTGACCATAAGGATTTATCCTGAGTGGATAAGGAGGACAGATAGGAGTTATATTTTTGGGATCGGTAGGATGAGAGTTGCTGCTTGAGAAGTCGGGAAAGTTGGTTATAGGTTTGGCGGTCTGTGGGATAGCGTGTCCTCTGCCATGTGGCTCGGGCACGACGCTTTGAGGAGATGAGGTTCAGGATGTCTTGAGGAAGGTGGTTCTGGGAACGTGTGGGATGAGGTCTTGGGAAGGAAGATTTCCAAGCAGTTTCTTGGATGAGGGTTGTGAATAAAGAAACTGCTTCATCAAGCTCTTCTGGGCTTTTTAGGGATATATTGAGGTTGATGGAATTTTCCAAAGAGTTTTGGAAGAGTTTCCAATCAACAGGACCTCGTGTTAGGGAAGGGGGTAAAGGTTTTGGGATAGGATGCAGATCTAATACCAAAAGGACAGGGCTGTGGTCGGAGGAAAGGTCATCGAGGTGGGAAATATTCGAGTGAAGCGCGCCCAGGCCGCAAGAGACGTAGAAGTCCAACAGGTCTGGGAGTTTGTTAGGATCGGTTGGCCAGTAAGTTGGGAAATCAGGAGAGAAGTAATCATAATTACTGGAGGACAGGACTCGGTTGAGGACTCGGCCTCTCGAATTAGCCACTCTACTGCCCCACTGAGGATGTTTCGCATTGTAGTCACCACCAGATAGGAAACGTGGACCGAGGGTTCGGAAGAATGCATGAAACTGGTCAGGTGAAATTACAGTTTGAGGAGGGCAGTACACTGCTGATATGGTGAGAGGAAAAGGAAACAGGGCAATTGAAATAGGGGTTGCTTGGAGATAGTCGAAGGAATAAGAAGGCAGGATATGGTGGGAGAGGGCTCGGCGGACAAGTACCGCAGTGCCACCATGGGCTCTACCATCCGGGTGGTCCGTCCTGTAGGTGATATAGTCCGGGATGTCGCAGTGTTTTCTAGTGGTCAGTCGAGTTTCTGTAATAAGAGCTACGTCTATCTTTTTGTTGTGTAGTAGAGCGTCGAGTTCGTCTTTGTGGTTGTGTAAGCCATTGGCGTTCCAAAGGAGGATGGATAAGGAATGTTGGGTAGGAGGCACTATTGGGATCTATTGGCAAGTAGGGTTATGATTGGGGTCAGAAGGTTGAAGAGTTGGGTGAACATTGACTCCATCTTCGTCATGAAGGAGGAGAGGACAGATGTTATGTCGGTGGCGGGAGGAGGAGGAGGGATGAAGGGTGAAGGACGGGGCGGGTTGAAAGTTGAAGACTGAGGGGACTGAGCCCTGGCCCCAGCCAAATGGGCATAGGAGAGACCTGGCTGAGCGGCGGCTGACATGGGAAGGGCTGTCCGAGGAGGCGCTGGTCGTGGTGGACCCTGATGTCCTGAAGCCAGGGCTGGGAAGTCCTTGAGAAGAGGGGCGAAGGACTGCGGGACAAGGGGTTGTGCTGCCTTGGGCCCTGTAGCGGTGGCGGAGGTCCTCAGCCGCTTCAGGTCCGTGTGCACGGTACACCCTCTGTAGTTGGCGGGGTGTTGACCACCACACAGAGCACACTTTGCTGGGAGCTCTCGTGGCTTCCGGCAGGTCTCAGTGGCATGCAGGCCCGCACACTTGACACACCGGACTGGGTGGCCGCAGTACCCCTTTGTATGGCCGTACTTTTGGCACCGGTGGCACTGAGGGATATCCCTCCGTTTGTATGGCTCCTCAACCTTGACCACACTATGGACCAACCTTGTTAGAGCGAAAATTTCTTCATTGTTGTCTTGGGGCTCCAAATCCAAGAAAAATAGAGGAAGGAAAGCCTTCGTTGTTGGGTTCTTCACCCCGGAGATGTTCCTCACGGAGTAGCCCATCTCCTCCAGCTCCTCCTTGATGAGGGAAGTGGGTGTGGTCGGGTGGAGGTGTCTCAGTATCACTCTGAAGGCCTTCTCCTGCTTTAATTGATAGCTGTGGTAGTTATACCCGTCCTTCTTCAGGAGTTGGATGATGGCGCGGTAGTCCTCCGACGTGCCTAGCTGGATCTTTGTGTGCCGTATAGAGGTCTGGCACACAAAGCCTTTAGGTCCCAGAATAGACCGAAGTTTTTTTAACAATTTTTCGAAGTCACTTATATTTGTGACGAATATGGGGGGTGGTTTTGGAGTAGATGGTGGCTCCTCTTCGTCGATGGCCAGAGGGGCGAAATGATTTGAGATGGGGGTAGTTGGACGTGAGATCTCCTGGGATTCTGTTTCGGCTGCCTCGCTGCCTTCCTTTGAATCCACTTTGGCTCTATTGGAGGTCGGGCGACCTCTCTTCTTCACTCCTTTCCCTGCCATTATAATAGTACTGAGAGCTCCTCTTTTTTTGCTCCAAAAATAAATAAAAAAAATATATATAATAACTAATAAAAATGGGTGAGGGGGGGAAGGGGGGAATATGTAAAGTCTTTGGGATGGGGGGGAAGGGATGGGACACTACCTGACTCCTGGTAGCCCGTCCGCTGGGCAACAGAAGAAGTGGGTCACAGTTACCCCCACTCTTCAACAGAGTTAAGGTTCCTGTTGAATGGAGGAAGCCCTCTCGAGCCCCTAAAACTATGAGTTTTTAGAACTGACCTGGCTCAGTTAATGAAGCTCCATTGTAGTCCAAAATTTGCACAATTTGTTCTAGTCACTTGTGGTCACTGTATGTCAAATTTCAATTAAAACACTGCACTTTGACACATTAAAATCGAGCGGACTACAGGGACACGATGTAAACCCTTCGGCTGCTGGGGCCAGACTCACATCTTAATTAGAAAATAATTACGGTATTACTAAAAATTTTAATTAATGTTTCTGAAAATATATTTATGATACATATATTTTCCGAAATGAATAACGTAGTTAATTATGATTGGTTTTACATGTTAGCATGTAGGCAACATTTCTGAAACAAGACTTGATAGAAATGCCTGATTAACAGCCATTTTAATTTAATTAATTAATACTGTCAAAAGAATGATACAATTCCTTTTAACTACATATTCAAAAAACCTGAAATATATGTCAATTTCTATAACGAATTTCGACTAATTTAACTTGTCAAACTTAACTTTTGATGAAATATTCGTATTCAGCAACTTCAAAAATAGTAGTGTACAAATTTTCAGAGATTTACGATAGACAGTTTCATAGTTATAGAACAAAAACCCGAAACATCACTAAACGCCATTTAAAATACACGGAAAATTTGATTCCTCTGCCGGCACGGGTTAAATCATTTATTATGGGCCCGGAATAATGCCAATCGTATTTTTTTATCATGTTGATCGAGATTTTTGGGTGAGAGCGTTAAAATTTGAACCTTGCATTATTAACGACCATCCTAATATACACACACTAAAGGAAACATAAACTCCAAACACTACTTGTCAATATTTTCCCTATATTGGTCAAAATTACACGACTATAGTTTCGCCTCTTGCGGAACAGTTCAGCAGTACTCTCTGTTGAGTTCACTTGATAATGCAGTAAGAAGCGAAACTATAGTCGTGTAATTTTGACCAATATAGTGAAAATATTGACAAGTAGTGTGTGGAGTTTATATTCCTTAGTGTGTGTATATTCCTCTATCTTGTTCATTATGAATTTTCACAAAGTAGACCTGGAATCAGTTCAATAGTTACAATGGAGATCATTTGTAATCATTTAGATTTAGTATCCAACATTACTATGTTAAGTAATATAATCTCCACTTGGACTTGTGTTAAATGAACATCTGAGTTCTAATTAAAAATGTAAATGAATACAATGTAGAGGGCGCCGATAACTCAATGGTAGCATGCTAGCCAACTGAGCCCAAGATCGCGGGTTCGAAACCCGTAAAAAAACCCTACCCTAAATGAATACAAATTTAGAATTCCCATAGTAGAGTCGGGCTCATGTCCATGGTAGTAGGCGATATGACCTTGTAGTTAAAGCCCGGGCATAACTATTACAGTCACAATAACTATTACTTTTCTGTACGAGTCAATTTTTTTTCACATTTATTTTGTAATTTCCGACTGTGAATATACATAATAAGGAAATATGAACCGAATAAAAAGATAAAACACATCATATGAGTCTCTCGATGAAGCGGCTGGTCAGCACCACCGCCTTCTCAAGGGTCCTCCTCTGGCAGGAGGGGTCCTCGGCAAGGATCGGACCGACATTGCTTCCACCAGTATGTTCGGATGTGGCTTGAACTTGTGCAGATTTGTATAGAGCTGTCGTGTTGTTTCGTGTAAGAATGGATCAAGCCTTTTGACTACACATGTTATTTTCATACAGCAGTAGGATACTGCTACTTATATAAACATATATAATATATAAATATAATATATAATAAAATATTATATATATATATATTATATATTACACATATAGGCATCGTTTAGAGCAGGTTCAGATATGGCGTCTCAATAATTTGATAGAGGGTGTTCTGCAATTAATATTATAAGTCAAAGTTCCCCGGACAACGCCGGGTAATTACTCTAGTATGTTAGTAGAGATGATATGGATGAGTCCTGGGGGATGGCTCGTATCAGGCTAGTAACCAAGATACATTCGACCTGATTCATGGCAGACGAGTCTCGTATTCTCGGATCCGTTACTCCTTCCCAACGTTACTTCTGTCTGCCCCCGACCCAAACATCACTTTTTATATATAGTCTATTCACAATCTCACACAATTTTTATTGCATTTCATTTTATTCCTATTTTATAATTTTTTTATTTTTATTTGCATATTTTAAACCGGTGCATACCTTTTTATACTCCTTTTGTGCATGTTTCTTCCTTTTCCAACTTTTTATTTCCTCACCTATACTAAGTATAGGGGAAGTTATGTTATCGGTTAGTAATTTGATGTTGAGTATCATAACTTATAACTGAATTTCATGGGCGCCGGAGCTGAGAGGTAGCGTGCTAGCCGACTGAGCCAGTCGAGGATTTTATGTTTTTTTTTATCTGGAAGGTAAAAACATGAGCACGCCGTCCTTCCTGATGGTCCCTTCTGCGTTGTCGTTAAAGATTCCTACACTGGGTGATGAAACCTGAGTAGGTAAAATTAAGTAGTAAGTAGGCGATAGTAGCTAGTAATGGAGGAGTCTAGGATTTGATCTCGAGCAGTGACCATTGTGACGTCACACACATGTGACGTCACACGGTCGTCCCAGCTCTAACCAGCACCCACCTCCTCCTGTGACGTCAACTCCACCCCCTTCCCACTGCTCCACTTGAAAAAAGTACAGCAACCAGCGATGAATCATTCTCAATGTACATCCTCAGCTCTAACTTACAGACAGGTACGGCAATATCGACATAGGCAAAGTCACTTACATAGGTATAGAGGGCAAAGTCTCGTAGGCAAAGTACAGCAATCTCGTAATGGTCGACTGCTCCTTCAACGTATCATTGATATAGAACACACAGTCAAAGTACTACAATCTTATATGCATGGAGCAAGTACGGCACACAATAGACAAATTCTCCCCCTTCCTAAAAAAATTCCTTGAGGACGCTGAATTAAGCTTTTCGAGACGTAACCAGAGAGCCCTCATTCGATCACCTTAGTAAGATCTCGCTCTCCCAACTCAAGGTCATATATCTCTTAAATTGGGCTTTTTAGAGGATGCAGTCGAAGTAAACATTCAGTTCTTTACATTGTTTGACGCCTGGGTGGAGGTGACGTCATAGGAGGAGGTGGGTGCTGGTTAGAGCTGGGACGACCGTGTGACGTCACAAAGGTTACTGCTCGAGATCAAATCCCAGTGTCCTCCATTACTAGCTACTTGCCATACATCGTAGTCAAAGCCCATGCATGAACCACAAAAGTAACTGACTGACTCAATTTTATATATGTATTTTAAAACCTATAAAGATAACACCTATACATTCTCATGTATGCATGCCCAGTGCATGCCGATCTTGCAAGCAATACCAACTTGAGAACTCTTCAAGTGGCCCAAAACAAATGCCTTAGATTGGTTGGTAGCTACTGAGAGACACCATCTTCCAAATCCATGAAGACGTAAATGTTGAATGAACCTACTGGATTATAAAAAATTTCAATAAAAAATTTTTACTTAAGTGTGACACAAATCAAAACGTTTTGATAAAGAAAATTGGGAAAACTCAGGGAGGGAAACACAAAAATATCCGTTCACGATTTTAAATTATAATCTCTATTTTTGAATGTTTATTAATTTATTTTCTATTAATTTCAGTTACCTTTTTTTTTCTTTTTTTTTAAGAGTTTTTTAAAATTCACTCTTAAGCAGTAGCATTGTTTTTAATTTAACTGATTATTTTTGATTTGTATTTAGTGTATAAGGGTAATGGTTAAGGAACCTTATTGTACGAGATAATTGTACCTCTGTAAATGCGACTGTTATAATAAACTCTTCTTCTTCTTGTTCTTCCTATTCATTCACAGCGAATCGAACTAGGAGATAAGGTTGATTTAGAGGGGTCCTCAACACAGCATCCCTAATAAGAGCCAAATTAATGAATGGATCGACACGAAATTTAGTCAGACGCTTCAGAAGTCCCTGAATAAGACACCTATTGATTTTCATTAAAATCGGTAAATTAATTTCAGAGGGAGAACATTTAATTAATTTCCGGTGATCCTTTGCCGGTGATTCACAGACTAATTTTTTCATCTAAAATATGGCCTACTGTTTTCTTTTATAAGCAACTGTGAGCGAGTCTTAATTCGGAATTTTAAAAAAAAAATGTATTTGAAGTCCGCAAATTTCTCTAAAGGAATTTCACTGATAAAAATATCTCATGTGACATACTTCTGTCTTAGAGAGCTTCAAGAACGCACCTTTATTACCTTCATCTAAGTTTTTCTTTTTCCTTTTCCTACATTCTTGTACGGAAAGTAGACGTAAACTTTCCCAGCTATACGAAGTATAAGGGAAGTTATGTAATCTGTCAGAAATTCAAAATGTGTTTTCCGAAATTTCATATTTTCCAACACTCATTACAAAAATGAGAAAAAAAAGGTCGTCGGTGGTTCACCATTAATATACTTCCCCAGAACAAATTAATCAATTAACTTTTCGCCAAAACCAGTGGACCGTTTGCGCTACTTTTCAATAGCTGACTTGCATAGGGGCTCTTACTAAATTTTGTTTTTGGGTTTTTTGATTTAAGCCCCCTGCTGTGATGTTCTCCGATTTAGGGGGCGTTCAAGTTGCGTAACGCAATTTGGGGGGAGGGGGGGTCTTGTAAAAGTTGGCAACCCTTTTCGCTTATGTTTTACGGGGAATCCCTCGATTGTATTGTACGCCATTTTTATTTTGTTCTCCCAAGTTGGCCAACCCTCTTCGTTTATGTTTTACGGGGAATCCCTCGACTGTATGGGGGAGGGGGGTGTACAGCAAAACGTTATGGCGCGTGACATGGGGGGGGGGGGGGGGGGGGGGGAGGGAGGGAGGGTCAAAAATCTTCAAAAATTGCGTTACGTAATACTTGAACGCCCCCTTATATATTTATATTAATTTCAATTAAATTAAAGCTGTATCTACTGTATTTATTAATATTATATTTTTTGTATTAATATATATTCAAGTATTTAATTATTTTATTTTATTACTTCCTCAGCTATACGAAGTCTAGGGGAAGTTATGTAATCGGTCAAAATTTCGATGCGGGGTTTTCAATGGAATTTCATGTTTTCCAAACTAGATTTCAAATATGAAAGAAAAAAAATGTCTATGATCACAATAACTGCCGATAGATAAATGTATCGACACGAAATTTTATATGTAAATCCAAAACCCTCTTACAACGACACCTATTGTTTTTCAGCCAAATCGACCAGGGGGAAGGGGAAGATTAGGAAGGAGACACAAAAACTGTAATAACTGCCGTTGTAATGAATGTATCGACATGAAATTCATATTTAAAGTTAAAACCCAATGAGGACATAACTTGTCAAATTGCAGCGATATTGGCTGAAGTGAAGGGAGGTTCAGGGGAAGGGATCCATTCAAAAACTCAAATAACTGCCGATGTAACGCATTTTTTGAAACAAAATTTAATAAGAGCCCCTATGTAAGTTGAATATTACTTTTGAATATTAGCTCGAGCGATGGACTGGTTTTGGAGGAAAGGACGAAAAATTAATTGATTAATTCGTTCTGGAGAAGTACATAACCGGTGATTCACAGACGACTGTTTTTTAATAGTTTTGTTATTACTAATCACATGTGTGTGAGACTCAGTTTATGTATCTAATTTATAGGCTATTTTAATGTATATATTCTTATGATGTACCTATCCTATTAACATGTTATGGTTTAACGGAAATAAATATTATTATTACAGTGAAACCTGGTTAAGTGGGCCCTGGACATGTGAGAAACCTCTGTTACTGATAATTACAATGAGGTCCCGACACTTTTGCATTGAAATACCTCTGTTACTGGGAATTTTCAAACCTTTTTAATTGAGATTTGATTTCTTAGATTTTATCGATGTTTACCTCTATATTTGAGACTTTGTAGTTCAATAACCTGTATAAGTAAGACACTTCATCAGGTAACGACACGTTTGTTTACAAACATTCTAATTTCTTCCACACGTGCTTTGTTTTCCAGTACTATCTAAGGTTTTGTGCGTATGGACGATGACGTAATAATTTCAGAAGAGCTCACTGACGACGACATCGTTTCTGTGTGCTCTTCTTCCTCTTTGGAGATAGAAGAAGAAGAGGAGGGTTGTGAAGAGATTTCAGAAAGAGTATCAAGCGTGACGCAAAACCATTAGAAACCTTACATAAATATTTTGAGATGTCAAATATTGATAATCCTGGCATATTTGATCAAACTTATACTATCGAGAAACACCTTAAAGCTACTAGCACTCAAATACAAACCAATATAACAGATTTTTTTAAGTCATAAGTTTTGTAGTATTGTTTTGAAAAATAAAAATTGAATATAATAACAACATAAAATATGCATTTTTCATTAACATTTCCACCTCTATAAATGAGAAACGATACATTTCGACCTCTCTTAGCGGGACCCTCAATATATAAAACAACTGTCATTTCCAACCTGCCTATTTGAAAAACTGGGTACATGAAAAGCCTCTATAAATGATAAAAAATCCTAGGTCCCTTGAGATTCCAGTTGAACAGGTTTCACTGTATTATTATTAAAGGCAACATAACGAAACTGGTAATTTATGAACAATGTCCTTTTGGTTGAACGAGGGAGAGACTATTGTGAGATGTAGTACAAGAATGCAGGACAGCCTCGGCCTGCGGTAGGACGGAGGTATCAGATGAAAGCTGTGATCTCAGCTTGTAGAAAGTTCCGCCAAATCAGCAGGATATGACAGTGACTCCTCCATGAAATGCAAGTCTTACCATCTATTTGGGACAATCTTATCTCGCATCATTCCATCCATGCCTTTTTTTATTTTTTTATTCTTAAATTTTTTTTTTTAATTGATTTTTTTTTTAGATTTTTCATTCTTTAAGTAAAAAGTGTTGGATTAAGTATTTTCGGATTATTCAGCATAATTGGAATATTACTAGGAAGAAGGATTAATTAGAACGGAAAGAATAAAATCTGAAAGTGATTCTACTCGATTATCAGGGATCAATGGGAAATTAAATATTCGGATAATCGAATTTCCTGGTTAATCCGACATACCGTCAAAAGGGTCAACAAAATGTATATATTATTCTATCTGTTTTGACGTTTATTCTTTGCTTAATACACATGCATCAAGTTTGTGGGTTCGAAACCAAACCGAGGCCCTTAGGTATTTTATCTGAGAGGTGAAGAAACCTCGAGCACGCCGCCCTTCGGATGGAACGTTAAGCAATGGTCCCGAGCCTGTACAATGTTAGGTACTTGTTAAAGATCCCAGGTGATTTATGATGTTTAGGGTGGGCAAACTTTAGAATTCCCATAGTAGAGTCGAGTTCATGTCCACCAGAGTGACGAAAGAGCATCCTGGAAGTAGGCGAAATGACATAGTTGAAGCCAGGGCATGAGTCATAATAACTAATTAATACATATGCTGAAAATGTATTCATTTATTTACATATTTACCAAGATATATTCTGTCATTGGCAAGTACTAAGAAAGGGGAGGTTTGTAATCCGTAATAACAACAATAATAAGAATATTTATTTTCGTTAAACCATAAAACTGGATTTTTCTTACAATTTTGTACATGAAAATAGCTTATAAATTATATATTATATATATATATATATATATATATATATATAAGTATTCTTAAATAAACAAATAGGTAAGAGAAAATAAATTAATTTAACATTCCCAATACAATTGATACTCTTTATATTTTTATTTATAAATATTTTATATTAACGAGTACCTGAAATCGTACAGGCTCGGGATCATCGCTTAGCCCGGGTTTCGAATTCGCAATCTTCAGCTCTGTAGATTAGCACGCTACCTATATAGATGAATCTTCTTTCAGGACGATCATAGACCCCACCTTCAGGTCGCAAAGGGCAAAATAATATAGAAACGTAAAGAAAAAGCAGAGAGAAATATACAAAACAAATATGTATATGTACATAAATAAATAAATTAATTTATATCATTAAATTCAATTTTAGTACATAAATAAGAAAAGAAGTACAAGGGTCGTAAAATTTGAAACTCTAGTGAAAATCAACATGAGATTTCTGATCGATTACATAACTTCCCCTATAGATTCATCTTGTCTATATCTTTCTAATAACAACACCATTCATTTGGACCACAAATCCCTGGTCCAGTCTCTGTTTGAGTCGCCTCCCAGGAGTATAGCTCCTATTCTGTAGTGAACAATTCCCAAGGCCTTCCTGGTGATTCTTCACCAACTTCCCAATGATAGCTGAGAAGAACATCCTGTTCTTGTACGATTATAAGAGGAGAAAATTGGGTATATAACTACATTCACCCGTTCTTATTAGTAAAGCATCTCTCGATCCTCTCATCTCAGGAAGTAGTTTTATTCAATGTCGGAGCCCTGCAATAACTGCAGAGATGGTCCGTTCTACAGGTTATATAACTGGCAATAAAGACATTATCCACCGTGTACATCCAAACGATAAACATCCGAGTCATTAATCGTTAATATGTAGCAGGATTGATCATCGATGTAATAGAAGGGAGAGATGAGGCGTGTGGTCAATAGAAACAAACTTCAAGAACTTCTGCCAATCTTTCAGCACTGAGTGTGCCTTCTTCATCCTCTGCGAGGGGCGTACCTGTTGGGGGGGGGGGGGGGGGGGATATGGGGGATCAATCCTGTGGCAAATTAAAATTAACTTGGGGGTGCGGGGACAACGTTTATTATAAGGTTTAATATAAAGTAAACGATTTAGGGTCATTTTCATTATTATGAAAGTTGAAATAAAGTAACGATTTTTACATCCTGAGTAAAATATTATAGATAGGTACATAAAATACAATTACTTACATATAATTATGCAGTTTTAAACAGGAACGGAATCTCGCCGCTACATGCAATAACTTGTCTAAAATATGGAACTATAAAAGAGTGGTGCATCTAATCAACAATTTATTTTGTTTTGTGCATGATCCAGTGATGTGAAGTGAATGCATCAAATTTTCCTAGTTTTGAAAGCAATATCATTTTCTATATTGTTATGAAGATAGAGTACGTTACGTAAGTATTTTTGAATACAATTGGAATCTTCTTGTACATATATTAAATTTATTTAAGCAAAGTTATACTTTTATTAAGTTAATTTATAAAATAGTTTTTGAAGCAAACGTTTCAAGTGGTCATTTGGAGACAGTTTTGGAAGAACCCACTGAATAACTTTTTCTTAGGATTGCAATGAAAAGCGTCTCTTTTTGTGAATGGAAAAAAAGGAAATAAACTGGAAAATAGCCTTAACTACTCGCCGCTGTTGTACACATGCCAGCCCCCACTAAGCCATCAGCTGATCTTGAATGAGTTCATCTTGAGAAACACTTCTCTTGAATGGCTTCCCTCTCCCCAGCCGTCCATTTCATAACAACAGTTTATTGTCATTAACGTTTCATTCATTCAACTTTGATCCAACTCGCTTTTCCATGAATGAGTTCTTTAAATTGGGCCACCTCTCCCCTCGTCTCCCTAGTTTGCTAAACTTTGACATGCATCCTTCTTACTAGGTTCAGTTCACACATATAAACATTGACATGCATCCTTCTCACTAGGTTCAGGTCACACACATAAAATTTCGTGTTGATATATTAATTCTATCCAGAGTGATCCCAGACACACAGACATTTTATTTTACTTCCCCGAAAGTATATATAATATATTCCCTTATACGAAAATACATGAAATTATAAATAAAATTAATTTTTGAGTCGAGACTCTCCCCTGATTCCCCCCTTCTTCTTTTTGGCCGATTTCGCTGAAAATCAATACGTGTCGTCCTTACGGCGTTCTGGCTACATATAAAAAAATTTCGTGTCGATACAAAGTTATCTCACTCTGATCCTCCTCTTCCCTTCGGCCGATATTGGGATTTGAATTGACATTTATATGTTTGGTATGGATACATCCGTTACAAAGAAAGTTATCACCGTTTTTGTGTTGCGCCTCCCGCCTAATCCCCCCTTCCATTTGGCCAATATGACTGAAAATTAATAGTTGTCGTCCTTATGAGGTTCTCGATACACATATCGATTGTCATAAGATAAAAACTTTTGTTTATTTGAGAAAACTCGTCCCACAACATCTTACTATCATATAGAATGTTGTTGTCGACACATTCAGACACAAACACACACAGGACATACATACAGACAGAATATATGTTTGGGATCAGGAGTTCGGGAAACATTAAATTTTGTTCTATACTCAACATCAAATTGGTTGAGAAAAAAACACATGCAGACAGTCGAAGATGTTCCTGGTTGGGGAGTCCAAGATGTCGAAAAGGAACGATCTTCGACAACTAACTGGAGTTCTCACAGGACACGGTCCGTTCAATAGACACACCTACACACTGTAGGAGTAAAGAACAGTCCTACCTGTGTTAGATGTGGGGAAGAAGACGAGACGGGGGCTCATTTCCTGGGTATATGCTCGGCTTATGCTCGAACGAGATTTCACATTTTTGGTAAAGATGTAATCACAGAAGATTTTAGTAGATTGGACCACGGGAGCATTCTTAGGTTCATTAAGGAAACTGGGAAACTGAGTACTTCATGAAGGACTTGGTTTAGTTAGTATAAACATATGGGAAGGGATATGAGCACTGGATGCTTAGGTCCCTAGGTGTAAAACACCAGCCCACCATATATATTATTATTACTCAAGATCAAATTTCTGTCGATTACATAACTTCCCAAATACTTTGTCTACCTGGTATACTAAGTTAGTATGAAGAATGTTGGGAGGGGAAGCCCACGCAGCGGGGACGACCCGGATACATAAACAGGTGGATGATGAGAGCCACTGACCTGGCTATCTTTAGAGGACACCTCCCGTCCTTCTGGAGAGTATCTAGGTCAGACATTAAATTAATGGCACATGTTACCAACCGGATTTTTGGCAATAAACCATTTTAAGTAAAAAAAATAAATACTATAAAAAGTAAGCACTTTCTACCTGATTATAATCTAAATACAACTTTCTACAGAAGATGCTGACATTTAGTCTGATCCGAACTAAGGAGAGTGACCTTTACGTAGTTTGATCTTGTTCCTGAATCACCTTTAATTAATGTAAGTATAATAATGTACAATTTAAAAAAAATTTAAATTCAATTTAGAATTCATTATCGCTGCCATCACTTATTTCAACAGAAAACTTTCATAAAAAAATTTATAATCTTTTGGAATTACTCGATTTTTCAATAGATTTATTAAATATTTCTATTTAACATCAGTCATCCCAGGCTCACAGGATAACTTTGATTTAATTCTTTCTCCTTCCAGACTTCAGGATTATTCCGTTTAGCATTCCTTGTTTCTCCTGTTTTTCTTATTTCTTATATAAATTTTTTTTAAAATGGTCTCTTCTGTGAATAATATTATTATTATATGATATTTGTTATTAGTTTATAATAATAATTATATCTGCTGAAAATGTCGATCAATAAATAATATATTTGTTGTCATCTTGTGATAACAAATCTTTGGTGGGAGGCAATAACAGTACAAGTCAATTTTTCAGAAGAACAGAAAATGTCTTTTGCCACTGGACAAATTTTTTTTTTTTGAACTGCCAAAAAATTAGGTGGGGGCCATGCGGGCTAGAGCGTAGGGCTTTGGTCGCATGGTCTCACCATGGTTTGCGGGTTCGAATCCCGTCCGGGAGTGAGTTTTATTTCGTACGTCGAACTCCCTCCCGGGGCCATGGATGTCGTAAATAACTACATATAACACATTGACATGGCTAATATGCACCGTACATAAAGCCCAAAAAAAAAAAAAAAATTAGGTATACACTACGTCAGAGACACTACCGACATGTCCTCTTCTCACCACTTCTAGAGATTGACTTCACATTGTGAAATATGTAATAATACAGTTTTGGACAAAAATGGACTTGTACTCTTTTTTAATAATAATAATAAATTTATTTCCGTTAAACCAATACATGGTAATAGGATACGTCAAAATAATTTATACATTAAGATAGCTTATAAATAACTACTTGAGTCTAACACACCTATGATTAGTAGTAATAACAAAACTATTAAAAAAAGTAAAATGAAATTTAATAAAAATTAAGATAACTATTTTTCCCGCCCATCAAATAAATAATATAATGTCCATTTCTGGAGATACCGAGCAGTTTATTTCTTTTTTTAAATGACCAAGTCACTCACACTTTTTTTTTTTTAAACATTTTTCGAAAACATGAAATTTCGGGGAAAACTCCTCATGGAATTTTTTGGCCGATTACATAACTGCCCATATACCTACTTACTAAACTGAGGAAGTAAAATCAATTGTGGAAGACCTAGTTTTAACTTATATAGGACTTTCCCAAATGACAGTTGGTTAAATGGCAATTCTGACTAAGACGAAAATTGAGATCCATTGTTTCTGGGATTGTGTCGAACGTGATTGGTAGGAAAAAGAAGAAAGTGTGATCGGGGTTTCCTTTGGAGGCAGGTTAACTTGTGACAGAGTTTTAGCCCAGTCTCGGAGTCACGCACAACAGTTCTCCTCGTTTTTATACACTACTCATTGTCTACCAAAACAAAAGACAATTTTTTTTTTTTAATCTAGTTTAGTTTTTATTGTAAGTGAATTTTTGATACGAAGAAGAAAAATAAAGTGCATCAAAGCAGTTAGCTGCAGAAGATCTCTGGGGAAAAGGAGTAGACATGTAGATGAGCCGGTCGAGACCTTCAGGTTTTTTATCTTAAAGGTGAATAAACCTTGAGCACGCCGTCCTATGGATGTCCCTACCCTAGGTGAATAAAGAGTAGACACAATTTAAGAACACTGTGGATTTGGACTCATGTTCACCAGAGTGACGAAAGAGTGCTCTGGTAGTAGGAGATATGATTTCGAAGTTAATGCCTGGGCATGAGTCATAATAACTAACTACAAACTTTATGTAGTTTTTGTTTGTTTACTCTTGGTGTCTATAATATTTAAAAAATGAACTAAAGTTCATGCTGTGAGCTTCAATGAACCCTAGAACGAATTATTCAGTTACGTGTTTGCTCTCTTGAATATTTATCTCTCTTGAATATTATTTATAAAAAAAAAATCGTCAGTGATTCACCGGCATTGTATGTCGACCGTGTGGGCTAAAAGTCAATATTTAATATACACAGTGGCTTCTCAATATACATATATAGTACTCTCATATTTTATGTTTATTTTGTAAAATAGACAAAATAATAAAGTAGACAACATGCGTTTTTTGTTTATTTTTTTTTTTTTGTTTCACAATATCTCTGCAGAAAATGTCAAGTATCGTAGTTATTAGGGGTTCCCATCTCTGGTCCACCGCTTTCCTTTCGACCGAATTCGCGCAAAATTAATAAGGTTTTGAATTTAAATATAAAATTTCAAGTAGATACATTTATTACATCGGCAGTTATTGGGATTTTTGAGTTGAGCCTCCCCTTCGGCTGATTCCTCTAAACATCAATAGATGTCGTTCTCAGATGGTTCTCGATACACATAAAATTTTGTGTCGATACCTTCATTCTATCGGAAGTTATTGTGTTCATAATTTTTTTTTATCATATTTTTGGAATCAGGATGTCGGAAAACATAATCTTCCGTTGAAGACACCGCATCGAATTTCTGACTGACAGCGGTATTTCATATTTTCCGACCTCACGGGTACTAAAATGAAAAAAAAAAGCGTGGTTTGTGAACTTAGCTCTCCTTTAAAACCTGGCCACTGTTTCGAGCGATTTCGCGGAAAATAATGAGGTCTTCATGACGATACATTCATTAAAATGACAATTGTTTGAGTTTGCTGTAACGCCCCCCTCTAAAACCCTCTTCTCTTTCGTTGACTTGGCTGAAAACGAATGAGGTTCTGGATACACATATAAAATACATTCATTCTATCATGAGTTATTGTACACAGACATATGCAGACAGGATTTTTTTTTTTTTTGATTCTTCCGTCGGGGATTTATTTATTATTTGAGGGACACTTTAAGGAATTGTTTCCCGAGTCTGAAGGATGTTTACAAAGTGACATGTGGAGACTACAATGCAACATACATTGGGCAGACAGGTAGGAAACTACACATACGGACTAAGGAACATCTACGAAGAAGAGATTCCGAGTTCTTTATTTCCTTGTCAAAATGAGGGCCATTCTGGTACCCATAGAGTGGCACTCTTGCACGAGGGTATCAAAGGAAGACGAAGGATATCTTAGAAGGCTTGGAGATCCTACTTTCGTTATATGAGGATACGAACAGTCTTAACAAAAA
The DNA here is from genome assembly GCA_963662175.1 of Aradus depressus. NCBI lineage: Eukaryota > Metazoa > Arthropoda > Insecta > Hemiptera > Aradidae > Aradus > Aradus depressus. The sequence continues at coordinate 42,773,651 of OY759214.1, forward strand.
AATAGAGGTTAAGAACTCCCTTCTCCTGCCTGACCTACCTGGTGTGAGTGACTGGATCCTAACTAAGGCAGGTACCTGTCCTGTAAGAAATATATTGTAAATAATTTTTTTGACTGGTTGTTATATAGGTTTTCATTATGTGTATTTTATTTTATTTATATTTTTTAAACCTAAGATATTTTTTTTTAATTTATTTATTTATTTTTATTTATTATATTTTATAACAAAAATTCCTTTGGTAAATTTTATACTTTTGCAGAGATATTTTACTATTATGTAGAGATTTATTTTATAGTTATTGTGTATATTTGAATGCATGTTTTTGTATGTAGAGTGAGTGAACCTAGCTATCCCCACCCCTTTGAGCTATGCCAGTTGTCCTTTAACCGCTACGCTGTGAGGGTGGGATAAGCAAGTTTTTAATTTGTTATTCTGTACCCTGGATACTTTAAGATTTATTCTATTCATAATTTGTATATTATATTTATTCTATAATAGATATACCACTGATGATGACACTGTTGCGTTGAAACCCGGTTCTGGTCAAAAATAAAACAGTGGGAAGGACATCGTCTTTTATTTCTATGTGAAAAAAATCCATTCATATTTTAAACTCCCAAAAAAAATTATGAGGTCGCATCGCAGGATGATGACAATTAAAAAATAGCGATTTTTTTCTTCTTGTTTGTGGCACAATGTGGTAAGTTGATGTCCATCAGAACATCAGAAGGTAGTTATACACTAATAGACGTAATGAATAAACAGTTAGATGGCTGTCACAGTTAATGTCGTTTTGTCTATTGGGGCTAACGAAGGTTTAATTTCTGTTTGTCCTACCCAAAGAGCCGTTGTACAGACCTCGAGGCGGCTTGTGGGACTCCTGACCCAATATCAACATATTTGAAAATCACAACTATTACATCCCCGTGCTATATACAGAAATTCGATATTGAGTTTTTATCCGAATTTTGTGGTCTCCAACTAGTTTTCAAAAAATGTGGTGAATCACCAGTTATGTACTTTGATGATTTATTGTGATTTCTCTTTCTATCTCTCTCTAAAGACAATCGACCATTTCTGCTAGAACTCAATATATACACCAATACTTGGTGGTATCTGAAACCTCATAATAAATTTTGTTTCAATACATCGACTGTTGTTAGGATATTTAAATCGAGCCCCTCTTCTCTGGTCCCCACATTTTCTTCGGCCGACTTCGCGGAAAATTAATAGTAACATCCTTACGGCGTTTTGAATTTAAATATAAAATTTCATCGATAGTTATTATTATTTTTGATCTGAGCCACCTCTGATCTTCCTCTTCCCCTTGCCTGATACTGCTGAAAATAACAGGTGTTGTCCTTATAGGGCTTTGAATTTTTAAACGAAATTTCGTGTCGATATATTCATTCTATCGGAAGTTATCTTGTTCACAGCCACACGCAGAATTTTTTATTTTCATTTTGAAATCAGGAGGCCGAAAAAAATGGAATTCTTTTGAAAACTCTGCATCGAATTTATACCGATTAAATAACTTCCACTATACTTCGTATAGCTGGGGAAGTAAAACACGATAACTCCGAATAGAATGGATCTATCGACATGAAATTTTATATTTGTATCTAGAACCCAATGAGAACGACATCTATTGGTCTTGCGGCGAACTCAGCCGAAGGGAAGAGGGGAGATGCTCAACTCAAAAACGCTAATAACTACCAATTCATCAAAAATAATTTAGCAGGAGGATTCAGAAGTCCCTATGTCGTTCTACAGTCGTTTAGCCCAAATTGGTTTTGGTGCAAGAGCAAAAACTTAAGTTATTAATTCATAATGGGAAAGTTGTAGATTAGTAAGTTTTTCGTTAGTTTTATCCCAGAATACAAAAAACGACATTACACTTCCTCCGATCCACCCCTCTCACTTCGGTAAATTCTGCGGAAAATTAATATTTGTCGTACCTATGAAGCTATGAATTAAATTATGTTGGATTAAGCCTCTCTCCTAATCCCCCTAAATTTTCTTTAGTCGATCTGGATGAAAATCAATAGGTGTCGACCTTAGAGGCTTCTGGATACACATACAAAATTTTGTCTTGATACATTCATTCCATCGGGAATTGGAAACTCAACACCGAATTTCCGACCGTTTACTTAACTTCTCTTATACTTCATCTACCTGAGGAAATAAAAATTGATGATGACTTTCTGTTGTTGAAGCATTATTCTTATCAAAACTTCTTATTGAGATGCGATATAGACCGAATGCCAAAAGAAAATTGTTGAATAGCCAAGTCATCTATTTTATTATCTCAAGTTTTTCCTCCTTTCGTCATGGCTACCGAAAGAGGTGATGAGAAGATAGCAATTTTTTTTTTTTTGCTTTCAATATTCCAACATCGGAATTTTGAAAGTTCCAACTAAAGATCCCTAGAAACAAATGAATGAATTTTAAATATTGTCTATTCCACAAAATTGTTATACATAAACGGCTATATATGTTACTTCTTGAATAAAGATAAAATAAAAATAAAAATAAAACAAGACAAAATAAAAATCAAAAGTAAAAATGAAAGTTATTTCTTAATTATTTAAGAAAGTATTATTACTGTTACACATTTGATCCATGTTTCTCTGTTGCTGGCCACTGTGCACCATCCATCCCCTATTCTCTCCACTATCTCGTCCCTCTACCGCAGTCCTGGTCTTCCTTTTCCTCTTTTTCTGTCTCTAGGAATCCACTCCATGCAGTCTTTGGCCCATCGTATTCTTGTCACATGCCTGGCTCATCTCCACTTCAGCAAGTGTGCTTCCTTCTGGAGGCTTCTTAGCCTCATTTTCTGTAGAACCTTGCTGTTTCTAATCCTGTCAGTATCTAGTATCTATGTATCGACACAAAATTTAGTAGATTCTAGCGGCTCAAACTAAGAAAAATAAATGTCCGTATAAAGTACATCAAAATAATGTTTTAATTGTATCGCATAGCAATGAATTATAAAATATTTTTATTATTAGGTAGAGGTTTTATGACTCATGCCCGGGCTTTAACTACCAGGTCATAACGCCTACTACTAGAGCGCTCTTTCGTCACTCATGTGGACATGAGCCCGACTCTACTATGGGAGTCCTAAATTTTGCCTACCATAAATATTTATTCAACTAGGGCAGGGGTCTTTAACGAGTAGGTACCTGATAGCGTACAGGCTCGGGACCATTGCTTAACGTCCCATCCGAAGGAGGCGTGCTTAAGTTTATTTTACCTCTCAGATCAAATAAACTAAGGGCCTCTCCCCAAAATCACGGATTCGAAAGGTTTTTATCTGGGGGAAGTGAAAAAACCTGGAGCATGCCGTCCTTCGGATGGAACACTAAGTGATGGTCCCGAGCCTGTCCTTACAGGTAGTCATTTAGGACTCCCACAGTAGAATCAGGCTCTTGTCCATCAGAGTGACGAAAAAGCGCTCTGGTAGTAGGCGATATGACCTCGTAGTTAAACTTAGAGCATTCCAAACACATAGTTTATGTATAACATTTTTCCGGAATCGACAACATTTCAGGAAAATAAGTTTGTTTTATTTACTTAAACTAAAGGGAGGTAAAATAAACTTAAGCACGCCGTCCTTCGGATGGGACGTTAAGCGATGGTCCCGAGCCTGTACGATGTCAGGTACTCGTTGAAGACCCCTGCCCCAGGTGAATAAAAATTTAGTGTAGGCAAAATTTAGGACTCCCACAGTTGAGTCGGGCTTACGTCCACCAGAGTGACGAAAGAGCGCTCTGGTAGTAGGCGATATGACCTCGTAGTTAAAGCCCGGGTCATAAAATGAGTCATAAAACCTAAACCTTTACTTAAACTGGGATATGTCTTGTTAAAGCTTGGCCCCGTACACAAGAACTTTGGAACACATAACATAAGTGGGTAGTTTTTACGAGAGTTAGAAGGGCTGGTTGACAAGATGTGGACATAAGTGGACCAGCGAATGGCAAGGCTAGAAGAACAATAAACTGGAGACAATGAGGCTGATGGGAGCCAGGGGAGTGGCTACCCACATGTCTGTCATTACTGGGCCTCCTCAGAACGGGACATACACCGCATCGCACCGCTGACCTAGTCCTACATGGCAGCTCGCTTGGAACCAGTCGTCGATCTACCCATGAGGCTTATGTGGTTTAAAGCGGAATGGCAAGACAGTTCAGTGCCTTTCTCAGATAACAGATGGCACCATTTTCGGGGGTAAGCTTTGCCTCCCTTTCTTGCCAAGTAAAAATCAATTGAAAACTCCATTTGTCTCAGTATGTTGATCCAAATAAAGGGTCGATCGGCATAATTTTCTGAACTATTAGTTATGCAACATTTTGATGAAAAATGTTTATCTATTAGATTTTGGTAAAATCTGAGCCTATAGACACGTGTATTCATTTTAAATTTACGAGAAGGAATTTTACAAATATCTCATAGAAATAAAAAACATGCCACTGATGACGCAGTTGCGACTTTCATTTCAATGAGAAATCTCGTCTTACAACATCTTACTTTCACATATGAATTTTCCAAAGTCTTATAAGTCAATCGTTTTCAAATTTCTTATTTTTCACCCTCTTAAATTGTAGATATAACATTTATATATCTACAGTTGGTAGACGAACCGTATTCGCTGGTAATCAACTATAGTTACGCGGGTTTGAAACACGAGAGCACGCAGTCCTTCGGATGTCAGATTCTCTTTGAAGACCCCCCCCCCCAGATGAATAAACCTGAGTAGGCAACATTTAGTACTCACGTAGTAGAATCGGGCTCATGTACACCAAGGCAACGGAAGGGCGCTCTGGTAGTAGGTGATATGTCCTTATAGTTAAAGTCCAGGCATGGCTCACAATAATAATAATAATATTTATTTCCATTAAACCATCAGATGTTAATAGGATACATCATAACAATGTTTACATTAAGATAGCTTATAAATTAGATACATAAACAGATATTAACTCTAAGAGTCGGACACATATGGATTAGAATTAACAATACTACTAAAAAATAAAAAGAAATGAATAAACAAGTAATTGGAAATATGAGTACAAAAATAATAATATCATACAGTAGATAAAGTATATATTAAATGGAGTAGATACATCTTTAATTTAATTAAAACTAAGATAATAATTTTTAATAACTTTTCCCGAAAATGTCTTTTTCCCGACGACATTTCGGGATGTTCTCATGTCCCTTCCTCAGGGCATATAGAAAAGAGAAAGAAAACAACAAATATAAATAAAATAAAAAATAACAAATAAAAAAATATATATATTTATATATTAAACAAATATAAATGAATAAATAAAAAAAATATGGATGAATAAATAAAAAAATAGGAGGATACCTATGTATATATTCAAGATCTATGAGAGTTCAGAGTATATTTTTATTTTACAACCTGTGAATTAATTTGATTCAGTACGTAAGTAACGATATGTTTTAAGATTTTCTCTGAACTTCTCTCTCTTTGAAGTTCATTAAACAGTTATGACGCTGGAGCTTCAGGCAAATTTTCACTTTGATCTTTGACCCAGAAACTCCTAATAAACAAAACAAAAAAGGCAGTTATTCAAATTTAATATTAATAATAATTATAAAATATATATATAAAAAAATGAAATAAATAAATAAAAAGCTAATAAAAATACATAACAGATAAAAACAAGAAAAATGAATTAGTATATAAATAATAAAAAATAATGATTAAACAAAACTTTGGCAGGAATATATACATATTTATGGAGGAAGTCTGCCAAAAAATATAAAAATGAAAGCTATGCATCAAATAATGATCTGAATATGAAACACGATTTTTTTTATTATAGTTATTATATTATTTTTGAACAATGAGAAAAGGGCATTAAAGAAATTAAATTCTTTATGAGTTACACTTCTTTCAAAAAGTATAAATAAATAATAACAAACTATACTTAAAAATGCAACGGGAACTTAGAACTAGTTCTGATGCACAGTAGTCTTTGAACTAATTATTCTGCATAGGCATAAAAATGTTTAGCTACAGGGTGCGGCTAATAGTAGAGAACTGAGGGTCAGTTCCTGAATCTTTAAATTGATTTGAGGCCGAGATAACATAGATAACAACTTTATGATATGTTTTAGGAACTATCCTATAAATATGTAATGGCTCTGAGTAGAACTAGTTTTTTTTTTAAATATTGAAATTAATGGCCGTTCTGTTGGTTAGTTCGAAGAGCATGTTTATGCTAAACTGACCTCTTGTTTAATTAAAATGCTCTTTGTTCTATGCTAATCTTTGCCATGAACTTATTAACGCCATAGTTACTATACTTAGGAACTTAATGCTCTAATCCACTTCCTAATCACTAAATGACATGGATACTTGAAGAGGGGGTGAGATTAGGGATGTTGCAATACCATTAAAATAAAGTGGTATCAGAACAGGAGTATCGATTTCAGTATTGAAAGTAGTATCGGAATTAGTATCGATATCGGTATCGAATCATACTGAACTTCACTTTCTTTAATACCTATAACTTATACGAAGTATATGGGAAGTTATGTAGTAGCTATGAATTTCATTGTTGAGTTTTTGCCGGAATATCATGTTTTTCGACCCCCTGATTCCAACAGTGAAAAAACAACAACTCCCGATAGAGTGAACATATCGAATCAAAAAAAAAAAACAAGGACAACACTTATCAATTTTCAGCTAAAACCAATTAGAACATCATCAATAAGACATCAGCAAAGGGGGGGGGGGGAGGGGGGGTTCAGCGGAGGGGGCTTATTTCAAAAAACCCAATAACTTCCGATGTAATGAATTTATCGACACAAAATTTAGTAAGAGGATTTAGGAGCCCCTATGTAAGTCATCAGTTAAATGTTAGCGCAAACGGTCGACTGGTTTTGGAGGGGGGGGGCGAAATTTTAATTTATTAATTCTTCTGGGGAAGTACATTGCGGGTGATTCACTCTTTTTTCATACCTTCACTGCCCAATAGTAACTTTTTGCCCGGCCTATTTTGAAGACCTTGGCCATCCATCTCTACTGTTTATTCACATTTTTGTGAAATGTTTCGCACTGGTCATCTGACTTGAAGAATGGAAATGCGGTTAGAAGGCGATCTAATGTGGCTTCCACTGGAGCGATCGTATAGGCTCACAGGAATGCTTCATAACTTTCAAATTCATTTGGGCTGCTCCACTAATATTCGGGTTTCTTGCCAATTCTACTGGGACCGATCATTCTACATTCTCCTTAAATATGTGATGAAGGCATAACACGATTTTCTTATATCAACTACTTGTGTACCTACTGTGATAATTAAAAAAATGTATTAAATAAAAATAAATATATAAATAATAATTGAATTAATAATAATGAAAACAAAAAGAATAGATAATTAAATATAATTAAATAATAAAGAATTGAAAACATTACCACATAGTAGAAATTATAGCTTGTCTTCTACTAAATTTGTAATTCTACGTCGACTGGTTTTGGAGGGGGAGCGAAATGTTATTTTTAGAGTGAGGGGTCGGAAGACATGAAATTTATGAAAGAATACATGATGTCCTCTTACGCTGATGTCCTTCCTGTTGAACCTGTGTCACCATGTTCCTCCTTCATTCATTGGTTCATATGCCTCCTAAGTCACTCCTCGTCAGCCTTGCTCCAGTGGCCAGGCTACCTGAACCGTTAACCAGTACCGGTATCAGTATCACTTCCTATCATCTTCTGAATCCCTATATAAAATATCGCTGGTAAATCACCAGCAATGTACTTCCTCAGAGCGAATTAAACAATCTGTGATGTAAAAAAAAAATACACACATTAAAATGATTAAATTATTAATATTAAAAGATTAATTATATTTATTTTTCTATAAAAAGCAATTTTCTTTCAAAACAAATGAGTAAAAAAACAAAACACGGCCATCAGCTGTTTTTTTCTGTGTGTAGAGAGGAATCGAGGTCTGGATGGTGAGACGGTCTGAGTAAAGATGGAGAGTGGTGTTTAGGCTTAAGATGTGTTGAATTAAATAGAAGTGGATTGAAAATAAAATTGATCCGCAAAAAGGTCTTTTATTTGTTTATATGTTTTATATGCCCCAAGATAACTCTAAAAGAAGAATGGCCAATATTTATTAGTTTATAAGATTTTTCTCTAAAAAAAAATCTACTTAATGTTTTTTTTTTTTATGTTCCAATCTTAGTTTTTAATTTTATAATGTAGATTTAAGAAAATAAAACCTTATTTGTTCTCGTAAATTCTATTCTATTCATTTTACCAGTTGGCCCAGTAAGATCATTTGAAAACCTTTGGATTAGATTTAATATTATTGGAAAACATTATAAATGGCATCTCTTTAGAAATCCAAATGAAAAGGTTGTTAATTGAAATTTTTTTAAAATATACTACTACTTTCTTAAAAATTGCACTTCTTGAACTTTTGATATTTATTTAGGGCCCTTTTCGGAAATTACTGTAGAAATCAAAATTAAATAGAAGACCAGTTATATAATTTCTACAGGAAATATGGTAATATTTTTTTTATATTATTAATTTTTATATTTATTGTTTATTTCATTATTATTAATTTTACTTATATTTTTTGAATAATAATTTAACATTAACATGTTTTATTTACCACAAATCATATTTTCAGGTGTAGTCTTTATTGGGTCTTAACGTATGAAATGCATTGTCATACCCACTTCTCTGATTCCTACTCTCGATTCGGCTGAAGTTCAATAAGCGTTGTCCTTATGGGGTTCTGGATATCAGTATATTACTTCTTGTAGATATATTCATGCTACCGGGAGTTCACAGACCCATACACATTTTTTTCTTTTTCATTTTTGAAATCAGGAGATCGGAAAACGTTAAATTCTCTGACCATAATACTAAAACCATGTTTAACTTTTATATTGTCTAATTAAACAAAAATATACGCATAAAGTGTACCGGTTTCGGCTTACGCCATCGTCAGCACAATGTTCTAAAGTCACTCTTAACTTTGTGCTGACGATGGTGTAAGCCGAAAACGGTACACCTTATGTATTTTTGTGGAATTTGACAATATAAAAGTTAAACATGTTCTTTGTTTTTATTTATTTTATCTATTTTTCGATGTATCGACACAGTTCGCAGAATCGTATTCTGACATCTTCCCCGATACTTCGTATAACTTATAGCTTTAAAACTCGATTCGATATAGTTATTCCTATCGAGGGTTATCATGTAGAAAGACTCATACATATCGATTTTTTTTTGCACTCTTAATTTCAATAGGTATCGAATTTCTGGCAGATCATCCGTGAAGTTCATACTTATTTGGTTTTCACTCTCCTTCTGAACCCAATCGATAGATATTTTACTCAAGAACTTCTGAATCATCAACCGAAATTTCGTGCTGATACGTTCATTACATCGGCAATTATTACAGTATTATTGTTTAGGGGGGAATCCTAACATCCCATCTTTCTCTTCTGGGGATCTGGCTGAAAATCTATAGGTTTCGTCGTTATGGGGTTCAGGATACGCTATAAATTCATTCTATTGGGAGTTATGGGGTTCACACATCATTTTTTTTTATAATTTTTGGAATCAAGTGGTCGGAAAATATGAAATTCCGGTAAGAAATGAATATCGAATTTCTGACCGATTACATAACTTTCCCTATAGTTTGTATACTTGTGGTTGTACTGAGCGTTGATTGGATGAGAGCTGACAGCAGAAAAGAGCCGAAGATAGCCACTCCTTCCTCAGAGCTCCCCCGCTCAAGATACTTATCTTGACTAGATAAAATCTTCAGATTATAGTTCCATTGTTATAGGTGAGACGAGATTAAAAGAGGGTGTATTGTCTGTCCATCCAGTCGAGATGACAACCGTGAAGATGTTAGGCAAATTAGACGTTTCCTGGATCGGGAGGGGTCAAAACATTGGAAATTATATTTTGTAATGTCGTATATAAAAACAACAACAACAAAAAAAAAAGTCGGTGAATTAAAACGCCAGTAATGTACTTCCTCAGCTCGATATTAATCAATTATATATTCACTCTGCCTCCTAAACCAATTTGGACCTAAAAATCAATAGTTGTCTTACATAGGGAATTCTGAATCTTCATATTAAATTTATTGTTTTCATTAAGTTGAGACCCCTCTGATCGCCCTATCTTTGCCCGATATTAATGGTTGTCCATAAGGAGTTTCGATCACACATATAAAATTTCGTATCGATACATTCATTCTATCGGGAGTTATTCGACCTATCGTGTTCACAGACAAACAGAAAAGAAGGATATTTTTTACTTTTTGGTCTACCTCAGCTATACAAAGTATGTACCTGTAACCATGTAAGTTATGTATCTGTCATTCAATGATTGAGAAATTCGGTGTGCGTGTGTATGTGGACGATCTCTATATCGAATGAATATATCAAAATTTAAAATGTATCATGAATCCTCTACGGACAACACCTATTGATTTTCAGTCCAATGATCAAAGGGAAGGTTGGAATTAGAGGGGGGTTTTAACACAAAAACTCAAATAGCTGAGATAAATAAAAGAAAGGAGTGTGCTAAGATGAAGATCCTGCGGTCCTTGACACAGAGCGGCCTGGCAGCAGCCTCCATTAAGGTCAGCTCTGTCTTGGAGATACACTTTCTTTAAAGTCGGTTCCTCCTTCCTTTATGTAGTAGGTTCAATGACCTCGTTTAATACTCAATTAACCTTGGGGGCACCTTCCGAAAATAGGGCAGCTTTATTAAACGTCCAAACTCTTAAATATGAGCCCCAGGGGGCGTTTTTTTTATTTTTTTTCTTTAATAAGGCTATATACATCCCCAGCACGAATTAACCAACTAAGTTTTCTCTCTCTCTTCAGAACGATTTGACTAAAAATTAATAGTTGACTTACAATGAAATTTCTAAATCCTCATACATTTTGTGCCGATGTAGTCATTACATCAATGTCCCCTCTTCCCTTCCGCCGACTTAGTTGAAAATTAACAGGTGTCGTCCTTATAGGAATTTGAATATATATATATATATATATATATAAAATTTCATGATGATACATTTAATACATCGGCAGTAATTCGAATTTTTGAGTTTAGTCCTCTTTAATCCCCCCTCTCTTTTCAGTGATTCTGTGATGAATTAAAACGTATTCAGATACAAAATTTCATGTCAACATATTTATTAGTTTTTTGTGTTGAACCTCCCCCTAATCTCCTTTTCCCTTTGGCCGATTTGGCTGAAAATAAATAGGTGTTACCTTAGAGTGTTTCGGATACATATATAAATTTTCGTATCGAATTTTTGACTGATTACATAACTTCCCCTATACTTTGTATAGCTGTGGAAGTAAAAAAAAACTAAGTTGATTTTATTTATCTTGTTTACCTCTCCAGTCATAAAGTATAGAATATTGTCGAACGGTAACTTTAGGCAGGAAGTGCTGAAAGGTCGTCATACGTTTCTCAAAGTGCGAAACACAACAAATAACTTCTGACGTTTATAGTTTATGAAACGTGTGATTAAACATAGAAAAAAAAACAAAGACCAGAATAACTACTTCATTGAAAAGATGATTGGTGGGTACACCTTCAGAACTGCCAATTATTGTACCTATCTTCTTCTGTATCTGTACGTTCTTTTTTTCGTTGCTTGCTTGGTTCCCAGGAAAGACAAGGAGATAAACTAATTCAATCCTGGAGTTGGTTGGAAATAGCTCTTGCCAACTTAATTGTTAAATGTTATCATTGGAAATTCTCATGTAACTTAAAGGTCAAACATTATTTTTAATATTCTGGGGGTATTGAGGGTCAGTCAGTGAAGAAAACACTATTCAAATGCCAACGTTTCGATATATTTCATATCATCATCAGGGCCTAACAAACATGGGGGTATCAAGATTAGAAAAATATAATGGGTGATCGATTAAAATTATATATAGGTACATTCACTCATACAACTCCACATAAATACATATATACATCCTAATACATTCACATACATATATACATTGATGAACAACAAGGAAACTTACTATGAATATAGATGGTTGAGGAGAAGGCATGAATACTGTGAGGTCTTACGTTCAACTAAGGGTACAGAAGGGTCGAGGGTAACAGATAATAAATCCGGGGAAAACCCCAGCTAACGGCACTTAAATTTGAAGAGAACTACTTACTGGCTAACAGATATTTTACTATGTTGAGAAAAAATAAAATAAAATAAAAACTCTATAATTATACAAACATCTACATTATTTTTAATTATCTTGCTGGACGAATGGTAAAATCTGGCTGTAATCAACTGTAATTGAAAATCGACAATTCGACGCATTGTTAGACTTTCTTCATACATATATATATATATATACTATATTTTTTAACATTAAAATTGTTTATTGAACATAATTACAATCAAAAAAGTAAAGAAAAAACGTACGTTTAAAAAAAAATATTGTCTGTTTCACAAAATATGTATAATATGTATAATACTTACGGTATTGCTACCATCTCGTCACGACTTAACAAATACTAAATGGAAGTTCAACCTGTTTACAATCCAAACGGTGCCCTTCCTTCAGTCCCCACGGGGTTTTTCCTGTCCCTCCTGTACATTTACTTATTAAAATATGGAAAACATTAAAAATAAAATTTCGTCTCAAATTTAAATATTAATAATAAAAGAAAAATTTTGAAATAGTATGTGCTGATTAAAATTCAAATATATACGCATATATGAAATAAATCAAAGATGACAATAATAAATATATGAATAGAAATAAGAAAATATATAAAAATACATTAAAAAAGATATATAGTTTTCTGAAGAACTAGGTATGAATACACAGAGACTGGAGGATTATATTATTGTTGATAAAAGGGGTGAATATTTGAGATTGGTCTCATCGTTCATACAATTTCCTTTTTTTAGTGCTCTATTTATTTCTAGTTGTTCCAAATTGTTCCAAGGGCTTCCTAAGGGCTTAAGTATCATAATTACAATCGGTGAAAAGATAAGTAATTCCGATTACAATCATGGATATAGGACAACGTAAAATAGTAGATGAGAATAGGAACAATAATAATCAATTATAAATAAATTAATAAAAATAATAATAAGAAATAAATGATGAAAAATGAAAGTAATAAATAAATAAATTTGAGTCGATACATTCAGTTTGGTGGTAACTTGATCAACACAGATATTATACGATGTTTTAAGATATGTACTTAAATGTAACCAAGAGGGTTCACTCTAGATTTCGTTAGTTTGTGTTTGCTTTCGCTGTTGTGGGTCCGCATTGTGCAACCGCTGCCTTCTGCGATTGAGCACGAAAGTTGGTAGGGGGGCCGTAGCTCAGTGGTATGCGTGCTTGCCTTCTGAGCTCAAGGTCATGGGTTCGAAACACGGCCGAGGCCTTTAATTTATTTCATCTGGGAGGTAAAATAAACTTAAGCACGCCGTCCTTCAGGTGGGACGTTAAGCGATGGTACCGAGCTTGACTGTTGTCAGGTACTCGTTAAAGACCCCTGCTCTAAGTGAATAAAAATTTTGGGTAGGCAAAATTTAGAACTCCCACAGTTGAGTCGGGCTCATGTCCACCAGAGTGACGAAAGAGCTGGTAATATGCGATATGACCTTGTAGTTAAAAGCCCGGGCATGAGTTATAATAACTAACGAATGTTGGTTCACCCATTGCTTTCTGCGGTTGAGCACGAATGCTGGTTCATCACTGTCTACTAAGATGGAGCACGAATGCTTGTACATCATTGCCTTCTGCGGTAGAGTACTTACTATATTTCCACCGCAGTCCGTCCTAATACACTGAATCACATTAGCAACTGCATTCTGGGGGCGAACCTTGACATTTTCCTAATTAGGAGTCTCTGTTGGCCTTAGAAACGTAGCTAGTCTCCGTTTGTGGGGAAGTTGAGTAGAAAAATTAGATCCCACAGAGCCTAGGGTCTCACCCACTCTATTATTAGCCAATTAAATTGGTCCAATGTTGCGGGGCAGCCACTTTGTAAGGGCAGTCTGTTCTACTCTTGAAGTAAATTGTTTTCAAAGTGAAAAGATAATATTAATATTGAAATTCTATGTTTCTTCATTAGTGTTTGTTTTTTAATGACATTGTAACTAAGGAAGAAAGAACGAATAATTCGTCGAGAATTGAGGCGCCTAGTTGCACAACCGGTCGTCCTTTTTTCATACTTTTGGATAAATAACAAGAATGGTGTATCATTATCAGATAATGATTCAAATTTCAAACACATCTCTCACTTAATAGCTTTGAAATGTTTAATGTCAAAACTGGTCGAATCAGACTATTTCAGAGTCAACTGACTGTATTTTCGAGGAAACAATTTTTGACCTGGCGGGCTTTGATACACTGAACATGGACTGATTTTGTAATATAAAATCGGGAATGTTTTTCTAAAAATAGTGGACTTGTCCAGTTTTGATACCAATTTGTTGGACTTGGCCAGTTTTGAATCCAATGCTTCCGACTTTTTTTTTTTTTTTTTTTTTTTTTTTTTTTTTTTTTTTTTTTTTTTTTTTTTTTTTTTCTCAGTTATGGCCTTATGCTGAGGCATATCGGCCAGCTACCATGATGATCATTTTGGAAAATTTTTTACAGGTACCTTGGTTTAAGGACAAAGCAATTAAAGAAGAACAATCATAAGAAAAAACTTAAATTTATAGCAATAATTTTGTAAAGAAGCAAGATACGGACGCGCAATGCCCCTGAAGAGGAATGGGGCCATGAAGGCGAGCAGGAAGCCAGAAGGCGAGCAGGACGCCAGAAGACAACACAGCAGAGGAGCGGAGGCACCGAACCGGCCGCGACCCACCAGGGTCCCAAACCCGTCGAGCACACAACCCCGAAATACAAAACCATCACTTTCCAACTTGGGTAACATAACTCCATTCGGTTTTGAGGGAACTTAATCCCGCGCCAGTGACCATCACTCATACACTGATTAAAGTTTTGAGGGAACTTAATCCCGCGCCAGTGACCATCTCTCATACACTGATTCAGGTTTTGAGGGAACTTAATCCCGCGCCAGTGACCATCACTCATACCGTTGTTACCAATACAGTACACCGTTCTCCATGTGTGCCCGACCGACTCGAAACCCCGAGAAGCCCCAGCCGATGCCGGCACCCCAACCCACCCACCGCGCAGCCAACCGGCGCACGGTAGACCGAAGGGCGGCAAAAACATATAAATAGCTAGTGACATATGAATATATACGAAGTTCAGACCCTGCGGCCAGCATAATTTAAAAAAGCTGACAGCGCCTCTCTGACAAGAGGGCTGTTGCAAGCAGATAAAATAGCCAGGTATGTTCGAGGAGCTGCAACTGTTCTCTCTAGGTTCTCCATAAGGAGATCTCTTTCTGCACTGTAATGTGGACACTGCATCACTATATGCTCCAGATCCTCGTAGCCCCCGCAGTGGCGGCAGCTAGAACTCTCACTCAGACCAATCCTATTCAGGTAGGCATTGCACAGTCCGTGGTTGCTTCTTAAACGGCATATGGTCTTACACTCAAATTTAGATGTTGCTTTGTCTCTAAACCACGGTCTGGTTCCTACATGGGGTTGAATCGACTTAAAGAAATTGCCTTTGCGAGAGGCCTGGTACCTGTCCTGCCACATTGTCAGAACGGAGGTCAGGATACCCTCCTTCAGATCGCTAGCCGGGATGTTGCCTATAGGCTCCCCCCTCTCCACCGCCAGTTTTGCCAATCCGTCCACCCTCTCGTTCCCTTTAATTCCCGCGTGAGCTTTCACCCACATTAACACAACTTTTTTCTTTTGGCCAATAACCACGGCATAGTTTTCTAGTATGTCAGCTATTATGTTATCATAGATAGATAACTTGTTTGTGCAACAGGAATTTAACTTAGTTAGGGCACTCAATGAATCTGTAACTAAAAGAAAGTGTTCACTATCGAGTAGGGAGACATACTTCAAAGCTTCATTTATTGCTACTAATTCAGCAGTGTAACTAGAAGCAAATTTCGGAAGTTTGAAACTCCGACTGAAATTTTTGTCGTCATCAAGAAAGGCGCAACCTGTACCATTCGTCGTTTTTGATCCGTCTGTAAATATTGGTACATATGACGACCACCATTTCCTTTTGATCCCTTGGAACACCGCATTAACCATGGAAGGAGGGACACCAGAGAGATCCGGTAAGTATGTTATATTAATGTGATGAAGAAGATTACGAAAATTAATATTGAAATTTGGTAGAATGTGAGAACTGTATACGAAAGGGGCAAACTTAGCGTATTCCGGGAAACTATCAAGCAAAAGAGGATAATAATTCTTTCTAACCCAGTAAGATGAGGTGAGGTTAAGTACAGTTAGTTGCCGAACTTTGCTATAGACAGGACTATCGGAGGCCAGTAACTTGCAGAGGTACCTGCCAGCCAACATTCTCCTTCTAAGGTCTAGCGGCATCTCCCCCGCCTCACACAGTACCACATCTACAGGTGTGCTGTTCAGGAAGCCCAGTGCCAGACGCAGACATTTGTTGTGAAGGACATCCAGCCCATGTAGACTGGTCTTGGCCGCTTCACCATAGAACACTGAGCCGTAGTCCACAACTGCCCTAATTACGTTTCTATAAAATAGTAATGCAATATTAGGATCTGCCCCCCAATTTCTGTTTGTTATTAGTCTAAGGATATTAATATATTTTTCTACTTTCTGGATTATGGAGGAGATATGGCTGTTCCAGTTTAACTTCCGGTCTAGAACCAAGCCTAAGAATTTAACCTTGGCCACGCAAGGGAAGGCCAATCCCCCTAAAGCTAAATTCTCCCCGAGTGGGAACCTATGTTGTCGCGAGAAAGGACAAACGGCAGATTTTGACTGAGAGATGCTGAGACCATTGTCGACCAGCCACGGGAGCAGCGATGTTACGGCCTGGTTCAAGCCTGCCTTGCAAGAATCCACGGTCTTGTGTTGGGTATACAGGCAGATATCATCTGCATACTGCAATATACTTATGTTGCGAGGAATACATCGACACAAATCCAAGGAGTAGATAACGAATAGAAGGGGAGAGAGAATTCCCCCCTGCGCCAAACCCAGATTTGTAACCCTGGAACTATGCAGTGAGCTGTTTATCCATAGATGAAGGCGTCTATTCGAGAGTAAGTTAATGATCCTGTGAGTAAAACTGGCTGGCAAGTCCAAATTTAGCATCTTGTTCGCTAGAACAGGAAGTTGAACAGAGTCATAGGCCCCTGTGAGATCCAGGAACAGTCCCAATGTCTGATGACGATTAGTAAACCCAGTGTGGATATCTAAGGTGAGGGATGCTAAACTGTCATAAGTGGACCTGCCCTTCCGAAACCCGAACTGGTAAGATGGGATCTTGTCCTGCGACTCCAGCCACCACTCAAGCCTGTTCTTCACCATTCTTTCGAAGGTCTTCAACATGCAAGATGACAGGGCTATCGGTCTGTATGAAGCTCCATCACTGTGCGATCTACCCGGTTTTAGCAATGGGATAACCAAATAATCCTTCCAATCCTCCGGGAAGACCCCAGAAAGCCAGATCTCATTAAATGCCTTCAACAGGTGGAGTTTGGTTGTGACCAGCAAATTCCTGATCATGTCATAATGGATCCCGTCCATCCCTGGAGCCGTATTCTTACTGTTGGATTTGATCGCCATGTTCAGTTCGGCCAGTTCGAACCTGTCTGTTAGGAAGTGTCTCTCTGATATCCTGTCCATTGCTCCCACCCATGCCGGAACGAAGGGAGGGGCCAAACGTTCCATGAAGTCCACACACCACTCTCCCGTCTCTAAAGGGGGCTTATTACTTTTCTTCCTGTTTGATAGTTTTTTTATTTTGTCCCAAATTTCTTTTACAGGCGTACATCTGTTCAAACTACCACAAAATTCGCGCCAACTATTAATTTTACTTTCTTTTACCGCCTTCTTAAATTCCGCATCCGCTCGTTTATATTTCATGAGATTCCCCAAATCCGAATTCTTTTTATAATTATTGAAGTTGGCTTTCCTTTTGTTTAACAAATCGCTGAGGTTTTCATTCCACCAGGGACGATTAAATTTGGGATTTATATATTTTCTAAATTTCGGGATTGCTTCTGCAGCTGCTTCATTTATAACGTTAATGCAATGGTCATACCCTTCATTTAGATTACTGTCTGAACTCCTGAATTTATCATTCATGGAATAACTAAATTTTTCCCAATCAGCTTTTCTAATGTTCCACCTTCGAAAGGGTGTGACGAGGATTTTGTTAATAGAAATATTATTTAAAGTGATTACAATGGGGAGGTGGTTAGAGCCGTGAGGGTCAGACAATGTCTCCCAATCCACTTTACTGGCCAAACCTGAAGAACAAAAAGTGACATCCACCGCCGAGTTGCATTTCTGGGCAACGTTATTAACATAAGTAGGGCTGCCATCATTAACAACTATCATATTGCTGTTTTCAACAGCCGCTAAAAGATTTTTGCCCTTCTTGTCACATCTATCGCAACCCCAAGAATAGTGGTGAGAATTGAAATCACCTCCAACCAAGGTAGGTTTTGGAATGCCTCGCAACAACCGGTCCCAGTCTGCCTCTGCCACTTGGTTGTTGGGCTCATTGTAAATAGAGATGATACTGATGGCAGAATTGGAGACTAACCTAATCTCCGCTCCTACCATCAGCACATTCCTTACCTTGTAAAAATTGGTGATCTGGGTGTAGGGGATGCTACTCCTAATGAGGAGCGCTACCCCGGACCTGGCGTCTGCCCTGTCCTCTCTCAGCACATTGTACCCCGGGAACCCGACATACACTCCTGGCCTGAACCACGTCTCAGACACAAGGGCCACGTCGATACCGTGCTTGTGCAACATCCACTCCAAACTGGCTTTGTTGGCTACAGCAGAACGAGCGTTCCATTGAAGGAGCTTAAGAGTTCTGTCCATAATAAATATTTAATTTTTTATTAAATCGCCCAACTGGACTGAGAAGAGAACAGACTAAATATGGAAGTATGCAAAGAATGGGAATTCTATTAAATAGTATGTAAATGGATTTGTATGTAAGTACACCCAAAAAGGCGCACGTAAACACGAGAACCAGAGGGAATTCACAACTAAAACCATAAACGCAGGAAATTGAATTATTATTTACAAATAAGAAAAGAGGCTTCAGTGAATTGAGCATTCCTTGAAACGATTTTGGAAATGAACTCATTAAATTAATTGGATACGGACCTATCATCATTTACTTTAAATTTTTCCACATTTTCTGAACCGTCGCTTACCAAATTGAGCAGGGTCATTGCCAGCAACTCAACGATCTGGTCCTTGGACAGTGAGGAGTTCTGGATCTTACTAATTAGGTTAGACAGAGATTCCACGAACCTCTCCATGAAGGAGGCCGCCTGAGGGTTGGACTCGATCGGCTGGAGAGGTAAGGAAGGGGTCGAAAGGACAGGCCACTGCGAGCCTTTAGGTGCAGCGTAAGGGGAAAATCGTCTCACTTTAATTTTAGTTTTTTTGCTAAGCATATTAACAGTATTATTTTTGTTTTCGGGGGAACTATTTGAATTACTGTCCAAGACAGGAAATTCCGACATATTTTCTAATAGGTTAAATTTATTTTTAGTAACGGTCGAATAGAGGGTTGTGGAAATAACAGACTGTTTTTTCTTTTCGAGGTTTGCGACATAGACGGGACACTCCCGATAGGTGGCCTTATGGGGACCTTTGCAATGGACACAGACGGGGAGGGTGAAGGTACATTCGGAGGAGGCATGCTTGTCCCCACAGATCTCGCATCGCACAGAGCCTCGGCACTGCGCCTTGACATGACCAAAGTTCAGACATGAGTAACACTGAAGAAGGGGGGGCACGTAGGGGGCCACCGGACACCTAGCTCCGTAGATATAAACGTATTCTGGCAGTCTTTGGCTGTCGAATGTTAGAACGCATGTACCTAGTTTAATGCGCTGAGACGGATCCTCTTTCTTGCCTCTTGTCATTCGTTTAATTTCCACTATTTTTGATGGGGATTTCACAACCTGCAAAATTTCATCATCATCCAAGGAAGTGTCCACCCCGCGAATGACACCCCTCTTATTAATTAAATGGCGCGGAATGAACGCATATGCATGTTTTTCCTTCAAAAATTCCCACGTTATAAAACTATTAGCGGCCACAGATGAACTGAAGGTTACACGGAACCTATTTTTCCCTGCCACCGCTATATTTGAGATGTCTTTCACATATTTAAAGTTATTGGAGAACATCCACTTTCCAAAACCCATCGGGTGAATGGAACCTAGAGTTCCCTGCAAACCTTCCACATAAACACAGAAAGGACCAACATCAGTGTCCTTAAACTTACCTGATTGTAATTTAGATATTTTATTGGCAACCTGTAATTGGTCCGCTGCGCTGCTGGAAGACTCGACCACTCGCTGGCTCACGAGAACCTTGGCCGAGCCCCTGTGGATATCCTCTGCGGCCTGCCTCTTGCCCCCCGCCTTGGGAGCTACCGGGCCCGGGCTCAAGTCCATCCCTGCTCCTCCTGCTGCCTCCTGCTCCATTAATGGACCATCGTCCACTTCACCACTACTCCCCGGGGGCTCCTCACCCCCGCTTGAAGCGTTCATCCCTAACTCACTAAATAATACTTACGAAAAAGTTGAAGATTTAAAGGAAATTAATGATAAGAATAAATGATTTTAAAGGAATGAAGATATAAGAACACAAACTAACGAAAGAACCAACTGAACTCCAAATTTAAATTGAACTAGTAAAATATTTGAAAATTATTTAGAATAAAAAAAAAAAAAAAAAAAAAAAAAAATGTTTGTTTTGTTTTTTCTAACCTTAACACAACTATACTCGTTGAAAGTTAGGCACCATATATGATGCTTCCGACTTGACTGGCCCTGATTAAAATTTACTGGACTTAGTTTATTTTGAAGTTAGAACGTTAAATTCCATCAAATATAGGTCTTCAATAAAGGAAACAATTTTTATTCATAACTTTTTTTTGAATAGTAGGTAGACAGTTGTTTAAAGAAAGACAATTTGTTTGAAAATTGTGATAATTAAGAAGAAAGACTTTTCGAAACGAAAACTTGATGATATAATATATAGTTTTCGTTTCGGAAAGTCTTTCTTCTAAATAAAATTTAGATTAATAGATTAATTTTATTCGAAATGTTATTACATAAAATTAAATTAAAAGTTTAAACATTGTTTATTATGAATCAAATATATAAAGATGAGTTGTACAAATTAAACAAAAAAAAGTATTTCGCATGAATCGATACAAAAAATAAACGAGATTTAAGTAATCAACCTAAAGTTGGTTTACGATTTCATCATCTTTTTATACAATTTAAGATCCTTGTTCGTTCTCCAATTTGCTCCAAAATGTTTTTGAAGCAATTTATCAATATAGTTAACTTTTTCTCTTTTCAAATCAGAATTTTCGACTAATATAACTGCTGGCTTAAGAGTTTGAAGCCTGTGGATAGATCTGAAAATAGATTTTTCCTCGCAAAGATCATCAATGTAATCCTTCTCTCCACGAACTATGACTTTACCTCGTTTTACTGATATTAGTATGCATTTGCACTCATTGTAAAAACAAGCTTGTGAACTTGGCCGCTTTTGAAAGCAAGCTCATGGACTTTGCCGGTTTTGAATTTCATACATTAAAACCGAGTTAAAAATGTACCTATTATTTTAATGAAAAAACTGTATTTTTAGTTAAAATACAATGGAGGAACATAGAACATGAGCCAAAGTTTGTCCGATGTGAATATCTCAAAATTTTATTTTTTTGGACTTGGCCGGTTTTGCAACTAGGTGCCTCAATTATTCATTTCATATTCCTGCCGTTTTCTAGAAAAATCTCTGCTCAGTAATTGCAATTATTCCTTTATTTATTAAATTTATTTTAAATTTAAATTTAAAGACAACTGGGCAATTTATTTGTTCATTGTAAAAATAGATTTAATATTGAGTTTTGCAACATGATATTCTCATCGGTCATAGGTGTGAATACCATTATGTAGCAATGGAGTTTGTCTCGAGAGCTGTGGAAATTTGAGATATCTTGTCGCGAACCCGGTATAGAAATCTGTCTGAGAATAGCTAAAGTTAAAGAAGAAAAAAAAATACAAAAAGAAAAACTTCTTTTGGAAGTTTTTCGCCTGTACTAGCGGTTTTGTTAATAAGATGTCACTCCCAACTATATACCATTTGTAATGTAAAAGAGGGCATTCTTTTCTGAAATGAATAAGGGGAAGCAAGAATCTCCATGCAAAATTATAACTGTTTCTTTGTATAATTGTTTTTGTTAATTATATGTCCTTGCCCCTTATCATCATCTCTAAATTTGCCTACCTCCGTATTTTTTGTTTAATTTTTTTTTTTCTACCAAAACATATTCCCATCATTTTTTTAATTTTTCATCAACACCGTAACTTAACTGTAGAATGTGCAACCCGTTCTTCATCGAAAGGAACTTCTTTGTATAATGTTTGTAGGATGTGTGCTCAGTTTGCTTCCTTGTAGGGCGCTTTTTATGTACTGTGGGTTCTTTAAGGAACTGCTGTTAACTCAGATCTGGGCCTGTCTCCTCCAGCTTCATCCCATTCCTTTTTCCATCCTTGTTGACCAGCAACCTTTTCTTCAGCCGTTGGACCCTTCTTATTATTGTTTAAACTTGGAAGTATCCTTGTTCTTTACTGGGCGCTATAATCCACAATGATCCTTTTGGCCTCTGTAAGGCAACTCCTGAACGCTGCTTGGTCCTGGGCAAGTCTGCACCAGCCTCATCCCAAACATTCTTCTAAAAACCGGGTAAAGGGGTCACTTATCGGGGCAAAGTTGGATTACACTGTTCAACAAATAAAAAATTAAATTAATTTTTCTGGGGGTATTATTCTTGATTCTTATGAAAAATTGCCTCCTGGATTCAAATCTGTATTTAGTTTTTCTGTGTCAGGCATAGTTTTGAAATTATATGCAATTTCAGTTTTTTCAAAATTGTTACACTTCTTATTTCCAGGGTGTGTATTTATAAAGGCAAAACATTCAACTATCAATATTTTAGTCACATTTTAGACAGTATAAAACAAAAACATGAGGGAGCCCATAAATTATCATCATATATTGTATAAAAAAACTTATTTAAGATTAGAAAATATGAAAAAAATCATCTTTTACCCAATAATTTAAAAGGCTCATTTTTTTCTCTTGTGTTCAATTTTGCAGTGTCGAATAATGTTCCAGCAGTAGTCAGCAAGCATTGCACGCATCCATTTCCTTTCATACCGCTTTTCCATGGTAATTATATCTTTATGGAACCTTTCACCATGTTCATCGGAAACATCACTGCAGTTTTCAGGAAAATTATGTAGATGTGAGTCCAGGAAATGCACTTTTAAAGACATGTTACATCCTAAATCTCCATTTCTTGAACCAGTTGTTCATAGTTGTTAGCTCGTTTTCTTCCCAGAAAGTTTTGTGTTACATTCTTGAAACAAGACCACGCTCTTCTCTCTTTTGGTGTAAGGCATTGTTCAAAATGATAATTATCTTTTTCCATCTCGTCCTCCCTCAAAGAAGAGGCGAGAAAATATTCAATTTATTCCGAAGATCTCTGTGAATGTGCTTAAGGCCCTTTACCTCCTAAATTAATGTTTTGAAAACTCTCGTGATAAATGTCCCTTCGATTTTTTGAAAGATATTTTTCATTTATCATTTGGCAAACAGTTAACAAATTCTATTATTACATTACTACTAACATGATGTATGAAGAATTCATTTAAGTGTTACGGACCATTAATTTAGTGGACAGTCATATATGCGAAAGCCGTACATGTAAGAGCTTGGATGCAAGAACTTTCGTAAAGCTCTGAAAATGTTCGCTTCTTATATTTTTTTACATAATATGAAATATAATATATAAATATTATTTAGAGTTTCTTTTTATCGAGAATTTTTTTTAGAAATGTTGGTTAATATTTAAATTATGATGAGAGTATATCCTAGATTACGCCGTTCATTTTTTTTTTTTTTTTGGAATAGTAGTTTCGTACTTTTTTACTATTTATTATGACTCACGCCCGGGCTTGAACTACGAAGTCATATCGCCTACTCCCAGAATGCTCTTTCATCGCGCTGATGGACATGAGTCCGACTCTACTGGGGAGTTCTAAATTGTGACTACTTAGGTTTATTCGCCTAGGGAAGGGGTCTTTAACGAGTACCTGACACCGCATAGGCTCAGGACCATCGCTTAACATCCCATCCGAAGGAGGGCATGCTCAAGGTTTTCTCATCTATGGCCTTTTTTAATAGCTTGAGTTATTGTTTCTCTTCATTCATCTTATGATTTTTAAATTTTTCATCGATGTAAAAATACTACCCATTAAGTGGTTAACTCTGAATTAGGCACGCGCCTAGGTAACTAGGAGTTATGGGCGCTGTGGTCATTTTTAAACTGACTGCATAAATGTAACTTCAATTACTAATCTTCAAATTCTATCAGGAGTTTTCAACGGAATTTCATGTTTCCCGACCTCTAGATTCCAAATTTGAATTAAGAAAAATTCCGATGGTCCGTGTGTCTGTGAACACGATAACTCTCTATATAATAAATGCATCGACACGAAATATACTTCACTAAGTTAATAAAAATCACCAGAATACCACCTTGTCATTTTTCACTTTGAAACGTGAAAATCCGTTGAAAATTCGATCTCGGATTTTCGCACGATTACAATATTTCCTTATTATACTATAGTATAAGAAAGTAAAAAAGTATGCTTATAAGCGCGTGGGGTCAATAATGTCCTCTGGATATTATGACCACAAAACAAGAACATGTAAGCACACTGCAAGCTCAAGTGACGCACTTCCTTAAGAGCCCTGACAAAAAATGACCTCACGCGCCCAGTTAACAAGCCATAACACGGTTAATCCAGCTCCGGATAATCGAGAGTAGAGTGTATTTCTACTTCTATTTGTCACTAATCGAGAAGCAATTTTTTTTTCTTTTTACAATATTCAATGATATAATCACATGTTGAACTTAAGACCTCGGAATCGAAATCCAGCCGAGGCTCTTAGGCTTTTTATCTGGGAGGTTAAAAAACCTTGAGCATGCCGTCCTTCGGATAGGACGTTAAGTGATAGCTCCGAGTCTGTACGATGTCAGGTACTCGTTAAAAACCTCACCCCAGGTGAGTAAAAGTTAACGGTAGGCAGGAGCGCTCTGGTAATAGGCAATATGACTAGTTAATGCCCGAGTCATAACTAATATTTTGTCAAATTAATTGTGTGAAAATTATCATATTCATGATTGGTAGCAGATAAGCACGTGACACAAATTTGAGTTTTACAGCTGGTTTTGAGGAAGTTGCTCAAAAACTCTTCTTAATTAATAAAACAAGTTTTCTTGGAAGAAAGTTCCGGAATACTTAAATTAGAAAGTAGGTGGAAAATTGACACATTGAACTCTAAGTAACCAAAAAAATAAACAAAAAACTTACATTCCTAAGAATTTAAATGTAATTAGGTCAAATTTCCTTTTCCTGTATTTATTTTATATTGCTTTTTTATTCCTTTTTTTTTCAGAAAAGTGTGTACTTTGGGAATATCAAATTTAGGATACGTTTCAAGTAGTAAGGAAAGATTTTTTTTTAGGGGCCCCATTTACTACATGAATCCTACATAAGCAATCCAAAGTCCTAAGAATCATTGTTGATGCTCCGTATTATGTATTCAACCATACCATTTCATAATGATGTGAATGTTCTATTTCACTAGTGATGTGAATGTTCTATTTCACTAGTGATACTAAAATGTTGTGGGACAAGATTTCTCATAGAAATAAAAGACATTGTCTTCACACTGTTTTATTTCAGACCAGAATTGCTTTTCAATGCAACATCATCATCAGTGGCACATCTTTGATTGAATGAATATAATATACCTATAAATAATGAAAATCATAAAATCTTAAAGCATCAGGGTACAGAGTACCAAAATAGAAACTTACTTACCCCACCCACACAGCGTTGAGGTTAAAGGACAACTGGCATAGCTCAAAGGGAATAGCTACAAAAAAATGCATTCAAATATACACAATAACTATAAAAACGAATATCTACTTAATAGTTAAATAAATGTCTCTCATTGACAATTTTATAGTAAGATTTTATACTTTTCATTATTTATATATTATATTTATTCAATCACAGATGTGCCACTGATGATGACGCTGTTGCGTTGTGGGAAGACAAGGTCTTTATTTCTATGAGAATGTTCCATTTGTTCCACCGATCTGATTGTCCCACTTCTCTAAGTTCCATTCCATCCTTTCCTTTTTCCTTCGGATGATCGAAGGGAGGAGGGGGGAATACCCTAATAACTGCAGATGTTATGAATGTATCGACACAAAATTTAGAGGGAGGGTTCAGAAGCCCCTATGTAAGTCATATACTGAGTTGCAGCCCAAACGATTAATTGGCTTTGGAGAGAGAGGAAAAACAAAATTAATTCGTCCTGGGGAAGTACATAGACGGTGATTTGTCGACGAATTTTTTTCTTCATATTTTTGGAATAAAGTAGTCGAAAAACATGAATTTCCGTTGAAAACTCAAATGTGGTTAACAAATTTCTAATCGATTACATAACTTCCCCTATACTTGGCATGGCTGGGGAAGTTAAAAAAATCAGATTGTAAGATAGGAATTATGGAATAGTTTTGAGTTAGTTAGAAGAGGGTGCCAATACAGATCCAATCTGAAGAGATGATAACGGAGACGCCAAGGTAGGTGGGCTGGAGGCATGTCGACCTTCACCGGGGTTCCATTCCATCTTGAACGGCCTCCAGAGGTCACTCCCCTTCTTTCTCTTCTATCACACAATCAGATATCCCCCAAATAGTCATTGCTCCAATTAATGACTATCTTTTTGCAGGATTTACTGGAGACATTAGTCAGCAACGGAAATTGGATTTTCATTAATCGTTAATTGGGTCGTTAAGAGTGGGCTCAAATCATCTCTCTCAACGTTTTGAGTTATTGACACTGGTCTCGTCTCTATAATCAGAACTAGCCTATTCCAGGATTGGTTTCTTAAAATATTATTTAATCAACGTAAGATGTTAATTTTAATTTTAGGGGGTTCTATCCGCTAACGGCCGAGGCTCATAGGTTTTTTATCTTGGAAGTAAAAAAAAAAAAAAGAGTACGCCGGCCTTCGGTTAGCTTGCTTTAACCTGCTTGTGTACTCGAAGGGAGCTATTAGCTTGCTTTAACCTGCTTGTGTACTCGAAGGGAGCTATTAGCTTGCTTTAACCTGCTTGTGTAGTCGAAGGGAGCTGTGAGCTTGCTTTAACCTGCTTGTGTAGTCGAAGGGAGCTGTTAACTTACTTTAACCTGCTTGTGTAGACGAAGGGAGCTGTTAGCTTGCTTTAACCTGCTTGTGTAGACGCAGAGTGCTGTTAGCTTGCTTTAACCTGCTTGTGTAGTCGAAGGGAGCTGTTAGCTTGCTTTAACCTGCTTTTGTAGTCGAAGGGTGCTGTTAGCTTGCTTTAACCTGCTTGTGTAGACGAAGGATGCTGTTAGCTTGCTTTAACCTGCTTGTGTAGACGCAGAGTGCTGTTAGCTTGCTTTAACCTGCTTGTGTAGACGAAGGGTGCTGTTAGCTTGCTTTAACCTGCTTGTGTAGACGAAGGGTGCTGTTAGCTTGCTTTAACCTGCTTGTTTAGTCGAAGGGTGCTGTAGCTTGTCTTGGCTACGTACCTCTCTGAGTTCCCATCTCCAACAGCTCATTTTTCATAGATACATCAGAGTTGCCTGGCGAGAATTATAGTTGTGAGGCCCCATCATGGGGGAAGATGCGTGACCAGTTTCGTATTTTTTCAATTAGTTTTCTTCGTGACGTGACATCAATATGTCAAGAATTATGAAATATAGCTTGTTGGGGTCATGAATATTTCATCGATTGTATCGAAAGAAATAATTTACAATGAACTTTCAAAGAAACGATAAATCCCCAAACAAATTATAATAATATATTTTTAAAATAAATAAAAATTATATTGCTGAATAAAAGTATACGTATAATAATTATTATCAGCCCACTAGATCAAAATCGCTGATTTGAAACCCGGCCGAGGCCCTTCGATTTTTTATCTGAGAGTTGAAAAAAAATGAGCACGCCGTCCCTAGGATGGAACGTTGAGCAATGATCCCGAGCCTGTACGATGTCAGGCCCCTTATCCTGTTTAAACCTGAGTAAGCAATGGAACTCAATACAGTCGGGCTCATGTCCACCAGAGTCGATATGAATTAGTAGTTGAAGCTCGGACATGACTTTCAAACAACAACTAAATTAAAATAATCCTAAAAAAAATTGCTTACTACTCGTCAGTGAATCACCGACAATGTACTTCAAGTTTATTTATTTCTTTTAGTTAAACCCCCTCATTTGAGCTTAGTTAGTTAGTTATTATGACATGCCCGGGCTTTAACTACGAGGTCATATCGCCTTCTACCAGAGCGCTCTTTTGTCACTCTGGTGAACATGAGCCCGACTCGTACTGTGGGAGTCTTAAATTTTACTTACCCCTTAAATTCACCTAGGGGTCGGCAAACTCATTAGTCAACAGAGCCAAATATCAACTGTTCGATTGAAATTTCTTTTGAGAGCCAAATTTTTTGAACTTAAACTATATAGGTAGGTACATTGTTATTAACTTAATTAGGGTACTTCTAAGCTGGCCTTTGCTAAGAAAATTGGATTGAGGTACGTTTGCTGAGGTAGTCTTCTCTGGGAGTCTGATATTTTGCCTATCCAGGTTTATTCACCTAGGTGAATCGAGTACCTATCATCGTACAGGCTCGAGACCATCGCTTAACGTCCCATCCGAAAGACGGCGTGCTTAAGTTTATTTTACCTCCCAGATAAAATAAACTAAGGGCCTCGGTCGGGTTTCGAACTTTTTTATTTATATTATTTCCAAAAATTTAATTTTATTAATATTTTTATTCTTTATTATAAGTATAACTTTTTAATATCTATAGTATAAGGAAGTTTTCTAACCGTACGAAAATTTCGAGATCCATTTTTGTAACACGATAAAGCCTACGGGAGTCCTAAATTTTGCCAACCGTTATTCACCTAGGACAGAGGTCTTTAACGATTACCTGACATGGTACAAGTTGAGCCTAGTTATAATGAATGTTATAAAATGATAATAAAAATTAATACGACTTAAAAAGATTAATAAATAGTAAATAATAATAGGATTAAATAGTAATAAGTAATATTATATATAATATTATGAAAAATAGAATAGCGTTAGATCACAATAATGATTTAAATTGTATTCTGGTTAAACTATAATATTTTTGGCTCGTCTACAATAATTAGCAAGAGAGGTCCAACATTTTCCATTCAAGTACCTCATCATTTCATCCCCGGTTAGTTGTTCTCTTGCAAACCATTTCAACCTAATATCACTGAGTCTTGGGCAAATAGCGAGAAAATGGTATGTACTGTCCATTACTTGCAGACCACACATCTGACAATATTCATTATCATCGTCATAGAATGGCTCCTTTTTATATAAAATATATATCAATACATTCATATCGGGAGCTATCGTGTATACAGACAGTAACGCTAGTATGAAATGAATCTGAAAGGAGGGGGAGGGGAGCGATATGTACAGAAGTGGTTGGTATAAGAAATTCCGGTTATAGTCACATCACATGTTTAATAATTATTATTATTCATATCGAATGTGTTTATATTGTTGATTTATATTACACAATTGTATGAAGCACAGAGGGGCAATTCACCAACTTAGCATGAAAAAATTCAAATTATGAAACTCTCACTAGAAAGATGGGAACAATTGGTATTGGAAGTAGACTAGTTGTAGACATTGAACCCAAGAGGTGGGCCTCGGTTGTTTACAATAAGTGCGGAAAGCCGGTATGTAAACACAGGAACGACACGTCATTATCTTTTCACATCAGTTACATTCTGACAGTGGTACAGTGCAGTTAATTTATTTTTCAAACCTTAGCTAATATGTCTCATTCAGGAGAAGCTAAGTGAATAAATTATATTGTTTATTTTGCCAAAATAGTGCATAAACTATTTAAATTCAATGCATAAAGTTGTTTATTGGAAATTTTACATTCTAAAAGCCGCCCAAAAAATTGCAGGCGATTGCATACCTTCTACTTAGCATTTTTCACTTGGTAATTTAGTATTCTAATTGTTGTAAAATAAGCAGAACCTTAGCTCTTCTGCATAAGCCACAGTACTTTTTTTTTTTCCTTTTACAGGAAGTTCTTATTAGAAGAACTCTTACATGTTTTCACTATGGTTGAAATTCAAGAGTCTTAAACGAAACGTAGCGGTTCGGGAATGGCGGTTGCACTTCAAAAACGATTATCCAACAAAATCGATGTGGAAGCTCTTCCAAGAAAATTGAATAATTTCATAAAAAGTGCGGAATTGCGAAAGTATCGTTCTACAAGAAAATATTTTCCGACGGATGTGTTATCGCTGCTAAGAGATCCCAACTTGTTACCAACCAACTCATCTGATGATTCATCGTATTGTTTTTAAATTTATTTTATTATATTTTCATTATTAAACTGCTATTGTACAAGCAAGTGCTTTTTTCATTTTTTTTTTTTACCCTAATGACACGAATCTTTTTAATTGAGCTGAGTTTACGAACGAAGCTCTTTCTTAGGCGACTCATGTATTTCGTTGTACTCGTACTCCTCCTAAACTCCTTTACCGATCACATTGAAATTTGCCACGATGGTAGTGGACACGGTGACGATGGTTTACTACTTAAAAAATCTGAAATCGAACATACCACGGAGGAATAATCACCGAAAAAAGAAATCCCCATTGAAATCAATTGAGAGACAACATTCTCGCGCAAAATAGAATTTTTCAATTTTAAATGTAAAAATCCAGGCGAAGCCCTTTTCGGTTTACCATCGGACACCACTTTTTTTGAGCGTACTAACTTCGACTTTTTTTCGATAAAAATATTCTTCAACATACAAAGAACACATAGTAAAAAGAATTTTGTGCAAAAAAAGCAGCACAACTACAAAAAGGCTAGAAAAAATCCATTGAATTCAATTGAAATCTATTTAAAGTATTAATAAATAATATACAAGGTGAGAAGTTACTGATAATTATTATAACATTAACTGAGTGTTTTATACGGATATGCCTGAAAGCTCAGTTTTTGCAAAAGCAGAATGTATTGCACACCTAGTTATAATTTTTTCCTATCATATAGATGCTTGTAAAATATGAGATGTACTTTTTAATTTACTACTATTTATTGTACTTTTCTAATTATGCGTTTTGCCCCACTGTGTGACATATGTTAATAATTTCCAATCTTTCTGCCATTCCTTTCAGATTATATGATGTGAATGAATGAAGAGTACACAGAACCGCTCTGAATATTAGTCATAGAAAGTAAAATAATTAAAATTTGATTGAAGTTGTTTATTGCTTCATTAAGGAAATGATCTGAGAAACAAAACTGGAGAGTTGGTAAAACTGGGTATCTTAATACATATTGTTAACGGTTCATCTTTGTACTGCTGATGAACGTCTTGTTCACACGTTTAGATGGGAGACCACTTCAACAATGGTCTTATAGTGGCTATTATAAAAGTGAGATAAAGATTAATTATTTTTATATTTATACTCCTGTCAGTTTGAACATCCGCCCAAAATTACCGCAACCTGAGCTTCGGCCTTCATTTTGGAAGAACTGCATCGATATGTGGTGTGATGTAAAAAAAATTACACACATTAAAATTAATAATAAGTATATTAAAAAATCAATCTAGCCGTGCGGGCTAGAGCGTAGGGGTTTGGTCGCTTGGTCTCACCATGGTTTGCGGGTTTGAATCCCGTCCGGGAGTGAGTTTCATTTCGTAGATAGAGCTCCCTCCCGGGGCCTGGATGTCGTAAATAACTAAACATGACATGGCTAATATGCATCGTACATGAGGCCGAAAAAAAAAATATATTTTATTATTTGTATAAAAAAACAGCTGTTAGGAGTTGAGAAGTAAATTAATTAGGAAATAAATATCCAAAGATGGACTTTTAAAACGAGATGTGAACAACCAAAGAATGGAGAACAAAAGACTACGTTCAGCTGTTCTAATAGTGTGAAACAGTCTAAGTTGTGTTGTGGATGTGGACAGTCTAGAGAGAGAGTTGTTTTAGGGTTAAGGTGTAGTGAGAAACGTTTTCACTTTACACTGACACACTAGCCACTGACGATGGATCTCTGTGGAGAGCAACCAGACGTCTACTGAACTTTTCTTCCTCCTCCTTTCCCATTCAAAACCCGGACGGAACATGGGCTAAATCGGACGAGGAAAAAGCACAATTATTTTCTCAACACTTAACAGACACTTTTACACCCCATGACATTCATCATCCACTTCATAAACACATACACGATTTCCTCAACACACCTCTACAACTGAGTTTACCGCCGAAACCCATCACTCCGTCTGAGGTGCAGCAGGCTATCCTTCAGCTTCCCAACAAGAAGAGCCCTGGCTATGATCTCATTACTGCCAGAGTGTTGAAAAATCTTCCGCGCAAAGCTGTCATCTTTCTTACCTACATTTACAATTGCATCCTTCGCCTTTCCTACTTCCCAGTTCTTTGGAAATTTTCTATCATTACTTTAGTTCCGAAACCAGATAAACCTAAACACTTACTCTCTTCATACCGCCCCATAAGTCTTCTTCCCACTTCTTCTAAACTCTTTGAAAAAATTCTTCTTAGCCGCCTATTACCTCTCTTCGAAGAACACGACCTTATTCCGAATCATCAGTTCGGATTCCGACAGAAACACTCAACACTTCAACAATGTCACAGATTAGTTGATGAGATTTCCTCTGCTTTGGAAAGGAAGTGTTATTGCTCCGCAGCATTTTTGGATGTGAGTCAAGCTTTCGACCGTGTCTGGCATGTTGGGCTGCTGTATAAGCTGAAACATGTGATCCCTGACGGTTATTATCGTCTTCTCCGCTCTTACCTGGATGATCGTTTTTTCCAGGTCAGACAGGGCAGTGTCCTCTCTGACGTTCAACCCATAAGAGCTGGTGTCCCACAGGGGAGCATTCTGGGTCCACTTCTCTATGTTGCAAGCACATCCAGCATCCCAACATCGCCTGAGACGGTGTTAGCCACCTACGCCGATGACATAGCAATTTTAGCTACTAATAAATCGGCTGGGGACGCATCCAAATCTCTGCAGGAGCACTTACACCTTCTAGAGGGTTGGTTGCGTCTGTGGAAGGTGAAAATAAATGAGATCAAATCCCTTCATGTTACATTCGCCTTGAGGCGCGGTGACTGCCCAACTGTATGGCTGAATAATGTCCCTCTAAAACATGACAAAGACGTACGATACTTAGGACTCTATCTTGACAGACGACTGACATGGAATAAACATGTTACACAGACTCGACAGAAAATGAAACGGCGATTTGGACTACTCAAAAGACTACTAGACAAGCGATCTCAACTTCACCTCAACCACAAACTGGGTGTCTACAAGACCGTTATCAGGCCTATCTGGACGTATGGCGTTCAGCTCTGGGGTTCAGCTAAGCCCTCACACACAAAAAGAATTCAAGCCATTCAAAATAAAATCCTCCGAACAATCACACAATGCCCTTACTACGTATCAAACATAACATTACATCATGACCTGAACATACCATTCTTACACGAAGTTAGACAACAATTATACACAAATTTGCACAACAAGTTCACGTCACATCCGAATACACTGGTGGAAGCCATGTCGGTCCGGTCCTTGCCGGGCGGGCCTCCTCGGCGACTGAATCGTCGTTGGCCGCGTGACCTCCTGCCTGAGGAGGACCCCTGAGGAGGCGGTGGTATTGACCAGCCGTCTCATCAAGAGACTCAAGTGGTATTTCTGTTTTTCTTTGTGATTATATTTCCTTGTTGTGATATATTTCATAGTTGGAAATTATGTAATAAAGGTGAAAAAAAAAAAAAAAAAAAAAAAAGGTGTAGTGAACCAGTCTGAGTGAGAGAAAATAACAGAGAAGTACGTAAAAGAGAAAAAGTAAAATAAAGTTTCAAGTAATTAGTTCGTGAGAATTATTTTTGTAAAGTAACTTTTTTTTTTTTTTTTTTCCAATCTTAGTTATTCAATTCATAATGTATGTTAAGAAAAAATAAACCCAATATTTGTTCTCTAATTCTATGCCCTTTGGATTAGATTTATCATTTTTGCAAATTTAGAAAAACAAGATGGCATCTCTTCAGTATCTTTAGAAGAAATCCAAATACAAAATTTGTTAATTGATATTTTTTTAAATATGTGCACTTTTTTGAGTATTGCACGTCTTGAACTTTCGATATTTTTTTAGGGTCCTTATCGGAAATTACTGTAGAAATCAAAATTATCACAGTTGTCTGTGGCTGATCTCGATCATCGCACCCCTGGTACTGGCACTTATGTACATCTGTACCTTGAAAGTAAACTGCACTTCGTCACAACTAGACTAGACTACTCAGTGACCACCAGGGGCCGCACGGCTTTCGTTGCATGGACTCACCACGGGTTTTTCTCTCCCCGGGAAGCCACTCATTACAGTGGACACAAACTCACAACACCTTCACCACACACATCCACTCAAGTCATTATAAGTCCCTGAAGAAGAAAATAAATAGTTTTCGAAACATTGGCCAAATTTTGCATTTTCTTTTACACGACAGAACCTCGATTTTCTTCTACATTGACAACATAATAAGTTTATTTATTTTTTGAACAATTCATTTATGTATTCAATATTATGTATTTTAGCCCTCGAATGTTTTGTACATATTTTGCTATAAAATTGGTTTTGTAGCCAGCCCCATCATTGGCCGACCTTTAATGTTGACTAGCACAAAATAATAAAATTTGTGAAAGGTCAGACTATTTTTACTTCCCCAGTTATGCGAAGTATATCGGATGTTATGTAATCGGTCAAAAATTCGATGTTCCGTTGATGAAAAAAAATATTCTGTCTCATGTCTGTGAGTGAATACGAAAATATGAAAAAAAAAAAAAAATGTCTATGATCACGATAACTCCCGATATAATGAATGTATCGACATGAAATTTTATAAGTGTATCCAGAACCCCATCAGGAAGACATCTATTGATTAGAGAAAGAGAAAACTCAATTGATAAATTCTAGCTGGGGAAGTACATTGTCGGTGATTTTACTGCCTGGAAGATCGTTAACTAGCGCAGCGCTTTATATTGGCGAAACTTTATAGATTTTTCCAAGAATTTTCAATCAATTTAGGATTTAATTTAAAAAAAATTCAAAGAAAAAAACCCCAAAATGAAAATTTAATTAAAATTATTGAACACACAAAAACGATAAAAACAGGCTGGTTCTCTCCCAGCCACGTTGCTTTTCCACTGCGCAACTGCGACCAGACAGACTGCGACTCCCTTCGGGAAGTTTCTTCAACACCTCAATTCGCACCATTTTTAAATTATGAGTTTGTCGTTGCTAACAATACATAAAAAAAAAATTATAAACATTTTGATTTGTATTATAAACGTGAGAGTTCATTCCTACTCGACCTGTTGGCAGCTTGAACACAAGGAAGTAAAAAAAAAATAAATAGGTAAATAAAAAAAAATCCTGACCGTCTTTTTTTTTTTCTTGAATGACATGGGAGAGAGCGAAGAAAGGAAGGATGAAATGACATAACGTAGAGTCATAGCTGTCATAATGGGAGCGTAGACATGGACATAGACATAGAGGATGACATAATTAGTAATGAGTTCTTATAGAGGTCAGTTACAGCTCTGAAGAGGCATCAAGCTCAATTCAACTATTTATAGTAAGTAAAAATAATATATGTTCAATAATAATATATGTACAAAAAAAAAGTAGAACGAACGCAAGCAACTTCCCAGGGGAGGAATTAATTAATTAAGTTTTCGCTCTCCCTCCAAAACCAATAAATTGTTTCTGAATTCTCATACTAAATACATTCATTACATTGGCAGTATTTAGGGCTTTTGAGTAAGCCCCTCTCCTCTGATCCTCCCCTTCTCTATGTCTAATATGGCTGAAAATTAATAGGTGTTGTCCTCCTGAGGTTTTGGGTTACGACAGAAATACGACGTTGAGTTTTCACCGGAAGTTCATGTCTTACTACTACCTGATTCCATAAAGAAAAAAAAAATTGTCGGTGAATAGCACGAAATAATCAGTTAAGTTATCGCTCTCCCTCCAAAGCCTATCGTTTGGACTAAAACTCAATACTTATGTAAGTCAAAGTGGCTTCTGAATCCCCATACTAAATAGTTTAAATTATATATATACATCCCCATACTAAATAATTGAAATAAATATATCGATATAAAATTATTTTATGTCGATATATTAATTTAATCGGCAGTTATTAGTATATTTGTGTCCATCCTCCCCTCTAATCCCACTTTCCCATTGGCCGATTTGGCTGAAAATCAATAGGTGAAGTCATTATGAGTTTTGGATACATTTATAAAATTTCGTGTCGATATATTCATTCTGTCGTTTTAACTTTCCCAGCTTTACAAAATATAGAAGAAAAAGAAATATTAGATCTAAAATCCGACACAAAAATTCGAACAACTGCCGATTTAATGAATGTATCTGAGTTCCTAAATAAGTAATACGGATGTATCAGTCCAATGTAATTTTTTTTTTTTTTTTTTTTTTTTATTCAATACCTACCTTCAAATCTTTACAAAATAAGACAAAATTTGAGAAGGTAGCCTATAGAGGAGGTAGCCTACTTATCATTTAATGATAAGTAGGCTACCTCCTCCCAGAAGACGGAGTCTGAACAGCAGTCAGCTAGGACTGTACAATCGCTGTTAATAATTAAACATATTTTTACATATTATTCTATCTTTGAATATATCAATAGAAATAATATATCAATAGAAAAACAAATATATATACTTAGATATAATCAACAATAATAATGAGAATGAACATGACAGTGACTCGATAAATGAATAAAGTAGGTACATATTAAGATAGAAGAATCCCTGAGAATAAAGAAAACTACTGTAGAGAAGCATTGAACTGATTCCAGGTCTACTTTGTGAAAATTCATAATGAACAGGATAAAGGAATATACACACACTAAGGAATATAAACTCCACACACTACTTGTCAATATTTTCACTATATTGGTCAAAATTACACGACTATAGTTTCGCCTGTTACGGCATCATCAAGTGAACTGCAGTGCATCATCAAGTCATTATGTTCACTTGATGATGCCGTAACAGGCGAAATTATAGTCGTGTAATTTTGACCAATATAGTGAAAATATTGACAAGTAGTGTGTGGAGTTTATTTTCCTTAGTGTGTGTATATTCCTTTATCCTGTTCATAATGTAGAGAAGCAATACAAAAAAAAAAAAAGGAAAAAAAAAAATATATAAAATGAATAAATAAAAATATAATCTTTATATTAACTATGTTGGACTGATACATCTGTATTACTAATTTAACAACTAAGTCCACTACATCCACCTACCACCAAGAAATATATGAGTTTCTATGTAAGTGAAAGATTTTTAGGTGAGTGGCTCAGTTGAATAACTCGTACTGGGGAAGTACAATGATTCGCCGATGACTTCATATATATTTTGGAATCAGGATGTCAGAAAACATGCAATTTTGATGAATACTCTATAGATATTACTATAATTATTATATCCAGTTCGGACACCTGTTTTATTCCTTTGCCATGTTGTAAAATTGGTAAAATACCATAGAGACTCATTCGACAGAATGCTTCCATTTTAAACTTCTCTGAAGAATAATGTTGGCAGAAATTGCACAGAGACTTGGCCTGGTACACCTAGTCTCTTATTATATTCTGATCAGGTGCCTAGAGACCATCTGTCTGAACGAGTTTCTTCAGGTGTGGCGACAGACACCTCCTAAAGTTCCCGTTTCCCAGGACGGTACTTGAGGTACCCAACCTAGGATGGCTCATCGTTGAATATAGAACTGCCTTGCTTGCTCCAACTTCTTATTGGGATAACGGAAGTCTTCATCATTCATGGGCTAACTTTAAACTTTACCTCATCCATCCTTCATCTTTTGAGTTAGCACCTCACTCGACTTTTATAGTTTGTTTTTACAATATGGCTCCCTTCAACACACTTATCCTCATTTGAAGGTCAAATTCTTCAACTGCTTATTTGTGCCAGATGCGACATTTACATTCCCTGCAAGTGAATTTATTAAAAAAGAAAAAATCCGATTTAATTAGTTATGAAAATGGCCTTGGCTAGCCTATTTGATTTCTACAGTAATTTCCGAAAAGGGCCCTAAAAAAAATCAAAAGTTCAAGGCGTGCAATTTTTAAGAAAGTGCAAGTAATTTTAAAAAATGTTCAATTAACAAACTTTTCATTTGGATTTCTAAAGAGATGCCATATTGTTTTTTTTTTTATAATTTATAAAAATATTTTTATTTTTTTTTTTTTTTTTGGCTTTTATTCATAAAGATGCAACTGTTGCTAGGGGGCAACAACCAGCATCTATGTTGGTAGGTATGGAGACGTTGGCGTGAATGGCATGTGAGAGGAAGGCCACCCAGTGGTAGGTCCTCGGGACGAAAATTTATATTAATTATAAGGACAAGGGAAAAATAAAAAAATAAATAAATAATAATAATAATAATAAATAAAAAAAATAAATAAATAAATAAAAAGGAAGTGAAAGACAACTTTGATGGAATGGGTAAGAGAGATGGTAAAACTGAAGGAAAATAATGTAAAAGAATAAAAAAAAAATAAAAATATTAAGAACGAATAGGAATTAAGGTGGCAGTAAGTCGCGGTTCCACCTCCTCTTCAACCTTCGTGGGGGGTTTTGTGGTAAGTGTTGTGAAGATAAAGTACGTATTTCTGGATTTGTATGTGTGTAAAGTTTTCCAAAAAAACGTATGTAAGTAGTTTGTATTGTGTCGGGTACTGTGTGTATCATAAGATCGTTATGAAGTGTTCTGTTGTTTATGTATGGGGGGCACTGTGTTATCAGTCTGAGGGTTTTTGACTGAAATGCCTGAATTCGTTTGATGTTGGATGTTTTTGCTGAACCGTATATCTGTGATCCGTATGTCCATAATGGTCTAAGTAAGTAAGTATAACAGTTCCGTTTTTGTGTCATGTCTAATTTTGATCGTCTATTTAGAAGTCCGTAGAGTATTTTGAGTCGACGGTTCAGCGTGTTTCGTGTGAGACGTGTGTGAGGATTCCATGTCAGTCTTCGATCCAATGTCAGTCCTAGGTATCGTACAGTATTAGTTTGAGGGAGGGGCTTGTCGTAGATGAAAACGGGGGGGCATGTTTCTCGTCGAAGTGTAAATGTGATGTGCTGTGATTTTTCTGTATTTAGTTTGATTTTCCATGTGTTGCACCAGTTTTCAATTTGTGTGAGATGGTGTTGTAGTGTAAATGAGGCGTGTATGTGAAGGTCAGCAGCAGCTAAGATGGCGGTGTTATAAAAATATTAAATCTAATTCAAAGGTTTTTAAATTATCTTACTGGGCCAACCGGGAAAATGAATAGCATAGACTTTACGAGAACAAATAATTGGGTTTATTTACTTAAACTACATAATATAATTAATAACTAAGAGATAAAATAAAATAAAATTATCTACAAAAAGAAATCTTACAACCTAATTTTTACATTTATTTTTTTTGTCTCTTTTCTTTTTAAATACTGTCCATTCTTCA
This sequence comes from Aradus depressus, assembly GCA_963662175.1. Lineage (NCBI taxonomy): Eukaryota > Metazoa > Arthropoda > Insecta > Hemiptera > Aradidae > Aradus > Aradus depressus. The sequence continues at coordinate 42,813,594 of OY759214.1, forward strand.
AATTTAAGTTATTTTAGGGCATATAAAACATATAAATAAATTTATGTACATCCTCTGTGCATCTATTTCAATTAAAACTACAATTTCTCACAATCAAGTCACTACAACTTAGTTCTCCACACCTTAAGCCTAAACTCTCACTCCATCTCAACTCAGACCTTCCAACATTCGACTCCTCTACACTAATTCAAAACAGTTAATGGTCGTGTTTTGTTTTTATTCATGGGTTGTTTTAAAACGTATATTTATTTACTAATTTAGTTGCTTCTTGGATTTTATACAAAAATAAATATAATTAATTTTTATAATATTAATATTTTGAATGTGTCTGTTTTTTTTTATACATCACACATTATGCAAGTCAGATTTTGAGTTTTAGCCCAAGGTGAGTGAAAACGTAATTGATAAATTTGTGCTGGGGAAGTACAAGCTCGGCGATTCGTTGACGACTTTTTTTGCTTTTATTTGTGTAATCAGGTGGTCGGGAAACAAGAAATTCCTATGAAAACAACATCAAAATGACCGATTTATCATTCAGTTGGGAAAGTACAAGGTAAAATTAAAATAAATAAAATAAGTCTGTCCATTAAATAAATAATTAATTCACGCTGGGGAATTATATTTCCGGTGATTCAATGACGACTTGAAGAAATAAGGATAAAAGAGAAATTTTCACTGCAATGAAATCTTCTGACTTCAGAGGGAAAATCCTTCTTTCTCTTAGAGCTAAACAAGTAAATACGAGGGCACCGGTAGCTCAGAAGTAGCGTGCTAGTCTACTGAACTCAAGATCGCGGGTTCGAAACCCGACCGATGTTCTTCATGTGGGAAGTAAGACCCTTGACCTTAAGCGATGGTCCTGTGCGATATCAGGTACTCGTTAATACGGTAACTAAACCAGCCAACATTTGATTACAATAGAGCTAACAGGAAAGGGATAAGAGCATTGGATGCTCAGGTCCCTAGGTGTATACACCAGCCTTCCCATTATATCGTAGAGATATACTATGCGAGGAACATACCTGAAAAATTATCCCTACAAATATATTTCCGCAATTAATGCCCCTTGACTAAAAGAAATTTATTGCTGCTATAGAAATAATTTTTATTCACTTAGAAAATTTAAGTGACAAGAAGCTTGATTTGTGTTTACTAACTCATCCCTCGGGCATTATATGCGTTGAATTAGGAATTTATACCTTGAAATTATGTTCAAATTCGGAGGATAAATGTGATACTTTACATATTATGTTATTATAAAATACCGTTAGTATTATAGAAACTCTTGGTTAGTTAGTTATTATGACTCATACCCGGGCTGTAACTATGAAGTCATATCGCCCACTACCAGAGCGCTCTTTCTACCATGGGAGTCACAAATTTCGAGTAGGTACCTGATATCTCACCATCGCTTAACGTCCCATCCGAAGGCGTGCTCACTCTTTTTTGTCTCCCACATAAAAAAACACACTTACCCAGAACGAATTAATGAAATAATCAATAAGTGTTTGCTCTCCCTCTAGAATATTTTTTTTTATAATAATAAAAATATTTATTTCCGTTAAACCATAAGATGGTATATTATAAAAATGTTAAGATAGCTTATAAATTAGATATATTATTAGATATTAACCCTTAGTGTCTGACACAAATGGATTAGAATTAACAATACTACTAAAAAACTAAATGAATAAATAAATAGTTGAAAATATTAGTACAGAAATAATAATTATATACAGTACCTATATAAATAAAGTATATAATAAATACAGTAGATACATTTTTTAATTTAATTGAAATTAAGATAATATTTTATAACTTTTCCGGAAGTTTCTTTTTGACGAGTACCTACATTTCGGGACGTTCTTACGTCACAATGTGCGAAATATAGAAAAGAGAAAGAAAACGAAATAACAATTATTAAACAAATATATAGATATATAAATTTAAAAAAATAAAATGATAATTAAAATATATAAAAGGAATAATCAAGAAAAATAAAATAAATTAGTACCTAGGTTAGGTTAGGTTTTATGACTCATGCCCGGGCTTTAACTACGAGGTCATATCGCCTACTACCAGAGCGCTCTTTCGTCACTCTGATGGACATGAGCCCGACTCTACGATGGGAGTCCTAAATTTTGCCTACCCTACATTTTTATTCATCTAGGGTAGGGGTCTTTAACGAGTACCTGACATCGTACATGCTCGGGACCATCGCTTAACGTCCCATCCGAAGGACGGCGTGCTTAAGTTTATTTTACCTCCCAGATAAAATAAACTAAGGGCCTCGGTCGGGCTACGAACCCACGACCTTGAGTTCAGAAGTCAAGCACTCATACCACTGAGCTACCGGCGCCCTCTAATTAGTACCTATATAAATAATAGAAAATAATGATTAAAACGTAGATTCGACAGACCTTCAGGAGGATGTCTGTGGAGGAAATTTGCAAAAAAAAAATAATGAAAATTAACAAATAATGTTTTTAATATTAAACACGATTTTTTTATTATGGGTACTTTATTATTTTGAATAGTGAGAAAAAAATCCGTTTCCGAATAGAGGGCTTTCTCTAACATAAACATTTTTGTGACACAACATTTGCAGAGATATTGTGAAACGTTATTTGTTTTTTATATTGTTAATTCATCCCATATCGATTTAATTAACTAAAAACTCAAAACAATAAAACATGTGAGGAGGCGCTACAAACATTTTTAATTGAAGTTTAAACTTTGTTATTTTCCTATTGTCTTCAAGAATTGGGGATTCAAGTAGGCATTAAAGACATTGATTCTCTTATGAGTTATACTTCTTTCATGAAGAACGTAAACAATAAAAGCAGGATATTGGTGGAATGAGGTGCAATTTGGGGTGAAGTGAAGAAGGAAAGAGACACGACTCCTCGATATAATGTTGGGGCAATGTGTAGTGGACCACTAAAGGTAGGGACCGTTAGGACAGGCATCTGTAGGGCTTCTTTAGGGTGGCGAGGGAGGAGGGGTTTGATGGGCCTTTATGGTAAGCTGTATAGATGATATGGCTGAAAGAGAAGAATTTATTAAATATATACTCAGAGGAAATTCCATAAATTTAATTTGGAGGTATCAATGCGAACTCTTTTTCTTTTTAAAGTTCAAACTTGTAGAAGGATAGTTTAATAGAGATTAGCGTGACTCAGTGGCAATGTACTACCCCAGCACGAATTAATTATCTCCCTCATTAATGCTCTTTCTCCAAAATCAATCAACCATTAGGTCCAAAAATCATAAAAATAGTTGACTTACATAAGGGCTTCTGAATCCTCATGCTAAATTTGATCTAAGTATATTACATTGGCAGTTTTTGAATTAAGTCCCCCTTGCACTCTGACACCCTTTTCTCATTTTTCACGAAAAATTAACATGCGTCATCTGACAGACATTCTGAACAGACATTATTTTTTTTTAATATGTATTTGGAATCAGGTCGGAAAACATGAAATTTTAGTTAAAACTCAACTTCGAATTTCTGACTGATTACATAACACCCCTTGTACTTCGTGTAGCTATTTATATATTTATAATTTATTTTACATTTATTTGATTATCACATTGGATTTTGTCATTTCCTTATCAGAACATTGCTGTAGCAAATAATTCTTGTCTTGAAAAAGCAACTGGTTGCTTTGTTTGCTCCAAGAGTCACCCCCACTGGTTGATAAATACCGAGGAGGTTGACCGGGCGTGAAGACAGGACGACGGAGAGGCTGGCAGGATCGTGGCTCACGGAGGTGTGCGGCATGCATGGCAACTGGCCAATTTATAGCTCCTGAAGAGTGGTTACTTACATCGGCTCCCTGGAACTAAGTAATGGAGGAAAATCAACGAAGCACGAGTTATGTGCTCTTTATAACAGACACGAGAATTTACAATTAAAAACAGATAAATAATCACAGTGGACAGCTAACCTATATAGAGAGGTTCTCTGGAGACAACCTTAAGAGATGAATAGAATTGATAACAATGCTGGGAAGAAACATCGAATGTTCCTGCTTGATAAAACCCGGAGGAACTTTAAACAGGTTAGTAACGTTATCTGCCCGGTTAATAACTTGGTATATGATTTATAATAACGAGGTATATGATTTATAAAAATAAGTTATTAAATAAGAAAATTTCCATGATTTTGAGGCCGGAAATCCAAATCGAGGATTTAATAATTTATAATTCGTTTGTTACAATTACTTTTTTGGCAATACTAATAACAATTAGAAAATCTATAATAATTTCGTAAATATTGAATTATTTTACGACAAACTAACTACTTAAAAATTGTAGACAATAATTCAGAACGAATTTTTACAACACTTGCTAGAATAGAAGCTTGTAGCTGGAGTCAGTCACGATCACTACGCAACTCACCAGTCCCCTCCATAACTAAGCTCGGCTTTGCTGTGCTTGAATTTTTTTTGGGAGCGATACACATCAAAAAAGTTTTCGCGTAAACTGGCAATGTACTTTCCCGGCAGGAATTAATCAATTAGGAGTTTTCGCTCTCCCACCAAAACCAATTGAACGTTTGGTCTAAAAATGTATAGTTGACTTACATAGGGCTTTTGAATTCTCAGAATAAATTTGAGTCGATTCGTTCATTACATGGGTAGTTCTTGGGATTTTTGAGTTGAGCCCCCTCTGATCTCCTCTTCCCTTCGGACCATTCAGCTGAAAATTATTAGCTGTCGTTCTTATGTGGTTATGAATTTACAACTTCTAAGTTGAGGAACGCGAACATATTGTGGAAACTTGTAATAAATGAATAAAACAAACTGATTTTTGAAATATTGTCTATTCCACTAAAGATATATATATATACATATATCTTTAGTGGAATAGACAATATTTCAAAAATAAGTTTGTTTTATTCATTTGTTATGAATTTACACATGTAATTTGGTGTTGATAGATTCATTCTATCGGGAGTTATCGTGTCGAATAACTGACCGATTACATAACTTCTCTATTACTTCGTATAGCTGGGGAAGTAAAACGGCAGCATTGAAAATGGGCTCATGTGGATATAATGGGAGTTATTAAAGTTTTTGTGTTAAAACTCCCTCCTTATCCCCCTTCCCTTTGGCCGATTTGGCTGAAAATTAATAGGAGTCGTCCTTATAGGGTTCTGAATATATATGTGTTACGGGTAATGTCCAAAATTGGGTAATGTGTACATTACCCGGGTATTGTATACATTACCCACCAAGGATGGGTAAAGCCCGATGATGAAAACTACGTTACCCGGGTAGTGTGCACTTTACCCAAGGCCTGTTGGGTAAAGTGAGTGAAAGTGGGTAATGTGACAATAACAAAATTTCAATTCTCAAATTTTAATATAACGACTTATTTTTGCAAGGGTTGCTGCCGTGACACTTGGAGTTGCACAACATACCTGCGGCTCTGCATTTACACTTTTTGGTTGAACACTTAAGCTTGCAATGACATTTAGTAAATCCTTGTCCCCCAGAGAACGATTGTGCAGTAGCCATCTGACGTAAAGACATCGTTTCATGACTTACTGAAGATAATTCGATTAGTGGTTCTGGACAAACCGTAAACTGGTTTCTAGTAAATAGGTCTTTACAGGTCCCATTTTTATTTGCTAGTTTGTATAAGCCCTTGCGGGAGTCAAAATCCACAATTGTAGCAATGATATTACGAAAATCGCCCTTTGCTTTGTCTACCTCAGGGATATGAATGCGAACAGTTTGCCCTTGTATAGCGGGAGGGAATTTGGTGATGGAAGTTGTTAGCATTTTTTTTTCTTGATTTTGCGAACAGTCCACAGATTTTCTACTATTACCCGCAATATCTTGAGACTTGGGACATAGTTCGCATTGCCCGCCGTCATCACATAAATGACATTGATGTGTTGGTTCGTGGTTTTCAATTTCGCTTAAATCTTGTTCATCTTTCTCATTGTCAGTTTCAGTTCCCCCCCTACAGAAGCTACACGAATAGCAAGCTCTAAGTCATCCTCTGACTGTAGATTAGCAATTACATGTTTAGGTAGTGATGAATATCTCACATTACCCAAACACCCCTGGCTAATGTACACACTACCCAATTTTAGTGTGTTTTTATTCAGTTTTTGCACATTACCCACATCGATAGGGTAATGTGTACATTACCCTGGGTAATGTGTACATTACCCTGGGTAATGTACACATTACCCAATTTTGGACATTACCCGTAACATATATATACATATAGTTTTGTGTTAATACATTCATTCTGTCGTGAGTTATTGTGATCACAGACTCACACACAGCCAGAGAGGCTTTTTCATTTTTGGAATCTGAAGGTCGGAAAACATGAAATTTCGTTTAAATTTCTGCTTCGAATGACCGATTAGATAATTTCCCCTATACTTCGTATATCTGGGGAAGTAAAAACTAAGGTTTCAGCCGAGTTTGTATCCGCAATCCGGAGCACTAGAGGACAGCTGCTATCTGCTACAATATAAGATTAATTAATATCGGTTCTTAGAAAACAACGAAATAAAATGTATTGAGGAAAATGCATAGCGAAGGACTAACGCATGATGAATAAAGTAAATTGATACATTGATACGGAAGATGGAATGGAAGAGTTGGGTTGGGGTGAGTCCAACCGAAAGAAAATGATAGAAACATGGAGGTATGTCTTACAATGTTTGTCGGTTCTTGTTGGGTATCTTTGGTAATTATTGGGTGTGAAGTTAGTCTAACGGGGAGTGGCAGTACGTCCATCACGAAGAGAACACAACGGCTCGCTAACACCCTCCGTAACAAGTGACATTGACTCACTCTATCATCAATATTATTATACTCAGTACTCAGAAATACGTCCAACTGTGCAGTCAAGGCGAGTGGTTCTCGGAGAATGTCCGTCCATCTGAACTGGAACCACTTCGACCATTGAAGGGCTCAAACACATTTACCACAATCCGACCATCTTTGCCTCTCTGTCGAAGTGATAAGAGCATTGGATGCTTAGGTCTCTAAGTGGAATATCATTCCTATATCATCTATTTGAAATAACTCAACTTTTCAGGAGCCTAAAAAAACGTTTCTAAATTGCATTTTTGAGATTGATTATGTATATTATATTTCCTAAAATGTTTAAATGTTTTTGGCTACTTTTTTGGGGGGGACGCAGCGACAACATGATCATTGGCGCCCTTGTTAAACATACATACATACATTTTATTAATTTATTTTATGCTAGCCCGCTGTCGAGGATGCCCTCGTCTTTAGGCGGTTTCACATTCAAAATAACATTTTTTTTTTTTTTTAATCAAATGGTTAAATAAAAGTAAACACCAATAATTATAAAATACTAAAAAAATTACAATTTAAAGTATCAATAATGGGGACAGTTTTGTTTTTGAGTCACACGAGTCAGTATGAGAGTTCTGGACACGCATATCAAATTTACATTTATTTATGAAGGGCGCCGGTAGCTCAAAGGTAGCGAGTTTGTCTACTCAGCTCAAAATGCGGTTCGAAACCCGACCGAGGCCTTTAAGTTTTGATCTGGGAGGTGAAAAAACCTTGAGCGCGCCGTCCTTCGGATGGGACGTTAAGCAATGGTCCCGAGCCTGCACAATGTCATCTTGTACTCATTTAATACCCCTATCCAAAGTAACTAAACATGGGTAGACAAGTGTAAGAGTCCCACTGTAGAGTCGGGCTCATGTGCACCAGAGTGACAAAAGAGCGCTCTGGTAGTAGGCGTTATGACTTCGTAGTTAAAGCCCGGACATGAGTCACAATAACTAACTACAACAATTACAAGCTTTACTCAGTCGATGCGAACAATTTTTTATCATTATATAAACCTCATTTATGATAAAAATTCGACATATGTGGTTTCGATACTTATTACTCCAATTTCTTGTAATTACACTATTTCGCGTGATAAGCAAAAGCTTTCTTACTAAATGGCTTTGACAATATTTTAAAAAATAAATAAGTTTGTTACATTGATTTCTTTTTTTACTAATTATGCCACGAATATTATTATTTTCAACATAAGGGCACTTCACAAAAAAAAAAATTGTACAGAAGAAGCTAGTTCGTGTTCCAATTTTTAATATATTTTTGCCCCTCTGGGCCTATTAAGAAGTACCTAACAATCTAAAGGGGCGTTATACTAACAAAAGAACCCACTCAACGGACACACTCTGCTCAATAACCTAACATAAACGGGGTTTTAGTTTTTCACGAACCTTCTCTCTGTAAACGGATACATGAAAAAAACTTTTTCTCGTGCCCCACATTAATCTATGCTAGAATTTTTATATTTTTTGTGAATAAATACAAAAAATTAAAGTGAATTCCTTCATTTTTTTCCATCGTATTGTTCTACAGATTTTCTTTTTGACCTTAACATATGGACAGTTAGAACATGATAAATCTTTAACAATAAGAAATCAGCTATAACTGAGATATATTTTCAAAATTCTTTTACAATAACAAAAACGTCGGTGAATCACTTCCCCAGCATAAATTGATCATTTGATCTACCTCTAAAGAACTAAAACTCATCATTTGACTTACATAAGGGTTTCTGAATCTTGATATTAAATTTTGTGTCGATACATTATTTACATCGGCAATTATTAGTGGATTTAAGTCGAGCCCTTCTTCTCTGGTCCCCCTTTCCGCGATTCATTTAAATATGAAATTTCATGTCGATATATTTATTACATCGACAGTTATTGGGATTTTGAGTTGAGCCCCCCGACCCCCCTCTGTTGTGAAAATTGATGTTTCGTCCTTAGAGGGCTTTGAATTTAAATATTGAATTTCATGTCGATACATGCATTACAATGGCAGTTATTAGAGTTTTTGTGTTAAGCCCCTAATGTCCTCCCTCCCCTCGGTCAATTTGGCTGAGAATCGTGTGTGTGTCTGTGAACACGATAACTGCCGATGTATTAAATGTATCGACATGAAATTTCATATTTTCAGTCAAAGCCCCCTGAGGACAATATCTGTTAAATTGAAGCCAAATCGGCCGAAGGGAATGAGGAGATCAGGAGAGGAGGCTCAACTGAAAAACTCAAAAAACTGCAGATGTGTGGAATTTATCTACAAAAAATGTAGTCAGAGGATTTAGAAGCCCCTATCAACTATTGATTGATTTGGAGGAGAAGCGAAACGCAAATTGATTAATTCGTTCTGGGTCATATATAAGACTAGAAGTGCCATTGAACTTAAATTATTTATTATTATCTGTTGTTCAACTTAAATGTCTGCATATCCACTTAAATACTATTTAATGAATGGGTTATCATTAATAATTAATACTATTATGTAATTATTATATAATAAGTATTAATCACAAGGCGGCCCCCCAGTCAAGGTGCCTGCAAGAGGACTGTCGAGACAATGAAATGATATCTTTCGTATTAACACTTTCAGCAACTTTTTTAAACGTTTGCTCGATTTAAGTGAAAACGCTTAGTCTTATTGAAAAGTTAGTTATTTTCAAAAATATACCTTATTCAATTTCAAGTATCAAAGTGCTCTAAGATTTGAGATAGGATCAAAACAACCAAAGTTATGGCACCCCAAAAATGTAAAATAGATTTCCATAGGAACTAATAGAGCAGCGATTCCCAATTATGTGCCCCCAGCTACACGAAATATAGGGGAAGTTATGTAATCAGTCAGAAACTGGATGTTATTTTCACTGAAATTTCATGTCTTCCGACCCCCTGATAATAAAAGAGAAAAAAATGTACTGTCTACATGTGTGAAAACGATAGCTTTCCGTATAATGAATGAATCGATACGAAATTTTATATCGATAAGAACGACACTGTTGATATACAGCCAAATCGGTCTAATCCAAAGGGGAGGGGGGCCTAGCGCAAAGAGAATGAGGAAGAGAGCCGCGAGTCGGACACGTTGTGGAGAGGTGAACATGGAACTACTCGATTCGTCAGAAGTTCCCCACTTTACCAGAGTAGCACGTGACTCCTCGTGAGTAGTAGCTGCTATACTGTACATTGTCTAAATACGCTATTACAGATGCCGATCAACAGTTTTGGGCGTTCTGAGACTTTTCCAGTAAAGGATACTATCGATTGTACCGGACTATCGATAATGCCCAAATATAGATTATTGATATCCCTAGTTATGAGCCTGATGTTAGATCCGCCACTGATGCCTGGTGAGGCGGCTATTGACCGCTCCTATCCGTGTCCAAATTGATCTCAGCCTCCTCTGTACCACATATTCCGACACGATGTACAGTCGTAATCGGCTGCCAATCATTATCTCTCAGTTGATATTGTCCGTACCGGTGATTACTTCACGTATATAGTACACATCTTGATGATGGCCAATGGTGTAAGAATGTCTGGAACCTGCTGGGTCAGGCAATCAATCAAAATTTTAAATTACTCCCCCCTACCCTCAGGAATTCTTATAATATATTGAAGTTTTCATATATATAATAATAATAACAGATTGATTGCATTAGACTCTAAAATCTTTGCAAGATTCCCTCTCGCATAATAAAGAATACTATAAAAATAAAGGGGCTATTCCAACATAGAACTACGACAACAGTCACTGTGGCAACACTGGAGCACTCATGGCTCGCACCTCCCGCCAGAAGGTTATTAGGTGTTACTTGTTAGTCTAAGCTTGTATTCGATTGTGTTGTATTGTTCAAGCAGTTGCAATAATCTTATAAAATGTGCTTAATAGTTATTTTAGTTGTAATAAGTACTATGTAGTTGTGTGTTTAATAGTGTTTTATTAATATTTTATTGATTATTTGGTGTATTCATATAAGTTATTTTGGGCGCTGGTGCGTGCTTGCCTTCTGAGCTCAAGATCGTGGGTTCGAAACCCGGTCGAGGCTCTTAGTTTATTTTATCTGGGAGGTAAAATAAACTTAAGCACGCCGTCCTTCAGATGGGACGTTAAGCGATGGTCCTGAGCCTGTGCGATGTCAGGAACTCGTTAATGATCCCTGCCCTAGGTGAATAAAAGTTTAGGGTAGGCAAAATTTAGGACTCCCACAATAGAGTCGGGCTCATGTCCACCAGAGTGACGAAAGAGTGCTCTGGTAGTAGGCGATATGATCTCGTAGTTAAAGCCCGGGCATGAGTCATAATAACTAAGTTACTTTGTACTGAAGAATAACAGAATAATGTAAATTGTGTCTTTTGTTGTATAAATTGAAATAGGTTAGACTTATAAATTTGTAAATATGTATATAGACATGGATTTACATGGAGGTCATATCGCCTACTACCAGAGCGCTCTTTCGTCACTCTGGTGGACATGAGCCCGACTCTACTGTGGGAGTCCTAAATTTTGCCTACCCTAAATTTTTATTCATCTAGGGTAGGGGTCTTTAACGAGTACCTGACATCGTACAGGCTCGGGACCTTGAGCTCAGAAGTCAAGCACGCATACCACTGAGCTACCGGCGCCCTAAGTATAAAATATAAATCAAATATAAATATCTCACACGTTTTACGTCATTAAAGTATTCAGCGAAGGCAGTTGACATAGTCCGTCTTTATACGTTGAAAGTATAGGGGAAGTAATCGGACAGAAATTCTACATTTAATTGTGACTGTGAACACGATAACTCCTAATAAATTTTATGTGTCTGTATATCTGGAACCGCAAGGACGATATCTATTGATTTTCAGTCAAATCTGCCGAAGGGAGAGCCTTGACAAAATTTCTAGTAACCGCCTTTGTAATGAATATATCGACACAATATTTAGTAGCAAATTTTGTTGTAAAATCTTATTAGAAATAGAAACAAAAAACTGCTCTGAGTTCGCGGGAAGAGAATCAAGTATCACCTGATTTCTTTGTAAATAGTTATTTGTATTCATTCAGGTCAAACGTATCATTAAGGATAAAACAGGGTTTTTTCCCTATTTTTTTTACTAAGCTGTTATTTTTACTTCCCCAGTTATACGAAGTATGAATCGATGCATAAATTTTCTGTTAAGTTTTCACCGGAATTTCATGTTTTTCTGACCCGCTGATTCAAAAACAAAATGTCTATCTGTATGTGTCTTTCAATGAATACGATACTTCCGATAGAATGGATGTGTCAATACGAAATTTTATGTGTATCCAGAATAATGACGACACCTTTTCTCTCAAATCAGCAAAAACTGAGGTATAACTCAAAAACACTAATAACTGCCGTTGTAATGAATAAGTATATCGACCCGAAATTACATAGGTAACTTCAAAACCCCCCTAAGGACGACATCTATTAATTTAGTGCAGAATCGACCGAATAGAATGGGATCAGAAGACGGGGAGTTTATCCAACATTTCGTATGAGGATTTAGAAGCCTCTATGACCATTTACAGCACAAATGGTCAATAGTTTTGAAGGAAGGTTGACACGAACTTCTCTTTGTGCATCCAGAGGTCCTCAAGGACGAAACATACTGAATTTCATCGAAATCAGCAAAAGAGAAGGGGGACTAGGGAAGGGGCTTAACAGAAAAGAAACACCCCGATGACACCTATGAATTGTCAACTGAATCGACTTAAGGAAAGGGAGGAGGGGGGAGCAAAAATGGCCGAAAGGAAGGGGAGGGGTCTCAACTCAAAAATCATAACAAATCTAATCAATTATGTTTCTTATTATTATCAACAGTTTTTGTAAATCTTCTATATTTTCATATTAGTTCGAAGTTCTGTAAATAATATGAAACATTTATCATACCTATTGTTTTATATATAGCATTTGTTTAAAAATAATAATTTACATATATATATCGTCCACAGCAATTGAGAACAATTCTACAAAAAGCTGCAGTTGGACGGGCACTTTTGTCGAAGAAGGTTTTGAAGAGAGCTGACAGGTCTGATCTAGTTTTGAAAATAATTCACTAAGAGTATCTTTCTCGTATAATACTTTCATTACAATACTTATTACTTTCATTGTTATCCTTAACAACACTTTACAAACAATTATTATTATGTTGGCTAAATGTATTTAATTTTGTATACTAATTTTCAGACAATGTTGCAAACCAATTATTTTCAATATAATAAAAGACAATTACATACATGAGCTGGCCAAGGTATATAAATAAGTACGATAAATTCTTATACTTATTAAATTGATACTGTATTTATAATCAATTATGTTTCTTAATATTATCGACAGTTTTTGTAAATCTTCCATATTTTCATATTAGTTCGAAGTTCTGTAAATAATATGAAACATTTATCATACCTATTGTTTTGCTAGATATAGCATTTGTTTAAAAATAATAATTTACATTTATATAATGTCCACAGCAATTGAGAACAATTCTACAAAAAGATGCTGTTGGACGGGCACTTTTGTCGAAGAAGGTTTTGAAGAGAGCTGACAGGTCTGATCTAGTTTTGGAAATAATTCACTATCTTTCTCATATAATACTCTAATTACAATACTTATTACTTTCATTGCTGTAGTTAACAACATTTTACAAACTATTATTATTATATTGGGTAAATGTATTTACTGTTTTAAACTTATCATTACCACTGAAAAGGCTTATCATGTTACATATGTTTATCATTTAAAAAAAAGTAATTTATGAATGTCCGAAAAAGGGATGTCACTGAATTTTCAGCATATTAAGATCATATTGAAACCACTTCCTTTTTTGTAATCATAAGATTGATAATGATGATCCATTGTGAATATTATCAGTAGCGAAGGGGGATGGGTCTCCACTCAAAAACCCTAATAACAAATGTATCAACAGTAAAATTATTATGAAGATTGAAAAGTCCCTCAGTAAGACACTCTTACATTTTCAACCAAATCGGTAGAATGGCACTGGGGAAGTACATTACCAGATCCTTGATCCTAGGTGACGTATAAAGTTACCATCCGACATCTCTTTCTTATAGTAATTGAAACAGCCTCTGCAACAAGCTCCCCTCCAGAGCCTTCTCCTGGCTTGCAACTTGGAGTCAACTCTTCGCAGGTCAGTTCAACGTTCAACGATCTATAATAAGTTTGTGTTTATTTCTTCTTTTTCCGCATTCCTTGATTTGCATCCCCTGAACACAGCGGCTACCTGAAGAAGAGATCCTTTAAAGGAATGAGCCTTGTCGCAGGGAGACTTGCTCTTCCTTTTTCTTACCTCTCCTTTCTCTTTCCTTAAATAAAAGTTAGCCTTTCTTTCTCTTATTCTTTCAACTTTTTACAGTAACCAGTTAGACATTATCTCTTGAATATATCAGAAAAGGTATTTTACACTTTTTATTTTCTTATTTCTTTAGGATAAGGAAGTAATTATTGTAATAGTGCAAAAATCCGAGATAGTTTTCAACGGTTTTTTTCCAAGTTTCCTGAACACATTTTCACCATTATTGTCTGTCTGTTGTGTGTATATGACAGGAACTTTAGGAGTGCTCTAAATTTATTTATTTATGTATTTATTTATTTATATTTTATTTATTATATTTTATGACAACAAAAAATTTATTTGGCTGTATGAAATTTGTTATATTATGTTACTATTATGTAAAGGCTTGTTTTAGATATTGTATATATTATCCCTACCCCTTAGAGCTATGCCAGTTGTCCTTTAACCACTGTGCTGTGTGGGTGGGGTAAGTTTATAAGTTTATATTGTTACTCTGTACCCTGATGTTTTAAGAGTTATTTATACTTTTCATTATTTGTATATTTTATTATTCTATCATAGACGAACCACTGATGATGACGCTGTTGCGACGAAAACAGGTCCTGGTCTAAAATAAAAAAATTGGAAAGACAACGTCTTCTATTTCTATGAGAAATCTCATACCACATCTTACTATCACATACCAACAAATTACTTTCATATAACCAAGAGAGACAGCGAATTGTAGAAACGTGGATGGTATAATGAAATCTGTTTTTCCTGTATTAACGATCTCTAAACGCGGATGTGAAACTCTGCGTAGAACCAAAGGTAACTTAACAATCATTGTATAGAAAATGGTGGGAGTGGGCAAAAAGAATAAGAGTAGATAATATAGAGAACAGCTCAAAATGAACTTTTTTAGAGGGAAGAGGGAGGAGCGGGGGCGCGAAGCGAATCGGAACAAGGGTCAACGTTTGGCTGATCCGCGGCGGCGGCTCCGCTCGCAGAGGAGACGAAACAACAAATTAGAACCTTCAAATACAATGGTTAATTACTAAAATCATTTTCCCTGCATTTCAATTGAGAGAAAGGTGGAGCGACGTCAGATCAGGTTTTACTTATAAAAAAATAAAAAAAAAGTCGTCGATGTTTCACCGGCAATATACTTCCCCAGCGCGAATTAATGAAACTAATGTTCACTCTCCTTCTGAAACCAATCTTTCGATTTGCTTGAAAATCAGTGGATGTCTTAAATTCGGGAGTTCTGAATCCTCAAACTACAGTAGAACCTCTTTAAGTCAAACCTCGATAAGTCGAAAACCTCCAGAACTCGAAAAAAAGTTTTGTTCCTTTTCCTTCAAGCCCCAAAACCTCCATTACTCGAAATCTCAACCCTCTATTAGTCGAAATAATCAGTGAGTCCCTAAGCCATTTTGGTACATATTTTCCCTCTATAACACGAAAAAATAAATTGGACCTCTGTGTCTCGAACATAGCAATGTTTTATTTTACAACCTTTACAACTCGATTATTTGAAACTTAACTATAGCTCGAAGAAAAATAAGTTACCGACTTTGCCGACTATGTACACCATTGTTTCTTAGAAAACAATTTAGGAGTATACAATAAATAAGATTACCAATTATCTAAAGCAAAAAAAAATTACTGACTTTTTTTTTAATACCTACATATAGGTAGGTACTACGTATTTTTTATTTTAAGGATGTTTTGAAATAATGTTGATTTATAATAACCTCTGTTACTTGAATTTTTATTTATTTCACCTCTCTAACTCAAAATTAGTTAGAATGAATCTTAACCTCTACAAGTCGAATCAAAATCCGCCTAAGTCGAAATCCTCCATAAGTCGAAAACTCTATAACTCGAATTTTTTGGCGTCTCCATTATTTTTATATTATAATTTTATATTATTATCAGCAACTATTATTTTAGTAAAATTTACTGTAAAATAAAAAAAAATAGTTTGTTAAGAGTACCTAGTTGTCTTTACTATGGACCATAGTAAAATAAGAAATAGTATATAATATATACTATTTCTAATGTATATAATATATATTATTACTAACGTTCTTAGTGATACCTCTATTTAAATGTAGTCACAAGAACTCATCTTATAAGAGTTACCTAGTATTGACGCATATTGATTAATTTTTTTTTAAATGGTCAGAAAGAAATATAAATTTAATAAATATTTTTAGCCTAAAATTAATTCCTGCTTATTGTTTATTTAAAAAAATTCCCACTTTTTTCGCCTTTGTACTGAAATATCTCTAGATCTATTGAGAAGATGTCGAAATAAGTAGTAACCAAGTTTTAGCGTATTTCATAACGAAGAGGATGGTCTATAGTTCAAGTCTTTGCGACTTATAATGACCGAGAAATCTGATATCTCGATTTCAAGCGCACTAGCGGGTAATATACTGTAACTCGAAAAGATGTGGTTAGCGCGACTAGCTATTTTTTCTCTGTCAGTCGATAATTTTTGAAAAATGTTGGCCTTGACATATAGGTACAGAAAGAACCACTTATGCGATATCGATTAAACTATATTAAATTTTGCAATATTTTTTGCCATTTTATTCATTTATATAAAAAATATTTAAACATTTGAAGGAAGATCTCTCTTTGTCGATTTGGGAATAGATTTCGGTATTTGTTCTGCTGGCAGACAGTTGCCTCCAGCTGCCCGTAAGCATAAATCATGTTTACGTATTCCCGCGTTGTAAAAAACCGGCATGATTCTCTTAGACTAATGTCTCTCACCAAATCTTTGCACAAAACTGTTTATTGGATCTAATAATGTTTACATTAGCTAATACGTCTAACGTTTGTTTTCAGTTTCAAAATCCATTGTACCGATTAGGATTATTTTTATTTTTGTTACTCTCTAATCCTCAACAGAAGCCAACAATAGGGAAAAAAAAATAAGTTTATTTATTCAGAGGAAATAATTAATTATTATTTCAGAGAATAATAGTAATTTGGTGAATTTAGAACATCCTAGCGAATAGAGAAAACAAATTACAGTAAATTGAAAATTTGCCGAAAAATGTTATAATTTTTTGAACACAATGTACAGTACAAAACTTTTTATCTCTGAAAATTTATAACGTAATAATTTCAATTTTTTTAAAATAATAAATTAGTTAATTTTATAAAAAGTCTCTCTTTTTGTAAGTTAGGTTTACCCATGTTTTTTTATCTTCTCTGCTGTCTCACTCCGGCAATGGTCGACAATGAAGAACAACATTAGGTATTTTTAAAGGGCCATATTTTTGCTAACTTTTGGTGAATTTGGGACATCCTAGCGAATAGAGAAAACAAATAACGGTAAACTGAAAATTTGCCAAACCATTTAAACAGGTGTTCATTTTGAAATAAACGTTAGCCTCATATTTCAATCTTTTCGATTTTCATGTTAAAAAACATGTCATCTATTAGGAAATTTAACGTAGATTACGACAGTGTAGTCAGATTTCACTTCACCTTAACCAAAAAGTGATATTTACGGACATTTTGCTAAAAAAACATGGTTATCGTAAAAAAATTAAAAATCTCATTTTTTTCTACACTAAGTTGAAACGGATTTTTATTACCCCGGTTTCTTAGTGTACTTGAGTGGGGCATTCAACACCCCAAGTATTGTCATCTGCTTGCGATACACCCTGTTTAATAAGTAAGATATCTTGATGCACAATCTTAAATGACCATGTTATCCAATTACCAAGAAATGGCTTGACGAAAATAAGTATTATTATATATGTATGTATATATTTTTTTCCGTAATGCGCATCGACTGCCCAGTTATTAGCGTAGTTTGACACCGACTACACAGCGCTCCCGATCAGTTTCACACTTCCATCGGTCTTTTTCTCCTCCATTGTTCCATTTTACTCCGTATCTTGGCTAATTACATTCGTTCGTCTGCAGGAGTTTCTTCCATTCGGTTTTTATTCAATTATTCTTCTTATTATTATCCAAACTGAAATATGAGTACCTACTGCTTTGGAGGCAAAAAAAAAGTTTGGAATTGCGGTTATATGGCGCCAGATGGTGTTGGCCCGCTCGGAGCGACCTCACCTGGACTGTAATAAAATGAACATTGTTGATACTTCGGTCTGTGGTCATTAATATATTTTATTTTTGTATATTTAACCTCATAAAGTGTCTCGGCTTGCCTTCTTCGATCAAAATATCGGAAGGAACCCTTGGTAGATAAAACCGGTGTTTTTGGAACACACCATACTAGTATACAGTTCAAACTGTTATTTTTACTTCCCGAGCTATATGAAGTATAGGGGAAGTTATGTAATCGATCAGAAATTTAAAGTTGAGTTTTCACCGGAATTTCATATTTTTCACTCCTAATTCCAAAGATTAAAAAAAAAAGAACAGTACAACTCCCGATAGAAAGAATGTAACGACAGAAAATTTTATATGTGTATCCAGAACCCCATAATCGCGTCATCTTTTGACTTTCAGCCAAATCGGCCAAAGGGAAGGAGTGAGCCTGTACAAAAACTCTAATAACTGCCGTTGTAATTAACTTATCGATATGAAATTTCATACTTAAATTCAAAACTTCATAAGTAAAGGCACCTATTATTTTTCAGCGAAATCGGCGAAAGAGATAGTGGGTTCAGGGGTTTAAACAGGGGAAAAAACCTAACAACGGCCGATGTAATGCGTTTAATGACCCATATTTAGTATGAGGATTCAGTGCTATGTAAGTTTTGTGTGCAACAATTGATTTTTAGGTATTGAAGGCGGAGCGAAACGTTATTGATACATTCGTTCTGGGGAAGTGCATTGCCAGTTTCTCGCTGACGACTATTTTGTTACCTATTTAAAACGTCACCTGTGATGTATAAAAATAATACATACATTGAAAAGATTAAATTATAAACATAAAAAAATTAATTATATTGATTTTTATATAGAAAGCAAATTTCTATTTAAAACAAATGCCAGTCAAAAACAAAACATGGCCATCAGCTGTTTTTTTTAGTGTGTATGTACAATAGTGTCGAGGCCTGGTTGAATGGCGACGGTCTGAGAAAAGATGGACAGTGGTGTTTAGGCTTAACTTGTGATGAACTAAATAGAAGTAAATTGGCGGTGAAATTGATCCAAAAAGAAGGTACTTTTATTTGTTTATATATACAGAATAGATGCCCAGAAATACGTAACATTAATTTTAAAAAATGTCCAAAATATAAAACAAAAAAAAAATTTTCTTTTGATTTGTGTTTGTTTCCATGTTTAGCTTTTAATTTTAATAATGTAGATTTAAGAAAATAAACCCAATATTTGTTTTCGAAAATTCTATTCTATTCATTTTCCCTGTTGGCCATGTAAAGATAATTTAGAAAACCTTTGGATTAGATTTAATATTATTTAAAATTATTAAAATGGCATCTCTTTAAAAATCCAAATGAAAAGTTTGTTAATTGAAATTTTTTTAAATATACGTGCACTTTCTTCAAAATTGCACCTCTTTAACTTTTGATATTTTTTTAGGGCCCTTTTCGAAAAACTACTGTAGAAATCAAAATTTAGTAAAAGAAAAGAGATTAAATTTCTACAGGAAATATGGTAATTTATTGTTTATTTAATCATTATTATTAATTCATTATTTATATTTTTATTTAGTTATTTATAATTTATTTAAGATTAACAACTTAAAACTCTTCTTATATTACTACACACCCAAATCAACTACGGATGTCCAATAATGAAACACTGCAAACGTACATGAGGATACACCCTGGATATCCAACGAAGAGAGAGGTGGATGGTGTTTGGTGTAGCGTCCAAGCGGGGGGGGGGGGGGGGGGGGGAGGGAGGGAACACCAGGTTGGGAATGTGTTGTGAAGCGAGTTTCACGGAGCCGTCCTTGAGGCACCACAGTTGGACACAATGCCGTCAGAATCACCCGGAACAAGTGCATGTGTTGGTTCCAGCATCTCCGTCAACCACTTCATCACATGGACCTCCTCAAGGGAACTGGCAACTCAACACGCAGTATCTACCAGAATATATTGAAGAACCCACAAAAAAAAAAACAGAAAGACAAGGCCCATTTTGTCTCGAAGTATTTATTCTATTGCGTCCATAGTATTTTTCATTAAAGAAATCTAACGTTAATGCTCGAAATTAATAATGAATGATACTTAACATTTTCCCAGAGATATTGTGAAACTCTTGATAAAAAATATAAATAAAAACGAAGGTTTTTAAAAAAAAAAATTTGTCTATTTCACAAGATATATAAAATAAATGGGAGTACTTTCAGTATTGGCCATCTTCAGCAACGACTTAACAAATACTGAATTTATTATATTATAGGTTAGGTTAAGTTTCATGACTCATGTCCGGGCTTTAACTACGAGGTCATATCGCCTACTACCAGAGCGCTTTTAAGTCACTCTGATGAACATGAGCCCGACTCTACTGTGAGAGTCTTAAATTTTGCCTACCCTAAATTTTTATTCACCTGGGACAGGGGTCTTTAACGAGTGCCTGACATTGTACAGGCTCGGGACCATCGCTTAACGTCCTATCCGAAGGATGGCGTGCTTAAGTTTATTTTACCCATCAGATAAAATAAACTAAGAGCCTCAAGGGGTTTCGAATCCACGTTCTTGAGGTCAGAATGCAAGCACGCATACCACTGAGCTACCGGCGCCCTCTATATTATATATATCTTGTGAAATATACAATATTTTTGAAAAACATTAGTTTTTATTTATATTTTCAGAAATTAATAGATGACCTACCAGGAGGTTTCTGAATCCTAATACTAAATTCGCGGGAAACTAATGGGTGTGTTCCTTATAGGGTTTTGAATTTAAATAAAAAATTTCACATTGATAAATTCATTACATCGGCAGTTATTGGGTTTATTGAGTTAAGCCCCGTCTGATCATTCCATTTCACTGAAAGCCATCCTTATACGGTTTCGAATTTACATACAAAATGTTGTGTCATTCAATTTATCGGGCTTTATCGTGTTACAAAAATGGATCTCGAAATTTTCGTACGGTTAGAAAACTTCCTTATACTATAGATATTAAAAAGTTATACTTATAATAAAGAATAAAAATATTAATAAAATTAAATTTTTGGAAATAATATAAATAAAAAAGTTCGAAACCCGACCGAGGCCCTTAGTTTATTTTATCTGGGAGGTAAAATAAACTTAAGCACGCCGTCTTTCGGATGGGACGTTAAGCGATGGTCTCGAGCCTGTACGATGATAGGTACTCGATTCACCTAGGTGAATAAACCTGGATAGGCAAAATATCAGACTCCCAGAGAAGACTACCTCAGCAAACGTACCTCAATCCAATTTTCTTAGCAAAGGCCAGCTTAGAAGTACCCTAATTAAGTTAATAACAATGTACCTCCTATATAGTTTAAGTTCAAAAAATTTGGCTCTCAAAAGAAATTTCAATCGAACAGTTGATATTTGGCTCTGTTGACTAATGAGTTTGCCGACCCCTAGGTGAATTTAAGGGGTAAGTAAAATTTAAGACTCCCACAGTACGAGTCGGGCTCATGTTCACCAGAGTGACAATAGAGCGCTCTGGTAGTAGGCGATATGACCTCGTAGTTAAAGTCCGGGCATGAGTCATAAAACCTAAAACGTAAACCTATAAATAAAATTCGCAGATTATAATAAACTAGTATCTTAAGGCTGGGGAGACCTCCGCCTAGCACTGACCAGCTACGGAGGCAGACCAACGTGAACCGTACTGGAAATGCGACAACTTCCAATTGAATTTGATTGGAAATTACGATATTACTAAAATTGAAAATATTTTCCCACAGTAGTTAATTTTTTCAATCAGTTAAACTTCATCATGGCTAAATAAAACAGAATAAAGTTAAAGAGTGGTTTTTATCGAGCTCCTCCCCGCTGTGGACCGTTTAGATTATAAGAAGATTAATAAGATCCACGAGCTGAGGCTGAGGTATAAATAGAGTATAAAAAAAGGAGTTAAGGCTTCTGTCCGCTGGAGAACGGTTTATCCTCCCTCTCCTCATCTCATGTGGAGCACCTCAAGGATCTGTTTTAAGGACATTGCTTTTCTCCATGTACATTGCAGTTAGGTATTGTGACATTCCCGGCCTTTAACTATATCGCCTACTACCAGAGCACCCATCCGAAGGACGGAGTGCACAAAATGGGGACAGTAATCAATAATTGTATAGTTGTGTTGTGGTTAGCAACCATATGTTTGAATGTTTTAGTTTAATCATTTGTTTATGTTTAGCCAGTTCAGTTGTTCTCACGATGTTGTTATAGTAAGTGTAATAGTTATTGTGACTCATGCCCGGGCTTTAACTACGAGGTTACATCGTCTACTACCGCGAGGGCGTCGGTAGCTCAGTGGTATGCGTGCTTGCCTTCTGAGCTCAAGATCGTGGGTTCGAAACACATCCGAGGCCTTTAGTTTATTTTATCTGGGAAGTAAAATAAACTTAAGCACGTCGTCCTTCGGATGGGATGTTAAGCGATGGTCCCGAGCCTGTACGATGTCAGGTACTTGTTAAAGACCCTCTGCCCTAGGTGAATAAAAATTTAGGGTAGGCAAAATTTAGGTCTCCCACAGTAGAGTCGGGCTCATATCCACCAGAGTGACGAAAGAGCGCTCTGGTAGTAGGCGATATGACCTCTTAGTTAAAGCCCGGGCATGAGTCATAATAACCAACTAACTCGTCTACTATCAGAGCGCTCTTTCTCTCTGGTGGACATGAACCCGACTCTACTATGGGAGCCCTAAATATTACCAACCCTAAATTTTAATTCAGCTACTGTAGGGGTCTTTAACGAATACTTGACTTTGTACCAGTTCGGGACCGTCGCTTAACGTCCCATCCGAAGTACAGCGTGCTTACGTTTTTTTCACCTCTCAGATAAAACGCTAAGAACCTCGGCCAGGTTTCGAAACCGCGATCTTAACCTCAATAGACCTTTGAATTCCTCAAAAACATATATAAATATGATCACTACAATTTACGAACTATTACAGTTCAAGTCAACATTTTATTATAAACAAGTACAAATAATAAGTCATAAAATGTTAAGTATTACCATCGAAAAGACACTTATAAATAATGTAAAATATAAGGAACTTTTAAGTAGAGAAATAAATAAATAAAATACTTATTTTTTGAAATATTGTCTATTTCATAGTAAATGTACACATAAACTACAGGCTTTGACATTATAACACCGCCAGGTTTAGTATACTCGTAATAACGCCGTCAAGGAAGGACTTATTCTAAAGAAATATAAAATATTACCAATAAAAATCTATTGTATTTATTAATATTAGGGATTTTATAGTATTCATTTATTTTATATTACATATTTATTTTATTTTACTCCCCGAGTATACAAAGTATAGGGGAAGTTATCGGTCAGAAAATCGATGCTGAGGTTTCAACTGAATTCCATGCTTTGCTGTTTGTCTGTGAACACGATAACTCCCGATGAAATGAATGTGTCCACACGAAACACAGATCTACAAAGAGGATTTTGAGGGCGCGTGCAAGTCTACTGAGCTCAAGATTGCAGGTTCGAAACCAGGCTTGAGCACGCCGTCTTCCGGATGCAACGTTAAGCGATGGTCCCGAGTCTGTGCGATAATCCTGGGTAGGCAAAATTTAGGACTCCCATCGGGTTCATGTCCACCAGAGGGAAGAAAGAGCGCTCTGGTAGTAGGCGATATGACCTTGTAGTTAAAGCCCGGGTATGAGCCATAATAAGTAACTAACTAACTGTACTGGGGGTCCGGGAGGTTCAAAATGCATGGTGGGGGAAGGGTTGTTTTGATTTGAAAGCAACACTAATCCCTTTTCTCTAGCGGCTATGTTTACATCTGTAGGTCCGCCCCGCGTCGTTTTATGTTCATACTAATTCATATGTTGTCTCCGAACACATCTTACAGTTTGAAATCGTGGTGAATTGAGAATTTATATGATTTGTGAATTAAATTTGGTGTCATGAGTGCGAAGAACGACAATAATTAGGCAACATTTCATTTAGGACTCCCACAGTAGAGTCGGGCTCATGTCCACCAGAGTGACAAAATAGCGCTCTGGTAGTAGGCGATATGACGTAGTTAAAGCCCGGGCTTGAGTCATAAAACCTAAACCTAAAAAACTAATAAGAAAACCATATAGGAGTCTTTAGTTTGAAGCCTTTGTCTGTGTGTGTCCATCTGGGGCATCGTTGCTCCAAGACGGCTGAACCGATTTCAAAGCGTTTTGTTTTGTTTCAAAATCTAGTATTTGCTAGATGGTTCTTAGCCATGTTCGTTGAAAATCGGGTATGCCGTTTCCAAGATATTCAGGTTTCATCAGAGCCTGTGTAGGAATCTCGGCCTCTGTTACAGCTAGAGACTTGGAGTTTGAGCTCAAATGTTTCTAGGGCCAAGCCTTTCCCCTCCCCCGAGCCTCGCCCCTAGGCCCTTCAAGCCGTAGGTGATATGACTTTGTAGTTAAAGCCCGGGCATGAGTCACAACAACTGACTAACTCAGTACAAAGATGTAACTGCTAATTTTTCTCAATGTTTGGAGCCGCACGAGACCTAGCCAATTCTTTAATTGGTAAAACCAATTATTGGCGGGTGGAACAGATGGAACGGAGTGGCGCCTTCTTGCTCCAATCCTGCTATTTACATAACAGGGCTGTGTCTGCATCGTGAGAACTATAGTCGGGACTAACGGGTTCCAGGTTCGATTCCCCCTATTGTATCTTACATGATATTTGTTAGCTGTCCCAGCAGGAGGTCCTTCTTGTACGTCGTCACGCTCCATCCTCTAACCATCTCTCTATCACTGATCCAACTCCGCAAGTTCTTATTCGGCCTCGACGAAAACGCTACACCTTCTTCATTAATTGTATAAACAAATAAAGCAAAGTCAACGGTGAATCACCGGCCGTGTACTTCCCCAGTACTAATTAATCGAAAGCATTTTCTCTCTCCCTCCAAAGTCAATAGACCCTTTGGCCGACCGTGTCTTCTGAATCCTCATACTAAATTTTGAGTCGATACATTCATTCCATCGGCAGTTATTGGGATTTTAAAGTTGAGTCTTCCCTTTGATTCCGCTGAAACTCAATAGGTGTCGCCGATGGAGGGTTCTGGCTACACATATAAAATTCCGTGACGAAACGTTCATGTCGTGATCACAGACACTCATACGCACCAACACACAGACGTACAGAGGGCGCAGGTAGCTCAGTGGTATGCGTGTTTACTTACTGAGCTCAAGATCGCGAGTTCAGAACCCAGCCGAAGCCCTAAGTACCTCCCAGATAAAATAAACTTAAGCACGCCGTCCTTTGGACGGGACATTGAGTGATGGTGCCGATCTTGTAAGATGTCAGATACTGGTTGAAGACCCCTTCCCTAGGTCAATATGACATAGAAGGCAATAGGACTCCCATAGTTGAATCAGGCTCATTTTCACCAGAGGGACGAAAGAGCGCTCTGGTAGTAGGAAATATGACATCGTAGTTAAAGCTCGAGCATGAGACAATAATTATTTAATTTTAAATTATTATACTTTTAATATTTTCTTACTATTACTTCCTGTGATATTTCCTCCCTCTTTCTTGAAAAAAATTGTGAACATTGACAATTTTTTTATGTATTAACATTTTGATTTCACGGTAGTTAATTGAGAGCCAACGGAATCTCGACCCTCTTATCCAATCTTCAAAGAAGAAATAAGGATGACCAGCTGTATAAAAAAAAAATATGATAATGATTTTACTGAAAATATGTGGGGCGACTAAAGGAAAAAAGTGTCATACATATTTTTATTTTTTATTATTTTGTCTACAAGAAACTAACTATAAACAAACTATAATAGATATCATTTATGACAGGTATTGTTTAGTTCGTTCTTCGGTAAGAAAGAGCATTTGACTTCTCGTTAATCCGGACATTTTCTAATACATTTAGCGACATTTTTAAAAGAACTCTCTGCACAGGAAAAAAATAATACATTTTTGGTTCATTATACAGTGTCCTGGTAAAGGCGAGGTTTGAGCCTCCTGTTTTGGGTTGGTTGGCCCAATTGAAAAAATTCGGCACCAGAGACCAAAGATAGCTCTTCGTGGTGAGAGATGGGGATTTACTTCAGGAAGTCTGCGAGGCCATTTGGATGCTCCAGACGAACCAAGGTGCGGTTACTGCCAAACGGAGAACCTTGTTTTCAAATCTTCGAAGTTTTTGTATGTTCATTTTGTTTGTGCCCAGCCAGACGGGTGCTGCACATGTGAACAGTGGTCTGAGTAGTGTTGTGTAGAGGAGAATGCTGCAAGTGTACTTGAGTGGCCATCTATCTTCTGTTGATAGAGGGCGCCGGTAGCTCAGTGGTACCTATGTGTGCTTGTCTTCTGAGCTTAAGATCGTGGGTTCGAAACCCGACCGAGGCCCTTAGTTTATTTTATCTGGGAAGTAAAATAAATTTAAGCATGCCGTCCTTCGGATGGGACGCGAAGTGATGGTCCCAAGCCTGTACGATGTCAGGTACTCGTTAAAGACCCCTACCCTAGGTGAATAAAAATTTAGGGTAGACAAAATTTAGGACTCCCATCGTAGAGTCGGGCTCATGTCCAGAGAGCGCTTTGGTAGTAGGCGATATGACCTCGTAGTTAAAGCCCGGGCATGAGTCATAAACCCTAACCTAATCTCTTCTGTTGATGAGGAGGTAGAGTTGTCATTGCCTGGTATGTGCTTGTGTTAGTTTTCTGTTTATGTGGTGATTCCATGTTAATTTAATGTCCAAATGATTGTCGAGATATTTGATTGTCTCGTAGTTAGGAATGTAGCTTACGTAAGCATTGTTTATGTGTAGTTATGTCAATGTGGTGTGTCTATTCTTCGAAGAGAGAAAATGTTGGCTTACATTTTGGTAGCAATTAAGCTTGAGTTTCCACCTGTTGAACCAATACGGCAAGACTTCCACACATGATTGTAGGATATCCTCGGTTGAAGACAGGTTATACAAACAATAATGATTTATACTACAAATTATGTCATAAATAAAGAATTTACATTCCTTTGAAATATTTAAATTAATTTAGGAAGTCTGGCGCACTAAATACTAATAAAGAAAAAAAGTTTGCGTTTGTCCTTCAAAATATGTTGTCCTTAACTGGACAATTATACAAGAATTAAAAAAAAAAAATATATATATATATATATTATAACCATCTCTTTCCTGTGTGAGTGCAAATCACGTAATTAATAAAATAAATAAAATTGAGATCGAAAAATTATTAAATTTGAAAATTATTTAAATCGCGACTTTAATTAAACAATGCCTGAATAGCTGAAAGCACTCCCACGGGAAGAACGGTTACAAGATCCTAACGGTTAGTTGACATCAGTAATTAACAATAATTAATTACTGTTGTCAACCAGAAGAAGCATGAGTGGGGGGGGAATGAAATGAATCAAACCTATAACTTTAACATATTTATTTTAATGAGAACATATTTACAAAACAACAATTGAATATATATATAATTTGGCCGTGTGTCTGAAGGACTGAAATATAACTTAATTACGAGGTACCTCGATACGATATCCATGGCGAATGACGGCGTGATCACCCTTTCTGGACTTCCTGTAGAAATCGTCTATTCACATAGTCCCTGAAGATCTGCGTAGTTTCGAGGGCACACCAGAAGTTACACCCCCACTGACTTTGCACCGTCCAAAATCAAAGTGTGTCTCTACGACTAATTCACATATTCAAACTGATATTACTTATAGAAAAGATACGTGGTGATCACCCAAGACATGAACGAAGACTGTTAGTAATTTCACATATTCAAACTAAACTTTACTTATAGAAAAGATACGTGGTGATCCACCAAGACATGAGCAAAGAATGTTAATTTCACATATTCTAACTGATATTACTTATAGAAAAGATACGTGGTGATCACCCAAGACATGAACGAAGAAAGTACTTTCACATACTGAAACTAGGCTTTACAAAGAGAGGAACGTGGTGATCCACCAAGATATGAGCGAAGAAAGTTAATTTCACATATTCAAACTAAACTTTACAAAGAAAGGAACGTGGTGATCCACCAAGACATGAGTGAAGACTGTTAAATTCACATATTCAAACTCAACTGTACAATATAAAAAGAACGTGGTGACCAGCCAAGACATGAACAAAGAAAGTACTTTCACATACTGAAACTAGGCTTTACAAAGAGAGGAACGTGGTGATCCACCAAGATATGAACGAAGAATGTTAATTTCACATATTCAAACTAAACTTTACAAAGAAAGGAACGTGGTGATCCACCAAGACATGAGCGAAGAATGAGTAAAACGGGGAGTGGCTTCCGATATCCGACCGTGGTAGGGGACAGTTCTCCAGGCTTGATTGGTCGTCGGACTCCGCCCATTTTATTTCCAGCCAATCGCATATTACCAATTAACATCTGCCTCTAGTTGTGTGAAAACCTGGAGTAAGAAAAAAAACCTTTACTGCTTATTCCTTATACACCGGATGTAGACAATTATCTTGGCTTCCTTTCCATTGTGTCTCTATTATTCTTTATTTTCCGCTCCCAGCGATCGCGATTCTCTCGCAGGCATCATTGGTTCCGAGCATTCTCTTCCAAATGCAATTCTCGTTTATTCAACACCACACAACCCATACTTTGCTCCTAGCGATCGCGATCCTCTCATAGACATCGCCAGTTCTGAGCATTATCTATAGGGTAGACATGCTACAATATCCCCCGTTCCCGTTAAAATAAAATATGTCGGCTAAATGACCATTGGAAGTCACATATTTTATTAGTTTCACTTAACACTTGCTCGTTCACTGAGCATATACACTTAACCAAATACTCAGGTATCGACCTCATTATCATGCGTGACCAAAACATGATTTTAAATTTCCTTTCGAATCGGCATGGCTTGCCTATGCATGCGTGACCAAAGCATGATTTTACTTTACGCTGTACTTCTTGGAGTTAACCCTCTCCATTGGCAAATAACGATGATTCTATTTCTAGCATACATTCACTGACTAGTTAAAACATCCAAAAAGGCCCCACGCCTCGACAATGTTTCAACTGAATTCCCATATACCTAATCCGCTTCAACAAAAATTTGGGTTGACCAAACCCTAACCATATGCCTCCTTAGGC
Source organism: Aradus depressus (assembly GCA_963662175.1). Classification (NCBI taxonomy): domain Eukaryota; kingdom Metazoa; phylum Arthropoda; class Insecta; order Hemiptera; family Aradidae; genus Aradus; species Aradus depressus. Next base: position 42,842,978 of record OY759214.1, read on the forward strand.
CTTCGACAGGTATTTACCTTCTGCCGGAACGACGACGAAATATAAAATAGAAAAATAAGCCCACTCAAATCCCATCTCAGTTTCATAAATATATGTAAATTCCGGCATCCGCATTAATCAAGTAGCGAAACCCTTTCTTCAGTTCAACAGTCAGTTCATGGCATAAAAAAATAATTAAACAAACTCCCGCCCCTTTAAATGGATTCTACAAGCATCAATGGAGTGGCCCCTTCTCCGTGTGTACGATAATTAAATATTCAATTCTGGGTATCCCCTCCAGTTTATAATATATCTCCCCCTTTAGTCATGTATGCTTCGGCACCTTGCCTTAGGATTTCTTAACTAAAATAAAAAAATTGACCTTTTGACCTACCGTGGTCGACACTCTATCATAATAAGTAAGGTCCATACCTGGATATATGTGACAAATATATTTACAAGGCTCTCATTGGGTTAACATAGCCCATCATGGTCACTAGATAAAATATGGGTCAATGTGACATTTTCAATAGATACACACGGTCGGATACTAATACAAATATTACTCAAAAATACAAAACAAAAAAAAATTGAAGAAATACATTTATAGATCATTACAAAAAAGAAGACAAATACAATTGGAAGTACATTTACCATATAGGACCATTCACCAATGTGTGTGCCATCACCTCGCCGTCAGCCTAGTCAGATCTGCTTTACTAATCAAATTCAAATACGTAGGTAAATTCCCATGGATGGCCAGTCCATATGCCGTCTGCCCCGTCCTACAATTACGTTAAATTAAAAATGACACCATTACCTAAATTAAATTATCCCATCTATCAATATAAAAAGAAAAAGACTTACTAATACTATTTAAAAAAAATATCCTATTACTAAATATAAACAAAAAATTATCCTAATTTAATATCTAGAATTAAAAAAAAAACTAACCCTAACTTATTATCTAAAATTACTATTTACAACCTGGCGATTCACTTCGGAATCTTTGAGCTCGACTAAGGGGGGTATGCTCGATGTTAAGCCCCAGGGGAGTGCCAGAAAGTCCCCGTCTGCCTTATCCTATTTACAAAAAAAAAAATAACTAAATAATAAATCCCGTGTCCCCAATAAATGTGTATGTGTGATTCTTTGTGTGTTGTTGTATAATGAGGTGTTGGCCGTTAGTGTAAAATAATAAATAATTCCCAAATAATAAAAATAGTGTCTGTTTTATGTGTGTGTGACTTTGTCTAACTGTTCCTGGGATAGCTGGGGATGGACACCCATAGAGACGTCACAAATCTCTTCCCTGACTCTAGGGCCGCGATCTCGTCTGCAATAATCGCCCCCCCTAACTCGGCTGAAGTAAGATCGTTAATCTCAAAGAGAGCCCTAGCGCTTCTCTAGCCTGCTTGTAAATTTATCCACTAATACACGGCTTCTGTGATGTCATATAAAAGATTCCTCCTTCCGCTACGTCGCTGCCGAGATGTCCTAAAATAAAAATTTGAGGACTTTCCTTGTCTAAAATCTGGTAAGGTCCTTCCCAGAATAGTAAGAATTTAAATACAAAATGGTTGGGCAAATCCAAAACGCTATTACGTAACGCCACCTCACCACGTTCGTAATTTTTCACGTAGACATCTTGGAAGGTGACATTGCTAGGCTGTTCGCGAGCAAAAGTCTGGTTCGTAGGCCAATTCCTATGTCCTTCGGGTACGGTAAATGTCATTCGGTCATCTTGTTTTGGGGTTGAGATCTGAGTTTGACCCGAAACAGTATCTATTCTCTTCGAGATATCGGCGAATCTCTTCTCACAATCGGTACTAATAATATTTTGGTTCGAATTTATTTCTTCGACCTCCTTATCTAGATGCTGTGTTTCTGACATGATCCTACCTGTCATTTCATGATCTAAACGTTGTGTTTCTGACATGATCCTACCTGTCATTTCATGATAACAGACATCTACCATGTCCCTAACTTCAGAAACATGTTTGTCATATTTCCCTTCTAAATTGTCCTGTCTAGTTCTCAATTCTCCGGACTCAGATCGTAGAGTGCCCATCTCGCGATTAATGGATTCGATATTATTTGCCATTAACGAAATTTCTTGGCGCACACCCCTTATCTCGGAAGTCTGTTGTCCTAGGGAATTTCCCAAGTTTCCCATCTGTTCCTGCATGGCCTTTCCCTGCTGTCCTATCTGTTCCTGCATGGCCTTAAACATCGCCTCTAGGTCAAATTTAGGATTTTCTACCGGGGACTCCGGGGGCGTACGGATAGTTTTCCTAGACCGTGTCTGTATCGGCTCTAAGTCCGACTTCCCTTTCCCTTCCATTCTGATAAGAAATATATATCAAAACAATTAAATGAATTATACGGGAGGTCTGGTGCTAACCTAATTTCTATGGTGACCTGTCAGATGGCATCACAATACAACAATAGTTATAATATGTAAAATAAATGCCTACTAAATCTACATAAGAGAAAAAAAAATCAAAAACAAAAAAAAATAAAATTATTTCAATAAATGATGTCATTCATTGTCCCTACCCTCACCCATCCTTCTTCAGTTTTGATTCTAAATACCGACTTTAAGTGAAAATATAACATTGTGGCCTAATAGGCTGGAATCTACGTTAAAAAGCAAAAAAAAATTTTTTTTTTTTTTTTTTTTTTTTTTTTTTAATTAAAAAAAATTAATTAATTAATAAGGGACCGATTAGTGGGGTTCATTAATTATACTAATTGGCATAATTAATAAACAAATCAAGTCCCTGTTCGGGCGCCAATTAATAACCCTTTCCCTCCCTGTGTGAGTGCAAATCACGTAATTAATAAAATAAATAAAATTGAGATAGAAAAATTATTAAATTTGAAAATTATTTAAATCGCGACTTTAATTAAACAATGCCTGAATAGCTGAAAGCACTCCCACGGGAAGAACGGTTACAAGATCCTAACGGTTAGTTGACATCAGTAATTAACAATAATTAATTACTGTTGTCAACCAGAAGAAGCATGAGTGGGGGGGAATGAAATGAATCAAACCTATAACTTTAACATATTTATTTTAATGAGAACATATTTACAAAACAACAATTGAATATATATATAATTTGGCCGTGTGTCTGAAGGACTGAAATATAACTTAATTACGAGGTACCTCGATACGATATCCATGGCGAATGACGGCGTGATCACCCTTTCTGGACTTCCTGTAGAAATCGTCTATTCACATAGTCCCTGAAGATCTGCGTAGTTTCGAGGGCACACCAGAAGTTACACCCCCACTGACTTTGCACCGTCCAAAATCAAAGTGTGTCTCTACGACTAATTCACATATTCAAACTGATATTACTTATAGAAAAGATACGTGGTGATCACCCAAGACATGAACGAAGACTGTTAGTAATTTCACATATTCAAACTAAACTTTACTTATAGAAAAGATACGTGGTGATCCACCAAGACATGAGCAAAGAATGTTAATTTCACATATTCTAACTGATATTACTTATAGAAAAGATACGTGGTGATCACCCAAGACATGAACGAAGAAAGTACTTTCACATACTGAAATTAGGCTTTACAAAGAGAGGAACGTGGTGATCCACCAAGATATGAGCGAAGAAAGTTAATTTCACATATTCAAACTAAACTTTACAAAGAAAGGAACGTGGTGATCCACCAAGACATGAGTGAAGACTGTTAAATTCACATATTCAAACTCAACTGTACAATATAAAAAGAACGTGGTGACCAGCCAAGACATGAACAAAGAAAGTACTTTCACATACTGAAACTAGGCTTTACAAAGAGAGGAACGTGGTGATCCACCAAGATATGAACGAAGAATGTTAATTTCACATATTCAAACTAAACTTTACAAAGAAAGGAACGTGGTGATCCACCAAGACATGAGCGAAGAATGAGTAAAACGGGGAGTGGCTTCCGATATCCGACCGTGGTAGGGGACAGTTCTCCAGGCTTGATTGGTCGTCGGACTCCGCCCATTTTATTTCCAGCCAATCGCATATTACCAATTAACATCTGCCTCTAGTTGTGTGAAAACCTGGAGTAAGAAAAAAAACCTTTACTGCTTATTCCTTATACACCGGATGTAGACAATTATCTTGGCTTCCTTTCCATTGTGTCTCTATTATTCTTTATTTTCCGCTCCCAGCGATCGCGATTCTCTCGCAGGCATCATTGGTTCCGAGCATTCTCTTCCAAATGCAATTCTCGTTTATTCAACACCACACAACCCATACTTTGCTCCTAGCGATCGCGATCCTCTCATAGACATCGCCAGTTCTGAGCATTATCTATATATATATAGGGTAGACATGCTACAATATATATATATATAAAATAAAATATATAACAGAGAAGAGAGATCAGATGAGACACAGGAGTTCCGTAGACAAACATTCCGTTGATCTATCAATTAATATACATTTAATAAATGTAATGTTCTGATATATAGTTTCTGTCTACGCTACTGCATTGAATCGTATAAGTTAAATCTTCAGATCCCTGAGGTAAAAGGATGTCTGCCCATTTGCTACGTCAGACTGTTGCGGACCATGCACGAACATGAAAATCCTCTGGTACGAGTCATCCTCTCAATCTGCCTCCGCCAAGACCAGAACGTCGACTGAAGAGGAAGCATCACAGCGACCTTAACCAAAAGGACTGACGTTCAGCCGCCTCATTCAAGTATTTTTGTTTTTTGTTCGCTTTTAGCCAAATAGAATGTATATTGTACACAAATTGTCAATTAACGTGTTAAATAAACAACAAAAAAAAAACAATTAAATTAAATTAGCATAAAAATAATAATACTAATAAATACATCATTTCAATTTTAATAACATTTGGTATAATTATTCCAAAAGGGTGTCTTTCACGACGATATTTCTGGGTTTTCTTAGATCCCTCTGTATGAAATTTTCAAAAGAAATAAAATAAATACAATAAAATTTAAATAAATGAATAAATAAACCAATAAAAATAGGTGACTTACACAAGGGCTATTGTATTCTCATACTAAATTTTGTGTCGACACATAGATATATATCGGGAGTTATCGTGTTCACGGACACGCCGTGACCGACTTTTTTTTGGACCAGGATTCGGAAAACATGAAATTCCGATGAAGTTTTTCATAACTTCCCCTATACTTCGAATAGTTGGGGAGTCAAATAATCATATACATGAGATTGTTAGTATATGAAACACCACTTTTACACGATGGTTATTTTGGTATTTTTGAACAAAAATAAGGTAAAATAAAACGTTGTATACTCGTGTATTTGTAGTATTGAGCATGCAAAATGTTCCTAAGAAACGTTTGTTAGTCTGAACACTAGTAAACGGTTTTGTTCGTTAGTGCGTCCATGCTAGAGTCACGCTCTCGTCAAACGCTAACAATATAACAATTCAGACCCAATGCAACAACTAGCAATCACCCTTCTCGCTGGTCAGGCAGCAAATGTTAAGAGGGATAGGTGTCTGTTGCATCATTATCTCAGGGGAAACATAGGTTCGAAGGCAAGAGTGGGGCAAATAAATGGAAAATCGGTGGATAACAAAAAGAATTTTGTTAAAAAAAAAAAAAAAAAGTTGGTCTATCATTTGAGCAGCCTTCAAGCAAAATAAATACATTTTTGGGGAAAAAGAGATGGTCCCTTCCGAGGGGAAACCGTCCGACACACACATCAACGAGACTTACACTCTGACGGTCTGATATAGCCCCTACCGAGAGCTAAAATGTTTACACATCAAAAAACTTTTCTTGGATCGGAATCCATTAGATTTTTTTTTTCCCAGGATTTCCAAATCGGAAAGAGAAAAATGGAAAAACTAACCCAAGTACTAAATCCAGGATTCCCCGCTACGATTATTTATTGTAGGAACGTGTGCGGGATTTTTCAGATCGGTAACAGTACCGTATTAGACATCGAGTCAAGAGATTTTCGGAAGATAAAGAGACTATCTGAGAAGGAAGATAGAAAGATGATGAGGAGGGGCGGGGTTGGTAAGGTGAGGTAAGGTAAAGTGGCTTGGGAAGCAAGGGGTGAACGAACGTTGGACAACTATGGTCGGTGATCTGAGCAGACCAGGGTCCACGGTCCACGGTCCGGTGGCTGGGGCAGCTCCCTCACAATAGCACCCTCCCTCCCTCGCTAAACACTCCCCCATTGTGTCCCTTATTAAATTTATATCTAAGTACCTCCTCATTGAGACAACAATGCTCATTCATGCTGCATCTTCTTCCAATGTCATTATTCTATTCTATTGTTGAAAATATTCAAGGAACAAAAAATGAAAGTGCCGAATGTCCACTAGCTAGCTCATTACCTTCTCTGTTTCTTAGGCTTCTCTGGGCTGCTTTTAGCTTCATTTTTTCCTGCCACTCTGCCAGGGATACTCTGGTTGTTCTGCCTTCAGGCCACAGTCCTCAGGCCACATTCCCTTCCACAATTCACAATCCCTTCCTCAGGCCACAGTCCCTTCCACAATTCACAGTCTCTTTCTCAGACCATAGTCCTTTCCTTAGGCCACAGTCCCTTCCACAATTCACAGTCCCTTTCTCAGACAACAGTCCCTTCCGCAGATCACAGTCACTTCCTCAGGCCACAGTCCCTTTCTCAGGTCACAGACCTTTCCTCAGGCCACAGCCCCTTCCACAATTCACAGTTCCTTTCCCAGACCACAGTCCCTTTCTCAGGTCACAGTCCTTTCCTCAAGTAAGAGTGAACCACTACCTGAGAAGGGAACGTATACTCGTCTCAAAATATCGAAAAAAGTAGTAGGTGAATCACCGACTATGTACTTCCCCAGCAAGAATTAATCAATTACATTTTCGCTCTCCCACCAAACCCAATCAACTGATTGGCCTACTCAATATTTGACTTACATAATGGCTTTTGAACCCTCATTCTAAATTTTATGTCGATACATTCATCGACAGTTATTAGGGTATTTAAGTCAAGCCCTTCTTCTCTGGTTCCCCTTCTCTTCGACCGATTTCGTGATTAATTTAAATATAAAATTTTATGTCAATACATTACTACATCGGCAGGTATTGAGATTTTTGAGTTGTTCCCCTCCCCTGATCGGCCCCTCCCCTTTGGCCGATAATCAATAGGTTTTCCTCTTAGAAGACTTTGAATTCCCATATGAAATTTCGTGCCAATAGCTGGGGAGGTAATAATAAATTTTGATCTTATTAGTTAAGTAAAGAATTCAGTTTTAAGTCCAGGATTGTACCTCTGTTTTCCAAAGCTTGACTCATTTATTTTCACAAACCGAAGGTTGAAGATTGGCAGTATCACAGCTAAGTGAAGTAAATTCATTTTTCCGATTGGAAGTCAGAATTTCAAGTAATTTTATTTAATTTAAGATGTTGAGGGTACAGAAGAGAGAGAGAATGAAAGAGACGGATGAGCCGGCAGTAATGGCTCCTCATTGTGTCCCTGATCAGATCTGTCAGCTCATCTAGGTACAGTCCCATGATCTCTTCATCCAGCCTGGCTCCCCTCCAACACTACACATTACAGTCGCCAGTCATCACCTGTCACATTGTTCCTGTAACCTCATCATTAAGTATATCTCTTAAAGGAATCAACTTCTTTAATGCTCTTATCCACTTCTTAAAAGCAAAAGATATTTTAAAAAATGTTTAATTCAATAAAAAATGTTTACCTTTGTTAAAAGAAATTTTCTAACCGGAAATGGATTTTTTTTCTCATTGTTCAAAAAACATTACCGGTTTTTTTTACTTTTTCAGCACGAATTAATCAATTATGTTTCTGCTCTCCCTTCAAAGCCAATCGTCCTATTGACCCAAAACTCAATATTTGACTTATATAGGGGCTACTGAATCCTCATACTAAATTGTATATCGATATATTCACTACATCCGCAGTTGTTAGGGTTTATGAGTTAGAGCCCTCCTTCCCTTCGGCTGATTTCGTGGAAAATTAATAGATGCCGTCCTTATGGGGGTTTTCGACCGAATATGTAATATATACATATGTATGCTGATGTAAAGAATATATCGACACAAAATTTAGTATGAGTATTGAGAAGCCACTATGTAAGTCCAATAATGAGTTTTAGCATAATCAGTAGATTGGCTTTAGAAGAAGAACAATAACGTAATTGAGTAATTTGTGCTGGGGAAGTACATAGCTGGTGACTCGGAGGTGTCGGAAAAGATGAAATTCCGGTGAAAACTCAACGTCGAATTTCTGACCGAATACATAACTTCCTCTATACTTCGTTTGGAAAGAAAAATTGAAAATTTAACTAAAAATGCATATGTTAAATAAAACCCTGTAATGTCCAACTTTCTTGTAATTCCTCAACTGATTTACTAGCTTGGTTCAGATTTCCGTGCTTGAAGTGCTGCTTGATCGTCTTGTCACATGTTGCCTTCTCTTCGAGATGCGCATTCCAGGATCACTATCACCTCTTCAAGAACAATAGTAAGTCTTCCAAGCTCAACTATAACTCCAGGCTCAGGATCCAAGTACCGCCTCTTGTGTCTTTCGGTCTAGAACCAGTAGGGTAGCATCGTATGTACCTCCTAGTCTCTTCTGTAGCATATTGTTGTACTGTCTCTTTGCTCTTGATGGCTAATGGAGGTAGAGAGGACCCAGTGTCTCGGAGTGGTAACTGATGATGAAGGGGGAAATGTATGTTTCTTAAACTTCTCTGGGATGTTCCACTGTTGGTTAATTCCGGCATTTTTTCCAGAGGTGTCTCCTTATTTTTTTTCCGACAATATTTCGGGACACATACACGCCCCTTTTTCCGGTCACTATTAACCTGTTTTGCATACTAGTTCATAGTGACCGGAAAAAGGGGCGTGTATGTGTCCCGAAATATTGTCGGAAAAAAAAAAATAAGGAGACACCACACCTCTGGAAGAAATGCCGGAATTAACCAAGAGGGGAAATTTAGTTAAATATATATTAGTTGTCGAATAGCAAAAACCTTCATTAGTCAATGAATAAAGTCAACAAAATATGCTTATATATGTAAAAAAGCGACTGATCACATAAGAAAAACATTAAAAAACCACTTCTTGTTTACAAACAATTTTTACAATTTTGAAGTAGACGTGACATGAGTTTAGTTTGAAAATACTGACTTTACCAACATTTTAATTTAATATGGACAATGCTGTCTCATTCTGGTCCTTCACAACGTGTCTCATTCATGGATTTTTGGTTCTCAGACTTCCTTGAGTAGGGTCGTACAACATTAATAGGAAACGTAAACTATTCTTCGCTTAGCATACTAAACCAAGACATTACCTGAACAATAGAAACCTTGATCAAGTTCGAATACAAATAAGACACGAATTTTTTAATATTAGTAATGTAAAATGTGTCAATCATTAGGCTACGAATACATTTTTTTTTTGTTTCTTATGTATTAATGATCTATAAAGCATAATAGGTTAGTCATAAGTACATAAGAACAACAAGCTCAATTAATGATAATAATATTTATTTCCGTTAAAGATTGTAATAGGATACATCATAAACATTGAGATAGCTTATAAATTGGATACATAAACAGCAAACTGATAGGATCGAATACATACGTGATTAGTAATATCAATACTAGTGAAAAACAAAATAGAATTAATGAAAAATAAATACTAAAAAATAAATAATACTAATAAATACAGTAGTTACAGTTTTTAATTTAATTTCATTTATGTTGAATATTTTTTATAATTCTTCCAAGATTTTTTCAAGACTATATTTCTCGATGTTCTTAGGTTCCTCCTCATGTAGCATTGTATGTAATATAGAAAAAAAAAAAAAAAATAATAATCGAAAAATATACCAAGAAAAAATAAAAAAATAAATTTGTATATTGATAATAAAAAATTATGATATATATATATAAAATTATTTTTGAGTTCACCCCTACGATCCTGACCTTCGGCCAATTCCGCTAAAAATTAATAAGGTTTTGAATTTACATATGAAATTTGTGTCGATATATTCATTCTATCGGAAGTTATCGTGTTCATTGACTGATTTGGTTTTTCATTTTTGGAATCAGGGTGTCGGAACATATGAAGTTTCGATGAAAACTCGCATGGAATTTCTTACTGATTACATAACTTCCCCTATACTTCTTATAGCTGGGGAAGTAGAAAAAAGGAAGGGTATCCCAATTATTTTCTGCACTTTGTGTAAGATGACCGTGGATAGTAAGACTGAAGGCTCAAGAGTCTCACGGTAGATCCGCCACTGTATATGCTGAAGAACCACATTGGTTGAAGATCAAAGGACTTGTTGCAAACTCTGACCTAGTTCTTGTCCACTGAAAGTAGTTCAGTTACACTGCAATAAAGAGAACCGTTTACATGCAACTTCTTTTTATTTCCATTTCAACGGTAGATGGTCAATTAATCTCCGATTAATGTTGTACCAGGAAGAGAGTGTGTCGGTCAATGGCCCGTCAGAATCAAGAAGATTGGTGTTTTACAATTCATCCTTCTGCGCGGGGCAATTGTAAAGGAAGGATCGGACAGAACAGGTCTCAGATTTGCATAAAGGGTGGGGTCGGACCGCTTCTAAACGTTCCAGATACCTACCTATCTTGTTACTCTAACCTGTGAGAGGTGAGGTGATTACCAGGCTACGGGATCACTTGTCGCTAGAGTTCTGGTCGTTTTCTCTCGTTATATGTTATCAATAAAGAACGGGTTACTTTAACTGTGATGAGCTATCCATTCTAACTTCACCAGTTGATCAGGATCTAATTAAAGGACAACTGACACCAATCCTGCCTCAACAACGGTCAGAAAGAATGTCTATGAGTCTACATTTTTTCTAATGATCAAATTTTCAAAAAATTGTAATGATTAAAAAGTAGAATTCTTCTCGCCTGACATAGAATTCTCATGCATATTTTGGCCTTAACCTAATTGTAGGAACAAGCCGGATCAGTTAGGGAGATCAGGGGGACTCCCGGGGCGCCCAACCTGCAGGGCCAAGGGACCAGGGACGGCACCACCGGACCATTCTCTCTCTTTTTTAGCCACTCAATTTGACCAATACAATATATCAGCGAGGGAGTGCTTGTATAGCACCGACGACCGACACCCTCCAAGCCCAGGTCTATATCAGCTATGCCGCCCCAACCCCCCCGGCCAAGCAGATTCCCTTCGTAAGGGATGTAATCAAATCCCGCTGCAGAAAATTCCACTCTCTCCTTTAACCTTAATCCTTTAGTCCAAGAACGTGTTACAAGAACCCTTCCCAATGTTCATGTTCGGAGTCTGAGGCGGCAATGGCCCCGAGACCTACTAATTGATTGAATACTTCATTATATAGCTTTCTTTTCTAATTTATTTATTTTTAATCTTATGTGGTGAAAAAAGAAAATGTTAATATAAAATTAAAATAATTAAATATATCATTCAAATAATAATAAATAAATAATGAAATAATAATAAAATAAACAATAAATAATAAACAATAAATTACCACATTTCCTGTAGAAATTCTATCTCTTTTCTTTTACTAAATTTTGATTTCTACAGTAGTTTTCGAAAAGGGCCCTAAAAATATCAAAAGTTCAAAACGTGCAATTTTTAAGAAAGTGCACGTATTAAAAAAAAAAAAATCCAATTAACTAACTTTTCATTTGGATTTCTAAAGAGATGCCATTTTAATGAATATTAAATCTAATCCAAAGGTTTTCAAATTATCTTACTGGGCCAACAGGGAAAATGAATAGAACAGGATTTATGAGAACAAATATTGGGTTTATTTTCTTAATCAACTACATTATAAAATAAAGAAAACTAAACATTAAAACAAACAAAAAATCAAAAGAAAAATCTTAATAACTAAATTCTTAAAACTAATTCATTCTTTTTTTGTTTTATATTTTGACCATTTTCTAAATTTATATTAAAAAGTTATATTAAAATGGGAATATATCCTGTACATATAAACAAACAAAATTACCTTCTTTTTGGAACAATTTCACCTTCAATTTACTCCTATTTAGTTCATTGCATCTTAAGCCTAAACACCACACTCCACGTTCACTCACACCGTCGCCATTGAACCCAGGCCTCCACTCTCTCTACACACTCTAAAAAAAAACAGCTGATGGCCATGTTTTGTTTTTTTACTCATTTGTTTAAAAATAAATTTGCTTTTTATATAAAATTAAATATAATTAATTTTTTAATGTTTATATTAATGATTTACCTAATGTGTGCATTATTTTTATACATCACACTTAATGGAGTGGCATTAATGAAGATTAAGGGGAGTTTAGAACAAAAACCTAATAACTACCAATGTAATGAATGTAAAGAAATATTTTTCTTTGCTTCTACAGCTATATAAAGTATTGTGGAAATTATGTAATCGTTCAGAAATTCGATGCTTAGTTTTCAAAGGAATTTCATGTTTTCCGACCTCCTGATTCCAAAAATGATTAAAAAAAAATTTGCTTTCTGTCTGTGTGTCTGTTAACATGATAACTCCCGATAGAATGAATGTATCGACACGAATTTTATGTATATCTAGAACTCTTTAAGGGCGACACCGTCATAGAACATAGTCATGATATTTCTGTTTCTTTACAGGAGCGTAAATGAGCGAATAGCTAAGAATGCAGTTTAATGCCAATTTCGACGTCGCAGCGTGTCTTTTAGTTAAGTCAACAAACGGAACGTAAGACTTCCAATCTTGGCATCTCTCTTCGGGATCCCACTTTCTCTCATGGCCAATTATAGTCTTTTCAAGAGTGAAGGCTCTTCAACACGTAAAGGTCAAAGTGGAAGATGGCCTACTTACAACAAAAGATATCCAAGCCTTTTGGTCAGCATTTTCCCACAAGATCAGTTTCAGTTTTCAACTTAAGCAAATCAATTAAACAAATAATTGTAAAATTGTATTTTCATTTTCTTAACAATACCTAACTATAACAAAGATTTTTTTTTTTTTGTCTATTTATAAAGATGCAACTGTTGCTAGGGTGCAACAACCAGCATCTACGATGGTAGGTATTGATATGTTGGCGTGAATGGCATGTGAGAGGAAGGCCACCCGGTGGTAGGTCCTCGGGACGAAAATTTATATTAATTATTAGGAAAAGGACAAAAAAAATAAATGAATTAAAAAAAAAAAATTATAAATAAAAAGGAATTGAAAGACAATTTTGATGGATGTGTAAGAGAGATGATAAAAGTAAAGGAAACTAATGAAAAAAAAAAAATATTAAGAACGAATAGGATTTAACAAAGAATATAATAGAATATAACAAATTCTTTAAAAACATTGCAATTGAGATTTTGACAAAAATATAAAGTGCTTTTTTTTCCCATTTTTGGTTTGGTTTAACATTTTTGTGACAGCAACATCCAGTTCTATGCGGGTTACTAGACTGCTGCGCCAAAAATAATTTGGCATCCGGAATCCTTATCTTCATAATAATGAGTAATAACTTTATTCACTATTTTGTGAACACGCTTAATTCAAAATAAAACTTGGCAAACTCAAAATTTGAATTTTATTTAAACGACAAGGTTCGGCAATTATTTGCCTTCATCAGGTTTTGTATCTAAAAGTAGAGAATTATATGACTTCATCAGGTGTTGTTATCTAAAAGTAGAGAATTATATGACTTCATCAGGTGTTGTACTAATAGTAGATATTTCTTTTAAACGACAACAAGTTTCAGCAATTATCTGCCTTCATCAGGTGTTGTATCTAAAAGTAGATAAAAATAAGTTATAGATTCATCAAGTTGGATGTTGACTATTATCAGATGTAAACAAAATATATTGATGGACTGGACACTCCCATATTACTTATAAATACAGTAGATACAGTTTTTATTTGTAGTTTAAATTTTGGTAATAATTTTTTATATGTCCTTCCAAAAATCTATTTTTTGAACGATAATGTTCTAATGTTTTTTTAGAATATTTATCTAGTCAACTAGCGCTAAAGCTTTGATCGAAATTGATCCATTAGTTTCCAATATATAAGTTACGTGAGAAAACACGCAACTGTCTTTATATATCTAAAGAAATCATCTTAGTTAAAAAGAAACAAAATAATTTACATTCTAAAAAGTTAATTCTCAAACAAATACTAAAAGACTGGATAAAATAAACAATATAATCAACTATTTACACATACATTTTAAATCACTATACTTTTGTAATAAAAACCATGAGCACGCCATCCTTCGGATGGGAAGATAAACAATGGTCGCGAGCCTGTACGATGTGAGGTATTCATTGAAGACCTCTATTAAAATTTAGGGTAGGCTAAATTTATGACGTTCATAGTAGTTTCGGGCTCGTGTCCACCAGACTGACGAAAGAGCGATGTGCGTACACTGTACAGCATCACAGAGTTGACCAAATTTCATAAATCATGATGTGTAAAAAAAAATCATTATGTGATGTTCCCACGCACGAGTTCCTCCGGGACACCTAAAAACACATCTTTCCCAAAACCGTACTTTCATGATACATTTTTGAAAAAAGCTATAAAAATACCTGGCCGACCATGGTACCTACCAAGTACCTAAGTGTCGTCTCTCACGCGGTTAAAATTCAATGCTGGTACATCGGGTTGTCAGGTTCATTCCATCACCACTTCATTATTCATCTATTTTAATTTTATTTTTCTTCTATATTACGAGAATATTTCTTATATTAGTCACTTTATCTTCTCTCATTTTTTCTTTTTACTAAAGATTCTATTTTTATTACTTTTTTTTTTTATTTCTTCTCTTTATTAGTTTTCTTTATTCTTAGGCATTCTTCTATCTTAATACGTACTTTATTAGTTTATCAAGTTACTGTCGTGTCCACTCGTACTATTATTGTTGATTATACCTAAGTCTATATATATTTACCTTTTCTTCTTATTGATATATCTCAAAGATAGAATGAATATGTTTAATTATTAACAGCGATTGTACAGTCCTAGCTGACTGTTGCTCAGACTCCGTCTTCTGGGAGATGGTAGCCTATTTATTATTTGTCTTATTTTGTATTGATCTAAAGACATTGAATTAAAAAAAAAAAAAAAGTACTTAATAATAACAATGGATTGCTTATATTTGTGTAAAAAAAAATTTTGAAAATCATAATGATATTTATACTTTCCCGTAACGCGTTTTTAAAACCTTTAAATCCTGAGGTCATAGGATGAAAATATCGAAGCTTTAGCGCTAGTTGACTAGATAAATATTCTAAAAAAAATTTTGAACATTATTTTTAGTAATGTTTAAATTGTAACGCTTAGCAATGATTTTCAAAATAAGGTATTTATTAAAAAGTATTTAAAAAATAAAAATTTCATATGAACCACTTTTGTAGAGATCACTCTTGTTGCCCTTCCTCTCCCTCAAACTCATTTCGTATTGGCTTAACTGAGTACATGAAAGTAATGCAGTTTTCATGATTCATAGTACAGCCTGATTCTGAGAGTGACTACCCAGTACTCAGTATGAAATTAATTACAGAGGGGAGGGATCTGTACAAAAGTGGTTGGTAAAATATGGCTGTGATGTGTAAAAAATACACACATTTAAATTATTAATATTAAAAAATTAATAATATTTATTTTTCTATAAAATCCAAGAAGCAACTGAATTAGTAAATAAATAATATGAATGCATTTTATTTTAAAACAAATTAATAGAAAACAAAACACGGTCATGAGCTGTTTTTGAATTAGTGTAGAGAAGAGTCGAGGTCTGAGTCAATGGTGTGGTCTGGGTTGAGATGTGAAGGTGGACAGAGAGTTGTTGTTGAGGCTTAAGATGTGATGAACTAAGAAGGTGCAAATTAACAGTAAAATTGATGCGCAAAGAAGGTACTGTTATTTATTTATAATTACAAAATATAAATGCGCAAAAAAATATATAACTTTGATTTAAAGAATAGCCAAAAAAAAAAAAAAGGATTGAAATAGTTCTAAGAATTTAGTTTCTACGATTTTTCTTTTGATTTTTGTTTCAATGTTTAGTTTTTAATTTTATAATGTAAATGTAAGAAAATAAACCCAATTATTTGTTCTCGTAAATTCTATTCATTTTCCCTATTGGCCCAATAAGATAATTTAAAAACCTTTGGATTAAATTTAATATTTTTGAAAAATTTAGTAAAACATATGGCATCTTTTTAGAAATCCAAATGAAAAGTTAGTTAATTGAATTTTTTTTTAATTACGTGCACCTCTTAAAAATTGCACGTTTTGAACTTTTGATACTTTTTTAGGGCCCTTTTCGAAAACTACTATAGAAAGCAAAATTTAGTAAAAGAACATAGATAAAATTTCTACAGGAAATGTGGTAATTTATTGTTTATTTTTATAATTCAATTAAATTATAATTATTTCATTTGTTTAATTCTATTAATTCAATTATCAATTATTATTTATACTTATATATTTTTTTTTACATAATTATTTCACCACAATGGCCGATTCTAACATTTAATAACTATTTATGTACATATCTAATTCATAAAGAATCTTGATGGATATATTTTTATGATGTTCTATTACAATGTTATGATGACGGAAATAAATATTATTATTATTAATTTCTTGCGGAGTAAGGTTGTCTATTTCTTGTTTCACGAATACGATCATCCAAATTCAGGATTTTTCCATGGATGTAGACGGGAGTGACTGATGTGATGTCGGTGGCCCATTGTGTGTCCTGCCAGAGAGATGTACTGTAGGACTGTTAGATAAACCACAGGGTCCTTCCTCCATACATTCGTATGCATACCTTGCTAGAGGAATCAATCTGAACGGGAATCTGTCTAACTCTTCACTCCAGGGTTTCTTAGTTCACCCTTCAGGACCCCTAGATGAGGATCCATGTCCGATGGTTGAAAAACAACGATCTTCGATGGTTTTGATATTCGTTTGGAATGTAGTTGCATTTTTGATAAAATAAGAAATATAAGGTTAAAGAAAGATATCCTTGATTTGAGACCAATTAAAAATTAACTTGATACAGATGACAAATAAACAAACACTTACTAGGCTTTTAGCTCTCCCAAAATACATATATTTTGATTTCAGTTGATGTTTCGCCACATTTGGGATTTTTCAAAACTTTCTTCTACGCTTAAAATAACTCATTGGTTACATGGCGTGGACTGATTGCGAGAATATTTTAAACATTTTAAAACGACAATATAAATTATATTGGATATTTTAAACCCTATTTGTAAGATATGTTTTAAAACCCATTATAGATGTATTCAGAAATTCCTTCAATACTAATAATAATATTTATTTACATGGTATTTATTTACATGGTAATAGGATAGGTAATAAGAATATATACATTAAGATAGCTTATAAATTACCTATGTACATAAGTAGTTATTAACTATTAGAGTCGGACATACATGTGATTAGTAATGACAATACTATTAAAAAATAAATAAATACTGGAAAATACATAAGTACAAAAATAATAATATTAATAGTTAGTTATTGCGGTTCATGGCCGGGTTTTAACTACGAGGCCATTCTGCGCTCTTTCGTCGCTCTGGTGGACATGAGCCAACTCTACTGTAGGAGTCCAAAGCCTACTCCGGTTTCATTATCTAGCACAGACCCTAAATAATATTAATAAATACAGTAGATACAATTGTTTATTATACTTTAAAATATGATAATTACTTTTTAATAATACTTCCAGAAGTGTCTTTTTTAGGACGATATTTCGGGACGTTCTAAACCCCCGACACAAGAAAAATTTTTTGTTCATTCTCTTTTTAGATTGCAACCTTGGTGGAGAGAGTTTTTTTTTGGGGGGGGGGGGGGGGAGGGCTTGTAGCTTTAGGGGGGAGGCTTGGGGGGGAGGGGTTTGGCCTTATAAAGATTTGAGCTCAAACTCCAAGTCTAGCTGTAATAAGAGGCCGAGATCCCTTCAACGGCTCTGATGAAACTTCAATATCTTGGATACGGCATACCCGATTTTCACCAAACACGGCTAAGAAACATCTCGCAAATACCAGCTTTTGAAACAAAAAAATCGCTTTGAAATCGGTTAAGCCGTTTTGGAGCTACGATCAGACAAACACACACAGACAAAGGCTTCAAACATATAACACTCCTCCTTTTGCGTCGGGGGTTAAAAATGTAGGTTCGACGTACCTTACAAGAGGATATCTGTGAAGGAATTCTACCAAGAGAGTAAAAATGAAAGCTAAGAATGAAATAATGTATTTATATATGAAACACGACTTATATATCATGCTTATTTTATTTCTTGAAAGAAATAAAACTTGTTTATTTATGATATTGTCTAATTTCACCAACTATATTTACATGGGAGTACTTTCGGTATTTCTACCATCCTCAGCCAAAAGCATAAGAGATAAGACTGAGTCTTTTGGCTGAGGATGGTAGAAATACCGAAAGTACTCCCATGTAAATATAGTTGGTGAAATATCATAAATAAACAAGTTTTATTTCTTTCAAGTTCATTTGAATTATTTCACAATATCTCTGCAATAATGTCGGTTTTCATTATTTTATTTTTCTTGAACAATGAGAAAGAATAAAAAAATGTTAGTTTTCTTTCCACAAAAAATATTTTAAAAAAAAATCAAAAGGAATTCAGAAATTATGGTGCATAAAATATGCTAGAAACACACACAAAAAAAAAAAAAAAAAGAAAAAATTCTAGCCACAAACCGAAAGGTAGTTAAAGAGAAGCGGTATCCAAGATTGTGATCTCTGGCGTGGTGTGGTCTCTTTTGGAATTGTTACCGTACCAATTATGAAGGAACCGTTCTTTGTTTTGTCTTCCTGACATAATTAAGGTAGAACCTCCGTTTTTCTCACCTCCACCCTGAGTGCAGATACACGCCCTACATACCGACTCACCAGACCGGAAATATTTCCAAAAAATGTAAATTATTAGAGTTTTGTGTTAAGTTTTTCTTTCATTCAGCCCGAACGGCTGAAAATCAATAGTTTTCGTCCTAATGTGGTACTGGATAGTCTTAAAAAAATTGCGTGTCAATACATCAGTTACCATGTTCATATACATACATACAGATTTTTTTTTTTTCATTCATGGAATCACGAGATCGGAAAACATGAAAATCCTTTGAAAACTCAACATCGAATTTCTGAACGAATACAAAACTTCCTGTAAACCTCGTATAATTGGAAAGTCTTTGAGAGGCCCCTAAAAAAATAATTTTTACAGTCCTTTCGTAATGAAACTTCTCGAATCGCTGTGCAAGTTAGCGTTAATTCTGTTCAGAGCATAAATCTGAATAAAATAATGCTTAAATCTTAATGTTTGGTAACAAAATTTAATTAGTCGTTGGACAATAATTATTATACTTTAATTGCTAATTGCAGTTTAATTACTGAACTTGTTACGTAAAGCAAGTTTTATTATTATTCAATTAAACAATGTTCTGTTATTAAAGACACTTTGATTTACGAAATATAAATATTTAATGTCAATTATATTACATGTAAACCTTGTTGGAAAAATGTTTATTGCGACCTCAATAATTTTATTATTTAGAGACCTTGTGAATTCTTATTCACATCGAGGCTCCTCGTACCGATAAAACAGTAAACATTAATTTCATATGAGCCAAGGAGAAAAAAAAGTCAATTAATTACCGGGCATGAACTTCTCCAAAAATAATTCATCAATTAACTTTTCGCTTCCCCTCGAAATCCAGTCGACCGTTTGCGCTAATATTCAACAGTTTACTAGGGGCTTCAACATTTAATGTCGTTAAATTCAGTACATTTGCAGTTATGTAGGATATTTGATTTGAGATCCCACCCCTGAACCTCCATTTCCTTCAGCCGATATCGCTTAAATTTGACAGGTTATGTCCTCATTGAGTTTTGACTTCAAATATGAAATTTCATATCGATACATTGATTACATCGGCAGTTATTGGGTTTTTTGAGTTGAGCCCCCATTTGATCCCCTTCCCTTCAGCCGATATCGCTTAAATTTGACAGGTTATGTCCTCATTGGGTTTTAACTTTAAATATGTAATTTCATATCAATACATTCATTACATCGGCAGTTATTGGGGTTTTTGAGTTGAGCCTTCCTTTGATCCTCTCTTCCCTTCAGCTGATATCGCTTAAATTTGACAGGTTATGTCCTCATTAGGTTTTGACTTTTAATATGAAATTTCATATCGATACATTCATTACATCGGCAGTTATTGGGGTTTTCGAGTTGATCCCCCTTTCCTTCGGCCGATTCCGCAGGAAATTAATGTGTCGTTCCAAAGAAAACTTGGAGGATTTGATGCAAAAAGAAGTAATTTGATCAGTAAATATTCTCAATAATTAAGTTAATATAATATATTAACTCGTTATTAAGTTCATAACAATTTGAATTTCCATTTTAAACATGCAAATCTCTGGAAAGATCATAATAGAAGGATTTTATAGTTTCTCACAGCTCTCTTCTTCTGTTTGCAACTTCTCTTGTAATTCACCTATTAATGTATTGTACAGTATTTTTCTGTGTCAATAGAAAGTAGGTCAATTAGTTATTTCTGTTATATCAATCTAAGTAATAATAATGGTGCATCCACTTATTTGAGTAAACGCTAATTGCAGATAAAATTGATTTATTTGCTTCTTGTATTTAAATGTTTTCAATGTTATTTCTAATTCGATTGCAACATTATTTCATAGAAGTCTCTAATGAACCGGAAGCTACAAAGATAATGTAGATATTTTTTAAATATATTTTTTTAACTTCCCCAACTATATGAAATCCAAAATAGCAATTTATAAAAATGAGACCGGTCGTCACATATGCGAGTGAAACCTGGGTCCTGACTAGGAGGGACGAAGTCTTACTCAATACGTGGGAGAGGAAGGTATTGAGGAAGACATACGGCCCTACTCCCGATGAGGATAGATGGAGGATACCAATAGGGAGCTGAGGAACCTGTACAAGAGCCCGGACCTGGTGGCCTTAGTGAAGCAGGGGCGGCTGCGATGGCTAGGGCATTTACAGAGAATGGAACCAGACCGATTGCCGAGGAGGATACTGGAGGGACATCCGGGAGGACAAAGAAGAAGAGGTAGACCCCGCTTACGTTGGCTGGAGGACGACCTCAGAAGATGGAGACGGGAGGCGGAGGATAGAGAAGAATGGCGGAAGATCGTTGCGGAGGCCGAGGTTCTACAAGGACCGTAGTGCCAGGGAAAGTAAAGTAAGTAAGTAATCTACATGAAATTTTTCGACCTCCTGATTCAAAAATCAAAGAAAAAAAAAACAATATTCAGCCTAAATGGTATATTGGTTTTGGGAGGAAAGAGAAAATTTAATTAATTAATTCTTGCTGGGACAATCTGGAGCTCGCTACAACCCAACATCAAGCAAAAATTCCTTTCGGAATTATAAAGATGTGGGTTTCTTGGTATCTCGTAAAATTGTGTTATGTTCTCGGTTAAATCAACTTAATCTACTTTTTTGAGGAATCATTCACAAGATAACTGCATTTAACAATTTATTCAACTGTGAAAAGGGTGTTTTCGGTTAAATCTATTTGCTCAACTTTAGAGAGGCATCATTCACGAGTATTTCATAAAGTATGGTAAAAAGTTAGGTAAGAGTGTATAAAAATTAGGTAAGTGTGGTCAATAATTAGGTAAATGATGGTGAATGATTAACTAAGGGAAAATCCAAGAAAGGATTAACAATATTCATTTTCATTCACTCCCATAGATTTAGAAGGTATATGATTAATAATGATACAAACATAATTTATTTATTCCAAAAACTGGATTTACACGATTAATGCAAAAGTGCTGCCCTGAAAAGTTACGAATTTAGACATCAATTTATTCCCTGTAATATAATACCATAGATATAATATATAAAAATTTCAATTGTCGCTACCAATTATTTAATTCACCCGCAATTAACGACCTCCACGATATATATATACTTTGTTTTCCTTACATTTTATTTCAAATATATGTACAAGATTTTATTAATACAGGCGATGATAAACATTGCCCATTTTTTGCCTAGAACCATAATTCCTCTCTCGTATAAGAAATATGACTTTATAAGCATATATATGGTGGGGGGGGGGGGGGGGGGGGCAGCTAACGAATAATATATTATACTTTCATGTTCTAAGTTAATCTGATGTTTTTAAGAACTTGCAGAAATTCAGTGGGAAGGAAGCAGCAATTAAAGAACACCTTAGTCACGTACATTAAAAGATATCTTTTACTACTGGTCGACTTTCTTTTTTAATTCCGTCTTTTAAGAAAAAAGTTAAATGACTTTTCGCTACTTTCTTTAATGAAATGAAAAATAAAAAAAAAATATGTAGGACAAACTGAGATTTTAATGCTCCGTTCTCTTTAAATGTAATACAACCTTCATTCATGTAAATTTAATTTGGTCCACTATACAATGAGAGGTTTAAAATAGAACCCTTAAACAATCCATGTCTGTTTATATATATATATATATATTTTCCTAATATATACATACATATATACTTCCCCAGCTAAACGAAGTATGAGGGAAGTTATGTAATCGGTCAGAACTTCGAGTCCATGAATCACCGGCAATATACTTCCCCAGAACGATTTAATCAATAATATTTTCGCTCTCCTTCCAAAACCAGTCTACCGTTTGCGCTAATATTCAATTGTTGACTTACTCCTCCCTCTTTCCTTCAGCCAATATCGCTGCAATTTGACAGGTTATGTCCTCATTGGGTTTTGACTTTAAATATGAAATTATTATTAGAGTTCTTGAGTCGAGCCTCTCATCTGTACCCCCTTTTGCCGATTCCGTTGAAAATTAATAAGTGTTGTCGTTAGAGGGTTCCAGATTCACAGTTATTGGAGTTTTTGAATTCTTTCCCTCATTCCTCCTCTCCCCTTTGAGTGATTTGGCTGAAAATCCATGTGGTGTGCCTATGGGGCTATGGTCACACATATAAAATTTCGTGTCGATACATTCATTATATCGGCAGTTATTAGAGTTTTTATGTTTAGCCTCCACCTTCCCTTTGGTCGATTTGTCTGAAAAACAATACGTCATTAGAAAGTTCTGGACATATAAAATGTCTCGTCGAAAAATTCATTCTATCGGGAGTTATCGTGTTCACAGACACATAGAAATATTTTCATAATTGGAATCTAGAGGTCGGAAAACATGAAATTTCGTTGAGAACTCAGCATAGAATTTTTTTACCGATTACGTAACTTCCCCTATATTTGGGGGAAGTACATCGGGAGAAATTAATTTTGTCCGGAGCCACTGGCTGACCTCATGTTTCGGCTGGAACTGGTCTGGCAACTATGAAGATGGGTTTAGTGCCCTAAATATTTCTGAATCATATTTGAACAATATCATCACATTATTTATCCATATAGGCAGGTCATTTCGGCCAGCGCCTGAGGCGACAATTTTTGGACCCGTCAAAATTAGGTTTACTGTTATTTGCCAAAACCGTATTTCGATAATCATTAAATGATGGTCACCTCCTTAGGGTTTTGAATTTACATATAAATATTGTACCGGTGCATTAATTCTTTTGGGAATGTACTGTATGTGTTTTCATATGTTTTCTTTTCATTTATGGAGTCAGGATGTCGGAAAACATGAAATTCCTGTGAAATGACAATATACAATTTCTGACCGGTTACATAACTTCCCCTATACTTCGTATAGCGGGGTATATAAAATTGTCCAAAACCATCGAAATCCGTTACCCATACTTTCGAGTATAGTTAGTTATTGTGACAGATGTCCGGGATTTAAGTAAGAGGTCATATTTCCCATCCAGATAATCCCTCAAGATGACTGAGGCGGTGCTGGCCGAGAGATCTGCTACTGTATAATAATATAATAATATTTAGGAATGACCAGCTTCTCCCTTCATGTAATCCTCTTACCTTCATTTCTCTTTTCCTTCTTGGCCTGCCTCCACTGCTGGACAGTGACTGAATCCTTGGAAGCTGACGAGTGAGGCTGATTACCCGGAATTCAGTCGATTCGTCGCCTCCTGGCAGAGGAAAAAGAAAACAGTGTAACCTAGCTCGGGGGATGACCGCCCGGTGCTCCAACATGGCTCATCTGCGACCATCCTCGGCGCAACGCAGCCATAAACATAAATGCTCTGGCCCCGAGCTCTCTCGGGAGAAGCCAATAAGATAGGTTGGAGGACCCAGGCGATCGTCCCGGCGAGTGGCTGAGACCTACAACTGGCCGTAGCCGCATAATTAGAATCAGATAATAAAAATCAGAAACTCGAGCCCCCGCAGTGGAAACCTGAAGAGAAGAGATGGAGGATAGTCCCACAAATACAAGTGAAGAAAAAACACTTTATTTTACCAGCTGTACGAAATATAGGGGAAGTTATGTCATCGGTCAGAAATTCGATGTTATCACAGAGAAATTTAATATTTTCTGACCTAATTACAAAAATATATATTTGTGTGTCTGTGAACACCTAGAGATTATTAGCATTATTATTAGGGGGCTGGTTTTAACACGAAAACTCTAATAAACGTTGTCATGAAACATATTTAAATCAGCGGAATCGGTTGACAGGGAGGGGGAAACAGAAAGGTGAGTTTAAGAACTCATGCAACTGCCGATGTAATAAATATATCGATAAGAAAATGTACCGGCTCATACTGTTAAATGGTGTTGGAGGTGGAGCGAAAACTTAATTGGTTATATTGTAATGGGGGAAGTACATTGCTGGTGATTCATCTACGATTTTTTTTCTCTATTAAATAATATGTATTGTTATTCAATCATGTTGGAATGTTGATTACCAGATCTTTTATTGTTATGTATCCGAAATCGGAAATGATTTTTTGAAACGCCAGAATTCACCAAAGATCCTGTAGTGCATCGCTAAAAGGAGCGATACGAGGGTACATGAAATGAAGAGAACGAATCATATATTCAAAATAATCCTTCTGAAAAAAAAAAAAAACTGTCTGTCTGTGCGTGTGTCTGAACAGGATAATTTTCGATAGAATGTAACGACACAAAAATATAGATGTTGATTAACGACTGTAGATTATAATTGTAGGAATATTGAGGGTCAGTCAAAGATGGAAGAAAACACTATTCAAATGCCAACGTTTCGATATATTTTATATCATCATCAGGGCCTACAAACATGGGGGGGGAATCAAGATTAGAGAATCACAATTAAACAAAATTAGTGTGTTGATAAACATTACTAAACGTTAAAATAGACATTGTAATGAGTTAAAAATTGAACCTGACTTACTATGGATACATTAATCAACATTAAAATTAAATATAGATACAATGTTAACCATAAACATGGACGTACACTAATACAAATTAAAGTTAAATATGAATACATTACTAAACATAAACATTAATAATCATGGAAATAGACAAATAGGTGGAACATAGTAAAGAGTAAACATTAAAATGACTTACTATGAATAAGCAGGGTTGGGGAGAAGGCATGTACACTGGATGGAGTCTTACATTGCAATGAAATGGTACAATAATACAGGGGTGCTGAAGGAACCAGGTACAGGGAGCTAGGAAAACCCCGTCATAAATGTCACATTCCAGGCAGAAATGTTGAAAGTAATATAAATATACTGATTGAAATTGGAGAAATATGGTGTCTGCTTTGGCTAAGTAGCCTTTTTAATTAACAATTACTAAGGTTGTTGGTGTCTGTATACTCTAATAAACATATATAGTAATAAAAATAAATAACATAGATATTGGAGACAGAACTATAGTGTCAGCTCTTGCTAAGTAAATTGGCATAACAATTACTTAGGTTATTAGTGTCTGTACGGAAGTTGACTGTGTCAAGTGTAATAACAAACAAAAATATATGTTTATCCAGAACCCACAGAAGGACGACACGTATTAATTTTCAACAGAATCCGTCGAAGGAAAGGGGGTGATCAGAGGAGGAAGGCTCGACTCAAAAACCCTAATTACTGCCGACACGAAATATTGTTAGTGGATTCAGAAGTCATGTAAGTCATCTATCAATTTTTAGCTTAAACAGTCTTTTGATTTTGGAGGGTGAGCAAAAACCTAAATCTTTACTTTCATTTTTTATTTTTTTTTCCATTTTTGGAATCAAGGGACGGAAAACATGAAATTCAGGTGAAAACTCAACTTCGAATTTCTGACTGATTACATAACTTCCCCTATACTTGGTACAGTGAGGAAGTAATAGACGTACCAAGGTAAACCCCAGACATAGCTGTTGGGAGCTACGATCTTGACCATAAGTACAGAAGTATTTCAATGATCGCGTCCATTAACAGCCAACTTTTTTTTGCCCAACATATTTTGATAATTCCGACACGCCCAACACTTTGTAAATCACAGGTTCCGACCTCTAGATAACAACTTGGAAATTAATTTAAGATAATTTATATAAATTAATATCATTAAAGTCTGACTATGGTATGCTTGTGGTAGGTTATTGTACGTAGTTTAGGGGATGATGGAATTATTAGATAATTGCATAAGAACAACGGTGTATTTCGTCTGGGAAACAACAATTTTAGTATTTTCCTAGTACCATTCTTCAAGCCAAATTGTCTTTTGGAGTCTCCTACCTCACTCAAAGTAATAATGCCTCTGGAAGACTTCGTCCTTGAGACTCCAATTACAGAGAAACGATAATAATAAGGTAGGTTGCCTCTGTAGCGAAGAAGTTTTGTTTTGTATTTCTACTTTTGTCTCGTAGGAACCATGAGTGTTCTCTCAGGAAGAGAAGAAAGAAACTCTCCTGCAAGCAGGCAAAGTGAAAATTCCTGACAATGTATATGAAGATTTAGGAAACATCGGCTCCCACTAATAGTTCAATGTCAGTTAGAATGTTTTTTATACAATGGAATCACCTGAAATATTTCATGAAATAACCATAATTTACAATAAATTAAAAAATATATATATATAAAAAAGAAAAATATTCCTTATATTTCAAAAGTACATTGAAAAGTAGAAAATATACTTTTTCTTAGACTAGTTTTGGAGGGGGAGCTTAAAGTTAATTGATTAATTCGTTCTGGGGAAGTACATTACAGGAAGACGTTTTTTAGAATCCTTTCAGTTGCATAAGAAATGGAGTGTGATGAACTTGATGACTTCCTCGTATATTTTTCTTTATCTCATTCTATTCCTTCACAGTTTATTATTCTTCAGATAAAATGGCGGTCATTAAGCTATTACTGTCCGTTAAATACAGTATCTGATGAGAGCTGGCCAAACTGTTTCGAATTACAGTAACGTAAAGTTGGCTAGATATTGGGTACTTTCATTTTTTTTTTTTTTTATGATGTAGAAGGAAATTGTGGACACTGGTTCAAGATGGTCAGTGTAAAAACAATAGAAAAAGTAGCTGCTCTAACAAGAAGAAGAAAAAGAGGAGGAAGTCTCATTACTTGAATCACCGTTACTTTGGAACATATAGTGGTCACGTATTAGATTTATAACACTGGTGGCTTAAGGTAACGCCTTCCTTGGAAGTAAACTTCAATCTTAACCATCTTCATTATTACTTCTCCAGCCGCTTCTATAAGGGTCTTTATATTTCCGGTCAAAAATTCGACATTAAGTGTTCACTGGAATTTCATGTATTCTGACATCTTAATCTAAAAAGAGCTCGCAGAAGATTCGTAAAGTTAGCTAATCTCCTCTATAGTAAGTATTCACAATTTTTTTTTTTTACTTCTTCAACTATAAGAAGCATAGGGGATGTTATGTAATCGGTCACAAATTGGATGCGGAGTTTCCAACAGAATTTTATGTTCTTACGATAGATCCTGAACAGATTTTGTTCAAACTTTAAGGAAGAACATCCAATTTTGGTGCTAAACGACTTTCCGAACAATTTGTTTTGTAACAAAATGAGAATAAACGTTCACAATTTATCGAGAGAACGTGCACATTTGAACGAATTCCATATTGTGTTTTGGAGCATACTTGATGAAAATACAGTGGTAGTTGATTTCTTATAAATAATCGCAAAAAAAAAAAAACTATGTCTAGGTGTGTTTTGGTGGACACGATTTTGTCTCGATAGAATGCATATATCGATATAAAATTTCACGAGTGGCTTTTAGATCTCCCAGACACCTACAGATATTCAGCCCAAAGAAAAGGGAGAGATTAGAGGGTCTCAATGAAGTTAGTGTATTCAGAAGACCATATGAAAGACGATTTTCCATCGATTTTTAGTCAAATCAGGCGAAGAAGAAATGGCTTGTTATTTTTAAATTTTTTAGTACCTATTCCTTGTAACGATTTGATCCATTCATAAAGAATTTGGACGAACCCAAGGAAATCTATAACTATGAACCCAAGCCGACTGGTATATCAAGTAGCGATGAAGAACAACTCCTCATTCATGGTAATAACCATTAAAAAGGCTAAGTGTACAAGACTCTGGAACATATGAACAGATCCTAACGGAATACGAAACTAGACAGTAAACTAAAGTGACATAGGTAGGTACCTACTATGTAGGACGACAAGCCAACTCTAAAACGTTTAAAAAATATAAAATAAAATATATAAGCTGGCTTTTGCAACTAGGGATCTAAGCACCAAATGCTCCCACGAAGAGCTGGGCTTCCTCCTTACCTTGTCATCCAGTCTTACTGACCTTCAGGAAGAAACGTGTCTCTCAGTCTCCTTAAGAAATCTAAGAATACTTCCATGATCTAATCTTCTAAAATCTTCCTCTAAGATCATATCTCTACCAAACATGTGGAATCTCGTCCAAGAATATCTACCCAGGAAGTGAGCCGCCGTCTTGTCTCCTCTACATCTGTCCTTGACTCCTATAATATGTAGGTGTTTATTGAACGGACCATATCCAGTGAGGTTTTCTGTTAGTTGCCGAAGCTCGCTTATGGTTCAGGATCCATTCCCCTCTCAACCCCTTTGAATCCCCGCCTTCTAATCTATAGAAGTATAGTTAATGTGGGTTTTCTTTGCCGAACTCCACAGTTCAATGCCAGATGTCCTCATCGATTTCAGTATTGACTTGTGCAGCATGACTTTGTTAATGTTCAGTGAGACTGTTGATCGTCGCCCATTAGTCCAATTAATTGGTTACCAACACCAATGGTTAATATTATTCATGCCCTCATTAGATGACTGACATGGAACCCAATACACTTAGATGGAGCAACTCAAATTAGACCATTAATCGGTACTCTGAATGAGGGTTGTAAATTATCGATCGAACAAAATCGTAAAACTAAACACTTACATACTCGGATCCCTCTGCTGATCAGTTTCTGGTTGATGTATTCAAGACAGTTGTAAATTACAATATATATATATTTTTTTTTTTCAAAGCCCACCCCTGTAGGCTTTGAAAAACCCCCTGGTCTTCCTTTGGGTTGTTAGGGGGAGGAGGGGACACCTCAAGGGCTGGGCTATATTACCGGTGTTATTTACAAACATCCATTGACCCGGCAAAGCCGTTTTATCTATGAGAAAAGATCGCGGGTTTGTTTTATCTGGGAGGTGAAAAAAAACTTGAGCGCGCCGTCCTTCGGATGAGACGTTAAGCGATGGTCCCGAGTACGATGTCAGGTACTAGTTAAAGACCCTACCTAGATGAAGAAAAATTTAGGATAGGCAAAGTTTAGGACTCTTATAGTAGAGTTGGGCTCACCAGAGTGACGAAAGAGCGCTCTGGTAGTAGGCGATATGACCTTGTAGCCCTATACTCTAGCCTATACGACCCCGTTACCTATCAAATCGCACTATGTTACATTCACTTTGAAGCGCGTATGATTCAATAATGTCCCTCTGGAACATGACAAAGACACACGATGCATAGGTCTCTACGTTGGCAGACGACGGACTTGGAACACACGCAGACTCGACAGAAAATGAAACGACGATTTGAACGGCTCAAAAGACTATTAGACAAGCGATCTCAACTTCGCTTCAACCATAAACTGAGTGTCTACTAGACAGTTATCAGAGCTATGTGCGTTCAGTTCTGGGGTTCTGCACAAACCTGTTCAAGTTCACGGCACAACCGAAGGTCCGTCCAGTCCTGGACGACTGTATCATAGTTGGCCGTGTAAACTGCTGATGAGGCGGTGGCACTGACCAGCCGCTTCATAAAAGATTCAAGTGATGTTTGTTTTCAATTTGTTCATACTTCTTTGTTGTGATGACATTTGAAAATTTCATAAAAAAGTGAATGTGAAAAGTGAAAAAAATATTTATACTTATATATAAATTAACGAGCATTAAAGTCTCCAAGAATCCAAGTAACTTTAACAAAATGTCAATAAAAAAATATATATCATGAGCAATGTTAAATGAAATTAAATTAAATAAAGCAATATTTGATGCAAAATGTATTCAGTCAAAATGCTGACTAACGCAATCGTTCATTTGCATGAACAAGTAACTTGATTAATTCATTTGCCAAGGAAGTGTTCGTTATCATTATGATAAGCAAACAAATCATTATAGTTCTTCTACATGAGCTTCTGAACAGATGAACTTCACTTTTACACCCTTTTTGGTCAAGATAACAATTTTTTTGGTCATCGTTATCAGTAGTTGGTCTGTCTGTCCGCGGTGGAGGGGGCGGAGGGGCAGAGGCCGTAAGAAAACAACTGTACCTTCCCCCACCTCTACCTCTGAGGTTATAAATACTTGCTCCGTTCCGCCGCAGACACCAGTTTCCTCTGTGTCTCGTGTCCCTCATACCACACTTGAAAATGTAAGTTCTTTGAAAAATCCTAAGTATTCTTCATTAGTTCTGTTTCGCGAGTGAATTGCCGAGAAATCTATTTGGAATCCCAGGAGTTCCCGAGGAAGGATTGAATCGTTCAATGAAGATGTGAAGTGTTTCAAAAGTGACTATTAACAAAAAAAAACTGTGTAATGTGTAAACTTCATTCTTTTTTTTCTTTTTTTTTTTTTGCAAATTATGAATAATATTGAGTTTCATACAAGGGAGCTGCTGAAGACCACTGCTTCTTTGAACGATTCAATCCGTCACTCTACGGAACTGGATTACAAAATACATTGGATTATATTATCATAAATTATGTTAATGCCATTTTAAAGTAAGCATTCTATGCAGGTATTCCTTCATAGAAATAGTTATACCTTTTATACATTTTCTACCTATAGTTAGGTTCAAAACCACTTGATGTAACATTTCCTTCAGACATAGAAGACAGAAAAGAGTGACTAGCAAGTTCAAACGACTTCTCACTAAATGCATCGATTAGAAACGGATGTATTGTGCTTAGACCGGTGTAAAGATCATCTAACGTAACGTGTCCGCTCATGATATGGGTTAGAAGAAGGTTAGTTCACATTTCGCGGCCAGCGTTGACCTCAATAGAGTTTAGAAAGGTCTGTTTCTTCTCCGGAACTCTAGAACCGTTACAGCACCAATAAACTTACTAGGAAAAAATAAACTTTTAATAAATATAACTAATTTATAGTTAGCTAGTTAGTTATTATGACTCATGCCCGGGCTTTAACTACGAGGGGTCTTTAACGATTACTTGACATCGTACAGGCTCGAGACCATCGCTTAAACGTCCCATCCGAAGGACGGCGTTATTAAGTTTATTTTACCTCCCTCATAAAATAAACTAAGGGCTGAGTTTTCGAACCCGCGATCTTGAGCTTACTCATCATCACTCATTCCACTGAGCCACCAGCGCCCTCTAACTAATATATATTTTTATTCAATTTTTAATATTTATGCAAAGAAATTTAAGTTCTGTTTTCAATTAAAAAAATATATTAAAATTCAAGATACCTGATTACCTCAACCATTACGATTGTGCATTTTGTTATAAAATATTCTTGGCGTTTTAACTAAGATTCTAAGGAAGTTGAGGAGGAAGTTGATTTTCTTGTCTACTCTTTCCCATGACTTTTATTCCTGAAAAGATAGAATCAGTGTATTATGGACAGAGAAAATGAGATAACGTCATGAAATGAGAGAGTGAATGAATCCTATACAAAATTTTTGAATAACACATTCCATATCTGGTTTAACCCTAGAAATTCGAAATTAAAAAAAATGTAATGAATTAGTCACCAATGTACGAACACTGAAAATTGTTACACTTAGACCTGTGAGAGATATACATACAGAAATGTATTATAAAATACATATATATTAGTGCATAATTAAAGCAAAATTGTATGCTAAAATTCACTGATTTTACGTTTTAAAATAATTATAAGAATGTTTAGGTATGGTTTTACTTTATAACATTTTGTGTTAGATTTTTGACCTTAAAGTACAAATAGTAGAATACACAATACAAAAATGTATACACATTTTTAAAATAAAATAGCAAATTCCAAATATTTCTATTCAGAATATCATACTAAACCTTCCAGGAGATTGAGATGGAATCCGCGATTTACTGCCTCTTAAATTATAAACATTCGTCCCTAAATTACTTCCAATTCTTCTTAGTGTTCAAATTTATTTATTGCCATTGTAATTTATATTTTTTTTGTTTCTGCTAATAATATTTTCATTTCCATTCTAAATTGTATTCATATTCCCCTTAATTATTTATATTTGTGTTATTTGTATACATTTCGTTCCACATGTTTTGCGGGTTGTTGCAATGGCAAGAATAGCAACATTCATATTTCAGATAACTATTATAACTTACATTGTACATAAGAGATTGTCATAAAAAAATATATATATATAAAACATAGACAGTACTCTTGGTGTACTGACCTCAGCTCTTATTTAACACAATACAAGAAAAAATAATTGTAAAAATTATAAATAAAATATAAATTAAAAAAGACTGCATAGAAATACATAACATAGCTGCATAAAATAACACAAAATATTAAATAGTAATAGAAGAAGATAATCAATAAAAGTAACTTTACCAAAGCGAAAATAAAATAAATTTTAGTAATTAAAATTTATTTTATTTGCTCTTTAAAATAAAATAAAATAAAAATATATAAATAATAACTAACATATATACATATATATCATGCCAGGGCTTTAACTATAAGGTCATATTATCTACTACCAGAGCGCTCTTCTGTCCCTCCGGTGGACATGAGGCTGACTCTACTACATATATCTAATTTTTTTTTTTTTGTTTGCCCTAAATTATACCTATAAGAAAATGCTGCTCTACAGCAGTTTACCAACAGACTTCAATATTTTCTATTCAAATAAACAATTAGTTGAGAGGCGGACAATAGCTCTTTGAACCACCTGATTCGAAACTCCTTCAAGATTGGGCAATGCACTAGGATATGACAGGTGTTCCTACAAAGAGCTTTACGCAGATTTTTAAAAATATTTAAGGTTTAAATTTAACAGCTCACTTTTGCCTTTGATAATCCACCTTATATTGCTCAAGGGACTTAGTATCATTTATATAATGATTTTCTTCTAAATTAGAATTTAGATCTTTATATTGACTTTTTTCTACTTTTTCAAGCCGTGTTTTATTTCCTCAGCTATACGGAATATATGAAAAATTATGTAAACAGTCAAAAGTTCGATGTTGAGTTTTGACCGGAATTTCATGTTTTACGACCCCCTGATTTCAAAAATTCTGTTTGTCTGTGAACACGATTTCTCACTTTAAAATGAATGAAATTTTATTTGTGCATCCAGAACATCATGAGAACTACACCTATTGATTTTAAAGTAAAGGGGGGACTTCACACAAAAAATTTAATAACTCCGAGAAAAAATCGACATAAACTTTAGTAAGAGGATTCAAAAGTCCTTATGTGAGTCAACTGCTGAGATTTCTAGCTCAAACGTTTGGTTTTGGAGGGAGAGCAAAAACTTAGTTGATCAATGTGTGCTGGGGAAGTACATTGCCGGTGATAGGCACAGTTTACCTAATTGTTATTTTTTAAAGTTTTATACTTAGGTATAGTATACTGAGGACGCCGGTAGCTCAGTAGGATGCTTTCTTGCTTACTGAGCTCAAAATCGCGGGTTCGGAACTCGGACGAGGCCCTTAGTTTTTTTATCTGGTGAAAAAACTTTGAGCATGCCGTCCTTCGGATGGGACGTTAAGCACTGGTCCCGAGCCTGTACGATTTCAGATACTCGTTAAAGACCCCTTACCCCAGGTGAATAAAAATTTAGAAACTGCTCTGGTAGTAGGCGAAATTACCTTGAAGTTAAAAGCCCGTGCATGAGTCATAATAACTAACTATTGGCTAGATATATATACTCAGAAGTAGAGGGCGCCGGTAGCTCAGTGGTAAGCGTGCTTGACTTCTGAGCTCAAGAACGTGGGTTCGTAACCCGACCGAGGCCCTTAGTTTATTTTATCTGGGAGGTAAAATAAACTTAAGCACGCCGTCCTTCGGATAGGACGTTAAGCGATGGTCCCGAGCCTGTACGATGTCAGGTACTCGTTAAAAACCCCTACCCTAGGTGAATAAAAATTTAGGGTAGGCAAAATTTAGGACTCCCACAGTAGATTCGGGCTCATGTCCACCAGAGTGACGAAAGAGCGCTCTGGTAGTAGGCGATATGACCTCGTAGTTAAAGCCCGGGCATGAGTCATAAAACCTAACCTAACCTAACCTATACTCAGAAGTTCGAGGATCTGTATAGGTACTAACGCTATCGGACCTCACTTCCTCTCGGTATCATATAACTCGATGGAGTCTCATTCCGTCATTCCTCCTCTCGTTACCGTATGAAAATTTTCAAAGAACAATTAGCAATTTTGAATAGTAAATTGTTATTTAGTTTCGTCCTATTATCGAAATTACTAAACTAAAAAAAAAACTGTTGAATGTCAATTATCAAGTGCACTCTTCAAGTCCAAACTTTATGTGATCATTAAGTATGCTTTGTGCAACAATTCTCAATGGATTTAGACCTGCACTAAAACCTGTCGTATTAATTATATTATAATTAATCTCCTACCAGTTAATTATGTATGCAACAGAAGTAGTTTCTTACTTTTATGACCATATAGGTATTTAGGGTTCTGTAGAGAATATTCCTTGGATTTTTTTCTTTATAAGGTTTTCTTTCTACCTTTGAGAATTTTTAAATTCCACACTTTCCGTACGTACCAACCAGTTCTAATTCCAATGTGAACTTTTTATTATTATTTTACTTCCACATCTATATATAAATAATATAGTGGAAGTTTTGTAATCTGTCAGAAATTCGGTGCGGAGTTTTCAACGAAATTTCATTTTTTCCGACCTACTGATTCCAAAAATTAATCCAATTTCATATGTTAATTAACCCCATAAGGAGGATACTTAATAATTTTCAGCGGAATCGGCAGAAGGGAAGGGGGGCTCAATAAACACTATAACTGCCAGTGTAAGAAATGAATCGACATGAAATATCATATATGAAGTCAAAATCCAATGCGGACATAACCTGTCAAATTTTATTGATATTGGCTGAAGGGAATGGGGGAATTTTTTAACACAAAATTTAATATTAGGATTCAGAAGCCCCGATGTAAGTCAATTATTGAATATTAGCACAAATAGTCTATTGTTAATTGTTTAATTCGATGTGGGGAAGTACATTGTCGGTGATAAACCGATTACTTTTTTATTTTGTCACAAAAGTTTTGATAATGCCTTAATGGAAAAACGTTAACCAAAATATTATGAATATATATTTTTCAAACCTCCTTCATCAAGTGAACATTATAAGAACGTAAATAACTAATACAGATGTATCAGTCCAAAATCTTCAGTGGTGAATCTGAACAAACATAAACCAAATTAGTCTAGAATTTACGAGCATTCACAGCTCATGTCAATCATTAACATTAAATGTTTAAAACAACAATGCAATTACATAAAAATATTTTTTAAAAAAATTACCATGTTAGAGAAGTCAGTTACCTTATTAGAATCAGTTTGACCGGTGAAACTAGTTGTGGTAAAAAATAAACTATGTTGGACTGATACATCTGTATTACTTATTTAACAAGTAAGTCCGCTACATCCGCCTACCACCAAGAAATATATAAGAACATTATTACTGCTCTCAAATCAAGGTTATTCTTCCTCAACTTCATATACAGAATGTTAAAAACTGGAATTTCATGGCCCCTTTCCACCTTAACGATACTAACCTGATTTACTACCCACACTGTGCCAATTTAACGTGAACTGTTAACAATTTTAGTGTCTGAGGGGTGTTTTATTTATTTTTTTTTTTTAATTTTAAAAGTTGGAAGAATCCATCGTAAAAAAAAAATATTTCTTTCTTAAAGTTCTAAACTTATAAAAGTTAGCGATAAAAAAAAAGGTTTTACAACCGTATAAAGTTTTTGTAGGTCATTCTAAATGTGTTTGTAACAGTTTTCCATTTTAGTTGATTATTCTTTTTAATAAGACACAAATATAGGGCTTTACTTCGTATATCTGTGGAAATAAAAAATCAAGGTAGTTCATCTAATAGCTAACCAGAGTACAAAGAAAGTTTAAACTTGGTAGATAATCTACTAACGAAGTGTGTGAGTGAATTTTTAGGACAGTCATTAAAACCTGTTATCCTTCAGATAATCTACATTGTGAAGGCGTATATCCCACACAAACGTGATCTTACGGCGTGCTTCAGAATTCTCGTTTTTACTCTACATGGAAGAAAGAAAGAAGAAAAAATAAGAGGAACACTTTGTCTAGGGCTTAACCTACATAGATAGATGAGATGACTCACGCTACTAATATCCCCCCGTGGTAGTCTTGAGTAGGCGATGAAAGGGATGCCAGTTTTTATAATCACAGGTCATTTATTATTAGGTCGCAGTAACATTTTCTCTGATGAAGTTAGTTATTATGCCCGGGTATTAACTACAAGGTCATATCGCCTACTACCAGGACGCTCTTGCGTCACTCAGGTGCAATGAGCCCGCCTCTACCTATGGAGTCCTAAATTTTGCCTACCCTAAATTCACATTCACCTAGGGTAGGGGTCTTTAACGAGTACCTGACATCGTACAGGCTCCGAGACCATCGCTCAAACTCCCATCCATGCTATACTGAGCTACCGGCGTTCTCTGTGAAGAACACAATGGCAGATCCTCAAGATTTTCCTTTGAAGGTGGACCCCCTCCAGAAATTTGTTGAGAAGAAAATGTTGAACGAGATTAGTTGGGGTAGAGCAAGAAGTAAATAAATATTAAAAAATATATATTGGATATTTTCCTTTATCGAATTTTTCCCTATATTAATTGGCAGAATTTTAAAAAAGTGGAAAATTATTTTGATGGTATACTGGAAAAAACTTCATTGAAGTTATAAATGTATGAATATATAGTACAGGGGAAGTTACGAGGGGTGATCAAAAAGTTCCAGGACTGATTTTTTTTAATTTATTGAAAACATTTACAAGGTATTGGACATTTTCCCCTTCAAATTACTCCAATGGGAAGCCATTTTCCATCGCCGTTTCCACTGCTGGAAGAACCCCGAGAACTCACCTTCTGGAATGCTATTCAGCTCGCTCCTCCAGCCTTTAATTTCTTCAGTTGAGTGAAGTCTCTGCCCTGTTAAACCTGAAACTTTGTGTTGTTTCTTATCCTCGGTCAAAAGTCTCCGAACTAACTTTGCCGTCATTCGCCGCATCTGCAGTTGTTCAGTTAAAATTTCTTGACATGAGCCAAATGAAATGTTGTCTTCCATCATGGTTATTCGACGATTTGATCGCACGAGAACGTCCACTCTGCAACATGATCGTCGTCAGTCGAAGTTGATGGGCGTCCTGAACGAGGATTGTCTCCTGACGATATCCGACCTTCCTTGAAACTCTTGTACCACTCATGACACCGTGAGCGGCTCAGACATTCATCCCCAAAAGCCTCTTGCAACTTCTGAAAATTTTCTGTAAAAGTTTTACCCAACTTGACATAAACACGTTGCTCTTCTTTTTGATTCATTTGACAAAATATGACAAAATTGCCAAACACGAAAAACTTTTTTCACAAAAACGTGTGTTACTTCATTTAAGAGAATCTACAAAAACAGCTGAGCTCAGGAAGAGTCACAATAACTAATGCTGCCAACCGTACCGCTCTCCGGAGCTCCGTTGCCGTATAATCCAAAAAGTCCTGGAACTTTTTGATCACCCCTCGTTTGTAATTGGTCAGAAACTCGATGTTGAGTTTTTAACGAAATATCATACTTTCTGAACTCTTGATTGTAAAATAAAATCCTGTCTCGCTCGTGAAAACGATAACTCCCGATAAAATAAATATATTCAAATTAAATTTCCAGCCTTTAAGGACGACACCTATTGACTTACACCAAATCAGCCGAAGGGAAGTGTGGGAAAAGAGGAAAGGGCCTAATTCAAAAAACCCTATTAACTGATGTAACGAATGTTTCAACGCGAAATTTAGTAGAATGATAGAAACGTCTATGAGAAAGACCTTGATTTTTATTCGAATAGGATTTTCAACCGAATTTGTAAATTGGTTTCAGAAGGGAAAGCAAAGACTTTCCTTAGAACAAATGATTCACCGACATTTTTTTATATTTTTCTCTTTCAGTTCTTCTCTAAAGTTACTGATCAACCAACTATTCCACTGTACGTAGCCCATTATTGAATGAATATATAACGGCGTATTGACGCCATTGGTTCTTCTTTCAACACATTAGCTATAGTAATACGCATGAGAAACTTTAACTTAAAATGAGAGATAGAAAATGTCTGAATGAGGCTCCCTACCTCTATTAGTTGTAACCTTCAACGTCATTTCTTCTCAATCACCTGCCTCATAATGTCTTCTGACACCGCCAAAGATGTTATACACACCTTAATGACCCTTCTCATGAAAATGTCATTAGTTGACGTAAGGTTTCGGCTGTTTTTTCAAAGTCAAAATTGCATGATGGTCTAAAAAAAAAATGCTTAAGTAATCCTAATTTCTTTGGGAAATATATTGACAATTCCCAGGAGGAATGACCCATATTCACAAAACAATTTAAAATAGAAGAATTTAATAAAAGTATTTTTATAAATAAAGTTTCTTATTATAATCTCGGTATTAGTTACAGATCGACTGAGATGTCAGTAAATCGCTCCAGAACAGGTTGACAGTCCTTCTTGGAAGTTCGGTCCTTCCATGCTCCCATTTCTCGATATATTTGATTATTATTCATAAATCAGGGGGCGTTCAAAGCCATCCGAACGAACTTGAAATATTTCTGTATTTTTTTTTATGTTAGTGTAGAACCGGATTAATCAGCTCACTCACTGGTGCAACTAGCAACTAGCGATAACTGTCAGTCGGTCGACGGCTCACTCACTAGTGCAAATAGCGATATCTGTGTCCATTCCTTGACGGCTCATTCACTGGTGCAGCTAGCGATATCTGTCCATTCCTTGACGGCTCATTCACTGGTGGTGCAGCTAGCGATATCTGTCCATTAGCGTTATCTGTCCATCCTTCGACGGCTCACTCACTGGTGCAACTCATGCCGTATAAGGGAAGTCATATAATTGGTCAGAAATTCAATGTTGAGTTTCACCGGAATTCATGTGTTCCGACCCATGAAATCGAAAAATGAGTGAAATTTCTGCTCTATGAGTGTCTGAAATGACAAAAAGATTTCCTGTCTGAAATTTTATGTGTATCCAGAAGTCAGTAAAGACGACAACTATTAATTTTCAATGAAATTGACATAGGAAAGGGCTATTAACAAAAACTCTGATAACTGATGATATAATGAATGTATTCCATCCCTAAAATGGCGGCACTAATGAATTTCCAGCTAAATCGGAAAGTTCAACTCAAAAACCTATAGGTAACTTTTATGAATCGACACAGAATTTACGATGAAGATTATGTAGTCCCTATGTATATCAATAGTTTGATTTTTAGCCCAAACAATCGATTGGCTTTGGAGGCAAAGTAAAAATATAGTTAATGAATTCGTGCTGGGGAAATACATTATCACTGAATGTAAGTGGATAGGTGAGTCGTGAGTCGTGTGCGGACTTGATAGGTGTTGATAAGTAGTCGTCATGTTAGCCTCGTGTCTTGTTGCAGTTCAGAATAGTGCACATGCAGTTCTTGAGGGTTTCAAGAAATTGGAAGAAACAACGATGTCTAATAAGGAATGAAAAACCGTTGGATTACCAAAACCGTTTATTATTGTTGCACTACAGTTAGAAAAAATAATATATCTCAAAGGTGTTCTTGAACTGTTTGGAAGGATTTTTACTCCGGTCATGCAATCCGCAACATTTACGACCACGCAACCTGCAAATTGTGATATAATTTAAGGGAAGGAGAAAATGTAATCATTTACCGAGATTTCATCGGAATGCTAAAAGCAGCAACAGCTTTAAAAATTCTTAAATTGTGAAAATTTTAAATAACATTTGTATAACATAAAAGTTGAAAAACGCGGACATATTATGATAACAAACTTATTTTTTGAAATATTGTCTATTATCGTGACTCATGCCCAGACTTTAACTACGTAGTCTTATCGTCTACTAATCGAACGCTTTTTTGTCGCTCTGGTGGACAAGAGCCGGACTCTACAAAGGGAATACTATATAAATGTTGTCTATCAAGGTTTACTCATATATCAGGAGTAGTAGTCAACTTATATTATATCGCAGGTTCGAAACCCGGTCGAGGCCCTTAGTTTTTTCATCTGGGAGATGGAAAAACCTTCAGCCCGATGGGACGTAAAGGGATGGTCCCGTGCTTGTATGATGTCAGTTGAGTCGGTCTAACGTCCATTAGAGTGACGAAAGAGCATTCTGTTAGTAAGCGATATGACCTCGAAGTTAAAAGCCCGGGCATGAGTCACAACTCAATAACCAATGTTATTCAAAAATGGGATTAATTCCTAACTGCACATTTACGGGAAATTCTTCGTTGAATTCCGACTCCTTCCTTATCTGATATATAAGAATGGTTCGCATACAGCAGATTGTCACCGTAAACGGTGTACATAAACCGGTAGTATATGCATAATGTCTTTGCGTAATAGATATTATTTTAATGTAGAAGCAATTCGAGGTTCTGTCGTGTTAATGAAAACTCAATATTTGGCCAACGTTTCGGAAACTATTTATTTCCTTCTTCAGGGCCTAGAGAATACAACAAACAAATTAGTCATTATGGACAATGATATAACTAGGTACTTAATAATAATGTTAAAAAGTAATTGTCCATAATGACTAATTTGTTTGTTGTATCCTGTAGGCCCTGAAGAAGGAAATAAATAGTTTCCGAAACGTTGGCCAAAATGAATTTTCATTTACTTGTCAGAACCTCGAATTCCTTCTACATTGAAAATATACTGTCGACTCTATTAATCATTAGGATAATATTTTCCTATAAAATCACATACATTTGTATAAGACGTGATTTCAAAAATAATTTTTTCGTCCGAAGGCGCATTGCTGAATTTCGCAATTATGCCTTGAAATACATTTTGGTCTGTTTAGATTCAAGAATCTAATGGAAATTTTGCGTTTATATATTCGATATTATATAAAATTCACCGCTCATCCTATAACAAAATGTTCGGAATTTCGAATACTTGTAAAAAGTTCAAGACTAACGGTTCAGTCACGATTCCGGATGTATAATTGGAACAACAGTTTTGTCCACAATTAGTCATCTTATCCACATTTCCGTTCTTTTCTCTTCTGAAAATAAGGTCAAAAGTGTGAATTTAAATAAAAAAAATAAATAAAAAATAGCTTTATTAGACATAAACTTGCCCTTGGCCGTGAGCTCAATCCGACCCGTCGAAGAATTTGAAAACGTGAAAACTTACAATATTTTATTCCTTCAAATAGTTAATTTAAAAGAGTCAGCCATTAAACTGTATACGTATAATGAAAATGTTCTATTCGAATATGAAAGATAAAAGTACTCGTATTCTGACTTAGAATTAATCGCTAATTAAGCTCTTCCAGCAGTTACACATTCGTAAAATATGTTCTAGTATTAAATCTATATATCCTCTATCTCTTTTATCAGGCTGGTTAACATGACAAATAAAAATAATTTTTTCCTTGTTATTTTACTCTCTTAATTTGTAAAAATTCATTGGCGTGAATCTTCATGAAATAGATTCAAATAGATTCAAATTAGTGGTATTCAAAAATTTATATCAAAAATTGTAGGAAATTTCTAAATTCTAGTTTTGTGGGAGGAATGTTGACAAAAACGTTTTAGCTTACTATCATGAAAATACACGACCATGAATTTTTTGAATAACGAGTTTACAGACAAAAAGAATGGAAGGATAATAAAC
This sequence comes from Aradus depressus, assembly GCA_963662175.1. Lineage (NCBI taxonomy): Eukaryota > Metazoa > Arthropoda > Insecta > Hemiptera > Aradidae > Aradus > Aradus depressus. Next base: position 42,885,323 of record OY759214.1, read on the forward strand.
GTTTATAGATAGATATGAAGATATCGAGGATTAAGTTTATTAAAAGGGTTTATGAGTACTCTATAGTTAGTTGGTTAGTTATTGTGATTCATTCACCTAAGGTGTTTAATCTTTAAGGAGTGCCTGACATTGTTACAGGCACGGGACAATTCGAAGGATGGCATGCTCAAATTTTTTTTTACCTTCTAGATTAAAAAATGGGCCTCGGCCGGGTTCCGAACCCGTGATTTTGAGCTCAGTACGCTCCCTCTGAGCTACCAGTGCCCTCTATTCAATTGTTAGATTCTTTATTCTCTTTAGAATTAACCAATTGAAGGAAAAATAAAGCTTGTAGCTTTTTCACGTTTTTGAATCCTTCTGCGGGCCGCGTTGAGCTTTTCGGAGAGCCGTGTCCTGGAGTTTGCCCGTTGCTGAGTTAAATAAAGTATTTAGATTACGTGCAGATAGATAAGGTTAGTGACCTGTTCTGAAAGGTCAAGAGTCGGATCCTTATGGGCAGTTCAGATCGTGGGCCATTCTTCATGCCTCCTCATATAATACATGGGGGATAAACCAGAATAAAGTATATGTAAATGATATTAATAATTTAATTTCACAAAGCTACCTATGGATTAAATTACTTCTAATATGCATCGCATAAACTCTAAACTTACCAGATGTTATTACATTTACTTCGCCAGCTCTGAGAAGAATAAGGCAAGTTATGTAATCAGTTGAAATTTCATGTTTTTCGAACCATCAATTTGTAACATATTAGCCATGTCTTTTATAACGGTGTTATACTTATATATTGTTGAGCTGAGTTTACAATGCTCTTTCTTAAGCGAATCATGTATTCCGTTGTACTCGTACTCCTCCTAAACCCCTTTACCGATCACATTGAAAGCCACAATGGTAGTGGACACGGTGACGATGGTTTACTACCAAAAAAATCTGAAATCGAACATACCACGGAGTAATCACCGAAAAACAAAATCCCCATTGGAATCAATTGAGAGACAAAATTTTTCGATTTCAAATGAAAAAATCCGGGCGAGCCCTTTTCGGTTTACCATCGGACACTACTTTTTTTGAGCCGTTTTTTTCAGTTTTCTAACGTACAAACTTCCGATAAAAATATTCACAGCTGTTTTTGTCTACAAAAAGGCTAGAAAAAATCCATTGAATTCAATTGAAATATATTAAATAGATAGATACTTAAATTTTAAAGTATTAATATATTCATAAAGAACATACAAGTTACTGATAATTATTAAAACATGAACTGAGTTTTTTATACAGATATGCCTGACTCAGCTCAGTTTTTGCAAACAGCAGAATGTATTGCACACCTAGTATTTATTACAACATACATGGCCGCGGGAGGGAGTTCTATCTACGAAATAAAACTCACTTGACCATGCGACCAAAGCTCTACTCTCTAGCCCCCATGGGGTTCAAGATACACTTTGTTTGTACACTTGTATATTATAAATGTTGACTGAGGGCGCCGGTAGCGCAGTGGTATGAGTGCTTGCCTTCTGAGCTCAAAATCGTGGGTTCGAAACCCGACCGAGGCCCTTAGTTTATTTTATTGGGGAGGTAAAATAAACTTAACCACGCCGTTCTTCGGATGGGACGTTAAGCGATGGTCCTGAGCCTGTACGAGTCAGGTACTCGTTAAAGACCCCTGCCCTAAGTGAATAAAAATTTATGGTAGGCAAAATTTAGGACTCCACCAGAGTGATGAAAGAGCGCTCTGGTAGTAGCATAGTAGGGATGAGTCATCAAACCTAAGCTAACCTAAATGTTGACTTGAACTGTAATAGTTGTAATTCGAGTGATCCTTTTTATGATTTTTTTGAGGAAGCCAGTAGCTCAAAGATAGTGTGCTAGCCTAATGAGCTCCAGATCGCGGGTTCGAAACCTGGTTGAAACCTTAAGTTTTTTATCTGAGAGGTGAAAAAACCTTGAGCAAGCCTGTGGGATGTCAGTTACTCGTGAAAAACTGATTCCATAGGCGAATTATGACTCCCACAGTCGAGTTGGGCTCATGTCCAGTAGGGCGCTCTGGTAGTAGGCGATTTGACTTTGCGATTAAAGCTCGGGCATGAACCACTTAAAAAAAAAATTGTCTAAACTATGCGTGAAGTAAATAATGTATATATTGTTGTTGCTAATCCTCCATTTCCATCTAATTGTCGAGACTCTAGTGTAGAGGTCAGAGGGGCACTGGTGCAGTACAGTGAGTGGGCGACCCGGTATATTTGGAAAGGAGCCCTTGACCCAGACTGTGACAGGTGTGGTGGGGCCTGGTTCAACGTCCTCCAGACACAACGACACCTTATCTCGTCCCTCCCTCCAGTCCGGACTCCAGGGGGCACACCATATTCCCACCTCCCTGGAGAGCGTCTTTGGCTTCACCCTCAGCTACGTGCTGCTCTCTCGGAGCCGCGAGAAAAATTAAGGTGGGCCGGGGTCGACATAGTTTTGTTTTAATTGCAATAATAAACAGCTAGAACTCTTTTTCTGGGGGGGGGGGGGGGGGGGGCAATGGGTGCAATTGCAGTCTCAAATCGACCGAACTTCTTACGTTTTTCAAGAATCGTTATAAACTTATCCCTAATTAAACCGATTACACGCGGAAAGACTCATATATCAGGGTGCTGCTCCGCTTCTGCTAAGAGATGAAATTTCGAAAAATGGATGCGGGAAAAGGAAGGGGTAGAAGATTTTCCAACAACTGCTCTGGACGTATTGGCTAGGTGCGGTTAGGATGCTTTTCCTGTAATAAGTTAATTTCTACTGGTCCTTGCAACGCTTTCGATGACAAATACATTTGTTGAGAGATCATTCTCATCATAGCGGCGCCTTAAAACATATTTAAGATGAACCATGCATGATAGCCGCCTCCTCGGTTTTGCCGATTGACATCGAAGAAGTATCAGAAATTAGAAGTTTTTACGGGAAATAACCTTCTAACCACAAATGTTTATGTCGTCAATTTCGGTTTCGTGAATATTCTCGAAGAGCAAGTTCTTTCTGGTGATCGATGCTGGGATGAGGGAACGAGTTCCTGAAGTGAACCGTGGCCCGTGGTTTTATATCATCAACATTCCCAGCTATTTGCGGTTTTCATTTCCTCTTCGGTTAGACTTCCAAAAAAATATATATATTTTCTGTGCTCAATCTCATTCTACTGAGAAAAAGTTCATTTCAAAACATTATTCCCTCTACCATTTAACTTTGATAGTTCAAATTTGAAATATATCTAAATAAAGATACGTCATTTTTACTTCCCCAGCTATACAAAGTATACGGGAAGTTATGAAATCGATCACAAATTCGATGCGGAGTTTTCAACGGAATTTCATTCTTTCCGACCTACAGATTTCAAATATGAAAAAAAAATCAGTCTGTCTGTGAGTGTATCTGTAACGATAACTTCCAATAAAATTAATTTATTATATATTTTATCGACACGAAATTTTATATGTGAATTCAAAACCCCATAAGGACGACACATAATAATTTTCAGTGATAACGGCTGGGGGAAGGAGGTTCAGAAGAGGGGGCTCAACTCAGAAATTCTAATAACTACGGATGTAATGAATTTATCGACACAAAATTTAGTATGAGGATTTAGGAGCCCTTTGCAACGCAATTATTGAATATTAGTGCAAACGGTCGACTGGAGCGAAAAGTTAATTGATTCGTTTTTTTCTGGTGAAGTATTTTGACGGTGATTGACCTATTTATTTTTTTATTATGCATTTATTGCAGGGAAACCTATCGCCAACTACCAGAGGGCTCTTCACCGCTCTATTGCACTTCAGACCGCCTCAGTTTTTAATTGTAAATGTTGTGTACCCTGGTTTTATTAGGGTATGGGTCTTTAAAGAGTATCTGATATCGCACAGGCTTAACATCTCATCAGAAGGATGGCGCGATCTTGAGTATAGTAGACAAACACGCTGATCCCTCTCTATATCCTCTTAAAAATCCTTTTCTCGCCTGGGAACTTCTTCTAGAAGAACCACCAGGTGGATAAAGTCAATGTCTAAGAAGGTTCTCATGATATGGTTGGTAGACTCCCTGGTGCCAGGACAGCCAGACTGCCAATCATATCCTTCGCCCTCCTCCAGTGGATCTCACGTTAAAAAGATCTTTTCAGAGGAGGACATACCACCCAAGAGGAGTCCTTGAGAACTCTACCCCAAAGCATCGCTTAACTCTAAAGAAAAAATGGATAAAAAAAAAAAACATAGAAAAATAAAGACCGAGAAAGATCCTAAAATCAGGTTTTTCTTCAACTTTTTTTCCATGAAGTTCTAAAGCTATTATACCCATCATTTTATTATTACGTCTGTGATTTGAAAAAAAAAATAAATAAAAAATTTCTTCAAACAGTAAAACTTCTATTTTTCCCTCAAAAAAAAATAATAAATAGGTATATAAAAGGCAAAAAAATAAAAATAATATTATATCGAGTGTCTATCAGAGAATTGCTGAATTCGATAAACTGTCCTTTTGCCAAAATCGGAGAGAATGTAATTAGAAAATTCAACACATCAATTAAGTTTTTTTTTTTTCATTTTTGGAATCAGGAGGTCGGAAATTCCGCTGAAAACCCCGCATCGAATGTCTTACCAATTATATAACTTCCCCCATACATTGTATTACTGATAACTGGGGAAGTAAAAACAGGATTATAATAGAGTAGGTTTCACAGTTGGGTGATTCAAATGAAGCACAAGAGAAGACATCAGAGGAGAGGCGCTCGACACAAATACCCTAATAACTGCCGATGTAATGAATATATCGATACATAATTTAGCATGAGGATTAGAAGCACCGATTTAAATCAGCTATTAGTTAGTTATTATTATGACTCATGCCCGGGCTTTAACTACGAGGTCATATCGCCTACTACCAGAGTGCTCTTTCGTCACTCTGGTGGACATGAGCCCGACTCTACTATGAGTCCTAAAATTTGCCTACCCTAAATTTTTATTCACTTAGGGCAGGGGTGTTTAACGAGTACCTGACATCGTACAGGCTCGGGACCATCGCTTAACGTCACATCCGAAGGACGGCGTGCTTAAGTTTATTTTACCTCCCAGATAAAACAAACTAAAGGCATCGGCCGGGTTTCGAACCCACGATCTTGAGCACAGAAGGCAAGCACGCGTACCACTGAGCTACCGGCGCCCTCATAAATCTGCTATTGGTGTTTAGTACAAATGGTCGCTTGATATTGGAGAGAGAGCGAAAACTTAGTTGATAATTCTTCTGGGGAAGTATATTGCCGGTCATTCACAATTATATTTTAATTAATTGATTTTACTTTTCTATATTTATATAGATACATTTATTTTATTTTTGATAAAGCTGTTAATTGTAATTTATTTATTTATTTTTATTATTGTCTTGTTTTTCTTTATTATAGCACTAATTTATTTATTGTTATTTTTCTTTTTGACTCCGTATCTATACATTCTTTAGGGACATATATCCCAAAATAACATATGTTTTCATTTCAATTTACGAGAGTATGTACAACGAACATATGAACTTTTTTACTTCCCCAGCTATTCGAAGTATAAGGGAAGTTATGGGATCGGTCAAAAATTCGATGCTGTGTTTTCAACGGAATTAAATTTTTTTCGACCTCTGGATTCCAAATATGAAAAAAAAAAGTCAGTGTATCTCTGAACACGATAACTCCAGATAGAATGAATGTATCGACACGAAATCTTGTATGTGAATTCTGAACCATCTAATAACGACACCTATTGTTTTTCAGCCAAATCGGCCAAATGAAAGAAGGGATTACTGGAGAGACTTAACTCAAAAACTCTAATAACTGCAGTTGTAATGAATGCACTTTCATATTTGAAGTCAAAACCCAATGAGAACATAACTTGTCAAATTGCAACGATATCGGCTGAAGTGAAGTCTGGGGAAGTTCATTGCCAATGATTCACCGACAATTTTTTTCTATGAGACCTTAAGCTCTAATTAAATTAAAGTTTTTAGAATGTTCATTGAAGTTCCATAAGTAATTATTGTTTAAAAAAAAGGGTATTCCATAATTTACCAATTGTTATACAGCATGTCACACACCAAGATGATCCACTAACCTAATACAATTTAGACTGAAATCACGGCTAATAACATTTCTGGAATTGGGTAATAACACAGTTAACTTGGAGAAAGAAGGACGGTGTGTGACACATGAGTGCAAGCCCGTGACCAGACATGTGATGCTAACAAAACGGAATACCTGCCCACCTATAAATACTAGGTACTGTCAAAAAAGAATACACGCATATCCTACTTCCCTGGTAGAAATTTCGAAAATTATTAACTATTACGTTCTTCCAATTAAGGAAAATTAGTAAATCATCAGTAACAAATTATTCTAGACAAGAACAATTTTTTTTTAAATTTAGAGATCTAGAAAGGTTTTTTAAAACAAAAACTTAATTAATACTAGAAAAACAATTAACTAGAAACTAGGGACGTTTTTCGCAAAATAGCTTTCCGTGCGGCTGATCGACGGTAGCGTCGCCTGGTAACCAGTCTATGTACTAATTTTATTATTTTTCTATGGAATTACTCTCACATAATAATAATATTTATTTCCGTTAAACCATAATATGATAAATGGTTACGTCATATGATACAATTTGGCACATCAAAATAGCTTATAAATTATATACATCAATCGATATTAAATCTAAGAATCTAAACACATATGAAATAAATAATAGTCCTTTTTTTGTGTGTGTTTTTTTTTTTAATAAATAAATAATGGAAGATACATGAATATCAAATGTCTAATACAATATTTATTATTTATATTTTAAATTATAAATATCTTATATTTATATTACTATAGATAAATCTTCTCTCTGGACTATATTTTAGTGCTATTATGTGCCCCTTCCTCAGGTCACAAAGAGCGAAATATAGAGAAAACAATAAAAAAAGGCAGCGAAATATACAGAAAAAAATATATATATGTAGAAATAAGTTAACAAATATCAGTTATAGTATAGAATATAATAGTTTTATTTGTCGGCGTTCGATGGTATAGATTTTTAGTACAAGTGATTAAATTAGATCGATGAGGTGACTAGTCTTCATTGTGGATAGGACGACTTCTACAGAGTTGTCATCTCGTAGCATCTCATATAGGTTTCTTGTTCGTAAACCCACGGACTTCAGTATTTCCTTATATCCAGGGCACTCCTCCAGGATGGCTTATCGTGAGAGGCCAGGCCCGACACTTGCCACAGCCTTCGTATATAACTAAAATAATTGATAATAATAAAAATATTAAATAAAAGTAATTACTATAGAAATTATAGGACATTGTTGCAGGACCCCAAGGATATTAAAATAAAATCAAAAATTCAAGTTTTTATATTCGAAATTATATCAATTTAGGTAAAATTGTCATACTAATATTCATCAACAAAGGTGCCCACAATCAAGGGAGATTTTAGCGTCTCAATTTTGTTTGTTTTGAAATATTTGGCAAAAAGACATATTTCTCGATTTTTTTATTCCCAGGATTTCGTATAATTACATTCTCTAGATCTCTTTAAGGGTGCTTTCTATTCGATCTTAGTTTAAGATTCTAGAAATAAGTTCATTATGGACTTTACCTCAAATAAATAATGTCATATTCTATACTTAGAATACACCGGAAATATAAGTATGTATTTATAATGTCAATGGCCTTATTCGTAATTGTCTAGTAATTTGCTAGTGACTAGCTAGAATTTCTCTAACAGCTAGTCTCTCTCTAACAAAGCGTTACATTCTTGCTAGAAACTTTCATTAGTTTTTCTTGCTAGATATTTGAGAGACTGGAAAAAAACTGAACAGTCACGAGAAATCTACTATAAAGGTTTCTTTGAGGATTGCTGCAGAGGCAAACCAATATGCTAATTTTGATCAAATTTGAGTTATGCGCCATACAACATAACCAGAATTAAATGTCTGCAGGACAATTTTGACTGATGTTGCTGATACCAGGATATCAAGGAAATTCAAGTCAAATCTGGACTCCAGAAACCTTTTTTTCGTTGTCTTAATGAAGCCGGTACATACAAAATATATCCTGCTCTCCATAAAAATGTCACTTAAAGAAAACATTCATATTATTAGGAATCAAAGTAAAATATCATTGGATAAATACAAATATTTTTACTAAACATTATTTAAATAATTATATCAAAAGAATTGTATTTAATTAGATTAGGAAGGTTGTTGATAAAATTATTCAAGAATTCAATTCGCTGTCGCTGAAGCTCGGAAGCATTTGACATTTTTTTCACAAAATGGAGAAGGAAGAAAAGTAACTGCTGAAGTTGGGAATGTCACTGCACTCTCGTGATAATGGTCAAATCGTGTTGAGGAGATCTTAAAACGTGTACTTCTGTTAGTTTTAATTTATTTTTATTTTATTTTATTTTTTTCACGTTCTTAAGTAAAGTTGTATGTCGCGTAAAACATTTCGTGAAAAGAAACAGGTTCAACCATATTCCGTGGTATATTTACTCTCAAGAACTTTGCTACTTAACACAGGGCAAGGGAACTGGCGCGTAGAATCATGAAAACCGACGCAACTATACATTTTACATACAATAATGAGCCAAGAGAACCAATGTTATTACAAAATTATTTACAATTGATTAATTATTAAATTATTTACTGCCTTCAACCGACAGTCAATTCAAGTTCAATGTAATACTCTTAAATTTCCTCAGCTATAATGTAGTATAGGGGACGTTTTGTAATCGACAGCTCAGCCTTGTTGCCATGCGGTAACGGGAAAAAACACTGTCTATTTTGACCAAACAAACGAAGCATTCCTAATTACAGCTCACTAAGATAAATGAGCGTTACAATATTTGCGTTTATCTCTTATTATATATTCTTATTTGAAATAAGAAATTACAATTCATTAAATAAGTAAAACAGAGGTATCAATCCAACAATATATTTTATTTACACCACAGTTTCGGTAATTATCTGCCACACTCAGATAGTGAATCTTAAATTTGAGAAAGCGTTAAATAAGTTATAGACTCATTTCAGACAATCAACATCCAGCTAGATCCTGAGATGCGTCTATAACTTATTTAACGCCTTCTCTACTTCAAGATTGCCGAAACTAATTGTGGTATAAATAAAATATATTGTTGAACTGATTCCTTTTTATTACTTATTTAACAAGTAAGTCCACTACATCCGCCTACTAACCAAGAAATAAACAATTCATTCTGTTCCATTTAATTGTTGTATTGTTCATCTCAATGATCATGCAAGAACAAGTAAAATAACTGAAATGTTTACCTCTGCTTCATAATTATAATTAATAATATAATTTAAGCACATTTACAAGAAAGAAAAGACTAGTTCTCTAAGGTCGCGCCGGAACTGCCTTCACAGTGTATTCAACCAAATTAAATATTCTTCAGTGTGTACCAGACTTGTTCTTTGTGTCGACAACTTGCAAAAAAGATCCGACTCCGACACATCACGATCTTGGGTGGTAAGACTCTTCAAACTGTCTGTCTCTCACGTCTTCCGCGAACAATTAGCATTTCAATAGACCGCCATGACGGGGCGGTTCATGGAGACTCTAACGCTCACGCGATTCATGGGAGACTTTAACGCTCATCTGGAAACAAGCCCATATTCACATTCCTCCTCGCATCAGCGCCATAGCATTGCCTTAGAAGGTCACTTCTCTCTTTTCTAACGGATTCAAACCGTTTCGCTCTCTGTCTAAAGTACTTTTCGCCTAAAATGTCTCTTATTTTTCGTATTTAGTAAAAAAATATAGAAGAGAAACTATCAATTCCAACAAACAGAAGTAATTACTTACTTTGTTAGTAGGTTAAATAAAGGCATTGTTAATTAAATTTCTAGAAGAATAAAAGTTAATTAAGAGACTCTTTTATTAAACTAATTATTTGAAATGTCAATAAACCATCAATAATCTTCTATTATAAAGTCTTTATACAATCATGTCATTATTCATTATAATTGATTGGATTATCCATATATTATAGTAATGGATTTATGGAAACAATAATTGATAATCAGTAATTAATGATATTTTTAAAAATGTAATAACTTTATATTATCGATCAAATAAATCAATTATCAATACATTTTACCTGTTTGAATTCAAAAGTAATTTATGTATTAATGTTATTTTTTTATTATTATTATTTTTTTTGGTTGGGTCCTAATTTATTAGATCCCATATACATACCTATTAATGTTATTAATCTTGGTACAAACGATCCCATTAACCAAGTCTTCTCTATTTGAACTTACAGCTATTAATATTTCCAAATTATTTCAAGGGAAATCTTGAGTCAAAAGTAAATTATTCTCCATTCAAACAAAAATAAGTTTTTATAATGGGGATTGAAGACCTAGAAATTGGATAGGAAAAATATTGTAGAAAAAAAATGTGAATAGGGTTTCGAATTTACATATGAAAGTTCGTGTCAGTACATTCATTACAATAGCAATTATTAGAGTTTTTGTGTTAAGCCCCCTCCCTTATCCTCCCTTTTCCTGTGGCCAATTTGGCTGACAGTCAACAAGTGTCGTCCTTGGAGGATTCTGGATATACATATAAAATTTCGTGTCGATACATTATTCTTTCGAGTATTACCGTGTTCACAGACAGATATTTTATTTTTCATTTTTGGAATCAGACAGTCGGAAAACGTCAAATTCCGTTGAAACTTCATATTGAAGCTCTGACCGAATACATTACTTCTGGAATAATCTGATAATTAAGGCTCACATAATCCATTTGATTTCACGTAATTTTGGGAAGGAGCTGTTAAGACACCATTTTTAAAAGAGTATTTAGCTAGTATAGATAGACACTCCACCCTACCGGAAAAACTGGAAGGTTAAGAAGCAGTGTTATTATTATGAGAATGTCATCGACTTCTTGGCTAGCTGTACCTGCGATGATGGGAGCTATAGACGAACGGATGGACGGACAACTGATCTAACAGTTGCTAAACTCTAAATATTCGACACACTGGACCAATGGACAATGGGTGGAGTGACAGACAGACGAACCGCTGAAGAAGTCCGTTTTATCTTTCAACAGAGAGAGCCGAAGACCAAAGGGGGAGGGGGGGGGGGGGGAAGATGTCACAGAGGATGGGATAAAGAAGAAACGTTTCCGGAAACCTTTCCCTCGATCCTGTCACAGTCGATATTGCGTCACGTAGTTTATGAAACGATCGTCACGGTCGCAACGCCCTCTTTTGTTGCACCCTCCAGCCAACTCCGGTCTCCTTATTAAATCCTCGTTTCAATCACACTTCCATGTCAATAATCTTTCTTTCTGATTGATCCTCAACGTCTTCTTTTGATTAAAATATTCAGTGAATATCAAATGTCAAAAAATGGATTATACAATAGCGTATGACAACCTCAACACTGAGCCCGTTATCTACGCGTAGTTATTTCTGTTATGGATAAACCGAACGTTATCTTTGGAATAGTTTCGGCCCAGTCACACAAGAGTTTAATGTCGGTTAGTTCTCTTGGGTCATGATTAACCTCCGGTTAAACTAATCAAATGTTTTAGGATAATTTTCTGTGAAGATATTGTCAATCCTCAGATCCAATATTGGTTCCGATTGAATAAATGTATAGGTACAAAATGTTATAAGTGTATCCAGAAACCCATTAGGAAGACACCTATTGATTTTCAGCGAAATCGGACAAAGAAATGAAGAAGACTAGAGAGGGCTCAAATAACTATATTCAAAGCTCTACAAGGACACCTATTAATTTTCAGTAGAATCAGCCGAAGGGAAAGGGGGGATGAGAGGAGGATCAACTTGAAAATCCCGAATGCTAATGTAATGACTGTATCAAAACCAAATTTAGTATGAAGATTCAAAAGCCACTTTGTGCGTAAAATTGATTCATTCATGTTAGGGTTAGTACATTGTTGGTGATTCACTTTTATCAATTTCTTTCAAAGTTTGACTTCAGCAACCTGAAATCAGCACACTTCTAGTAAGAAAATCTTTATCATTATATTTTAGCCGTTATTCAAAATATCCTAATGGTTGATGTTCAGTGCCACTGTCTATGATGGAATGTCTAATAGTTGATTTCGAGAAGGAATGTGTACTTCTGGGGAGACTTGAATGCTGAAGACAGGTGGAGGGGTGTGGTATGGTGTGGTCACGCACGGATACAGGTGACAAAGCTGCCTCTACCGCTCTGGCTAGGCAACTCACAAAGGAAACCTTATCTTACCTTACCTTAACCTCAATTACCTTACTCTATTTTATAATACCTTAACTTAACCTTGAATTATTCTTACCTTATCTAACCAAAAACGCGGGCCTAAGTTAAAGTCACGAAGACCTGATAATATTTGAGACATCCATTGATCAGACAATACCCACGTAGAGTCAAGGCATAGCCGTTTCGTTCGGGAAGTATGCGTACTTCATAATAAATATATAAAGTGAAAAAAATATATATTACTATACATACAGAATCTTCTTATACAACCCAAAAGGGATACATATTTTTGTTATTTTCGCTTCATCGGGTTTTGAAAACTGCCTAAATATGTATAAAGCACATATACATTCTTTTTTTCGGAACTCTATGGTGTGTTTGACCATGTAAACCATTTTTTTTTTTTTTTTTTTTTTTTTTTTTCACCTTTATTACTTAATTTCCAACTATGAATTACTTCACAACTAGGAAATATGAACACAACTAAGAAAAACAGTAACACCACTTGAGTCTCTTGATGAGACGGCTGGTCAACACCACCGCCTCCTCAGGGGTCCTCCTCAGGCAGGAGGTCACGCGGCCAACGACGATTCAGTCGCCGAGGAGGTCTGCCCGGCAAGGACCGGACCGACATTGCTTCCACCAGTGTGTTTGGATGTGACGTGAATTTGTTGTGCAAATTTGTGTATAATTGTTGTCTAACTTCGTGTAAGAATGGTATGTTCAGGTCATGATGTAATGTTATGTTTGATACGTAGTAAGGGCATTGTGTGATTGTTCGGAGGATTTTATTTTGGATGGCTTGAATTCTTTTGGTGTGTGAGGGCTTAGCTGAACCCCAGAGCTGAACGCCATACGTCCAGATGGGTCTGATAACGGTCTTGTAAACACCCAGTTTGTGGTTGAGGCGAAGTTGAGATCGCTTGTCTAGTAGTCTTTTCAGTAGTCCAAATCGCCGTTTCATTTTCTGTCGAGTCTGTGAAACATGTTTATTCCATGTCAGTCGTCTGTCAAGATAGAGTCCTAAGTATCGTACGTCTTTGTCATGTTTCAGAGGGACATTATTCAGCCATACAGTTGGGCAGTCACCGCGCCTCAAGGCGAATGTAACATGAAGGGATTTGATCTCATTTATTTTTACCTTCCACAGATGCAACCAACCCTCTAGAAGGTGTAAGTGCTCCTGCAGAGATTTGGATGCGTCCCCAGCCGATTTATTAGTAGCTAAAATTGCTATGTCATCGGCATAGGTGGCTATCACCGTCTCAGGCGATGTTGGGATGCTGGATGTGCTTGCAACATAGAGAAGTGGACCCAGAATGCTCCCCTGTGGGACACCAGCTCTTATGGGTTGAACGTCAGAGTGGACACTGCCCTGTCTGACCTGGAAAAAACGATCATCCAGGTAGGAGCGGAGGAGACGATAATATCCGTCAGGGATCACATGTTTCAGCTTATACAGCAGCCCAACATGCCAGACACGGTCGAAAGCTTGACTCACATCCAAAAATGCTGCAGAGCAATAACACTTCCTTTCCAAAGCAGAGGAAATCTCATCAACTAATCTGTGACATTGTTGAAGTGTTGAGTGTTTCTGTCGGAATCCAAACTGATGATTCGGAATAAGGTCGTGTTCTTTGAAGAGAGGTAATAGGCGGCTAAGAAGAATTTTTTCAAAGAGTTTAGAAGGAGTGGGAAGAAGACTTATGGGGCGGTATGAAGAGAGCAAGTGTTTAGGTTTATCTGGTTTCGGGACTAAAGTAATGATAGAAAATTTCCAAAGAACTGGGAAGTAGGAAAGGCGAAGGATGCAATTGTAAATGTAAGTAAGAAAGATGACAGCTTTGCGCGGAAGATTTTTCAACACTCTGGCAGTAATGAGATCATAGCCAGGGCTCTTCTTGTTGGGAAGCAGAAGGATAGCCTGTTGCACCTCAGACGGAGTGATGGGTTTCGGCGGTAAACTCAGTTGTAGAGGTATATTGAGGAAGTCGTGTATGTGTTTATGAAGTGGATGATGAATGTCATGGGGTGTAAATGTGTCTGCTAAGTGTTGAGAAACTACTTGTGCTTTTTCCTCGTCCGACTTAGCCCATGTTCCGTCCGGGTTTTGAATGGGAAAGGAGGAGGAAGAAAAGTTCAGTAGAGGTCTGGTTGCTCTCCACAGAGATCCATCGTCAGTGGCTAGTGTGTCAGTGTAAAGTGAAAACGTCTCTGCTTTGTATTGTGATATAGTTGTTTTGAGTTCGTGTGTGAGTCTGTTGAGTCGTGTTTTGATGGATGGGTATCTATGTCTTTGCCACTGACGACGACATCTGCGTTTCTCAACCAGCAGTCTTCTAATGTGCTGTGGTACGTTGTGTGTGTGTATGTGGACAGGCTGGGCGGAGGTGCTACTGCTCCATGCCGCCTCCTGAAGTGTTGTTGTGAAAGAGTTCACTGCATCATCCAGGTCATGAGGCGCTTTCAGGGTGACTAACAGATTAAGTCTGTCTGTCACAATATCTCTGAATCTGTCCCAATCAATGAGCCCTGAAGTGAGGGAGGGTCGGGGTGTCTTCTGAATAGGTTGGGAGTCTAGGGTAAAAATTACTGGAGAATGGTCTGATGTCAAGTCGGGAATTATTTCTATTGATGTATAGGGGAAGAATTTCGAAGCTACAAAAAAGTCTAGGATATTGGGAAGTTTATATGAAACCATTTTTAAATTAGAATAATCGCGTTGCAAAAACACATTACTGCATTTATTTATTATATTCAAGTTTAAAATATTCAACAAATAAATCGATTGTAGTAAGCAAAACTATCGTCTCGGTTCCTTCACCGAAAGTATTAGATAGCTCTTGGTTTATTGTTTTGCGGAGATTATATTTTTACAGAAAGCTTTGTATTGTTTCTTGGCTGTCGAACCAAAGATTATATTTATATACTTAAGATGCCAATAACCTTTCAGTTCTCATTTTTGGATAATTCATTTGTGTTCAGCAACATCTAATTTTCTAGACACACTTTCCACTGAAGAAATCGTGTATAGTGTCGTGTTCAATCGTGAAGATATAAAAGACAAAAGGTCGATTCTCCTTGCGACTTGAACAAGAGTTACGTCGTCGTACTTCTGGCAGATAGATTTGTGAGATGTCTGTCTTTAAGCAGATTCAAAAGCCGCCTCAGCTTGATTCATTCTCAAGCCCCTAAGGTGTCTGTCGGCCAACTTGAGTAGCACTCAGATATTCCTATCTTCTCAGTTGGTTATTTCTCGATTCCCTCTTTTTGTATCTTCCTATAAGACCCTAGAAAGAAACTTTTAAGAAACTTCAATTTACGCGGAAGCACTTATCACAATTTTTTTTTTGGCCTGTTTCTTTTAGGGTTTTACAGTTCAATGACCGAAACCCTTCGTCCCCCTTTCAACTCTTCTTATTTTTGTCTCCTAATCATTAAAAAAAATCTATAATAAAAGATTGTCAAAAATAGATTTTCTTTTATATGTCATTTATATTTAAAAAATTTCTACATATAAGTCTACGATGTTTTAGTAACTATTTACCAAAATGGCATGAAAGGTGTGAGTGTGATACTTAAGGTAGTCGCATAGAACTGGGGAAAAGACAGCTATTGAAGTCCTGAAGAAATAACTCTATCGGGAGGAGATCTATCAAGATAACACCTGGGGACCTAAGCAATCAATGTTCTTATCCCTTTCCTGTTAGCTCACCGGGAGACTTAAATTTTTCCTATCTTTGTTTAATTAGGATAGGAGTCATTAACAGGTGTCTGACATTGCACCGGCTAAGGGACAGATATAAGGTTTAGTTATCAGGTCGGAATGATGGTCCTGAGCCTGTACGATGATAAGTACTCATTTAAGACTCCTACCCTAGGTAAACCAGGGTAGGAAAAATTTAGATTATTTAAATTAATTCCCACTATAGAGTCGGGCTCATGTCCACCAGAGCGACGAAAGAGCGCTTTAGTAGTAGACGATATGACCTCGCAGTTAAAGCCCAAACAAGAGCCATGATTGCCTATTAACGTCTTCCAGTGTAAGTATCAAATGAAAAGAATAAATTCTGCAATAATTATCGCCATGAACCGTATTTTGGCAACAAAAAACTCAAGTTTCATTTACTACAAATAAAAAAAATTTTACTTAATATGTATGACAAATAATAAAGATGTAAAGAATCGATTAACACGAAGTCAGAAGCACTTATTCGGATTCCTTTCACAGGAGTTTTGATTTCAAATGGATCTGGAGAGGTAATTACACAGATATAAACTGAAATGAATCTTTTGAAGCAGGTTGTTAAGTAATTAGAAGATACACAAACCTGTTTGATTTTAGAGTTCTAGTTCCAGCCTCAGATGCTAGGCGCCGCCACTTGACCACCATTCCGCAAACCTTGGCGCCCGGTGGTTGCCGACCATTTTCTTCTCAAGTTGTCTTGGCCAAAGACCCGTATTAGGCAAGTGCTTACAAAGCAAGACATATGAAGGGTTCCGTAGATTTCAGTTTACTTTCCCAGGTATATAAAGTGCATGAAATTAATCAGAAATTCGATTTCAAAATGATAAAAAAAATGATGTGTGTCTGTGAACACTATAACTCCAGAAGGAATAAAATGTATCGACACGAAATTTTATAGGTGATTCCCGAAAACTCTAACAACAACATCTGTTGATTTTCAGTCAAAACGACCACAGGGAAGGGGGGATTAGGAGGGAGGCTTAACACAAAAACTCTAATAACTGCCGTATCTATGAAAGTTTCGGCAAAAACCTTCACATGTAAATTAAAACCCCAACCGGACGACATTTATTCAATCACCTGCTATGTACTTCCCCAGCACGGATTAATCAATTTTGTCCAAAACTCAATATTTGGCTTTTGAATCCTCATACTAAATTTTATGATAAGTCTTCCCCTCAATCCCCTCCTTCCAGGCCAAATTGCCTGAGAATCAATAGGTATTGTGCTTAGAAAGTTCTGGAAACACATCTAGAATTTAAGTCTATCCCCTAATCCCCCCTCCCCTCCCCTCCCCAAATCGATGTGTTGTCTTTATGGGGCTTTAGTCACACATATAAAATATTGGGTCGATACATTTATTCTATCGGGAGTTATCTTCTTCAGAGACAAAATATTTTTTTTTAAATATGGAATCACGAGGTCGGAAAACATGAACTTCCCGTGAAAACCCAGAACCAAATTTCTGACTGATTACATAACTTCCCCTATACTTCGATATATTTTTTTTATCGGAAATTATAGTAAATTCGATGTCTGTGTGATGTGAGCGATCTAACTCAGAAACGATTGTAGCAAGAAATTTGAAATTTCAGATGAAGATGTCACATGACCTTATTTAGTTATTCATCTCCTTTCCGACGGGAATCCTCCTTCTCCTGAGGAGTGTTGTGACACATAGAAGCGGCTTCGAGTCCTCTAAAGTATGAGCACTTATTATCGTTATGAGGACTCTACATAAAGACAGATAGAGACGGGGACGATTAGAGAGGATACGGACAGCGGGATGTAACAAACGTCAGTCGCCGTTAGACACTCTAATGTCTTTAGAACTAGGACAAGTCCCTTCTACCTACATCCAAATAGTTCTTTCAAAATAAAATATATAAAAGAATAACTGTCTCTTTAACAAGGTATATTTATTTTGAACATTCAGAAAATTATCATAATTAGTATTTAGTGTAATAGTCACAACATTTTTATTTAGTGTGGTCGTGGTGTCTGGTGTTGTCCGGGGGACTTAGAAAACCTCAGTCCAATAAGACAGTGTCCCTACTATCGATCATTTCATTTCCTCGCTCAAAATCGTCATTTATGTATACTTTATACTCTTAAAGCTGATTTTACATGCTCAGTAAAAATGCCAAGCGCAGCTGCAGTAAATGCGCTCTATTGGATGTGAGTCATTTAATTCTAAAAGTACAGAAACCAAAGCGTGCATTTGCTGCTGCTGCGCTTTGCATTTTTGCTGCACATGTAAAGTCAACTTAAGTATTACAGTCAGTGGTTACCTCAGGGGGAGCTTCTAGAGGTCCGAGTCTCCCAAATTAATAACAAAAATTCTGCAACGCTAACCACGGATACGGCGGGCTGTGCCTCCGGGAGTCTATACACCCCACCCTCGTAGCCTAACTTTGCCCCCCCCCCCCCCCCTGCTCAAAATCCTGGCTACACCCCTGATGCTGCGTACTCCTTAAGTTCTGAAGATTCAATAAAAAGTTGATATTTGAGACAGCAGAGTGGTGTATAGATCGGGAGGGGGAGGAGTTTCTACCCATGTTATCTAAAGCCTGAAAGCTTATATAACAGCTTCTTGCTAGTACTTATCTATCTATCTCGTTAATGAAGCGCAAGTCCCTTTCTGTTTCGAACGTCTTACCAAAGATTCTCCATCGGAGGTGTGAACAACAAGGTTTCCTCCATCACAACACATCTTCTGCAGAATGGATCCAGAACAAGGCCCATTATAGAGAGATGTTTTCTAAGCGAGTGGTGCTCTGTTAGATCCATGATCACTATTCTCAATGTCTTGCGGGGTTGGTAAAGAAGTGCTGTCCTTCTATTGTCACCCGGTCCTCTGATCATCTCTTTTGAATGTTGACAATCCGATTGTTTGCAACAAGATGAGTTTCCTTTGCGCAATGCCCATTCCTCAACCTTGCTTTAAATAAATGAAATCAGAACTGCGAGATGCGTAAAATAACTAGAAACTTCAAACATTAAGTCAGACTGTTTTTTTTTTTACACCTTTTCACAAATGCACTGAAGAGAACAATTTTTTGGCGAAAACAGTTACGAATTTTCAAGTCACTGAACTGCATAGGATATATTAACATATAATAAAAATGAGTTTAACATAATTTTTCGTCTGGCCGCATACCGCGGTTTTCTCTGACGGACAGAAATCCTATCCCATCATCCCGGAGGATAGTTTAGAAACGGTTTCAGGCCTCTTTGTATTAAAAAAAAAATACTTCTTTTCAATAGGCTTTAACACTGAGAAAATCATTTTACCCATTTAAGTTGGTTGAAACCGTACTTATTCTAGTTCGTTGAAAGACTAACTGATTGACCAAAAAGTATTTAGGCCAAACGTACTTCTGCGGTTTGGTGTCTGAGAAGACAATTGGAACTAGTTCTTTAGAAAGAAATCAAACCCTACGTGCTAAAAAGTTGTCATGTATTATTTTATAAATTAAGTTCATGAAGATTATATTTTTGAAAAGACATGTCGTCGATACAAATGCAAAGTATCGAATGTGAAAAAAACGTATTTTACGTTTTCGGTCTAAGCTTTAGGACGGATGAATGTTGTAGCGAACTCTCGAATCTGAATTCACGTTGTAAAGGGGAGGAATAACCCTGGCAAAGGGTCGAATATCCAAACTATGTAATGATGTCCAAAATCAAAGTGACCAATAAGAAATTCGTTATTGTGAACAAAGTTTTTGAACTGGGATGTTTCAAAGTCTCGAATGTACCACATTCGTGTTTTTGATCTGGTTCGAATAGGAACAAAATCAAATTCCCTGCATGGCAAAGTATTGAATATGTCATGTTCGTGTGTTTGCTGTTGCAATTTTTTGTAAAAACAATGAGCTGTTTTAAAGCAGACTATTGATTGTGACATATTCAATAGTTTGCAATGTAAATATTTAAATATTATACAATGCAAACTAACGAAAATGCCACATTCGATAGTTTTGCGTTGTAAATTATAGAAAAATAATCATCAATTATAGATAATCAAACTAACGAATGTGCGTTTTGACTAATTAAGATACATAATTCGGTAAAAAATGTTTGACAATAAGCACTGATTTTGAATGAACCATGAAACAGTTTATTCACTCTCCTGAAAAGTGGTGTAAAAACGTTTCACATTCGATATTTAGTATTTGTATCGACGATTTATACAGGGAATGTTATGTAATCGATCAGAATTTTGATGTTCAATTTTCACCAGAATTTCACGTTTTCCAATCCCTTGAATCCAAAATGTCAAGAAAATGTCTGCTCGTGTTTCTGTGGAAAGGATAACTCCCGAATATAAGTGTATCCAGAACCCCATAAGAATGTCACCTATTTTTTCAGCCGAATCGGCCACGACATCCCTAAAATCCCTAATAAACAAAAAATGCCGCGCCTAAATGTCATGGACCCTCAGAGGTCCGCTATGGTCGTCTCCTTGTGTTCTCACGGATTAGATAAAGACTTCCCTCATGTACACACTCGCCTTTCTCCCCCTCTTTCACGCACTTTCGTCCCTAGTCTCAAACTGTCTTTTTCTAGCTTTTTCTAATTTTTTATTCCATACCTTTCCACTACCCCTGATTTATTTTAATATTTAAAAATAACATGTTCAGAAATATTCTATACATCTTAGCTCGCAACCCGACTGAACGGATATACTTCTTGCGCAGCAAAGCAGGTGCGCATCCGAGTTAACTTGTGGAGGGTATAAATGAATTTCTCCGAAGAGTGATCTTAACTCGCTCTTGCACTAACGGCGCCTTTATTTCGTTGTCGTGTTACGGTATTCATGGCACATGAGGTTATAAGCTCTTTTACCATAAATGTGATTAAAATGAAAAAAGTGAAAATTCGTGAGAGTCGATTATATTGATTCACAATAATTGTATCGAATTAGGGAAGCAAATAAAAAGACTAATGATAATAAATAAAACAATTTTTATAAAATTAATGAATGAATTACTAACAAAATAATGATATTAGAAATTCAACTGGACTCTAGTCAAGGGTTTTTGTAACTTGGACGTTATACGGCGATCCCGAGCCGGTGCGTTATCAGTTATTCGTTAGAACCTGGGTTTTACCACCAGAACGACGACCAAGTCCTCTGGTAGTGGGCGATATGACCTCGTGGTCCAGATCACAAAAACTAAACGCACACAATTTAATTAAATCTCAAAAACCTTCATGACTGTGGCAAACTAAATTAGCTTTCGGAGTGCGATCATAAACAATCAGCCTTAATGAAATTGGACTGGAAATAAACACTAAATGTGGGTCATTTGAACCAGTTTGACCGAATCTGTGAACTGGTTAATTGGAATTAACTTAGTGGCTATTTTCTGCTATCGAACAGTTCAGTACATAGGCATCAATCGTTATTGATAAAACGATAAACTTGAAATCGTTGTATCCGATAGAACTTTGGAATTGTTGATAATACATATGAGTAAATAAAAGTCGTCGGTCAATCATCAGCTATGTACTTCACCAATACGAAATAATCAATTACGTTATTGCTCTCCCTCCAAAGCCATTTGACTAAAACACATGAGTTGATTTAAATAGTGGCTTCTAGTTAGTTATTGTGACTCATGCCTCCAGTGGACATGAGACCGACTTTACTATGGGAGTCCTAAATTTTGTCTACCCTAAATTTTTATTCACCTAGGGCAGGGGTCTTTAACGAGTACCTGACAACGTACAGGCTCGGGACCAGCAATATTATTAAAATATTTTAATTAGGTAAACAATTTTTATTTATCAGACTGCCTGATGATGAGGGCAACCTCTAAAGCCGGCTAGCTAATACAAATAAAAAAATCTTGAGTGGTCAGACTACATCTTATTTGAAAACTTGTGAAAGAGCGCTTTTTCGTTACTCTGGTGGACATGAGCCTTTAACGAGTATCTGACAAAGCCCATGCTCGGGACCATCGCTTAACGTCCCAACCGAAGGAAGGCGTTCTCATGGTGTTTTTTATCTCCCAGATAAGGGCCAGATTTCGAACGTTATGTGGCCATAACATGTCTTCTAATACCCACAACATTTTTACAGATCACTCTCCCCCTCCTCCCTCAAATTGGCATTACTGAATATCAGAAAGTCATGTTATGTTACTTTTCTTTTCTTTTAACCTTTAAAAAGAGGTGGGTGACCGCGGTCCCTGGAATTGAGGTCAAAAAGAGTGTGTAGTGGGTCAGCTCAAAGACTTGGCTGGATCTGTCCTAGTCTGTATTTGTCCGGTCCGTCCCACCGTTCCGTGTCTCATTGTTCCAATCAATTCTCTACAGTCCCCTAGTCTTCTACCACTGCTGGATCAGTAGATTTCAGGGCAAAACAGAAAAAAAAAAAAAAAATAGTTTCTTTCTGTATCGATAACATAAAAAAAAAAAAATAAGATGAAAAGAAAACCATCTTAACTGTAAATGAAACTCAGCAGAAAAATGTTGGACGCAGCCATTAATAGATAAGATCCATTGCTCCAATTTTTAGAATTGTACATTCAAAGGGACGAATCATAGTAGTATGATAGGAAATTGTATGAATTGTGTGTATGGTCATAACCATAAATGATATATAATAATAATCAATTTATTTCCGTTAAACCAATACATGGTAATAGGATTCGTCAAGAGAATTTATATATTAAAATAGCTTATATATTGGGGGGGTAGGGGGGGGGGGGGGGGGGGGGGGGCAGAAATGCTGCACACTTCACGAATGCGATCACCATCGAATTTTAGTAATTTTTAGCATTAATTATTGCCTAGTGGTCATCCAGAAGTATAACGGGAAGGCTCAAAGAATTCGACATTGCCTATATCTAATTTATTGCGATGGATTATGACGAACTTATCCATCATACGTAAACGTACAATATGTCATTCTCTTCATAGCAAAATTATTCACAAAATGACTATTTGCATTTTTTTTTATTCAATGTTTTTTCTACAATTTTTTTGCCATTTGACCGCATAAAGAATTTTTAAACAACAATATTAATGTCTTTCCACACTTCCGAAATCGATTCTTGATCCTATGCATTTTTCAGAATTAATAAAAGTCGTCGGTGAATCATCGGCTTTGAACTTCCCTATCATGAATTAATGAATTACGTTGTTGCTCTCCCTCCAAAGATAATGGACCGTTTGGACTTGAATTGAATTACATTTATCTTACATAGTGGCTTCTGAATCCTCAAAGTAAATGTTGTGTTGACACATTCATTACATCGACAGTTATCAGGGCATTTAAATCGAGCCTCTCTACTTTAGTTCCACCTCCCCTATGACCGATTTCGCTGAAAATTAATATGTGGTGTCCTTATGAAGTTTTGAATTTGAATATGAAATTTCGTGTGGATACATACATTACATCGGCAGTTATTGTGGTTTTTGAATTGCGCCTCTTCTCCTTTGGCACATTTCGCTGAACATTTATAGGTGTCGTTCTTATAAGACTTTGAATTCACATATGAAATTGTGTGTCGATACATTCACTACAACAGGAGTTATTAGAGTTCTTGAGTTAAGCCTCCCCCTAATCCCCCCTCCCTCGGCTGATATGGCTGAGAGTTCTGGATACATATTTAAATTTATTGACGATACATTCATTGTATAAGGTGTTATCGTATTCGTAGGCATATACACAGTCAGATTTATTTTTTTAAATTTTGGAATCAGATTATCGGAAAACATGAAAACTGAGCATCGAATTTTTGACCGATTACATAATTTTTTCTATACTTCGTAATGTACTTCTCTTTAAAGATAAAAATTCGATTTTTGGGAAATATGAATCCAGAAGCACGTATCAAGCGCGCTGCATCACTACAGATTTTTTTTATAAATAGTTTAAAAAAATTGAATAGGAGGCGATTAAAGGTAAGCCAATAAAACCAATGATCCCGTTATAGTTTCTTTCTCTATAGTAATTCTGGTAGTTGGAACTTTGTACAGAGCTGACCATGGTTAGTCTTCGTAACTGTACGTACCTCTGGCAGAATGACCTGCAGCTCTGGGTTACCACTGGAAACAGACCGGAACCTCGTTTACCCTCAGTTTTCCAGACACTACCAATAGGGGGAAAATCACTCCTTCAGATAAGCAATTAATCATTATTTGCCCACTGTAGGGAGAGGGCGCGGGTAGATCAGTGGTATGCGTGCTTGCTTACTGAGCTAAAGATAGGGGGTTCGTAACGCGGCCGAGGCCCTTAGTTTATCTTATCTGGGAGGTAAAATGAACATAAGCACACCGACCTTCGGATGGAACGTTAAGTGATGTACGATGCCAGGTACTCGTTAAAGACCCCTGTCTTAGGTGATTAAAAATTTAGGGTAGGCAAAATTTAGGACTCCCTTAGTAGAGTCGGCCTCATGTCCACCAGAGTGACGACAGAATGAGTCATAATAACTATCACTGTAGGGTTAAAATGAACCCTCATTATCTGTATCAATGGCGCCGGTAGCTCAAGATTCACGGTTCAAAATGGCAGCGAAACTACTGAACAATTAGTCTTCAAATATTTACAGTTAAGAGACCCTGTGGGAACACAAGGCAACAACAGAACGGAACGGAACCTACAAAGATGAGAATCATAGAAAGAAAAGCAGAAAAGAAAAAAGAAGATAACAAAAAAATTAATAAAAAAGTCAATTTTAGAGAGGAATATAATAAAATGTACGTTTACTAAAACATGCTAATAAGATTCTACATTAATTATGTATATGCTACAGTAAATGTGAGTAGAGCTGTTAATGTGCACATTCACCGGTCAAAGTACAAAATCTAGTCATTTGGCGAAAGTAAATACAACGATGTTTTACGTATGAAACATTCACATATACTTAGTTATTGTGACTCATGCCCGGGCTTTAACTACGATGTCCTATAGCTTACTACAACACCGCTCTTTCGTCGCTCATGGGAATTCTAAATGTTGCCTACCAAGGTTTAGTTAGCATGGATAAGAAGTATTCAAGACGTAGTACAGTCTCGGGACCATCGCTTAACGTCCCATCCGAAGGACGGCGTGTTCAAGTTTATTTTACCTCCCGGATAAAATAAACTAAGGGCCTCTGTCGGTTTCGAACCTACAATCTTAGGCTCAGAAGACAAGCACGCATACCACTGAGCCACCGGCGCCCTCTATATTTACTTTTATCAGGAGAACTTCACTAAAAGGACCAACGGGAGTCTCATGATTGTATTCCTTCGAATACATAATATGAACATAATCATACACATAATCATATCATGTATCAGATAGAATAAATTGTTAAAACATCAGAATAAAATGTAAACAGCCAATTAAATTAAATTAGAGATGTTTTCGCCAGAGATCTTGTGGAAGTTCATTGTGAATACTAATCAATAAAAAACTTAAAAACAAGTCAAAAAATCCCACTTTATTTATATGAACACAATATATTTCACTCTTTAGAGCATTCTCAAGTGTACAGACAGATACAGACTAATGACGGGGAGGGGGGCGGGGGGGGGGGGCGTGGAGGGGTAGGAGGGGAAGAGTGAGGGAGGGTGACAGAACAGGAGGGGGGGGGGGGGGCTAACATACTATACTAAAAAATAAGTCAGAAAAAATTAAAAATAATAAATCTCAATATTAACCTAATTAAACATATCACAATATAAACCTATTAAATATGAACCGAGCATAATAAAAGTTAGCCAAGTCTATCTTGGCAGTTTCAAATTGAGGAGGGGGGAATGATTTAAGTCAGTTTGTTCGTTGAGTAGTTTGTAAAGAGTTTGTAAAGACACACATTACAAACTACTCAACGAACAAACTGACTTAAATCATTCCCCCCTCCTCAATTTGAAACTGCCAAGATAGACTTGGCTAACTTTTATTATGCTCGGTTCATATTTAATAGGTTTATATTGTGATATGTTTAATTAGGTTAATATTGAGATTTATTATTTTTAATTTTTTCTGACTTATTTTTTAGTATAGTATGTTAGCCCCCCTCCACGCCCCCCCCCCCCCCCCCCCTCCCCGTCATTAGTCTGTATCTGTCTGTACACTTGAGAATGCTCTAACGAGTGAAATATATTGTGTTCATATAAATAAAGTGGGATTTTTTGACTTGTTTTTAAGTTTTTTATTCATTAGAATTAAATTAAAGGTTTTATCAACATTACCTGAGCGCTTTGGGAAATGTCCATATTTTCCGGCCTTTTTTACACTTTTACCGTAACATATAGGTATATTAAGAATTGTTAGAATTAAAAATATAAACACATATTACATCTTAAGAGTCTGACCAACATATTTTTAGTAAAAACAATATAATATTTTTATTTTTCCTAATGACCATTAATGTTTCAAATATAAACAGTGAAAGCAAAGGCAAGATTTTAAGTTTTTTAAATATTTCTCTGCAGCTTTTTCTTTGATTAATATTATTTATTATTCTTAGTGCTTTCTTCTTTGTCAATATTCCTTGTAGTTTCAAATACTACAGTATTCAGGACTTCCAAATGCCCTTGATACTTGCGATACTAATCAAACTTGACTTCATCATGACTAAAATCTTACTAGTTTAGATTGGTGTTTGTTACCGAACTGACGCAAATACGGCTTGTTTTTCGATCCCCTGTTCCAAAAATTAATATTTCAGTGTGCCTGTTGGTGTGCTGTGAACACGATAACTCCCGATAGAATGAATGTAACGACACGACATTTTATATGTGTAACCAAAAACCCATAAGGACAACATGTATGAATTTTCAGCCGAATCGACTAAAGGAAAAGGGGGCTCAACCCAAAAAAACGTAATGATTCCCAATATATAGCATGTATCAGGGATGTAATGAGGACCACTATCGATTTATTATATATTATAAGGATACATATGAGGATTATTCTTTCAGGTGGTTTATTTCCACTGATCCAAATGGATAAGAGAAAACACATTTAAATATCTTCATTACGTTGACCTCATCAATAGGAACATGTTTTACTCGGATGATCGTCTCCTGAAGAAGACAAAGAGACGGCAGCTTCTTGTACAATAACAAAAGTGGAGATCCAAGATCATGGTCGGAAACACAATGGCTACTTGGCTACACTCCCACGCTCCTCGCCGGCCTCTTTTCTCACTTGAATTAGCAAGTAAAACAAACCTTGGCGAACACAACGAGCGCGAATTTGAAAGCGAATCTTCACCTTAGAAGCCCCAATCAACTTATGTTGTCTCAATTAAATATTATAAGTTCAATGTATACTGTTTATTTTGTAAATCTGAGGGAGCCGATAGCTCAGAGCCTTAGGTTTTTATTTGGAAGGTGAAAAAACTTTGAGCGCGCCGTCCTTCGGATTGGATGTTAAGCTGTGGTCCCAAGCCTGTGCGATGTCAGGAACTCGTTAAAGAACCCCTATATCCTTGATGAATAAACCTAAATATGCAAAATGTAGGACGCTCAGAGTAGAGACGGGCTCATGTCCACCAGAGCGACGAAAGAGCGCTTCAGTAGTAGGCGATATGACTTCATAGTTAAAGCTCGGACATGAGTCATAATAACCTAACTAAATATAAAACAAGATCCATAGACAACTTTCTTTGGAAGAGAAAGATGTTAGGGATATGAAAAAAGGGTTTTTTTTCCTGTCCCTTTGCTCTTTTTCAATGTGACATCGGGAGTCATTTTAAGAAAACTAAACAGGATGAAGAGTATATTTTTACAGATGGTGCAGAGAAATAGTTCAACAGGGTTGTATAACCTGCAATGTTCAGTAAAGGAGGAGGCCCTTATGACATTAAGCGATGGACCCGAGCCTGTGCTATGTCAGGTACTCGTTAAAGGCCGCTATCCTAGGTGAATAAACTTAGGTAGGCAATATTTAGGACTCCCACAGTAGAGTCGGGCTCATGTCCATCAGATTGACGAAAGAGCGCTCTGGTAATAGTCGATTTGACCTCATAGTTAAAGCTCGGGCATGAGTCATAATAGCTAACTTGTTGTAAATCTGATGTGCAATAAATTTAACAGAGGATTAAGGAGATTTGAAGAGGATTCTTAAGGTTTTCATTAGTTACTATGTAGACTCAAAATGATTTCATGAACAATGGAAAGGTCGTTGTAAGTGATGACGTGTCAGTGATGGTCTTACTGCCCCTCCTATAGCCTCGTATATGTAGTGTAGAAGTTATGTAATCGGTCATAAATTCGATGCGCATTTTTCAACTAAATCCCATGTTTTCCGACCTTCTAATTCCAAAAATTAAAAAAAAAGTCGGTATGTGAGTGCGTCTATAAACACGATAACTCCCGACAGAATGAATAAATCGACACAAAAATTTATATGTGTGCCCAAAACTCTCCAAGGACGACAACTATTAAATTTCAGCCAAATCTTCAGAAGGGGTGGGGGGATTACGGGAGACAACACAAAAACTCTAGTAACTGTCGTTATAATAAATGTATCGACATAAAATTAATTATGAGAATTCAGACGCCACTTTTTAAATATAATATTTAGTTTTAGCCCATACAATCGATTGGAATATCACATGTGTCCAGGACTCCAAGATTTAGGTAATAACTCTTTATGTATCATATTTATATGAGATATCCTACTATTCTCTTATGGTGTAATAAGGGAAATAACGTTTATTGTTATTTGATAAGTAGATACTTTCATCATCCTCTTCACAAGACTCTACAACAGAACGTCTTTTCTTCACCCACCACTCCCACTGGACGCTACTACCGAAAGGGAGACCTCGGCTTGTCTGCTCGCACGTCCTACGAAGACGTTAACCATCCGACCCAACAAGTGTACCCTTCCCATGCAGTACAACTTATCAATTTAACCAGCAAGCTCCAGGAAGTGGTTGTAGATACCCCGACTGATGACAGACCTTACTAACTAGCGACAAGGGTCCCAGTCTCTCAAATGAGCTGGTGATGTCCCGAATTAAGTTAATACTGTGGGGAGACAATCCGCCTTCATGATTTCATCTCTACGGATTGATCACGTCTGACTACACCGCTACACTACGTGGTTCCCCCCACTCCTCACTAACGGCAGTCCTTCTTCTGTTTCTTCTCCATTTTTTGTTATACATTTTAACTTCCCCAACTATACAAAGTATAAGGGGAGTTATGTAATCTGTCAAAAATTCGATGAGGAGTTTTCAACGGAATTCCATTTTTTCCGACCTCTAGATTCCAAATATGAAAAAAATTATTTCTTTCTGATTGTGAACACGATAAATCCGGATAGAATGAATGTATCGGCACGAAATTTTATATGTGAATCCAGAACCCTTTAAAGACAACCTATTGTTTATTGCCTTAACATAAAAACTCTAATAACCATTGACAGAATGAATGTTTCGACACAAAATTTTATACGTAATTTCAACACCCCCATAAGGGCGACACTTTATAATTTTCAGGGCAATCGGCCGAAAGTAAGGGAGGGATCAGAGGGAGGCTCAACTCAAAAACCCCAATAACTATCGATGTAATGAATGTATCGACATGAATATTCATATTTAAAGTCAAAACCCAACGAGAACAAATCCTGTTAAATTTCAGCGATATCGATTGAAGAGAAGAGGCGGATCAGAGATGAGTTCAACTCAAAAATGAATGTTCCGACACATTTCATACGTGTTTTCAACACCCCATAAGGTCGACTCTTATTCATTTTCAGGGCAATCGGCCGAAAATGAGGGGGGATCAGAGGGAGCCTCAACTCAAAAACCCCAATAACTATCGATGTAATGAATGTGTCGACACAAAGCTTAGTATGAGGATTTAGGAGCTCTTAACTATAGTACTAACGGTCGGCTAGTTTTGGAAGAGTTTTTTTTCTTATTTTATTTCTTTATTTTAGACTTTATAACCGTAATGTACACCATTGTACAGGGATTATCCGTTTGAAAATTAAAAAATATTATTTCCAGAGGTGTAAAAATAATGAAAATGTCTCAAAGCCAAGAATTAAGGCCAAGTTAATATATTAACAGAATTAATTAAATTGTTTTTGTGACTCATGCCCGGGCTTTAGATATGAGGACTGTCTATTTCATCTAAAATATGCATTTCAAATCGCATCCTCTAAGATAGCCTTTTTCCAAGAAATACATTTCAAAATAATTGTATTAATTTATGGACTGAGCCTAATCACTGTGTAATGAAACAAATGTAGAAGAAACCGCGGATAAACGGAGGATAACAAGATTTCAAGGGAATCAGTCAGATTGGATACAGTAATATTCAACGGGTAAATTTGAATCCAACTGATTTGAGATCGCCTTGAGTGGAGACTCAAGCGCTTGTAACCTCATCAACTACGGCATCACACGAATCGTTAGTACACACCTAGTCTGAACTAACAAACAGAGTAACACACACAAACACAACGTGAACATAACTTCTCTTTCGGCTATTCTAAAGTGTTTTACCACATTGAACCTTCGCAATAACGCGTTAAAGACAAGTTGTGTAACTAAACGTGGGTAGGACTCCCAGCATAGATTCGGGCTCATGCCCAACAGAGCGCTCTGGTAGTAGGCGATATTTGTTAGTTTTAAGCCCGGTCATTTATGTCAATAACAAACAACAATGGAACGAATTCTGCTAATATCTTAATTGTCTCCTAATTCTTAGCATTTTCATTTATTTTATTCCTTCCTGAAGGTATGATAATATAGTTATTATATTATAATATAATAATATTTTTACTTCCTCAGCTATACGAAGTATAGAGGAAGTTACGTAATCGGTCAAAAATTCGATGCGGAATTTTCAACGGCAGTCCATGTTTTCCGACCTTGTGATTCCAAATTAAAAAAATATATATTTTGTCTCTGAAGATGATAACTCCCGATAGAATAAATGTATCGACCCAATATTTTATATGTGTGACTAAAACCCCATAAAGACAACACATCGATTTTGAGCCACATCGGCTGAAGGGGAGGGGGAATTAGGGGATAGACTTGAATCAAAAACTCTAATAACGCCGTTGTAATGAATGTATCGACATGAAATTTTATATTTAAAGTCAAAATCCAATGAGGACATATCCTGTGAAATTTCGGCGATATCGGCTGAAGGAAAGTGGGCGTTCAGAGGAAGGGGCTCAATTCAAAAACCCTAATAACTGCCAATGTAATGAATTTATCAAGAATATGAATTTATCGAGTGAAAAGTTAATTGATTAATTTGTTCTGGGGAAGTATATTGCCGGTAATTTATTTACTGACGACTTTTTTGTTCTGTTATTGGTTAGTAGGTAACAATTTAATCATTATATTTCTAGTTTGAGAGAGACTAAAGGGCAGTGCTCCCCACGAAACTCAATACTGAACCATCAATGTAATTTGCCTGTCTCAGTCATGTAGTGGAACTGATCTATGTATGTAGGCCAAACATGGAAAAAACACATCCACGTCCGTAACAGACAGTTAGACCTTATCTAAGAAAAATACCTTTCTGAATATCTTGCAGGATGATATATGGAAGAATGCCTACTTCCTTAAACATTCCTTAAAACTGGACACTTCGTAAAAATTCTAACATCTGATGAATAGATTTGTTAAAAAAAAAAAAACTAGTTTTTACTCTCTGGAGGAGGCAGTTGCATTTAAATTTTAGTTTAAAACAACAACAAAAAAAAGTCGACGGTGAATCATTGACAATGTATTTTTTTTTTAATGTTAAATCTAATCCAAAGGTATAAATTATCTTACTGGGTTCACAGGGAAAATGAATAGCATAGAATTAGAGAACAAATATTGGGTTTATTTATCTAAACCTACATTATAAATAAAATTAATATATCTTAATGTTTGTTTTTTAAAATTTACATTCTACAAGTAATAACTTTTCATGTTTATATATAATTGTCTTTTCCGAAAGGAAAATAATACGATTGTTATCGAATTAACAATTCATTGTTTATAAAACTGTCAGATGTTTGTTTACACTAAACGTCTCTTAACTATCTTCTTTTAATTTTCTATGAACAAACCTAAACAAAAACAAAGATTAATTACAAAAATAGCCATTGCAACGCATGGCGGGTTTAGCTAGTATGAAATAAAAAAAAATTAAACTATTTACAATAAATCTTACAAACTAATTTCTACATCTACATAAGTACTTTAGTCTCTTCTTTTTAAATATTGTGACCATTCTTTAATTCAATGTTATTTTGGGCATATAAACATATAAATACAAGTACCTTTTCTCTTCTATTTCACTCCTACATGGTTCACTTCACCTTAACCCTAAAAACACTTCTTTCTCTAGACTGTCCCCAACACAACTTAGAATGTTCCACACTATTTAAAGCAGCTTATCGTCGTTATTTGTTCTCCATTAATTGTTTATTCACATTTCGTGTTAAAACATGCGACTAGTCCATCTTTGTATATTTATTCACTAATTAAGTTACTTTAGTTTGGTCTCACCTTGGTTTGCGGGTTCGAATCCCGTTCGGGAATGAGTTTTATTTCGTAGATAGAACTCCCTCCTGGGGCCATAGATGTCGTAAATAACTAGATAACACCATTATAAGAGTCATGGCTAATATGCATTGTACAAAAGGCCAAAAAAAAAAAAAAAAAGTTACTTTACTCCTAATAGCTGTTTTTTATACAAATAATAATAATACCTAATTGATTTTATGATATTTTAATAATCTTAATGTAAATTTTTTACATCACAGTATCGACATAAATTTTAGTATGAGGATTCAAAAGTATCTGAGTAAGGTATCTAAATATTTTTGAACCAAATCATTAGATTGGTTTCAAAGGGAGAGCGGAAACAAATAGCGACTACTTGAACAAAAATAAAATACTGAAGTATGCAAATGGTTCCATATTGGGAGACACGTTCACAGACGGCGGTCACACCATTATCCCAGTTATTCTCTGGAGGGGTGACTCCTTATGCCGTGTCTGAAGTCTCTTCTCTTCTCTGCATACTGATGAGGCCCTCATGACCTCCTGACCCACCACCCATCCTGTCTGCCCAACTCATTTCAACACAGACTATACACACTTGAATGTCATCTCCTCTTATCACCAGGCTGTCCAAAACGGGTGCCAACTGCTACAGATATCGAATTTTTACTTTTGCTAAATATTCGCAGCTTTTGCCTGGTGCTATTGAATGTTTATAAAATTTATTTAATATTATATATATATATATAATTTAAATAACATATGCACACCCTGTATACAAGGGCGGATTCAGGATGTTCATCAGGCGGGGTAAAATTCCATTGGTTCAAGATTTGGATGTTATACCTTATTCACAAGATTTGGAAGGATGAAGGACAACGGGGCTAATATTTTGGGTGAATTAATAATCAAGACTAAAGTATTATTAGATTAGTTAGTAACAGGTTTTTTTATCCTTAACGAAACTGACTTATGAGCCTTTGCGCTAGGGGTGGGGGTTAATGTTTCTTTTACCCCCCCCCCCCTCCCTCCCCCCCCCCCCCCCCCCCCCCCCTATTGTATTCGCCAGTGCCTGTATATTCACATATCTATAATCTGATGTCACGTTCCATAATTTCGTATTTTGTTAAATATGAATAAGCCCTCAAAGGGTTTATCCATTTGTTACAATTATTTTTTTTGGGAATACGATAGTCGTGTAATTAGAATTAGAAAATCCGAAATAATTTTGGAAAAGTTAAATTATTTTAAGACTCACAAACGTAACACGACAACAAAGTAAAGTCGCCCTCAAAGTTAAGTCTCCCTCCAAAAACATAGTAATAGATAGTTGAATTACATTGGGACTTCTGAAACCTGATACTAAATTTTGTGTCGATACATTCATTACGTCGGCAGTTATTAGGGTTTTGAGTTGAGTACCCCCTCTCCTCTGACCGATTTTAGCTAAAAATCCTTAGTTGTCTTCTTTATATGGTTTTGAATTCACATAACTTCTTCTTAAGTTACAGGAAAGTAAAATTGTTGACTGATTTCTATAGATGGTGAAAAATGTGTTGTACTTTTTTACGCGAAATTAAACAAGTGCAAAATTTCATAGACATTCAAAGAGGAAGACCTCTAATTTAAGTTATACCAAATTTGTTATTCAAAATTCGAATTTTGAACTCTGCTCAAACCTATGAAAAAGTTCCGTCTAACTTCGATCTGCTCATATTTTTTTTATGAGCAGGATAATTCATCTAATGATAGATATTTCAGCAGAACAGTTCTTTTTTTTGTTAATCTAATCAATATATTTCGTTTTTTTTTTATAATAAAATTGGTTGATGTTACGGTTGGTGGTATAGTTAATGGTTCGAACTTCCCCCCGAAAAACAGAACAAAAACAAAAAAAAAATATTGTCTTATTTTGAGTCAGTGAAGGATAATATTTGAGGGGGGCAACCAAAAAAATATATAGATGAATAGAGTTGGAGTGATATTATAGATAAAAAAGAAACATCCAGATGAATACCTCAAGTTAGGGGTCTCTGCGGTCACAACTCATGAAGAAAAATGGCGGTCACTCACCTCGGAAGAAGAAATCCTTGTGTCGCTGATGAAGCAATGTCGAATGTATCTCTGCCTTGTCACTCACTAAGTCCATCCGCACGAAACTTCACTTTTTTTTCAGTTTATTTCTTTACAATTTTCATTTTTTTATTTGTCACCTTTTTTCAACTACAAAGGTATGTTGTTGCTTTTGTATTATGCCATCAATTTTTTCTAAATTCTTCCTGGAATGCTTTCTTGGCTGTGGGCTAAGAGACTTTAACGACAACTAAATCTAATAAAAAAATAAATAAAATAAAATACCTAATAATAGTTATTGTGACTTATGCCCGGGATTTAACTTTGAGGTCATATCGCTCTGGTGGACATGAGCCCGACTCTACTATAATTCGCATCCGTACCTGACATCGCACAGGCTCGAAACCATCGTTTAACGTCCCATCCGAAGGACGGCATGCACAGGGTTTTTATACTTTCCAGATAAATAAAACCTAAAGGACTCGGCCGGGTTACGAACCCGCGATCTTGAGCTCAGTTAGGGGAAGTTATATAATCGATCAGAAATTCAATGTTAAGTTTTCATCGAAATTTTATGTTTTCTGAATTCCTGATTCAAAAATACGATGAAAAAAACATTTCCTATCTTCTGATAAAATTTATATGTATTGTAACAGTGAACCTTAGGGTACAGACCGTTCCAATACTAAATAATAGTAAATAAATTTTAAAAATATAATAAATTGAAAATTATGAATTTTGTATCGAGAAGGCTTCTGCAAGTAAGAAGGGGGAAAAGCTCATCTGGCGCACTGGCTAGCTGGAGCTGTTCTAATTTTGACATAAGTAATCAGAACCCGTTTAGGACGACAAATATTGATTTTCAGCTAAATCAACCAAAAGGAAGAGAGGGGATGAGAGGGGTAGGGCTTAACATGAAAATCTTAATTACTGCCGGTATAATGAATTTATCGATACGCAATTTCATAAGCAAGTTCAAAACCTCATGAGGAAGACACGTATTAATTTTCAGCAGCATGGACCAAAGGGAAGGGGAGATTCGGAGGGGCTAAATCCTCATACTAAATTTTGATTCAATCCGTGGGGGTTATTTATTTTTGGAATCAGTCAGAAAACAGTAAATTCCGGTGGAAACTCAACATCGAATTTTTTGATCGATTACATAACTTCCTCTATACTTCGTATAACTGGGGAAGTAAAATGGCAAATGATGCTGATTTTGCATCCTGTTTCCACATAGAATTCCAAGTGTGCAGTTTAATTAGATGTGTGATGATTTAGTTAAGAGACCGGTTTCCAGTGTAATAATAATAATTGAGAAAATAATAAATTCATTTTTATAGGATTGCATTCTTTGCTACTTTCTCGTGCAGAAATTTACATATGTCACGCTTAATTACATGCAGAAGAGACCCGACCAGTTGACTTAGTCAACGTTAGTAAACAAATAAAGAAATCATTTAAGAGACCAGCCAACTATAAACATCAGTGAGGAATGTAGTTAACTCATATCTGGGAGGTGAAAAAGGCTTGAGGTCGCCGTCCTTCGGATAGAACGTTAAGCCTGTACGATGTCAGGTACTTGAATACTCCTCATGTGAAGAAACCAGGGTAGGCAATATTTAGGAGTCCCAGTGTAGAGTGAGGAAATTTTCACCAGAGTGGCTGGGTAGTAGGCGATATGACCAAGTAGTAAAGGGCATAAGTCACAATGACTAACTATAGAAAGGTACAAGTTGTTTGTTACCTCCCCAGATATACAATGTATATGGAAAGTTATGTAATCGATCAGTAAGTCAAGAATTTCATATTAACGACCCTTTGATTCTAAAATTGAAAAAAAAAATCATTGCTGTCTGTCCGAGAGTGTGCTATGAGCTCTTACATGTGTATCCAGAGCCTCATAAGGGCAACACCTATTGTTTTTTCAGCCAAATCGGCCCAAGGGAAGGTGGTAACTAGAGGGCCTGTTGTAATGTATTTATTGACACAAAATTTCATATGAAAATTCAAAACTCCATAAGGACAAAATTAATTCTCAGGGGTGTTAAGAAAGGTCTCAACTTAAAAAATCACATTAACTGCCGATGTAATGAATATATCGACGCAAAATTTAGTATGAAGATTCAGAGGCACAAACAATCGAATGGTCTTGGAGGGAGAGCAAAAACTTAATTGATTCATGCTGGGAAAGCACATTGAAGGTGATTCACCGACGACTTTTTTTAATGCCATTTTTACTCAATTATTTTTTTGATATTATTGTTTTTCTCTTGCGGTCAAATCATTATTTAACACAGTTACCAAGGGGACAGGCGTACGTCATAATCTCATAATAATAGTTTTGTTTGACGATCCGCGACCAACGGAACTTCAGGAATTAACATTTGACTATTTTTAAAACCGGACTGACCTGTCCCAAATCTCAATGGCAAACATTCTATGCCCTTAGCAATCATATCCTCGAAAAATTTGCAATTTAAAAAGTCATTATTTAAATTTTGACAAAAACCTGTCTGAGGATGATTTTTTTTTTTTTTTTTGACTTGTGCTACATAATTATTTCTTAATTTCGATCTCGATTCTAAAATAATATATATAATAATTTTCGTAAAGAAGGCCAAAGAGAAGGTGGCGGATTTGGGGGGAAGCTTAACACAAAAACTCTGATAACTGCATTTGTAATTTCATATATAAATTCAAAACCTCATAAATACGACACTTAATAATTTTCCACAAAATCGGCCGAAGGGAGGAGGAGATTAACTCAAAAACACCAATAACTGCCGATGTAATTAATTTATCTACAAAAAATGTGTAGATGTGTCTACTATCGTGCTAGGGAAGTAAATGCATTTAATTTATTTATAGTATTGCATTTTAGACATTCTTGCCTTCCCCCCCCCCCCCCCCCTCCCCTACAGATTATCTCAATGAATATAGTTGAGAAAGTTGAATGGAAGGAAGTATTGTGAGCACATTTCGTTTATTTAATAATTATTTAGAAAGAATTAAAAATATATGAAGGCATATCGTTACACGAGGAAAATGCCCGCATATTTGTTATCATGGGGACCGCTTTCCAGTCCACATCTGTGGGTAGACTTTCCAAATGAAACCAAAAGAACATAACTACTACAGCTGTATCTATGATAGAGAGAGAGAGAGAGAGAGAGA
The DNA here is from genome assembly GCA_963662175.1 of Aradus depressus. Lineage (NCBI taxonomy): Eukaryota > Metazoa > Arthropoda > Insecta > Hemiptera > Aradidae > Aradus > Aradus depressus. Next base: position 42,923,111 of record OY759214.1, read on the forward strand.
GCCGGTAGCTCAGTGGTATGCGTGCTTGCTTACTGACCTAAAGATAGCGGGTTCGTAACCCGGCCGAGGCCCTTAGTTTATATGCATGGTCTCGACCCTGTACGTGTCAGGTACTCGTTAAAGACCTCCTACCCTAAGTGATAAAAATTTAGGGTAGGCAAAATTTAGGAATCCCGTAGTAGAGTCGGGCTCATGTCCAACAGAGCGACGAAAGAGCTCTCTGGTAGTAGGGGATATGACCTCGTAGTTAAAGCCCGGACATGGGTCATAATAACTATGTAATTGTATAGTATAACTAATTATATACCTATATAGTACGTATATGTAATATCTAGTAAAATAGATACCTACGTAGTTTATTTATACGTCATTATATTACTTCTCCAACTATACAAAGTTTAGGTAGGGGAGTTATGTAATCGGTTAGAAATTCGATGCTACATTTTCAACGAAATTTCATGTTTTCCGGCCTCCTGATGTCAAAAATGTTTAAAAAAATGCTGTCTGTATGTCTGTGCATCTGTGAATACACTAACTCCTGAAGTAATGTATATATCGACACGAAATTTTATATGTGTATCCAGAATCCCATAAGGGCGGAAACTATTGATAATCTAACTATTGATGAGGGGGGATTATCTCAAAAACCCCAATAAATTATAAAAAATAATATACCATTAACCCCAACAATAATAACAGAAAAACTCTACTTACTGTCGTTGTACGAATGTATTGATGCGAAATTTCGTATTACATAAAGACGACAGTTATTAATTTTCAGCGGTGGATAAGTTTTGTTGGGAGAGTGAAAACTTTATTGAATAATTCCTGCTGGGGAAGTACATTCCTGGTTTCAACTACGACGGAAAGTTTCCTTTGAGTAGGAAATTGGAATTGAAATGACCACGCCGGATATCTCGCTAGTAATAAATAAACTATAACGACTAGCATTTTCTTGCGGACCACTTGTACTGGTAAAGTAGAGTTGTGACTATGTGGAGTTACACATGGAGGTATAGGTACACATGGAGGTACTCACAAGATAGTTGGAGTCACGGACTGTTCCAGGTTGCTACACTAATCAGGAATATCACGTCTGGCCAGCACGCCAAGAACGACCATGTCCCTCGTTAACTCTTCAGGGAATGCATCCCTCCCACGGAATTACAGAAAGTGTTTTGTCTTCTTTCTCTATCCGTTCACGTATTTGCCCCCTTTATACGAATATTTTAATACATTTCAAAATGTTGTCTAAATTATCAAATGAAAACCGCTATTAGCAGTTAAGGAAGGAGGAGAGATGAGGCTTGTGGTCGATAAAAATAATCTTCTAGAATTTCTGCCAAGCTTTCGGCACTGAGTGTGCCTTCTTCAGGACCTGTATTAACACATATACATTATCAGTGAGGTTACACCAACTACAATTACGTAAAAATATAACAATATAACTAAATGATCAAATAATATAACTTTAAAGTTTTTTTTTTTTTTTGTATTTATTTATCTCAAGCCACAATTATGCAAAAAGTGCACAACCAGCGGCTGGACTGACATATGCTAAACAAACATAATACAAATAAAATAAAATAATAATAAAAATAAATATGACATGAAAGGCTTGAGAGAGGAAAAACACCCAGCGGTGAACCCTCATGACATCACTTCATACCAGGAGATCTCTATGCCAAACTCTCTTTAATCTTCTTGGGGGATTGTGGGATAAATTTGTATTTAGGATTTTGCGAACTTCCGGATAGGTGTGTAAGTAAATTTGATGTAGAAACGTCGGTATAAATGTTTAATGGTTGTGTCTATGGATGTGACGTTCAAGTCGCGGTGTAAAGTCTTGTTGCTAACGTGTGGTGGGCATTGCGTGATCAGTCGGAGAGTCTTGGATTAAAATACCTGTATTCTTTTGATGTTCGAAGTCTTGGTTGTACCATATATTTGTAAGCCATAGGTCCAGAGAGGTCGGAGAAGATAGGTATAACAATTTAGTTTTTGTCAAGTGGATAATTTAGAACGCCTATTCAAAATACTGTACAATAGTATAACGAAATAAACACAAACAATTATAACTAAATAAAACGTCTATGAGATGACGATGAAATTAATAGGTTTCGTCTTTAGAGGTTTCTGGATAACAACCCACAAAATGTTGATACATTCATTCTCGGGAGTTATCATGCTCACAAGCACAAATTTTTTTTTGTTCATTTATGGAATCGGGGAGCAGTAAAACAAAATTTCCGCTTAAAACTCAACATCGAATTTCTGACCGATTACATAACCCCCCCTATATAGTTAATGAAGTAAAAATTGATAAGTGGTGAAAAAATAAGTCCAACATAAGCTCCATCCGCCAATGAAGAGGTTTTTCATTACAACTATGTGTCGTTCGATATGAATGGCCGGCTAATTAAGACTGGTTCATTTACTCCATCTTGTTCAGGTTAACCTGATGATTAATCATCAGTTTTTTATGTTTTATTGTGCTTTTCACTTTCAATTCTGTAAAATGTATCATTAATTGTTTTTATATTTTATGGTTTCATTTGATTAAAAAAGACTATCATAATGTTGTATAATAATCTATCTTGTACATTTGAGTCGTTAAGATCAAACAAAAAATACTAACATAAGACATTTATTTTTTCATCGTTTGGGAAATAAATTGATTTTTTTGGAAGTTCATGAACTGCCTGAGTCATGAATCCTTTCTAAAGGAACAAAGTATAGGGAAAGTTATCTAATCGGAAGATGTGGATTAGTGAAGAGACTGAACACTAAAAATCTAATAACCGTTGTAATGAATTTTATACGTAAATTTAAAACCTTATAACGACGAAACTTCTTAATTTTCAACTGAATCCTTCGAAAGGAAGGGGGGTCAACACAAAAACCCTAATAACTTCTGATGTAATGAGTGTAGCGACATGAAATTTCATATCATAAGTCAAAGCCGAATGAGGACATAACTGGCCAAATTTCAGCGATATCGACCGAAGGGAAGGGAGGGGTATGGGGAGAGGACTCAATTCAATTCCTCTGAACTCGGTAGTGGTTAATACCATATTCTATTTATTTATTTTTTAAATTTATTGTTGAAAAAGCTTGACATTTTTCTAGGGACAAGAACTGTCTTAGAATGCTCTGTTTAAGAGTGTGGGTTTGGAAATGCATTTGATGTTCTAGCATGGGTTAGTCAACCTGTAAAGGGTTTCATCTGTAAATATCAAGAGTGGAATACGGCTGGAACAGTTACTCAGATTCGACTCGCCATTCATACACAACCACCAACCATCTCTATTGGTCAAATTCTTTTCTACCTCTTCTTGCTTTTTACTTCCCCAGCTATACGAAGTATAGGGGAAGTTATGTAATAGGTCAAAAATTCGAAGCGGAATTTTCAACGGAATTTCATGTTTTCCGACCTCTAGATTCCAAACATTTTAAAAAAAATATCTGTTTGTCAGTGAACACGATAACTCCCGATAGAATGAATGTATCGACACGAAATTTTGTATGTGAATCCAGAACCTTCTAGCGACGACGTCTGTTTTTTTTTTTTTTTCAGCCAAATCGACCAAATGAAAAGGGGGATAAGGGAATAGGCTTAAATCAAAAACTTTAATAACCGCTGTGGAAATAAATGTATCGACAGGAAAATTCATTTTTAAAGTCAAAACCCAATGAGGACATAACCTGTCAAATTTCAGCAATATCGGCTGAAGGGAAAAGGGCGTTCAGGAAGGGGGCTCAATTAAAAACCCTAATAACTGCCGATCCAATGCATTTATCGACACAAAATTTAGTATGAGGATTTAGGAGTCCCTATGTAAGTCAACTGTTGAATATTAACTCAAACGGTCGACTGGTTTTGGATGGGTACAGAAAATTTAATTGATTAATTCGTTGTGGGGAAGTACATTGCCGGTGATTCACCAACAACTTTTTTCTTTGTCTTCTTCTTCTGGTCTAAGACTCCTGAGGTACAAGGGTTTATTCGAGGCTCATTTGTACAGTGGTTGGATGGTTTTAATTGCCCTCTGCACAACTAGATGGCACTAAATCATCTGAGATATGGACTGACGTTGATGGGAGGTATAATGAGTTCTACCAACCAACCGACCTTAACCTTCTTCCAACAGTTGAGTCCAATCAATGATCCATTAGCGTTAGTTTGCTGACCATTGTATTAAATTATTGCCTCGCAAGCGATTGGCGGTGATAGCGGGTCTAGGCCCTTAATATGTCAGAAAATTTCATGTGTGTGTCCGGAATTTCATGTGTGTGTCCGGAATTTCATGTGTGTGTCCGAAATTTCATGTGTGTGTCTGGAATTTCATGTGTGTCTCCTCCTCTAACTCCCGATAGAATGAACGTATCGACTCGAAATTTTATATGTGTTTCCAGAACCCTCAAAGAACGACACATATTGATTTCACTCTAATCGGCCAAAGGGAAGTGATATTTATGGGAAGGCTCAATACAAAGACTTTAATAACTTTATCGAAACAGCATTTAGTATGAGGATTCAGAAGCCACTATTTGGAGGGAGAGCGAAAACATAATTGATTAATTAGTACTGGGGAAATACATAGCCAGTGATTCACCGACGATTTTTTTATATTTATAATAGTTACTATGACTCATGCCCAGGCTTTAACTACTAGATCATATCGCCTACTACCAGAGCGCTCTTTCGTCACTTTGGTGAACATGAGCCCGACTACAAGTTGCGCGTGCTTAAGTTTTTTCTTACCATATAAAATAAACTAAGAACCTCGGTCGGGTTTCGAACCCACGATCTTGAGCTCCACTGAGCTACCCGCACCCTCTATATTCTAATATATTTTTTAAATAAATATAAAAATACTTATACAGTGAAATGAAAAATAACACAGTACTTCAGTAAATGAAGAGTGTCTGTGTTGCATGACTATGGTTCTTCTATGGAAAAACAGAATGATTTCAGAACATTAGTGCATTCCTTTCATTTCCATGAAAGATCAGCAAGCAAGCACTCATACCACTGAGCTAACCGCGCCCTCTATATTCTAATATATTTTTAAAATAAATATAAAAATACTTATACAGTGAAATGAAAAATCACACATGATTTCTAAGCATTAGTTTTTTTTTTTTTTTTTTTCAATTTCCATGAAAGATACATGTAGAAATCTGATGATTTCCATATAGCCTTAACCTTTCTAGGCCAGATTCCAAGGGGACATGCATAACCGTCATCTGAACAGCGATAAACTACATTATTTTAAATGGGTTTGACCCGGTTATCGGCTGTTCCCAAACCGGCTGGTAAGGTAGATAGCAGGGGATATTGTGAAAGTGCCTTGGCCTCGGATGGGTCAAGTGTATCTACTCGTATCTGGTGTGTAGGAAGGTAAGTCGGAGAAGCTCTGACTTATGGGATTAGAGATGTTGGTAACGGGCTGTTAAGAAGATGCAGGAGGGAATCGAGGCCGCCGACCCGTTATAGAAAACAAGGGAGTTGAGCTACAGCAGCCAGCCAAGTGGAGAGACCCAATGGACACAGCACCTCGCCACCTTCTCATGTCGGACTACACTCAAAGCATGCCCGGGCTACAGGAGTGAGGGGAGAGAAAGCCTCATTTATCTGGATACGGATAGCTCAGTGAGCAGTGGCCTAGTGAGGTTTTGGTTGGCCTCTGTGCCGAATAGGGATTAAAGGGATTTTCGAGATTGATTAAAATAACATCTAAATATGTAAGTTTAAAAAAATAAAAGGAAAAAAAAATATATATATAACTCAATTTTACAGTTAACATATTTATGCTAAAAAATATGCCCTTAAAAAGCATAACGTTTTCAAAGAGTTATCGCCAAAAGTACCTAACCGCAGAAAAGGCCCTCTACACTGGTCGGTGGAATTGTTAGCAATGATCTGTACACAAAGTTTAAGTGCAATCCTCTTTTACCACTGTTTTCGAAAACAGTCATTTTTTTCTTCAGCTGGCCCTCCAGATCTTCTGGAGGTGAGGGGTGAGTGCACAGTCCAGAGGTACACGTGCTACCTACTTTTTCTTCCAGGAATATTATGCATCAAAACCGACATCTGAGACTTAATTATTTTTTAGTAGGTACTGTATTCTTTTCTTCGCTGCCGTCTCTCAAATTTACATAAAATCCCTACTTGCCTTCTTTTAATATTATACCTTATTTTTATTCCCTTATAATACATAGATACTTTTTTTTAAAGATATAGATAATTTAAAAAATTAATAAGAACTTATAATAAAATAAATTCCGAAAATCCCGGAATTGAGAATTTTAATCTCGAGTTTGTAAAAAGTGAAAAATGGCGGGATCCCGGGATTGTAATCCTTAGTGCCAGAAATATAATAAGTGCCCCTTGCATTTTTAGTGACGACGGGTAAACGTAGACTATAACATTATGGTATAATAATATCATATTAATATTATATGTTATTCTTAAACTTTAATGCTAGTTATAAAACTTATTGGTGAGGTAAAATATGCTCTCCCATACGTTGCTGTCAGGGACGGACATAGGAAGGGGCAACCTCTGTGAAGTTATTATATATATGCTGGGCTGGTGTTTTACACCTAGGGACCTAAGCATCCAGTGCTCTTATCCCTTCCCCGGAAGCGCTGGGCTTTTCTCTAATTTTGTTACCTGTATGTTTATGCTACCTGAACCAAGCCCTTCATGAAGTACTCATCTCCCAGTTTCCTTAATGAACCTGAGAATGCTCCCGTGGTCCAATCTTCTAAAATCCTCCTCTGTGATTACCTCTTTATCAAAGATGTTGAATCTCGTTCGCCCGTATCCCGAGAATATGCCCAGGAAGTGTGCCGCCGTCTCGTCTTCTTCCCCACATCTGTCACAGGTGGGACTGTCCTCGACTCTCTATGAAGTTAGCACCCAACTTTCGAAAATCGAACTTTTTTTTTGTTTGTTTTGACAGAACCTTGTTTGTATCTTTTGTCTGTATTAATAAAACTCTTTTTTGGGTTAATTTCTTATCAATAAGATGGCAGCTAGGTCAGTTTTCTCTCCACTTTACTGGTATTTCTAGCCAACTTCTTTCGGACGAACTACCTTTTTTTTCCTCGAGGTACAAACGAAAATTTTTTGGTACAAACGAAGTTGTATCGTAACAATAAAGAGGCTAATATAGATTTCTTGTAAACAAATTTAGAATGAAATATTGTATTTTTATTATTATTATTGTTTTATTTATTTTATTTTTTTTGTTGCAGGTAAGTCCAGACAAATGCAGCTTATGGTGCTCATTGTAATGTATAACCTAGTTTATATTTATCTCTAAGTATAACCAGTCAATTAACATCATCCTACCCAAATGAGTAGGTACCTAACATGGGACATACTCAGGACCATCGCTTAAAGTCTCATCCGAAGGACGATGTACTCAAGATTTATTTGCCTCATATAAAAATAGGGCTTCGGTACATAATTTTCACAATGAATAAAAAAACTAAAATTAATATTTTCCCATTAAAATGTTATTCAATATAATTCTAGGGTCTTTTATTATTTTTTTATGCGTTGAAGAGCCTCTAGAAGATTTAACAAAAACCACATTGTTAGGAAAAGAAGAAGGAATGTTTATTCAAATTAATAACAGATTAGGCTTATTTTTGGAAAGATTTCTTTTAAAAAGATTTATTTTAGGCAATTAAAAGAATTTAACTTAAATATTTTCGTATTCACAACAAATCGTGTTATATAACATTGCTAAGAAACAACAATTTTCTATTTAAAATATTCAGATTAACGGTCTTTTTAAATAATTGTTCTCGGCTTATAAATATTAGCTTTCGTTTTAAACAATTACTTAATCTCTCTCGTTCGGATCCTGAAGATCCTTGTCCGGCGTCACCAGTCTCTTCCACCGCCATCTGTCCTTTGTCACCGGTCTACTTAAACTACTGATTTTCAGTCAAAACAACCACTCTTTAAGGAAATAAAGAAAACTTAACTTTTATTCATATTACTTTATTATTAGTATTTTTTTTTTTTAATTCTTTATTTTGAATATTTACAATCGGTATAAACCATAACTACATTTGATAAATGATACATTAAAAAAAAAAAAATGGGATAAAAAAAAAAAGAAGAAAAGAATGATAAATACAATTTTTAAATACCTACATAAAAAATAATAATAATAAAACAAAAAAAAAATTTTTAATAAATAAATAAAAATAATAATAATGAACAAAGAATATATATATACATCGATAGCATATGGTTATGTACAAAATAATAGGTAAAAAAAATGTATATAATAAAATAATAATGATCTATATGCAAATAATATAACGTGGGCAGAGGGCGCCGGTAGCTCATTGGTATGCGTGCTTGACTTCTGAGCTCAAGGTCGTGGGTTCGAAACCCGGCCGAGGCCCTTAGTTTGTTTTATCTGGGAGGTAAAATAAACTTTAGCAGGCCGTCCTTCGGATGGGACGTTAAGCGATGGTCCCGAGCCTGTACGATGTCAGGTACTCGTTAAAGACCCCTACCCTAGATGAATAAAAATTTAGGGTAGGCAAAATTTAGGACTCCCACAGTAGAGTCGGGCTCATGTCCACCAGAGTGACGAAAGAGCACTCTGGTAGTAGGCGATATGACCTCGTAGTTAAAGCCCGGGCATGAGTCATAAAACCTAACCTAACCTAACCTATAAAGTGGGCTTACAATCGAAATGCGCTAAGTCATGACATTTTTATCATTACTTTTTTTTAATAAAATCTATTTTTAATGAGTAAAACATGTAGAAAACATACTATTCCCAAGCATATACTTCATACCTAGAGTAATTGGTCACACAAAATAATTTGTGGCAAAATTAAGGAAGGGGTTTGAATATTAAAATTGTCCATAACTCAAAACCATCTTTTCAGACTTAGTGTCTTTCGCTTGTAAGCCCACGATAATATATACAAAACAAAGAGAAAATACTTTATTATTAGTTAGTTATTATGACTCATGCCCAGGCTTTAACTACGAGGTCATATCACCTACTACCAGAGCGCTCTTTCATCTTTCTGGTGGACATGAGCCCGACTCTACTCTGGGAGTAATAAATGTTGCCTACCCAGGTTTATTCACCTAGGGTAGGGGTCATTAATGAGTACCTGACATCGTACAGACTCGGGACCATCCGAAGGAAGGCGTGCTCAAGATTTTTCGACCAGATAAAAAAACCCTAAGGGCCTCGGCCGGCTGAGCAGTGTTACTCGAACCCAAGAACTCTCGATAGATACACTCCTATCTTCCTCATCCTATCTTCGTAATTATATAGAACGTAAATTACGATAAAATAAATAAAACTAACTAGGTCGTTATAGTCTGATGTCTATTTCAAAGTAGAAAACCCGCCTCTCTTAACAACTCAATGAAGTCAATTTTTTTTCTTTTTTTTTTTTCTCTAAGTGTAAAGAAAAGATATGAAAGAAACACGAATCTTTTTTCTCTTGGAAAGAAAAGGAAGAGATTTTGCTGAGAAAAAAAAAAAAAAACATGACAAACCGTTTTTTTCTTATTGTTAGTTGGAAATAATTTACAAATAAAGTCATTATTCTATTACTATATTCGTGGGGAAGTTGAAGACAAATAGGAAGAACATTGGTCATAACAACGTAAACGGCCCCGACCCGCCTTCTTCAATTCAATTAAATCGAAATAATAATAATACTTATTTCCTTTAAACCAGGAGTGGCCAACCCGCGACCCGCGAGATTCATCACAATTTTACAAAATATGTTTTTGCACAAAACATGTGCAAATACACGCGTTGAGATCAACTTGCAAAAGCTAAGTGAAAGAGTTGAGAAACAAATATCTCACTAATTAAATAAATTAAATATTATTCGATCATTTCATTATTATCATTATTATATTATCTATGTTTACATGTATAAATAATAATAAAAACAATAATAATAATTCATTCTGTTTTAAATTTTGACACCAAAAAATTTTTGTAGTGGGTCCACATCTAATATGGGGATATATAATTTTATATGCGGCCCGCGGGATTATAATGCATTTCCAAAGAGGCCCGCAAAATCATTTGGGTTGACCACCCCTGCTTTAAACCATGACTTGATGGTTGAATATGTTGGGGCCTTGTGGGACATTGGTTGTATCCATCCACCACGAGCACGGATTCGAATCCCTTCCGAGAGGAACATTTATTTCATAGATAAAACTCTCTCCCGGGGCTTTAGATGTTGTGTAAATAAAGCAATAATAACCAGTGTAGAGTCATGGCTAATGTACACTCTCCATAAGGCCAAAATAAAACAAAATTGAATATATCGTACAATTTTGTACATCAAAATAGCTTTTAAATTATCTACAACAATCTATATTAAATCTTAGAATATCAACATATATAATAATAATAACTTTAAGAAGCCCCAACCCAACTATATAGAGTATAGGGGAAGTTATGTAATCGGTCAGATATTCAATGTTGAGTTTTCACTGAAATTTGATGTTTTCCGACCCCGATTCCAAAAATCCAAAGAAAAATATCCATCTGTGTACACGATAACTGGCGTTTTAATGAATGTACTTTACATAAAATTTCATGTCCAAATTCAAAACCCCATCAAGACGACACATGTCAATTTTTCCGTGAAATCGGTCGAAGGGAAGGGGAAGTTCAGAAGAGTTGGGCTCGACACAAAAACTTTGATAATTGCCGATGTAATGATTATATCAACACAAAATTTAGTATAAAAATTCAGAAGCATAAATAAAGCTTTGTCCTTCATTTTATTTATTATTAACATTTTTGAATGCAACTTGCACAAGTGCAACAACACCCGTGCGTCGTGAGAGAGCTGTGGAGCGTAACTGTGACTATAGTGGCGCCTTGGGTGGGGAGCCTCCTCAACTCCTAAACTCTAATAACTTCACCTGTAATGAATGTATCCAGACAAAATGTATTATGAGGATTCAGAAGCTAACATGTAAGTCAAATATTGAGTAGGGCAAAGGGTCGATTGGTTTTGGAGGGAGAGCGACTACTTCATTGATTAATTCGTACATAGTCTATACTTCATATAATATATACCTACATATAATATTTACAAAATTTGTCCAGCTACATTTAATGTTGCACATAATGGTACAGTAGAGTCCCGCTAATCCGGGCGGGATTTTAAAAGGACTAATTAAAATTTAGTACACTAAAAATTTAATTTAGAGCGGTAAGTACGAAAATAATTCAAAGACAGGGTTTGACTCAACTTACTCAGTTGGCTACGATGAAAAAATGCCGACAAAAAAGACGGGGCTCTAAATATTTACGCTAATATTTAAAAATATTTATCATGTGCATATTCCGTTTATTCCGGACTTCCGGTGATCCGGGCGGGATCCGGTCCCATCTAGTCCGGATTAGCGGGACTCTACAACATAATGACTTTCACGGAAAACCGATAATTCCAACTAGAAAGGGCAGGCAGAATCAACTATTTTCCGAGTGTTTGTAGATATTAGGAATTTCGAGTTCGTTGTAACCGAGTTTTCTCTCACTTGGGAATCCAGAAGTAGTTGGTAGTTCGTATTAAACGAGTTATTTCGTTATAACAAAGGTGCTATGAGAAAATCAATTAGTTTTTCTAGGGGATTCTATTTTGGTTCGCTTTAATGAAGGGTTCGTTGTATCCGAGTAACGACTGTTTACTGTATAGGAAACGTAATCACATACGCGGACTTCGGATGAGTAAGCATTACATAATGGTATATTTTTATGGTTGCCATACGAGTATAAAGTAATGGGTTACTTTTGGCCAAACTTTTAATGAACCCACTATAAATCTTGTTGGTAATTGATTTATGGCTGCTGTAAATTCATTGAAGGAATGACAAGATACCTTGTATGTTAAAAGAAATGTTAACCAGACTCCAGTTAATAAGATTAGACTAAGTTAGAAATGCACGTTTTTCTTCTCGATCTATTATTAAAGTGGTTCGTGAGGGGGCGTGTGACGTCACTAATTAGGCAGCTCCGTTAGTATTCCCGCCTAATTAGAGTCCTGCGCCCGCCAAGACGGTCTGTGACCCACTCTGGTGTCAGATCAACATACTAACACCGCTGACAATGCACTTTTACGGATTCTTTAACCAATTATGGTAGAAATAATTAGTTTTATTTTTTTTTTCCTTCCTCAACTAAATAAGGTGGAGTGAAAGTACACGAAGTAAACCTGGTATTAATTGGTATTTCCGGTTGAGTCTCGTAAGCAGGACAGTTTTTTTTATTATTAATCCCGTCCCTCTTCTGAAATCGAGAAAAAAAAATCTTCGGCTTAAAGGAAATATAAAAAGATTGTTGGTGAATCACCGGCAATATACGTCTCCCGAACGAATTAATCTATTAACTTTTCGCTCCCCCTCCAAAACCAGGCGGCCATTTGAGCTAAAAACATGAGGCTTCTGAATCCTCGTACTAAATAATAAATCCATTACATCAGAAGTTATTACGTTTTTTCAGTTGATCTCCCTCCCAGAACCCCCTTCCCTGTTTTGCCGAAAATTAATAGTTGCTATCCTTATGGGATTTTGAATTTAAATAATAAATTTCATGTTCATCATCTATGAGGAGTTCACAGACATAGACAGGCAGACATTATTTGAGGACGCTAGTAGTTCAGAGGTAGCGTGCTAGCCAAAAAACAATGAGCACACCATCCTTCGGATGCAGTCCCGAGCCTGTGCGATGTTAGGTACTCGTTAATAAACTAAGGTAGGCAAAATTTAGGAGTCCCCCAGTGGAGTCATGTACCAGAGCGACGAAAGATCGCTTTGGTAGTAGGCGATTTGATCTCGTTGTTAAAGCCCGGGGATGAGTAATTTATGAGTAATTATAATAACTAACAGAAATTATTTTTTTCATTTTTGGAATGTGTTCCAATTTCTGATTGATTACCCATATTGCGACCAGCTGGAGAATCTAACAAGTTCAAATCCATCGAAATGCATTACCCACACTTTCCATTATAGATAGTAGTTATTGGGACTCATGTAACGACTACCAGAGCGCTCTTTCATCGTTCTGGTATACATGTCCAGACTCTGGGAGTCCTAAATTTAAGCCTATCCAGGTTATTCACCTAATGATCTTTTTATCGAGTCCTGACAACCTCAGGATCATCGTTTAAAGTCTCATCCGAAGGACGGTGTGCTCAGTTTTTCCACCTCCCATATAAAAAAACTAAGTCCTTCGCCCGGGTTTCGAACCCGCCATCTTGAACCCAGTAGGCCAGCATGCAATCTCTGAGCTACCGGCGCTCTCTCCAGTTCTTTTTAGTTCTTCTTAAAACTACGAAACCCTAAAAAGGAACATGTATCCTTGAAGATTTCTTAGAAGGCCAACCGTTGTAAGATTCGTTTCCGTTATTCACTTATTCCCTATAGCATTCTTCCTGCACATTAAATTTAATTTTTGTTACAAGAACAAGAAAAAAAATAAAATTTTCTGTTTGTCGGTTCTTCTTTTTATTAGTCGATGAAAGTGCGTGCTTAGCCTCCATACTTGGAATACCTCACGTTCCAGAAACCTGATGAACCAATCAAATTAGGTCATGATTGTAACCAAAAACAGGATTTTTTTTTTAAATTGTCTTATGAATTAACATTTCACGGCATTTTATTGTATACTGGTCATTCGAATAATTTAATCTAAATTACAATTAAGGCAGATTCCACCCCCCCCCCCCCCCCCTCACAAAGAAAATAGTCGTTGAATCACCGGCTATGTACTTCCACAGTACGAATTGTTCAACTAAGTCTACGCTCTCCCATAGAAACCAATTTTCTGATGTTGATGTCTTACTTAGGAACTTTTCAACCCTCATACTAAATTTCTTTTTGATACATTCTTTATTTACATCGACAGTTCTTAGGATTTCCTTCCTCTGATCCCCCATTTCTTTTTAGCTGATTTGGCTGAAAATTAGTAGCTAGCATCCTTATTGGGTTTCGGATTTACATATAAAGTTTTGTGTTGATATTTTCATTACTTCGGCAGTTAGTATGGTTTTTGTGTTTAAGCCCCCTCTACTGATCCTTCCATTCGGCTAATTTCGCCAAAAAGGTCCCATCCTTACTAGATTTTGAATAAAAAATTTCGTGTCAATTCATTCATTATATCGGTAGTCAGGGCTGGCCCTACCATAGGGCGAACGGAGCGGCCGCTCCAAGCGCCAAGTCCCAGGGGGCGCCTCAGTGACTTAAGATGTTGTCGAGATCTTCCAAGTTTCATGCTTGCACGCACAACTGGTATATATTAGGGGCAAGCAAGGGAGGCGCCAGAATTGGATCTCGCTCCATCCTAAAACTTGGCTCGGGCCGTCGGTAGTTATTAGAGTTTTTGTGTTAAGCCACCCCCCTAATCTTTCTCTTCCCATTTGGCTGAAAATTAATAGATTTCGTCCTCAAGGGGTTCAAAATACATATATAAAATTGTGTGTCAATCAATAAATTCATTCTATCGGGAGTTGTCAAATTCACAGACACATACACACACAGATTTTTTTTATTTTTATTTCATTTTTATAAAGATACAACTGTTACTAGGCTGCAACAACCAGCATCTATGATGGTATTGATATGTTGGCGTGAATGGCATGTGAGAGGAAGGCCACCCAGTGGTAGGTCCTCGGGGCGAAAATTTATCTTAATTATTAGGACAAGAACAGACAATTTTTTTAAAAAACATAATAATAAGAAATAAAATAAATAAAAAAAAATGTATTGAAAGAAAATTTTGATGCATGGGTAAGAGATATTATAAAAGTAAAGGAAAATAATTTTTAAAATAAAAAAATAAATATTAAGAACGAATATGATTCAAGGTGGCAGTAAGTCGCGATTCCATCTTCTCTTCAACCTTCGTGGGGGGGGGGGGGGGGGGGGGGGGGGGGGGGGGGATGTGGTAAGTATTGTGAAGATAAAGTACATATCTACACCTAACAGTTAATACAGTAAACGAAGACTGTGATATGACGTATACAGTGGCGTATATATAAGACTTATTTATTTATATATATATATATATATAATATACCTATATAAGCTTATATATTATAAAAGATAGCATTTTTTTTTGTGGGTGTGTTTTGCTCATTCACAGCTCCTCCATTCATCCACCACAATTCATAATATGAGTCGTGAGGACCAAATTTAGAACTATTTACAACCGTGTTCTTAAAATGATAAGTCATAATTGTTCATAATTTATTCCGTATATAACCCACCTTTTATTAATTTATTTTCGTTTTGGTAACAAAAAAAAAAATTATCAATGGTTTAAAAGAGCTGTAATATATTTTACAATGCAATTAAAAGCGTGAGTTACCTTGACAACTGATGAAACTATCTAGGGAAATTAAAGTGTAGGTATTATTAAACAAGTTTTTATTGTTATTAATTATATAATTATTATTTTTTTTTTACAGTTAAAGAGGATGGACCGTAATAATTGTCCTGAGAAGCAGTCAATTACTTAACTGCATCATAAAACAACGTTTATGTCAATATTATTGACTACTTCTTATTTCTCTTGTTTGTTGGCCTCCTCTGTCCAGATGCAACTATCATTACAGTAATATGCACTTTTAATGTATATATATGCAAAATATAAAGGGTGTACTTTGGATAAAATCTGTAGTATCAATTTTTTGGACAATAGAAACAGACAAAGTTATAGTTATTATGACTCATGCCCGGGCTTTAACTACAAGTCGCCTACTATCAGAACGGTCTTCCGTCACTCTGTTGTATATGAGACCGACTCTACTGTGGGAGTCCTAAATTTTGTCAACCCTAAATTTTTATTCACCTAGGGTAGGGGTCTTTAATGAGTACCTGACATCGTACAAGCTCGGGACCATCGTTTATCGTCCCACCCGAAGGAAGCCGTGCTCAAGTATTTTTTTACCTTCCAGATTAAAGTAAGCAAGCACGCATACCACTGAGCTACCGGTGGCCTCTCTTTGTTATATAAGTGGAAGAAGTAAAAACGTATTCGGTGAATCACCAACAATGTACTTTCTCAGCACGAGTATGTTTTCGCTCTCCCTCCAAAACCAATCGATCATTAGGGCTAAAAATAAATATTTTACTTATATAGTGAGTTGAGCCCCTATTGATCCTCCTCTTCCCTTCGGCCGATTCCGCTGAAAATTACTAGGTGTCATCCTTATTGAGTTTTTGAATTTACATATGAAATTTCATTTTGATACATTTATTACATCGACACTTATTGTGATTTTTGAGTTGAGCACTCCTCTGCTCGTCCTCTTTCTTTGGGCCGATTTGGCTGAAAATTAATTGATGTCGTCCTTATGGGATTCAGGATACACATATAAAATTTCAAGTCGATCGATGTATTCATTAAATTTTATTGCAGTTATAAATAAATCAATTATAACATTATTGTCGTTATAAATACTGGCACATTCCCTCTCCTTTCGCCCACCTCAGTCAGTTCCTCAGGAGGTTTTTAATTTACATATGAAATTTTGTGTAATTTTTGAGTTGAGCACTCCTCTGATCCCCTCTCCCCTTCGACCGATTTGACTGAATGTCGTCCTTAGAGAGTTCTGGGTACATATATGCAATTTCGTGTTGATACATTCATTCTATTGGGACTTATCGTGTTCAGTTAGACAGGACTTTATTTTTTTCATTTTTGGAACCAAGAGGGTTGGGAAAATTTGAAATTCCTAAGCTTCTTAGCTCTACAAGTAAAAATGGGGCTTACCGTGATTAAATTGTAAAAAAGAAATTCGGCGTGAAAGATAAACATCAAGAGCGTTTATAAAAGAAAATAAACCTACCCCTCCAAAAAAAAGAGTAAAGTGTCACACTTGGAAAGTTGGAAAAAGACACGGCCTGAATCAAGAGAAGCTTCTATTGTACCCCTAACTACTTCCTAATTCGATAAAAAGGAGGCGGGTAGCAAAGAAAATAGATAGGGGTGGGGGGGGGGGGTGGGGGGGATTAAGGAGAAGAGACTGTTGTCTGGAGAGCAGCTCTCAGATTCCAGCCTCCAGCCTCCAGGAGCAGTTTAGGACCACAACCGTGTAATCACTGGAGCAGCTCCACTCACCCATCAGCTTATTTTCATCCAAATTGGAAATTTCATCATTAAAACTATCATCCGCAATGTACTTGTTAAGCGCGAGTAATATATCTTCCTCTAACGCCAATGAGAGCGCCGGTAGCTCAGTGGTGCTTCCTGTCTGAAAACCGGTCGAGTCCCTCAGTTTATTTTATGTGGGAGGTAAAAAAAACTTAAGCAAGCCGTGCTTCGGATTGGACGTTAATACATGGTCCCGAGCCTCCACCATGTCAGGTACTCATTAAAGACACCTACCGTAGGTTAAAAACAATTTAGGCTAGGCAACATTTAGGACTCCCATAAAATCGGGCTCATGTCCACTGGAGTGACGAAAATACGCTCTGATAGTAGGCGATATGACCTTGTAGTTAAGGCCCATGCATGAGTCATAATAACTAAATAACCAATTAACCGTTTTAATCAATAGTTGATCGTACAAAGAAAATCAATATGTGTCGTCTTTATGAGGTTCTAGATATACTTACATATAAAATGTCGTCTTGATTCATTCATTCTTTCGGGAGTTATTCTTGTACATGGTCACACATGAAATTACATGTGCAGTTATTGAAGTTCTTGAGTTGAGGTGGTCGCCCCAACACGCCATAGTCACACACTTTGATTCCCGAGCTCTCTTATCACACGATGAACTGTTGCACGTGTGCAATGTGAATTCAAAAAGGTTATTAATAAGTGAAAGGAAGAGAAAAGCGTTGTACCCTAACTTTAAGCAAGTTCTAACTGATGTGTTTCTTAAGCTTCTCTGGGATGTATTGTTGGTTGTTTCCAGCATTTTTTTCCAGAGGTGTCTTCTTGTTTTATTGGACGATATTTCGGGACACTTACACGTCCCTTCTTCTGGTCACTATGAACGAGTTCAGAGGAAGGAGGAGACCAGAAGAAGGGACGTGTAAGTGTCCCGAAATATCGTCTAATAAAACAAGAAGACACCTCTGTAAAAAAATGCCGGAAACAACCAACAGCTCTAACTAAGTCCCTAAGTAACTCTCTGGCAACGCCCAAAGTACCTGCTAGTTAGAAAATAAATACAAAACAAAATCATTGAACATTTCGACCTCAGTACAAATAACGCACATATAACAAAAGAAAGTATAATGTTTTTGACTAAATACAGAAGTTCTTATTTTTAAAAAACTTCCCAAACACAAACTAACCAACTTTTTGGTACAGGTGTAAGGAGAGAATATTGGAAGAATGCCTGGAGGCAGGAGGAGTTCTGAGAACCTGCAATTAAATCTAAAATCTGTCAGCCAGAGATCAAGACTTCAACCCTTATTACCCTCTTATTTAAAAAAATAGTTTTGACGTAAATTACAGGAAATATAACGATAATTATAGTCTTTAGACCATAGTCGTATATAATATAAATACATTATTTTTTTGTAACATAAGTTCTCCTACCGTGATTGTTGAAATCAACAAAATAACAGATAGACATCGTAGTGAAAATCATCAAAACGTCTTCAGGAGACCTTGAAACGTGAAAATCCGTTGAAAACTCTTGGATTTCTGCACGATTATAATAATTCCTTATACAATATGTATAAGAAAGTAAAATTTTAAACAAATTTAAACTGATTAATTTATCTTGCAATTTTAGAGAGATAAACGTAACTTAGTTGGGAAGTGGGAGGAACTGTGTAAAGTATTAAGCATAATTCAACTTAAAAATGAAATTTAAAAAAAAATTAAAAATTGGCCATAACAGGACTTTTTTATCACTCTCCCTCCCCCTTCCCCCTCACAAATTGATTTCAAACTGGTATTACTGGATCACTCAGAATTTCGCTGTTGTCAACAGATTCCTTAGAAATATATATTTTATTTAAGAAATTCTTTGTTTGTTCTTTGAACCTTAGTCTGTATTGGTTCTAACATAAATCTGAGAACATATTGGCAGTTTAAAAATGTAATAAGGAACATTTAATATAAGAACTAACATTTCCATGCGGCTAACAGTTTTCGCGTAAATAAAGCAAAAATGTCTAAAACAAATGGTTTCACAACGACATTTAAGAAAGGTGTTCGGCATGAATCTCGCAAACCGAGAGTTATCCGAAAAAATATATATATATTTCATAAGAAATGTGCCTTTCAGTTTTCTCTACATTTTTAGTGTTCCCTGCCAAAAGTAGCAAAACGGAACACTTATGGAATAATTTCGGTGTCCGTCCGTCTGTCTGTCACAGGCGATTTTCTCTGAAACTATTCAACGTAAAAATTTGAAATTTAGCAGAGAGAAAGAGTGTGGTAGCCCAATTATAGACGTGAAGTACAAAAAGTTGAATTTTGATTCTGGGGGTTAATTGGGAAACAAAAAATTTCGAGGGCAACGTGTAGCGTGTCAAATGAAATGCATTTTTAAAACATTTTTCGGGAAAAAAAAACTTAAAAATAGCTGTCCCACACCCTTATCTCCAAAAGGATCGCTCAGAAAAATCTGAAAAAAATCATGAACATTGAGAATTAGTTGTAGATTGAGCCAAAATTATCAGGATTGAAAAATTCTAGCTCGATCAATTGTTATAAACAATCTAATTAATTATTTCCCTATAACTGCTGAACAATTGGTTCAACTACTATTAATTTAAGGGCTGATGGCACGGAACATCAATTTTGCAAGGATAGTTTTCACCTAACCGATTTTTTAAAATTTAATTTTGAAGAGTTCCTAGTGTTCATTATTTATTTCTGATTTCGGCCAAAATTTAATGATATTTAAGTTAACACATGTGACATTTTCATTTCGAATGTCAAGTTCATTGCTACAAACGTTTTTGAGTTAGCTCACAAAATTTCCATCATATAGAGACATACATCCTAATTAGAAAATTGCCTGACTTGACCCTGCCATTAAAGAAGCCAAAAACAAACTGGAACAATTTATTTCCTATTATCAGATAAGAATATAAGTTGTTCTACATCTGAAGGGATACGCTCATTTCATCATGAAATCATCTATACTAATTTTGATTAAATTGAGGGGTTTGGTACCTAGTATTGTGATGAGTTATAGGCAAACTGTGACTTAATAACGTTTATTTGAGAGTTGTAGAACCGCTGACTCTCATATAACTGTTATTTATGACAGCTAGTTATTCATAAATGAATAACAGTATACTGTTAATAAGATTAGTACTATGATTAACCTACCTTAGGGAATGAGTGCTTTCAGGAGAACATTTAAGTTAATTTCAGAACCATAATAAAGTGCCTTAGGCCAGTATTACACATTTTTTGATACAGTCTTTCCGTGGCTTACTAGTTTACTCCTAAATATTTTGGAAAATATCTTTTTTCAGTTCATAATTTTGGAAATTTATGATATCATGGGAAAGAGAATTTTTTTTATCTTTAGTTTTCACCAGAATTTCATCTCTTTAAACTTGACTGTAACAAAAAAATAAAAAGTTGGTGACTCACCGACAGTGTACTTCCCCAGTTAATTAAGAACTAATTAATCAATTAAGTTTATCCCTTCCTCCAAAATTAAATCAGCAGTTAATATGTTTGAGTTGAGATGGTCGCCATCCAAGGAACCATAGTCTCACATATCTACATTGTTCCCGATGCTCTCTCACGATGGACGGGTGTTGTTGCACATGTGCAAGGTGCATCCAAAAATGTTAATAATTAATAAAAAATAGGAGAAAAGCCTCATGTATCTGATTGAGGACAATATTGATATTGGGCGTTTCGTTGCGCTTACTCATTAGAGGGAGCGGCTGTGGATCTGAGAGCCATCTTGGCTGTTATAACTGTGTTACAATTTTGTTGTACCCTGACTTTAAGCAAGTTCCAACTGAGTCGCAAAGTAACTCCTTGGCAACGCCTGATGTACCTTCTAGTTAGAAAATAAATACAAATTGAAATCATTGATCAATAACTTCAATCGATAGTTTTAGCTTAAAATCATTAAGTTGACTTACCACAGAGCCTTCAGAATTTTCATATTAAATTTCGTGTCTATAAATCAATTCCATCAGTAGGTGTCCTCCTCATAGAGTTCAAGATACACATATAAAATTTCATGTCGACACATTCATTCAATCAGTTATCATGTTAACAGAGACAACGACAAACATTTTTTTCAATTAAATT
The DNA here is from genome assembly GCA_963662175.1 of Aradus depressus. Classification (NCBI taxonomy): domain Eukaryota; kingdom Metazoa; phylum Arthropoda; class Insecta; order Hemiptera; family Aradidae; genus Aradus; species Aradus depressus. The sequence continues at coordinate 42,944,404 of OY759214.1, forward strand.
TTGAAATACATGAAATTCCGATGAAAACATAGATTTTCTGACCGATTACATAACTTCCCCCATAGTTCGTACCGCTAGGAAAGTAAAAATGTCTATTCTATGAAATTTTTTTCTTTTTTTAATTATTGAGATGAGGCACATTATACAATATTTAATTATTGAGATGAGGCACATTATACAATATTTAATTATTGAGATGAGGCACATTATACAATATTTAATTATTGAGATGAGGCACATTATACAATATTTAATTATTGAGATGAGGCACATTATACAATATTTAATTATTGAGATGAGGCACATTATACAATATTTAATTATTGAGATGAGGCACATTATACAATATTTAATTATTGAGATGAGGCACATTATACAATATTTAATTATTGAGATGAGGCACATTATACAATATTTAATAAATACTTATTTACCTAAAATAATCCTCTGGCTTCTATCCGTTAAAGTACCGTGTCTTCTGTTGTCATTCAATTTCCTGCCTCGGTCGTCATCCCAATTCTAATTAACAAATAATTGAGATATATTCTTGAAAAAAGAGCCCCGTAATTGCTACCAGAGTTGAATTGAACTGAATTATATTTTTCTTTTTTTTTTTTCTGCAAGATAAGTCTTTGCACTTGTACTTAAAAATAAATAAGTTTTTATAACTAAAAAATAGTCAGTAACCTAAGAAACTCATTATTTTTCTTATAATATCTTTTTTCTTTGATTTGGTTTTTAGATTTATTATTGAGAGTTATTTTTTTTTTATGGTTTCATTTTGAATGTTTTCTGTTTTTATTTGTTATGTATAAGGAAGTCAACTAATTGCTGAAAAAAAATAATTTATATGTGCTAATACTATTTTTATGAATATGAAGTTGGTTAACGGATTCATTTAGTTTATCGTATTTATTTCCATTTAATTGTATATATTTTTTTATTTAGTTTACTCTATTTATTTGTACATTAATATTAATTTCTGGGTTGTGCAAAGAGATTTTGAATTCACAATAATACTTTTTTGGTAGCAATACTATCCTCCAATTTATGTTTTGACTGACATAATTATTATCAAATATATTATATATATTGGATATATTAAGTATATCTTCAAGTTAACATTAAAAAATATAAATGTCCACAGGTCTCCGCAAATGAAATAATGGACAAAAAACATAAATTTACATACAAATACAGATTTTACAAATTAATCTGAGATGTGAACATTTCTGTATTTGATATTAGGTTAATGATACCATCATAATGTTAGTTACTGATTGAATGTGTAAAATATCTAGGATACTGATGGCGAGACTACTTCTCGAAACGTTTGCGTAAATGTTATGAATTTGTTAATTGTTATAAATTATTAGGAGTCGTTCTTATAAGGCTTTGAATTCACATATTAAATTATGTGTCGATACAACAGCAGTTATTAGATTTCTTGAGTTAAGCCTCCTCCCTATGTTGATATGACAGAGGGTTCAGAATACACATTTAATTTTCGTGTTAATACATTCATTTTATTAGTTGTTCTCGTGTTCGTAAGCATATACACAGACAACTTTTTTTTTATTTATTTTGGAATCAGGAGGTCGAAAAACATTAAATTTCGTTGAACTCCAAATCGTATTTTTAACCGATTTTATAACTTCCCCTGTACTTCGTATAGCTGGGAAAGTAATATATTATCTGTGGAATAGTTGAATGAAAAAAAACAAAAAAACTGCTTCTTATAAATTTATTTTATGCACAAATATACAAAAACATTTAAGAATTTTACTTTTTTTTGTGTTCTGTAAATCACGTCTAAACTAAATTAGTATCATTGGGGAATAAATATATAAGAAAAATACAGATATCTAACGATATTGTAGAGATATTGTTTTATTATGCTTAAAACTAAATATAAATGGCAGCATTAAAGGTGTTTTTTATTTAATTATTCGGAACAATGTATAAAATTTTTCAAATACTAAACAGTAATGGAGAGTACTGCTTTGAGCGTGTTTTCACTATATACTGGTAAACGTTTTCTATAATATAAAAAAAAGGAGGTTTAAAAGAGGTTAAAAAGCTAGCTAATTTCCTGTTAGACCGCAAGATGGAAGAGTGTTGCGGTACCAGAGGCCCATGGTAGAGGGGCAGAGCGCGTCTTGGTATAACAGTACAGTCCGCTCGCTGGCTTCAGTGTTCGCTTCGCGGTCCGCGGTCCAGTGTCTCCACCGTTCCTTTCTATGCACTTGTATGCACTGTTGCATCTGCATCAGCCTCAACTCACTTCAGTGTAAGTTTCTTCTTCAAACACTTTAATCCACACTTGTTATCATGTTTTTGGTTTACCCACATATATTGGTATATTCAACGCCTTTCAAATCCTGAAAAAAAAAAAAAAAAAAAATTACTATTTTTTTTCAGAATATATTGCCATACCTAAATATGAATATAGTAATCAATAATATATTTATTATTACAGCATCACTTCTCCTTCGAGAACAAATGCATTATACATACTGATGATGAGAGTATTCCCTCTGTAATCCCTCTTTTTTGAGAAGCCAAAAATTAGAGAAGTGCTGTAATAATATATTATATATGAATTAAGAATCTCCTTAAGAACCCAAAAAATAATCAATTATATATTTTTGGAATATATATTATTATATACACATGTTATATCACAGAAATTTCGGGAGTGCTCCCTACATCAGTATCTCAAATTAATTTGCAATATCTCTATGTAAAATCTTTTGTTATTGATTCATTATATTATCTGCGAATCCTTTATGAGTCGACATATTTGATAAACACTGTCTAGGTCCTATGATACTAGAACGATAATCAAATATATCAACCTCATAAATTAAGTCTTCGGAAATAATATAAAGGACCAACAAAAAAAATTATACTTAGAGATACTGCAAATCAATTTGAGATACTGATGAAGGGAGCATTGCCGAAAATTGTGATTCTGTGATTTAATATGTTGTGAAACCAAAAAAAAACAATAACTTCCTTATATGCTGGGAAGTTAATAAATGGGAGAACAATATAGCTGTCAAAAATATATTATTCATTCAGAATCTCATTACAGAACAGCTTTCGAAGAATATTTATGCTAGGAAGCACACTTGCTATTAAAACAAAATTGTCCAAAACGGAGATTGTTTGAAAAAATATTTTTTTTAGTTTCTTATAACCTTATATGAGGAGTTTGGAGCCAGAGCGGACCAACCCACAATTTTTCGGAAAATGAGTTATTACCATCCTGATGTTGGCATAGGTTCCCTTTTTTCAAAACCAGTGTGGATCACTTAGTTTCTTCACTTCAGTGATAGATAGCAGCACTTTAAGTTTAGTCCACAAATATTTTGTGCATATATTTTCAGTCACAATGGATCATACGGCCTTCAAAAACTTTATAGATCACAAAAAGGGATCACTCATCCAATACTATTCTAAAATTTCAAATATAAATAAATATTTGGGGCCCATTTATGGAGATAAACAAAATGTACTCAATTTTCAATTGCCATTTTCTTCCTGTTCAGTTTCAACCAGTTGGTCCGCTCTGGCTCCAAACTCCTCATATAAGGAAGTACTGTAATCGTGCATAAATGCAGATCGAGTTTTCAACGAAATTTCAAGTTTTATTTTTTATTTCTTTGTGTGTATGAGATTTAAAATGATGTCACATGTGGCCCACTGAGAGAGACCATTTTTTAAGTTACTACATAATCAAAAATATATTAAAATGACAACTCGAAATCCATGTTGTTAGATGTTTACTCGATTTATGCAAGAACGGTTCGTCCTATCGAAAAATTGATGACTAACGAAAATGTTCCTTTTTAAATTTCCAACAACAATTAACCCTCAGGTTTGAGATAGGACCAAAAACATCAAAGTTATAGCGCTCCAAAGAATGTACAATATACAAGTAATGTATAAATTGTAACGCATGGCAAATAATTTAAAAATATCTTTTTATTATAGATATTAGGAAAAATAACTATCAAAAAAAGGTGTATGGACCAAAATAAAAATAAAAATCTAATGTAACCATAACATGACTTTCTTGTACCCAATACATTTTTACGGATCACTCCTCCCCACCCTCCTCCCTCTCAAGTTCAATTTTTCCTCATTTTAAAATAGCACATATAGGTTACGATATATACCCTGTGACAGACAGACATACAACTTGATAAGAACAATCCTTGGTCCTTGGGGGTATGGCATCTAAAAATTAACTTAAGATACCTGTTCTATATGAATGTCACATACCTATTTTAACACTGTATTCAAGCCCTTGATGAGATAACTCACTAAGACAATGGTTTTCTCTAAGAAACTCTCATTACACAATATTTTTTTACTATTGCCAATTAAAATATATATTGCGGAACTCACAAAATAGCCCATATGGAAATTAGAACAATTATTCTTTGACCGTTAGGAAGAAAGATCCACTTAGCATTAAATACAACATAGTTATTAAGATGTTCATGACATCGTAACTTATATAGAACCTGTAAACAAAATAATGAGCAGACTGATGAGAACTCAGAAAACATAATAGATAATAAATGACGAAGACTAGGCTAGGTGTGTGGTCACAAGTCTTCACAGAGAGAGAGAGAGTGAGAGAAGGAGAGAGGAAGGGACAGGTTGAGGAGCGAAGAGTAGGGGCTTCCCGGTAGCCGCAAATAGATTCGCTCCCTAGCCGCGGCATCCCAGCTCAACGGGTTTCTGAAGATCCGCACTTAAATGGAACGTGTTCCTCCACACTCCAACAGTAAATTGGAGAGGATGGCAACAGCTCATTTATTGCTCACTATTTTAATATCTTTGTAAGTTGTTTTCTGAAAGAGGTTATTGAGCAACAATTCAGCCAGTGGCACAATGGTTGTTCTCCAAAAAACCCGTTTGCACATAAAAGGTCTCATAAGAAAATAACTAATTAAAAATTCTGACTGAAAAATTCGTCGGTGAATCACCGGCGTAGTACTTCCCATTAGTTTTAGCCTTCCTTCAATTAATTGACGGACTAAAAAGTAATAATTGGCTTACATAGGAGCATTATTAGGGTTTTTGATATGAATCCTCCCTCTGATCCCCCATTTTCCTACGGCTGATTCAGCTGAAAATGAGTAGGTGTTGTCTTTATAGTGTTTTGAATTTTAATATAAAATTTCATATCGATACATTCATTACATCGGCAGTTATAAGGGTTCTTGAGTTCCTCTGATCTCCCTCTTTCCTTCGGCTGTTTCCGTTAAAAATTAAGATGTGATTACATAACTTCAGCTGGGGAAGTAAAAGTGTCAGTGACTAATACAGTACCAAAAGTATCCTATAGTTAGTTAATATATCGCACACATCGCCGGCGAAAGGACGCTCTGATGGACATAAGCCCGACTCGACTATGGGAGTCCTAAATTTTGCCGACTCAGGTTTAATTACCTGACATCATAAGGGCCTCGGCCGTGTCTCGAACCCGCCATCTTTTGCTCAGTAGGCAAGCACGCTACTTCTGAGCTACCGGCGCGTGTATTTCCTGTTATAATATTCATTTCCATTTTTTATGGAGACAGTAAAACCATGAGAAGCTTTCAGCCCCCTAAAATAGATTAATAGGGCATTCATTAGCATGGAAACTTTAACGAAGACCAAGCCGTTTTGGAGCTATTCTGGTTCCCAGGAACTGCAGTTGTACCGCCCCAGTTTCTGTCTGACGGTGGGAAGACAACTTCAACCTGTTTTTATTTTATGCAAGTAACCACTTCAATGGCATTAAGTCGTCTGGACTCCGCCATGGTAGATGAACGAAAATTTACAACCAAGAAGAGAAGAACTTGCCTTATCATCCTTCCTTCATTAATTTTGTAATTACCCGGATGGTTGGAAGACCGAAGAGAAAAAGAAAAAAATACTAGCGTAAACAATGAGTAACACTCCGATTTACACACCTCATCTTCTCAGGTTCGTAGCCATCAACACGAAGAGAACCGTTAAAGTCTCCAAGTCCAGTTTGTGGTAGAACCAGCTCTCATGACCAGTCCTTTTATAACCAATTACTAGACTAAGAAATTATCTATATAAGTGCTCGCACAAGATTATATGGAGGTAAAGACGGGATTTTTCGCATTTAGTCCTTTGTAAAACCACAAATACCTAGAGAATGTAATCAATTTGAGCCAAAAATCGACGAAGTTTAATTTATTTCCTGATGAGTTCAATGTACGTTCCCGCACAAGAAAAGGATGGTTTTAGATTGGAAGAAGAAAAAAAAGTAACATAAATAATACTAAACATGTGGATTTGTTTACATCCTTACTTCTAAGTTGAGACTCCTTTAGTTTTGGGAGCTAACTTGATATTGATTTTCAAATAAATAAATTTTGCAGATTAGAGCTATTTCAAATCTATAAAAGGAACCCTGTTATTTTTACAAGCGTGAAAACCTCATTTGAATTAGGTTGTCGACAAACACTTTTAACAACTTAACAACACCCTACCCTTGGTATCGAATACCTAATAAATCTGGGTAAGCAACACTTAGGACTCTTATTGTAGAGTTGGACTCATGTCCTCCAGAGAGACCTGGTAGTAGGCAATATGACCTCGTAGTTGAATTTTGGGCACAATAACAAACTAAATGTAGAAATGCGTAAACATTTTAACCTTTACAGGTACATTTTTGAATTACAAATTAACGAAAAGTATATATGTAAATACTTACGGTTAAGCTTCTTAAAGAAAAACAACAGTGTCCTTTGTGCATGAGCTCTATGTCCTTAATATGTATTGTCCTTAATTTGTATGTATAGAGGAGAGAGAAAGGCTAATTTCAAAAGTTTCTATATTCAGAATTTTTTTTCAAGATATATCGTCATTAATGGTTTTAAACCCGAGCAAAAAGTGGCCTATTTTCCCCATATTAGACGAAGAATAACATGTATTGTCTTCGTTGTCTCTTTCACTTGAGTTGTAAATTCCTCTCGTTCGCTTGAGACCCTATAATAAACTTACCATACCATAAATTTATATCTATCGTAGCAAAGTTTTTTGGAGCGACAAATAATTGTGCAGTAAATATTGTTGTCCTAAACTCTGTCCCTGGTAAAGTTAAACTTGTATAGAGAACCGAAGAATCCAGTGAATAAAATTAGGAGGAAATGGAAAGTAAATAATTAAAGACAAAAACATGAGAAAGTTTTCGATTTAGAATAATAAACTCGCGGCTTGGCGTAGCTTACGACTAATTATATATGTTCGAATACATTTCTGCGATCTGTGTCGAGATAGTGGAAAATTAATAAAAATTAATAAAAACAATGAACTTCAACTTTTATATTGTCTAATTCCACAAAAATATATACATGAAAATGTACCGGTTTCGGATTACGCCATCTTCAACCAAAATCGGTACACATTATGTATAATTTTTTGTGGAATTAGATAATAATAATAATATTATACAAGTTCTTTGTTTTTATTGAACTAATAATAGGATCGCAATGATATCTCTGGGGACTGTAGGAGTAAGACCAATCAGATTACAAATAATTTCAAAATAAACTATACTATGAAACAACACAATTGCAGAAATATTGTGAAATAATTCAAACGAACTTGAATGAAATAAAACTAGTTTATTTGTGGTATTGTCTAATTTCACAGAATATACATACATGGGCCGTCATCTCTTAAGACTGTCATCTCTTATGCTTTTGGCTGAGGATGGTAGAAATACCGAAAGTACTCCCATGTATATATATTCTGTGAAATTAGACAATACCACAAATAAACTAGTTTTATTTCATTCAAATCCATTTAAACTATACTAGTTTATTCTCTCTTCTCACTAAATTTGCAAATACGATTTTATAAAATTGTATTCACATTGTATTCTAAAATGAAGGTAGAGGGTGCTAAAAACCACGAAGTGAGATTGGGATATTTTTTCTTAGGTATCTAAAGGGATATATAAATTTCTTTACTTACACAGCAGACCAAGCAAATTTCTACAGTCGATCTATCTTTCCGTAGCTTCGCCTTATAACAGTTGCGGTATCTATGAAGAACCTGCGAAAAAATTGGTAGCGTACAGTTGCATGTATTCAAAAAATTACAGGACTTTCTTATACCCAACCATTTTTGTACAGATTGCTCTCCCTCCAAAATTGATTTAGTACGCATTACTGGGTATATGAAAGTAATGAGTGTAACTTTCCAATATCCAGTATGAAATGAATTTCAGAGAGGGGAGGCAGTGTGATCTGTACACAAGTGGTTGGGGTATAATAAAGTCCTGTAATAGCCACATCAAATATATATTATATATAATTTTTTTTAAAATAAAAACTATCAATAATAAAAAAAAAATTTTTATAATTTTTTGCAATACAATACAATTTAAACATTATTTTGAAATGTAAATTTATTTTCCATTCTTAGGGGCGCTATAACTTCCTTGTTATTGTCCTATCTCAAATCTAAGGGGACATGAGCTTTCAATTTTCGTCCGAATTCGGCCAAAACCTAATCAGTTCGAAGTTAGCACATGAAAGGGTCAAAACGTATTCAGGGGATCTTGAAAAGTGAAAACCCGATCTCGGATTTTCGCACGATTACAATACCTACTTCCTTATACAACAGATATAAGAAAGTAAAAAGTACATTATATAATCCTTTTGTTTATTTTATAATTAAATAATTTCATAAAATTTAAAAACATACCTATGGTAATGATAATAGAGCAATATTATAAAAAATATTTTGAAAAGAAATATTAACGAAAATATCAACATTTTATAACATATGTAATGCTAAAATATTGTATTTACTGACAAAATTTAGGTTATCTTTTCAGATCACATGTTTGGTTGATCTATTAATTCAACTCATTCAAATGATTTGGAATCCCAATCTTGAAAAATTAAGTTCAGCGCTATTTAACAAACCATGAATGAAAAATGAACTGTTTTTTATTGTTTCACAACAATTCTGCAGATATGTGCTAATAAAATAATATTTGTGGATCTATGTAAATGCTTTCATATTAACTAAAGTAATCTCACATTTGGCCACCATATGACAGTTCAGTTGTTTTGAAAATATGAAAATACATTTGCAGTTAAGAAGTCAAGTAATATCACAATAAAAGTATTTGTTTTACTTACAATAAATTGTTTTCTATTGTTCAGAAAATTATTATTAATATATTTATACAGACTTCTGAGTCTACATGTCACTTCATAAATAATCCACACTACAGTGAGTTAGATCTTTATTCAAAATATTCAAGTCAAAGAAAACTTGTGGAGAGCCTATTTACGAAGAAAACACAACTTGATAAATGTAACTAACACAATTCACTTAAAACCATCAAAAGTACTTACTACATATTAAAAAGTTAATTCACAACCAAATAACAGAAGACTGGTTCAAATAAAATTTTAAAGCACCTACCCTTTACCAGTTTTACAACTTACTCTAAAATAAACTTTAGATCAATTACAGCATCAACAATAACTTTACATAGGTACGTATTGATAAAATGTAGGCAGTATCGATAACAAGCTAATTGCAGTCAATTGCATGATCATTTCTATCAAATTTTTGTCTAAGCTGTCTAAATAAAAATATTATTTGAAGCTTGTTTTATAAAACTTTAAAAACTTCTAGAAATATATGATTACAGTATGTCGGCCCAAAATAACCTGAACATATAATATTTTTATTGTTCAATATTTTCTATAATATAAAGTTTATATATATATATAAGCCCGGGCATGAGTCATAATAACTAAATAACTAGAACATACTACAATAATTGATTAAAATTTAATTAAACTGGAACTGTCCGGAAGGTCCACAAGTGATAACTTGATCTAAATCAATTTTTTAGATAAATAATAACATTAAAATTAACTTTAAAACATAAAAGATATCTTCTTGTAAACACAATAATTAACAATGTAGAAGAATATTTTACATGAAGATAGAGCAAATAAATTTGAGATATTCATGTTGGGAGTTAGAAATGTCTATTCTGCTAGGATGTTTAAACAAAAATATATAGCTACTGAAAAACATATTGTAAATTAAGAATCTTATGCAACCCAATAACAAAAAAGTTCCTTTTTTTATTCCAATTTCCTTAAAAAAATGTTTAATGTCAGTCCTTAGGACTCAAATATTATTTGATAATAAGGTTACTAGCTCCAAACACAGAATATAGATAATAGAAGTTGTTTGTATCATAGAAAGGTAGATGGCCCTATTTCTTTGGTCATGGTCCCGTTACTTCTTGACCAGTCATAGAGACATCGTCATCCTTATAGGTAGAATTTAATTGGAAATATCTAACAGATCGTCTATTTGGAATTCTTTAGGACTCATGCCATTTTTTATACAACTAGAAACTTCATTATTTTCACCACAATCAATAGTAGCATAGAAATTGACTATTAAATGACAAAAATGTTTAACATAAGCCATTTATAAAAATCCCTTTAACGAGTATTTTTAAATATATAAACATAATCTCATGTTCAGTTGGATTTTCTTCATAATTAACTAGTTCGTATAGCGGGTCTAAACTTAGAAAATATACGATGCATAAAATGTAACGGATGCTTTTAAGATTAATTCTGAAAGTCATTATTAATTTGACACTAAAACGAAATGGAATTTCCGTAATCCGTGCAGGACTTAATTAAAACGACGCCATTTCAACCTTATTGAACATCATATATGGAATCTGTAAGCTTCGACAGGGTATAATATTTGTGCATAATCAATTATCAGAAAATTTATTAGCATTTTTTTTTTTTTTTTAAGTCGTTTCTACTTCGGATATCATCGGCTAGCTCCACCCATTACATCACCCCACAAATAGTTTCGGCAACTATCTGCCATTCTCAGATAGTGAATCTTAAAGTAGAGAAGGCATTAAAGAAGTTATAGACGAATCTCTTTATTATATTCATTTTATTTTTTAGTAGTATGGTTAATTCTAATCGGTGTGTGTCAAACTCTAAGGCTTCTTACACACCAAAGCCGAGCCGTGCCGGGCCGGGCGATGCGATGGGAAGCCGAGCCGAGCGGAATCTGCCTGCGTTCGCACCGAAGCCGATTTGCTCTCAGTAGGTTTTCTAGCCTTGTAGTGAGAGGTGCTTCTTTCCTATTCAGTCTCAGTTGAAACGTGGTGCAAAATGATGTCATCAACTTTGATGATGATGATGTTATTGGATAGTTCATCACTTGATGATGAATGTGTGGCAGAAAGAAGGCGATTCTTTCTTGAATCGAACCAATTAATATTTCTATGTCAACACTCATTATAATATTTAAAAAATTTAAAAACAAAAATCACTTGGAACAATAAAAAAACAATATATTGCGCAATATAATAATAACTTACTGGGCTGAATCACCGAACTAGACTGAATGACGGAAAAAAACGGCTTGGCAGAAAACGCTCGAATTGGCGGGAGGTAGTACTGCTCAAAACAGCTCGGCCTCGTCCGGCGCGGCCCGGCCTTGGTTTGAATACTCCCATCTAAACCGTGCGTATCTAGCGCTCAAGCGTTTTCCGCCCGGCTCGGCTCGGCCCGGCTTAGGTGTGAAACCCCACTAAGAGTTAATATCCGTATATGTATCTAAATTATAATATCTAATCTAAAATATCTAAATCAACCCCTTTACACTCATATCAAATATACGCTTAAAATTAAAAAAATTTAATCTAATCAACAACAAAAAATCTAATCAACAACTAAAAAAAAATTTTAATCTACTAAACCCCCTCCCCTCCCTTTCCCTCCTTCCTCTCAAAATCATTTTTCCCTCCTTCCTCTCAAAATCATTTTTCCCTCATACTCGGTATAAGAAAGTCCCTCTCAGAATTGCCTACAATGTAAGTAACCCGTTGATGCCATTCTGACTTTCCTAGATTCAGTAATGTCAGTTTCAAATGAGCGCGAAATAAGTTTGAGAGAGGAAATGAGTGATCTGTAAAAACGTGGCTGGTACAAATTAAAATGAAATATAGGACTTTTTCTAAAATAAAATCTGAGGGAAACTTTTGGTTTTACTGAAAAGCAATTTGAAAAGCTAGACTTGGCAACACTGGTACTGTTACCACTTCACTTGTGTTTTTACTGTTGTTTTTTACAGGTTTTATCTTTGATTCCTCAAAATGTAAAGATTATAATTTTATCTTTAATCTATTATAATGATGTATTGAATGAATTTGCTGAAATGAAAGCCAACTGCAATTAAAATAACTATTTTTATGAAAAGTGCAATTATTATATTTTAATTTTTTTTTTTGTCTAATTATTTATATGCACCTGTACAACACATGCACAATTAAGTAGTGTACTGAAATATATACCATAAAAACATCCAGGAATATGCCCCTATAAAGCTAAAGATCGCGGGTTGGAAATCCAGCTGAGTCCCTTAGATTTTAACCTAAGAGCTGAAAAAAACGTGTCCAACCCCACTCTTCTAGTCCTCCCCATCCCTTCGACCGATTTCACGGAAAATTAACATGTGTCGTCCTTAGAGGTTCTGATTACACATAAAAAATTTTGTATATATTCATTCCATCGGGAGTTATCGTGCTCACAGACATACACACATATAGAGACTTTTTTTTATCATTTTAAAAATCAGTTTTAAAATGTCGGAAAACATGAAATTTCGTTGAAAACCCCGCATAGAATTTTTGACCGATTACGTAACTTCCCCTATACTTCGAATAGCTGGGGAAGAAAAATTATTTTGTATTTATAATATAAATAACGTGTTAGTGAAATCAATAAAGGAAATATATAATACATTATATTATATATATTCTTATTGATTTCACTAACACGTTTGGACTTGTTATTATTATTGTCTACTTCCTTATAACATAACTAATATTGAATCGTTCTTCTACGAAATATGTTCATATTTTCTTACTTTATTACTGGGATAACGACATAACACCCATCTGGCGGGCATTTTTCAGAAATGCAGCTATGTCGTTATTTCGTATATTCCTATACTATTTATTTCACTGAAAAATAAGTTTTTTTGAGTTGTGTCTTCTGTAATATTGCTTTTATAATAATTTCCGGTTTTTTTTTGTTTCAGATGACGACCGCATTGGACACCATCTCTCGGATATCAATTCTGATTCTGGTTTCACAAGCGGCTTTCGTCTTCGGTGAGTACAAAAGTACGTAATAATTTCTTATTTTTCTATCTCCGTCAGTATTTCGACATGGAGGGAGCCTCTATGTGTAGTCAGGGTCTACACCGCCTCGGACTCTGGTCCGTCGTCTTGGCCCTTCATCTTCACCAGTTCTCGTTACACGCCCGACACTAGTCGAGTTGCCCCTTCTCCATGGAGTGCTTCACAAGGTGTCACGCTTAGCTCTTTCCTAATGGTCTTCACTTGGTCTCTCCGGATCTTGCCACCAATTCTGCGGAAGTATTTCACTTTTACAGCTGTCATCTGGCTGATGTGCTTGTCCAGGACCGTCCAGCTCTCACTGCCACACAGAGAATTTGGGTGGTACATAACCTTCTTTCTACTGATCTAGTAGTAAATATTGCTTGATTTCTGTACTCTGCTATACCAACTTATCCATAATTCCTAATTATTATGTTAAAATCCTGGGGTCTGAATTTACATATAAAATTCCTTGCCGGTATATTCATTCTATCGATAGTTATCGTTACCAAAGACGGCATGGAATGAGTTAAAAATTAAATTCTGGTGAAAGCTACATATCCAATTTTTCACCGATTATATAGGTAACCTATAATATGTATATCTGTAGAAGGTGGGTGGTTTTAATGACAATAAAAATTCTTAAAAAGTTGATAGAAAAATATATACAACAAGCAAATATGCTAATAGAAAGATAATGGCAATGTGAAGAGGGGAGAAATCACCCTGTGGTGACACTCCTTAGTCACTGATTTCCTCTCATTTGTAACTATTTTTTCAAAAGTCAAATTATCTATACATAGGTGCGATGCTCAAGTCTTGTTGCTGACGTATGATGGGCATTATGAGATCAGTCGGAGTGTTCTGAATTGAAAAATCTATATTCGTTTGATGTTCGAAGCCTTTGCAGTAGGTACCATATATTTTTAAGTCATAAGTCCAAACAGGTCGGAGGAATAGGTGTGTGGAAATTTAGTTTTTATCGAGTAGATAATTTAGAATGTCCATTTAAAATGGTGTACAGCAGTAAGCAGTCGCCGGTCTAGTGTGAGTCGTGTCGTCCGTATGTGAGGGTTCCAATTAAATCTTCTGTCGAGGGTAAATATTTGACGGAAGAGGTACGAGGTAATGGCTGGTTTTCAATTAATACTAGGGGGGCCACGATAGAGTGCAAATGTTACATTGTTCACATTTTGTGGTGTTACATTTATTTTTACATGATTTACTCCAAAAGGTATAGTTGTGGTGTGAGGGTCTATTAATGTAAAGTGGTGGGCGTTAAAAAAATGATTTATTGTATTTATTATTATTTTTACTTTCTTTTATACCTATAGTAGGTCGTGGGTTCGAAACCCTGCCGAGGTCCTCAGTTTATTTTATCTGGGAGGCAAAATAAATTTAAGCACGCCATCCTTCGGATGGGACGTTAAGCTATGGTCCCGAGCCTGTACGATGTCAGGTACTCGTTAAAGACCCCTGCCCTACGTGAATAAAAATTTAGGGTAGGCAAAATTGAGGACTCCCCAGTGGAGTCGGGCTCATGTTTACCAGAGTGACGAAAGAGCGCTCTGGTAGTAGGTGATGTGACCTCGTAGTTAAAGCCCGGGCATGAGTCATAATAACGAACTAACTAACCTATAGTATAAGGAAGTTTTGTAATCTTACGAAAATCCGAGATCGAGGTTTCAACGAATTCTTATGTTTCAATATCACTGCGTGTCTGATTGGGAAGTTGTGAGCTCTCTCTCCAAAAACTATTGTAGCTATGAATTTGAAATGTGGAATGAATGAGTCACATGTGCTAACTTAGATTTGATTAGATTTTGGCCGAAAACAGACGATAATTGAGAACACTTTATTCCGGGGCCTAAGTACATTTTACATGCTACCGCTAATGTTTACGGCCTAATAAAAAAAGTTTTCAACTAAAAGGTGTAGAGAAAACTGAAATACATATTTCATATGAAATACAATTTTTTGCAGATCATACGGTTTTTGAGATACGCGCCGAAAACCGTCCTCATATGTCGTGAAACACATATTTTTAGTCGTTTCCTTGATTTGCCCGAAAACGGTAAGATTTATACAACAAAAGTTATAGCGCCTCAAAGAATGAAAAATAAATTTTCCTATCAACGAATTAAGATATATTTTTATATTATTGGTAGTTGGCCCTTCGGTTTTTTTAAATGGGAGGTGAAAAAACCTTGAGCAGGCCATGCTTCGGAAGGGACGTTAAGCGATGGTCCCGAGCCTGTACAATGTCAGATACGCGTTAAAGACCCCTACCCTAGGTGAATAAGTGAAGTCCCAGTCGGGCTCATGTAGTAGTTAAAGTCGTGGCATGAGTCATAATAACTAACTAAAATATTTTTTTTTAATAAGAGGTTATGTTAGGTTTTATGACTCATGCCCGAAATTTAATTACGAGGTCATATCGCCTACTACCAGAGCTCTTTCGTCACTCTGGTGGACATGAGCCCGACTCTACTGTGGGAGTCCTAAATTTTGCCTACCCTAAATTTTTATTCACCTAGGATAGGGGTCTTTAACGAGTACCTGACATTGTACAGGCTAGGGACCATCGCTTAACGTCCCATCCGAAGGACGGCGTGCTTACATTTATTTTACCTCCCAGATAAAATAAACTAAGGGCCTCAGTCGGGTTTCGAACCCACGTTCTTGAGCTCAGAAGGTAAGCACGCATACCACTGAGCTACCAGCGACCTCTTTTTTAATACAATCTAAACCATGTGATTCAATGTCATTAATTGACTTCTATGAAAGCTGGCACTGTGTTTTTGTTTGGTGCAGCGGACTTGAACCCCAGTTATTCCAAAATGGTCGAGGTAACCCTCAGTTTTTAGACTAGGCACATAATTATCCATTCTCTAGCAGAGTGGTCAGGCACGCAACACAGTTTTTTTTTTCCTTTTCTGAACATAAAAACTTTTCTTCTCAAAAGCCGACACCTAGATGACCTCATTCTTAAAAATAAATATGTATACGGAAGTATTGCTTTCTTCTTCCCGAAAAAAAAAACAAAAAAAAACAGGTTAGCGGTACCTATTTACATTCTTGTGAACACGCGTACCCCATAAAAAAGAAAATGGCGTCTAAGAGGCAGTATAACTCATTATGTAGAATGTAACTAGTCTCCGTTAGTTCCCATCCAGTGAATGGGTTGGTTCTTGATATGGGAAACGAGACTTTACCCATTTGAACAATGTTCCATCTTCTCACAGTTAAGACCATATAAGCTAATAAACTTTTCCTAGATCCATAAAGTAACATTATACATGCATCTAGGTAAATTCACTAGGCGTTAGAGCACTAATTTCTTCTATATGCCCTATAATGAGGGATAAGTTAACAATGGTCTGTGGGCAATAATAGCGAGATGTTCACAGTAGCCTCCTAGACAGTTAATTAATAATTATAATTATTGGTTTTACAGCTGTTCATATTACTAGAATGATGTTAGTTATTCTGACTCATGCCAGGGCTTTTAACAACTAGATCATATTGCCTACTACCAAAGCGCTATTTCATCGCTCTAGTCATCCCGACTCTACTACCGGAGTCCTAAATTTTGTCTGACGGCTATCCTCACTAGAAAGATGTTGATCAACGGATCTTCTAATAATAGTTTAGTCATTGTGAGCAATTAATATATAATTATAAATGTTATTTCATGGCGCTGTCGGTAGGAAAATAAATGAATAAAAACAAACAACGTTAAGTATATAAAAAAATATTAAAAAAAGATCTCCAAGTGGAACATTGGCATTTTTAAAAATGTTGTTTTCAATTACAAAACATTAGCAGGTTGACTTGCCGTTACCGGGTTAGAACTTTGCCTAAGTTAGTAACTTATATTGAAATGAAAAACAATTTTCTTCGAGGGCAGAGGTCCCCTAAGAATAAATACGTACAGAGTCACAGAGAAAAGGATATAATGAAATAAAGTATCAGTATGACGTACAAAGAAATTAATACAAAAATAAATAAATAACTGCTACAGTGGAGAAAAACCAAGCAACAAATAATAGATATAGATAAATAAGAATGAACTGTGATAACTAATAAAAATTGTGAAATAAAATAAAAATAAATAAATAGTAAAAATAATAAAATGATCACATTTCCTATAGAAATTGTTGCTGGCTGGTCTTCTACTAAATGTTGCTTTCTACAGTAGGTTCCGAAAAGTTCAAGGCGTGCAATTTTGAAGAATGGTTCACAGCGAAAATGAATAGCATAAAATAGAGGACAAATATTGGGTTTATTTAATCTTGACCTACATTATACATTTAAAAACTAATATTGTAAAATAGAAATAGAAAATATTTACAAAAATTATAATTAATAAAACTATATAAGTCTTTCTTCTGTGCGGTCATCAAAAATGGGCATATGTATAATTTAATTTAAAAAACAGTACCTTATTTCTTTCCGTCCACTTCCAATTGTCCTTAAAAAGTGATTTTGACCATATGTAATGTTTCGACTGAAAAGGAAGAGAGTGCCGCATATTGGAAATAGAGAGATGCAGATCATTAACTTTTTATTTGCAATTATTCTATTCAGGTATAATGACTTCTGGTTCAGCAGTTAGAGTGACAATAAAGGTTCTCTCCTCCCTCCGCCAACTAACTGAGACACTTGTACAGGTTCAATCGTCCTTAAAAAACCTTTTTTCCTCCAACTTCCATCCGACATTCCAGAAGGACTCTGATGATTGCCATGCGGGGTAACCACCCTTCGGACCCTGGCAAATGTAGCGTTTAGCTGTACCAAGTATAGGGGAAGTTATCAACAGAATTTCATGTTTTTTGACCTCTACATACCAAAAATGAAAATAGAAAGATTCTGTCTGCCTGTGTGTCTCAAGGGGTCTCAATTCAAAAACCCGACTGTCTGTGAATTTAACAATAAAAAATTCAGTATGAGGATTAAGGAGCTCCTATGTAAGTCGACTGTTCGATATTAGCGCAAACGGAAGTAACAAACAATTTGTATCTTTATATACTCATGACCGGGCTTTAACTACTTGGTCATATCGCCTACAACCCAGGCACTCTGGTGGACATTTCCTCTCTTCACTGGGACTCCTAAATATTGCCTACCCTGGTTTATTCACATGGGGTAAGGGGTATTCGAGTACCTGACATCGTACAGGCTCAGGACCATCCCTTAACGTCCCATCCAAAGGACGGCGCCCTCATGCCTTTTTCACCTCCCAGATATGAGTTAACTACATTCCTCACTGGTGTTTATAGTTGGCTGATCTCTTAAATGATTTCTTCATTTGTTTACTAACGTTGACTAAGTCAACTGGTCGGGTCTCTTCTGCATGTAATTAAGCGTGAAATATGTAAATTTCTACACGAGAAAGTAGCAAAGAATGCAATCCTATAAAAATGAATTTATTATTTTCTCAAATATTATTATTACCCTGGAAACCGGTCTCTTAACTAAATCATCACACATCTAATTAAACTGCACACTTGGAATTCTATGTGGAAACAGGATGCAAAATCAGCATCATTTGCCATTTTACTTCCCCAGTTATACGAAGTATAAAGCAAGTTATCTAATCGATCAAAAAATTCGATGTTAAGTTTTCACCGGAATTTTCTGTTTTCTGACTGATTCCAAAAATAAATAATGTTTCTACGAACACAATAACCCCGATGGAATGAATCTATTCTGCCGATGTAATGAATTTATCGATAAAAAAATTCAGTATGAGGATTTAGGAGCTCCTATGTAAGTCAATTGTTCAATATTAGCGCAAACGGTTGACTGATTTTGGAGGGGGAGGGAAAAATTAATTGATTATTTCGGTCTGGGGAAGTACATTGCTGGTGATGCATTCATGTATATATATATTACACTAATATAGTTGTACGGTTTATTTAAAACTTTCAGCATGGATGAGGTGAGATATTGCAAACAAAAATATTGAAACTCTTAAGACACTGCCCACTAAATGATATATCGTCGGTGATAGTTAAAGACCGCGTAAGAGCAGGTTTTAAAAGCCGCGTAACAGCAAAAGTTGCAAAATTGAAATATCGCGCCAACAGATTCCTAACGCTGATTCGCTTATATTAAATCTCACGCGATTTGAAATAGCCAATAGAGAACCTCGTTTTCGCTATTGAAACAATACCTCCTACCAGTCACAGACCTGAAGTTGCCAGCAAATCCGCTTATTTACGTTATTCTAGAACAAGTCGCAACACGGTTAGTGCGTGCTCCCAAATATAATTATTTTGTCCTGAATAGTTATCAAGTATGTACATTGTGTTTATCGTATTTTTACTATTATTACTATGCCTAAGTGATATGGAGAGTTTAAATTAAAATGACCCTTATATCCTTTCTATGGGACTCTGGGCCTTAGGAGGTTAAATCATTTGATAATTTCAGTTTAAGATGTAGTTCCGCGGTCTTGATATTACGGAGTTCTGGTATTATAGTCACTTACGTGATATTGCAATGAATAATAAATTAATAAATGACTTTACACAGAATCTAACAAGCTATTGGTAAATTTATGTCACATACTTAAGAAAGTAGCCCTAAAAAAGTAGCAAACAAGTTCAGGAAAAGTACATTCAAATGGTCAAAATATTACCTTTTTTCTTCGTCCTGTAAAATCGTGAAGAACTGTCACGCGGTATTTACAAACTGCTCTTACGCGGTCTTGTACTATCACCGATGATATATTATTTATTTATTACAAATTGTTACTGCAACATACGAAAGGCGAGAAATACCAAAATAACTGCACAAACATGTTACTTCCCCAGCTACACGAAGTATAAAGAGAGTTCTGTAATCAGTTAGAAATTCACGACGTTTACACGAGTATCCAAGACCCTTTAAGAACGACACCTATTGATTTTCAGACAACTCAGCCAAGGAGAAGAGGGCTGGGGAAGTACATTGCCAATGATTCACCGACAAATATTTTTTAAAATTGTTTAAAAATAGATGGCGGATTCAAAATGAAAAGTAGTTCAAATGGCTTAATTAAACTTTCTAGACTAGAAATAAAGTGAGGAGGTAGAATTTACAATTAAAACTGTTGGAAATTCAGGTCATTCCTTTAAAGAAAATGACTACTAAATTCTTATTTTCTTTTTTATTCCCCTTTTTAATACTCTTTCTAAAAATCCTGCTCCTAACCCCAATTTGTAATAAATATTTTTTATTATACAATTTTTTAATGGTTCCTCAGTTACAAGTGGGCTCCCTTATGTTCATTAAAATTTCCTGTAGGAAAATAAAAATAAAATCTTATTGACATAAATGAAGAGAAAACGAGCGTTCGCGACATTTTTTTAGACATGAAATTGTGAAGCTGACAATTTTATCGTTTTTGTAAATGCAGTACATTATAATATAATGTATATATGTATATATTATAAATATCGAGTGGAAAAGAGAGACGGACAGGCTGTGCGACGTCAGATACTCTGGTAGCAGCTCTCTGGTAGTAGGCGATATGACCTCATAGTTAAAGCTCAGGTATGAGTCATAATAACCTACTGGACGTTTCGTTCTTCGATCTATGGAATCCTAGAAATAAATGTATAAAACGGAAAGTAAGAAGTGTAAGCAGGTGGGAACCCACATCTAGATGAGGGCTGTTCCGTTAGGGGCCCACATAACCTAGATCGGGGAAACAAAACAACCTGCCTGAGGGGGTGGGGGGGGGGGGGGGGGGGCTTTCAGGGGCTAGCTACCTATTCTACAATTTCGAAAACAACAATTTTAAAATAATTGCATTTACTTTAGTTATCATAAGCCCATCGTGTCATGCGTTACACACGAAAATTATGTTGCATCATCAAAGTCAAATGTACAAAACAATTTATTAATTTATATGGGGGAGGGGGGGGGGGGAGGGGGGGGGGGGGGACAGTGTAAAAATTTCTGGAATACATAATTATATACAAACTGCAAAAATGAGTTAAAAAAAAAAGTAGCCCATGTAATTCGAAACCAGAACTCTCCTCATCCTGTTTAGATTAAATGGAAGATAGGAGATATATTGAAAGGAAAAAAAAAGTTATGACAAAAGATAACGGTAATAAATAATAATATACAGAAGGCAAAGAAATTGACATGGAAAACAGCTGAGTGCTGAGTGTCAGCTGAAAGGAAAAGTCTGATAAACAGTTAGGTTAAAGAAGTCCTCAGGATTGGACCTCTGGTGGCAACTGTGCATCCGGCGACACAGCACTTTCAGAAGGTTGGGTTCCTTAGAATCAATTTCAAAACCACAAAAATGCAGTTTGTCATGCACCCATCCTGCAGAAGATAATAAATACCTGAATCTGCATTCTAAAGCCGAGAAGAAAACTACTGGCTTTCTCAGAAATGTCATAAATTTAATTTTAACACCTCTTCTCTTTGGCTTGGTATCTGTGTCGTTGGATCCTTCAAGCAAAACGATAAAATATTGGAAAAATAAGTAATTGAATCACCGGCGATATACTTCCCCTACAAAATTGACGGGGTTAGACTCAAAATGGTCCTAGTGGCATTTTTGAAAAATTTTCGTCAAGTGCATAATTGAGTAGAAAAATGATAGTTCTGTTCAGGAAAAAGTTGTACAAGTGAAATCCTGGCCAGTGTTGAAATCTAATGACAAATCACTTATTCCATTTTGGTGACAAGAACAAGTAACTTAAACATATCAATGTGACCTTGAAATTAATATTTGTATTCATTTTATGGTTTGCTAACAGCAACTTTCACCATAAATACAGAAGACAAAATATTTCCGGTTTCGATAAATTAGAGGTTTTTTAAATCAGTTAAGAACTTAATGCACAGTTACTTCAAAGTTTTAAAAATATCACTTAGACCACTTTGATTCTAACCCCGACAATTGATAGGTGTTAAGATACAGCAAAGGATTCTGGATCCTCGATACATTCATTAAATCGGCAGTTATTGTGTTCAAAAGTACATGTACTAACTAGAATTTTTTTTTTTTCTCATTTTTGGATTCAGGGGTTTGGAAAACAAAAAATTCCGTAATATAATGAAAAAATATACATAATTGATTATTTCATTCTGCGGAAGTACGAACGACTTTTTGTAATATGTCTTCGCCTTGGGGTTTACGGGTGAGGTCTTATCTACAGTTTAAACGTTGAAACTTCTTAAACCTGAAGTGACATACTTAAAAGTTTGAATACATTATATTTATAGATAATGTAAATGTATATTTAGTTCCAAATAGGAAAACGACCACGCATTTATGACACATTCCAATGGACATTCCTCTGATCCGGATTAATCCCCCGCAGTGCTGTGTCATCTTGTTTTCCATTTAGGTTTCTTGTTTCGCTGTTTCCGCTGTTGCTCCTCCGTTAGCCATTGTCCAAAGAACATCTTTTTTTTCTTATACGTAGTCTTTGTGTTTCGTTGCCAGTCGTTTCACGTCCAGCTTCCAAGCAATCAAACATCCAGACGAGATAACTCTAGTACGCTATAAGAGGCGCCTGGAGACTACTCATTGTAGACCAAAAAAAATTGAATTCTTAATATACTCGAAAGCTGTGACAGAATAGAAAGGAGGACAGGTTATTCATCTCTTTTTATTTCCCAATTGTTTTAAAATAATAATATTTATTTCTGTCAAAGCATAACATGGTAGTAGCATACATCATAAAATTGTAAACAATAAGAAACTTTATGAATGAGATATATAAACAGTTATGAGGGCGCCGGTAGCTCAGTGGTATGCGTACTTGCTTAATAATAACTATAAACAGTTATTATACCTATAACAGTAATATAATAGTAATAAAAATAAAAATAATAATACTAATAAATACAATAGATCCAGTTTTTAATTATAATTTATTATGTAGTCCAATAGGAGCTCAGCATTTAGATCTTTATTCATAATAAATTTCAGTAAAAACTTTTTACTTAAGTGTGACACTAATCAAAACGTTTTGGTAAAGAAAATAGGGACATCTCAGGGAGGGAAACACAAATATATCCTTTCACGATTTTAAATTATAATATATTTTTTTAAATATTTATTAATTTATTTTCTATTAATTTCAGTTACTTTATATATATATATATATATATAAAAAAAAAAATATATATATATATATATATATATATATATATATTTTTTTTTTTTTTTTTTAATTTACTCTTAAGCTGTAGCATTGTTTTTAATTTAACTGATTATTTTTGATTTGTATTTAGTGTATAAGGGTAATGGTTAAGGAACATTATTGTATATATGTATTGTAAATGCGATTGTTATAATAAACTCTTCTTCTAATTATAATTTAAATTATGATAAATATTTTTTTATAATTCTTCCAAAAGGACTTTCTTCACGACTTTATTTGAGGATGTTCTCTTTCTGAGGTCACAATGCACTGGACATAGACAAAAAAGGAACAAAAATAATATAACTCCTAAGTTGAGGAACGCGGACATATTGTGGAAACTTGTAATAAATGAATAAAACGATATACATAAAATATATAAATGAATAAAATAATATACATAAAAAATAAATAAATACACTAATAAAAATAAAATAAATTTGTGAATTACTAAAATAATAATACTAATGATATTAGTAGGTAATGAAAATATAAAACAAAAATAATTACGATAGAACTTACAGGATAATGGTGGAGGACCTTTTTTGTTGTATCTATTGCTTTTAAGTAAGAAAGGGCGTTAAAATAATTATTTCTTTATGAGTTATAATTTTTTTTTAAAAGAAAGGAGCCATGTTTAGTGATTCGAAAATCATCTTTCTTCCTGGTGTCATAATCTTGACTAGAATTTTTAAGTGGGAAAAATATTTGCATTTTTGCTATTAACCTGTAGTGTTTCAAATATAATAAACTGTGCAGACATAGGCAGGATTTTAAGTTTAAAAAAAAAATATTTTTCTATATTCTTTGATTAATATTGTTCATTATTCTAAATATGTTTAATAGATCAGAATAATGTTCTCTATTCATTTTAATTATTTTCATTGAAAACAATAGGGCTTTTGGGTCGCCGCTCCTTTGACTCCTGCTTGAGAACAGAGTCATGGAAATTGTTACAAGTGTTATCGAATCGTATCTTCTTCAACTGAAATGTAAATATTGCATTTTTTGTTTTGTTTACATGTTGGTGGTTGGGCCTCTCGTTGCCTCTATCTTTACATTTCTTTTGTTTACACGTTGGTATCTAGATAAAAAAAACTAGTTAGTATACAGGGTGTAACAAGTCGAGAGGGCGATACTGAGGGATCTTATAGTAAACTTAATTCTGAACAAACAAGTTCCTATAAACATAGGTCCGCAAATGCTTTGTTTAAAAGTTAAATCAAAAAACTGCAGGGCAAAGAAAGAAATACCTGCAATTGGTATAAGGGATTAGGATCTGAATAGGGTTCAAGGTTCAATACCATTCATGTTTATGAATGTTGGGTTCTACTTCAATGCAACTAATCTCATTTATTGTGAATCAGTTTTGCATAAAATGCAGCGAATGTTCACCGCTATCTCCTTTCG
Organism: Aradus depressus; assembly: GCA_963662175.1. Taxonomy (NCBI): domain Eukaryota; kingdom Metazoa; phylum Arthropoda; class Insecta; order Hemiptera; family Aradidae; genus Aradus; species Aradus depressus. Next base: position 42,969,220 of record OY759214.1, read on the forward strand.
CCAATATTTCTTCCTGCCCGATTCAATTCAGATGCAATGCTAAATCTATTGGAAAATGATCTAGTGGACATCCTCGAGGATATCCTATTGAACCTGCGAGTACATAGTTGGTTTCAAATGGATGGATGCCCAGCACATAAATGGACAGAAATTATTCAAGGAGATAGATTGGACGCTTTGGACCAGTAAGATGGCCTGCAAGAAGTCCCGACTTAACGCCCATGGATTTTTACGTTTGGGGCGGCGTTAAAAACTAACGTTTATTCGCAATCTGTAAACACTAGGGAAGAACTGGTTGAACGGATTCAGAGCGCTTGTGACGAAAGTGATTAGTGTTGTATTAGCGTTTTTTTATTATAACTTTTAAACAAAGCATTTGTGGATCTATTTTTATAGGAACTTTTTTGTTCAGAATTAAGTTTACTATAAGATCCCTAAGTATCGTCCTCTCGACTTGTTACACCCTGTATAATGAAAATGTCGACCCGAAAATAAGTATGAGAATTCAGAAGTTCTTATGTAAGTCAAAATTGAATTTTAGCCCAAACGATAAGTTGATAGGTTTTTTAGGGGAAGCAAAAATTTAAGAACTATTTCATCCGATATTTTGGAAACAGGATGGTCACCTGTAGATAGCCTGTCGCTGTAAATCAAAACAGATGAAGCTATAAAAATAAAATTAGAAACCCATTAACGAGTGGTTATTGAGTACACTGTACTTTTTTTATTTTTTCCATATTCGGAAATTCACTTAGTAAGTTAAGAGCCTGAATAGAGAAAACTAAGCTCAGTCAATTTTTTTTTTCACTATATAGGGCATATCCTGTTTCCTTCAACATATCCTTTAGTGGAAAATCACTTTTTTATAAGGACACCACTAGATGCACAATAAATGTTTGCAAGAAGCCAACCATAGATACTATATAAAAAGTGTATAGTTATATAATATAGTGTAATGGACGCCACATGTGAGGGATTTGGTATGGTAGCGTAGAAGGAAGGAGCGGAGAAGAAATAGGATGAGGCATAGAAGATCGATAACAAGAGTGAACAATAGAAGAAAAGGATTTGGAGATAAAGGATGGACAATGGGGGGAGGGAGGATTTCTTGAAGAGGTGGGAGCCACCGGGAAGAGAGTCAGGAAAATGTGTCTTTTATAGCAGGGAGCGCACATGAGGACAATGTTTAGTGAGGCCTTTAATATGCTGCCCAGAGTCAAGATAAGCCAAACACTTCTATAGCACAAATTCCAGGAATTATCTGCTATTGTGCAGGGCATCCGGCCCAATCTCATAGCCGGTAGGTGTAGCACAAGTGTAAAATAAATAAATAAAAACAACAACATTTATTTGGACCAGCAAGATGATGCTTTACACAACTATATAAAACAATGAAAGGTTTAAAATAGGAAGTCCTGGTACAGTCTTTGTTTGAGTCGCCTCGCAGCAGTAGATGCTCCAAGACTATAGTGTACAGTGTCCCGGAACAATTCACAAGGCCTTCGTGGTGGTTCTTCACAAGCTTCTCAATGTGAGCTGCAAATTGAGGAACTCCCAGTTCTTCATGGATTTTGTGATTCCTGACAAACCAGGGTGCGTTTGTTGCTATTCGGGGTACTTTATTTTGAAATGTTTGTAGTCGTTTCAAGTTAGTGTTGCTGGTACCGATTCAGACTGGACAGGCGTATGTTAAAAGTGGAAGTAGGAGTGTCTTGTATAGCAGAATAGTACATGTGTTAAGTGGCGTGTTTCTGTTTATGAGAGGGTAGAAGGTGTTAAGTCGTGAATATGCTAGCTGTAGTTTTCTGTTAATGTGTAGTTTCTATGTGAGTCGTATATCCAAAAGTACTCCAAGAAAGCGCACACCCTGGTCCATAGGATTCCAGAGAATTGGGAGGTCATCAATTTGCAGCTGACTTGGTTCTTCTATGGAGAATCTGCGGAGAGCGAAGATTAAAATAAATAAAACAAACTTGGTTTTTTTAAATATTGTCTATTTTGCTAGATATGTATATGTCGTATTCATTTAGTGAAATCCGTCATTTCATGAACTGCCGGCATATTGTGTAATTACATTAAATGCCTAAGCTTTTCATGAAATGACATATTTACGTCAGGCACTTGATATTCTACACAATCTGACTCGTTATACCATGTAACACTTGTTGAGATTATAAGCTATATTTATCTCACTTCAGTGTTAAGTTCAAAGCTAAAATTGTTAGGTATACAATTTGTGTTTTGCGATGGATAAAGTTTAGTCTTAATCTTTGGTCTCTGGTGGACATGAGCCCGACTCTGATATTTTGCCTATCCAGGTTTATTCACCTAGGTCTTTATCGAGTACCTGACATCGTACAGGCTCGGGACTATCGCTTAACCTTTTGTTCACCTCCCAAATAAAAAACTTAAGGGCCTGAGCTACCGACGCTCTCATTTTATCCAACAGACAATATTATTAAAAATCCTTCTTTTCTTCTTTATTTTTATTGTTTTAGAATATCAATGCAAAAAATGTTAAAAATCATATGCATTATCTATAATCTTGGTGAACTATTTAAAAATACCTGCTGGATTGATGAGAAAAGTATATTATTAACCAAACATAACGGAAAAAAATATAATAAACTGTAATACCTACATGGAGGCCAGTTCCTCACGATTGTACTCTGTAAAGTCCCTTTTATCCTGCTCTACAATTTATATTTAAAGGCCGGACCAATAAATTGCATTCTTCATCTAACATATTCCGTTATATCTGACTTTCCTTCACTTTACTATGTTAAAATTGCAAAGTTAAATGCTGAACCTTATTTTAAACATCAATTAGGGAAGGATTGACCAAAGATGTAATAGAAATGAGGAGAGATCAGTCTTTTGGTCGATATAAAACAAACTTGTAGAATTTCTACCAAGCTTTCGGTACCTACTGAGTGTACCTTCTTCAGGGTCTGTATTGACAAATATACATTATCAGGAAGGTTATATAAGCCACAATAATTACGTAAAGATATATATATTTTTTTTTGGCTTTATGTACGATGCATATTAGCGAGTGTGTTATCTAGTTATTTACGACATCCATGGCCCCGGGAGGGAGTTCTATCTACGAAATAAAACTCACACCCGGACGGGATTCGAACCCGGAAACCAAGGTGAGACCATGCGACTAAAGCCCTACGCTCTAGCCCGCACGGTCACCATGGCCCCCAGATAAAGATATAACAATAAAACGAAATGTGACTAAACAATTAACCTACATCATGAGCGAATATAACTTTAAGGTTATTTACACTACAACGAAATAAACACAAACAATTATAACTAAATAAAACGTATATGAGGTGAACAATAAATTATAACATATAAACTAAAAACAAAAACAAAACTACAATATACTATGATATCTAAACAAAAACTAAATATGACTGAACAAAGCTATTTACATCTTGAGAGGACAAAAGTTTAAAATAAAATAAAATATTTAAACTAAAACACAATATGCTGTCAGAAAGTAAAGTCTTCACGTAATTCTCGCATATATAAATTCATGGATAATGTACACGTACAGGGCGGTATGTCAATAGGCCCTGAAGAAGGCACACTCAATGCCTAAAGCTTGGCAAAAATTTTATAAGTTTGTTTTTATCGACCACAACCCTTGCCACGAGTTCCCGTATATTTTCGAAAAATCAGTTCCATACGGCAATGTTGGTACACATCGGCTACAACCATTCTTCAGAATCGTCTACCCTAAGTAGGGATGACAAATATTTTCTAATTTTTAGCTAAAATATTCGTGAACGGAGTGTAAGATGTAGATCGACTTTGTGGCATGAGTTCTCGTATATTTTCAGAAGTCACTTCTATACGGCTAAGTTCGTACTTCACCTTCAACCATATTTCAGGTTAATCCACCATAAGTAGAAATGCATATTTCTTTTTGTTTTCGCTAAAATAATCATGGAAGAAATGAGAGGTAGATTTGTGGTACGAATTCTCGTCTATTTTCGGTTTATACTGAGTGTACAAGTGCTTGAGTATACCGATTGACACAACATGTCATATGTAAATTCAAACTGTAAAAGATCAACTCTGAAACACAAATAACTGCCGATGTAATGAATGAATCGACATGAAATTTTATATTTAAGTTCAAAATCCCATAAGGACGGAACCTATTATTTTTCCGCGAAATCGGCCGAAGGCAGAGGTGGGCATGACGCAAAAACCCTATTAACTGCCCATGTAATGAATCTATTGAAACAAAATTTAGTGTGAGTATTCAGAAGTCAACTATTGATTTTTAGCCCAAACGGTCTCTTGGTTTTGTAATTAGAGCAAAAACTGAATTGATTGCTTCATACTGGGGAAGTACATTGACCGACTATTTTTGTTTTTCTTATTTCTATTAGATTTATTGTTAAAATTCTGCCTTGAGTTGATCAATTTAATAATAAGATCTTGATCTTCAAAATAAGTAACTTTTATCTAATTGAGCTCAATGATCCCAACCTAAGTTTAAATTGTATGAATTCCATCGTAAACAATTCAAGAATGATCTCTTAGACCTTCATAAATAAGTGTCACAATTGATTGTATATCCCATTTGTTTCCAGATCGTTTTTATTCCAAGTCGGACGTTTGAACTCCATAAACGTAATTGAAGAGTGTAAAACTCATTTGGTCGGTTCGATGTGGGGAAGTAAAAATAAAATAAAACTTGCAACAGACTCTAATAAAATATTGATGTTTATTGCAGGGGTTTTGTGTTATTATTATCCTGCCTTGAGAGCCGGCTTACAGTCCATTCCTCCTATCTGCTCATCCAGCTCAAAGCCTCGTTAGCTCTACTAAAAAAGGAGATAATAATAATCATAATAATAAATTAAAGAGGATTTTATCAAATAGTCTTAATTAATTTTCAACATTTTATTTGTATTTTTTTTATACTTTTAGTATGAGAACACAGAGATAGAGTTTTCAGTGAATTTTCACGTTTTAAGGGCTCCAGAATACGTTTTGATCATTTTCGCGATGATGCTCGTGTATATGTTTAGAACTTTGTGAGTGCTTCTAACGCAGAAGCAATTGTAATTATGAACTTGAAATTAAGAAATTTTGTGTTCTAACTTAGATTTGGTTAGAGTTGAGTGAGACCCCTCTGATTCTCTCTTCCCTTCTGCCTATTCTATTATTGTAGGACCCCGCCACTCCCCGGAGCGATCGGTTGGGTCCTCCAACCTACCTTATTGGCGTTTCCCGAGTGAGCTCGGGACCAGGGCATCCGATGTAGTCCTTATGGGGTTTTTAATTCAAATATGAATTTTTGTGTCGATACATACATTTAAACGGCAGTTATTAAAGGTTTTGAGTTAGGTCTCGTTCCTAAACCCCCCTTTTCTTTGGCCGATTTGGCTGATAAAAAATATGTGTTGTCCTTAAAGGATTCAGGTCACATATACAATTTCATTCGATACATTCATTCTGTCGGCAGTTATTAGAGCTTTTGGGTTAAGCCCCTCATTCCTTTGGCTGAAAATCAATAGGTATCGTACTTATTGCTTCTGGATTAGATTAGGTTTTATGACTCATGCCCGGGCTTTAACTACGAGGTCATATCGCCTACTACCAGAACGCTCTTTTGTCACTCTGGTGGACTCTACTGTGGGAGTCCTAAATTTTGCCTACCCTAAAATTTTATTCACCTAGGGCCAGGGGTCTTTAACGAGACTGACATCGTACAGGCTCGGGACCATCGCTTAACGTCCCATCCGAAGGACGGCGTGCTTAAGTTTATTTTACCTCCCAGATAAAATAAACTAAGGGCCTCGGTCGGGTTTCGAATCCACGTTTTTGAGCTCAGAAGGCAAGCACGCATACCACTGAGCTACCGGCGCCCTCTATTGCTTCTGGATACACACATAAAATTTCGTGTTCATATATTTATTCTATCGGGAGTGTTCACAGCACACACACTGACAGACAAACTTTTTTTTTCCATATTCGGAATCAGAGCATCAGAAAACATAAATTTTCGGTGAAAATTGTCAACGTTTTATTTTCAACATCGAATTTCCTGTAGCTTGGGGAGTAAATATACATATATAGTAAAATACCTACACAGTAAATATAAAAACAAAAATAACGATATTATTATAAATATATCTTGTCTGGATAGGCATCACTAGTATTGACAGACCACGCGTCCCTAGTTGAGGGTTGATGCTCCAGCTGTTATTGTTTACACAGGAAGTAATGAAAAAAACCAACAAAAGGATTGAGCTATAGTTTTTGGTGTAAGAAGGATGGGCCCCGCTACGGTCCACCACTCCCGACTGTTAAATTCCACCAGAAAAAAAAAGGGGGTGCAATCAGTTATCTACCAAGCAAGTGAAGTCAGTAACCTTTCTCAAAGACTCATTGTCAGCCTCCTCGATCTCTTTTTAAAATAATTTCCATTTCTACTCCTCAAATCGTAACTATTTTTTTAAAGGAAAATATTATGTTTCCTTAAGGACTACTTATTTTTTTTTTTTTAATTTCTTTAAAAGATATATATATATAAAGAGAGAAAGTTTGTTTTTGTATTTCAAGTAATCTTGAAAACTACTTAAAAAATTTGGATAATCCTTTTACCGTTGGGAAACTTATTTATTTACGGTCGACATAGGCTAAACTTCACGCTTTATCAAAGTTATTGAACAGTGATGGTAAAAGTGATGTAAGGCTGATGAGAAATGCCTGCCCGGACGCCATTTATTGCATAAACTTCCTAAATCGTTGAAGATAGGTCAAAGTCATTTATGGAGGAATTGTTAAAAATAAAAAAAATCTACAAAGTCCGCGACAACATATACCTTTTTATAAGAGGTAGTCTTTAATCAGAGTTTTTATCTATAGTTAATTATTGTGCATCATGCAGGGGCGTAGCCAAGATTTTGAGCAGGGGGGGCACAGTTAGTCTACAGGGGTGGGGGGGGGGGGGGGGGGGAGATAGACTTCCGGGGCAAAGCACGCAGTTTCCGTGGTTAGCGCTGCAGACTTTTTGTTATTAATTTGGGAGACTCGGACCCCTAGAAGCTCCCCCCTGAGGTAACCACTGACTGTAATACTTAAGCTGACTTCACATGAGCAGCAAAAATGCAAAGCGCTGCAGCAGGAAATGCACGCTGTGGTTTCTGTGCTTTTAGAATTAAATGACTCACATCCAATAGCGTGCATTTGCTGCTGCTGTGCTTTTGCATTTTTACTGCGCATGTAAAATCAGCTTTAAGAGTATAAAGTATAACATAAATGATTTTGAGCGAGGAAATGAAATGATCGAATTTATATATATTTAAATAGATGTAATATGACTTGTTTTGTACATGTACATTTATGTAACAGCTGATTGCTGATTTAGGAGTCGCACGGGAAATTTGAAGATCCTATTGGTAACTTGCAATTTTTTTAGTTTACTTAATTTTTATCTTGGTTTTTTGCACTGCCAGAGGGGGGGGGGGGGCTCGCGCCCCCTTTCCCTCCCTGGCTACGCCCCTGGCATCATCCATATAACGTTGATAAATAATAATAATGGAAGACTATTTTTAGAAATCAATATGCTCGGCAATCACTCGTGCTTCATGGATAACTATATTGAGCTTCGGTCGTCAGAAATAATAAACAATGATAAATCTAATCAAGTTCCTTAGTATGTACTAGCAGTAATACCCGGCGTTGCCCGGGGAACTTTGACTTTTCTCCCAATATCTCCTATAAGGCTATTCAGTTCCTTGACAGTACATTCATGATGTTATAATTTTCAATTATTCATACGGAATAAGGCTTATAGTCCTTCAACTGTAGTAACGCTAGCTTTGGAGCTAAAACTAATTTATTCAAAAAGATTTCTCATTAATCGTTGCAATGGTTTTCGAGTTACAAAGATTGCGTGAGTGGATGCTGGGATGGGCCAGGGGTTGATTAAAAAATAGACCTTAACCTTCCGGTAGATAAAACTTATCTATTCAAAAAGATTCCTCATTAATCATTGCAGTGGTTCTTGAGTTAAGTACAAAGATTGCGTGGGTGGATGCTGGGATGGACCAGATATTGAGGTACTAATACGCCTATAACCTTCCACAGACGATGGCGAACAAATTAAAAAAAAATTAATCAAATCCATTAAGCCGTTCGTGAGTTATAGCGGTACAACGCACAGACATTTTCAGCTTTATATAGATGATATTTCTATTGGACATTTAGGCTAGGTATATTACCTATTTCTTCAGTTACTAGATATTTACAAGGATCTCTATTATAAAAATTAAATTCTTTCGAGTTAAAAGCCTACTTTCATCTATGATAAGGTGATATTTACCACAGAAGAAATTAAGGAAAGTTAAGTGGCAAAAAGCCAAAGGACACAGTAAAGTGTTCAATAACTTCAAGGCTGTGAAACACGAACATATTGTGGAAACCTATAGGTAATAAATATAACGAACTTCTTTTGTGGAATAGACAATATTCTAAAAAAGAAGTTTGTTTTATTTATTACAAGTTTCCACAATATGTCCGCGTTTCTTAACTAAGAAGTTACTTAACATCCAATATTATGGTTTTCTTTATTTTTTATTGTTTCACAATATCTCTGCAGAAAATGATAATTATCATTATAAACATTTGTAACTAAACCTGAAGACGTTGTAATGCTGAAACCTATAGTTTATGCATAATCCTAAGGTGTTTAGTGTTTGGAAGTTGACGCTGTTGTGTATTATATACGAAAGGTGGGAAAGCGGTGGAAAGTTCTCCTGCGATAACGGTTGAAAATTAGCTACTCAATCTAATTACATATCATTTTATTCTCTCCTTCGTGTAAAATCCGACAAACAAACGTACCAGGGAGAATCCTTGAGAAAAGTTGTGACAGAGGTATAAAATAAGTCAGAGTTAATAATAACATATATTTCAGTTAACCCTTTTAATAAAGTAATAGGATAAGTTATACAATTTTGTACATAATAATATATTTTTTTTTTTTTACGGGGTTGAGCCCAATGAACAATTTACAGTTTGTTAAGTATACTTATTTAAATAAATTTACAAACAAAAAAATAATAAGAATAAAATTCATTTGTGGATGACAATAATTAAGGTTGAATATACAACAAAAAATAATGATGTAATAAAATAAAACAGAAAATAAGACCATTCATTTAGACAACATACATTTATAAATTTGATGCAATAAGAATACAATGATACAATACATACAATAAGAAAGAAATGAATAAGACACATTAGGAGAAGAAAAGAATGATAGATAATGGACAAATAAATAAAGAGAAATAAAATGGTACTAATAACAATAATTATAATTTTAAAAATAATTAAATATAAAGATAGAGGAAAGAAAGAATTAATAATAACAATATTTACAGAAGATATGTAAATCAAAGTGAACTTCTAAAATGGAGGTAATATTTATACAAATATAAATAAATACATCAAAATGGCTTATGAATTACATACATGAACCGACATCAAAACTTATAATAATGATGAACAATTTTTATTATATATAATTTTATATTTATATAAATTGAGCTATATTTCGGGGGCGATTACACGCCCCTTTCCTCAGGTCACTAGAGCCAAATATACAAATATAAATAAACAAATAATGATAAAATATATAACCCATGAAATTAATGATTATAATAAAAACTTTAAACAAAAACAAAAAAAAACCTTTGCCAGGAAAATAAAAATGATACAACGTATTAAAACTTATATATCTATGAAACACTATTTTTATGTTAAGCTTATTTTTTTCCTTTTTGAACAAAGAGAAAAATCTGCCGTTTCCGAATAGAGAGTTCCCTCTAACATTAACATTTATAACTGATGTTGATTTTTTTATGATTTATACTTTTTTTTAAAAAGAAGAACAATGTTTAGTTATTTAAAATATCTCTTTCTCCCTGGTATCATAATGATGACATTAATGTGTAACACAAATGATCATTAATGTTTAAAATATTAACAAAGCAAATAATGGTAGAAATTAATTAATTTTTTGTTTGTGACGTATTGTTTTGAATATTAAGTAAAGGTAATCTTGTTTTTCAGGTCGAGTAGCATTCGAAAAGCTGACAGAACTCGACTACAGAGGAAACACTTACTACACCATAAAGAACCTCTCCCTGTACGAGTGTCAGGGGTGGTGCAGGGAGGAAGCTGACTGCCAAGCCGCTTCATTTAGGTAAACACTTTTTTTTTTATAATACATAATATTTGGAATGATCAAGAAAACAAAACAAATATAACAAAACGTCGTCGGTGAATGTACATTCACAGAGCGAATCAATGAACTATTTTTTCGCACTCTCTCTGAACCCAATTTTTCGATTTGGTTTAAAACCAACAGTCGTCTTACTCAGGGCTTCTGAATCATCGTACTAAATTTCGTCTTGATATATTTGTTATATCGACGGTTATTAGATGTTTTTGAGTTGTGCCTTTCTTCCCTATTCGGCAGAAAATTAATATGTGTAGTTTACCTCCGAGGATAGATATATATATAAACTGAATATAATAATATCACTATTTGATTGAATAAGATTTGAACCATCTCAGAGTTGCAGAACTCGACCAACTGGAGCCAGGGGCTTGTTGACTGTGAAGGTCCATCGAGTTTTGTTTGTAGAAGAGCCGATGTTTCCGCTTTTGTTCCCCATCATTAGTTTGACTGACAAGAGAATAGTCAAGTAACAAGGAGAACCTAGAGTCCCCCAGAATCCTAACAATTCCCGGAGGAATAAATGTACTTACACCAAAATGATTTACCTTGGAAATATGGAATTATCCAGATATTTATTTTTAATTTATCGAAAAAGTTCTTGGAGTAGTTTTTAGGATCGGTATTCAAAGTTCCAACGGAATCCTATTGTCCTCGCCAAGTCCGTCTCTCACAGCTTAATGTAATATTTCCTGAATCATATATATATAAAGCTGAAAATGTCTGTGCGTTGTACCGCTATAACTCACGAACGGCTTGATGGATTTGATTAATTTTTTTTTTTATTTGTTCGTCATCGTCTGTGGAAGGTTATAGGCGTATCAGTACCTCAATATCTGGTCCATCCCAGCATCCACCCACGCAATCTTTGTAACTCAAAAACCACTGCAATGATTAATGAGGAATCTTTTTGAATAGATAAGTTTTATCTACCGGAAGGTTAAGGTCTATTTTTTAATCAACCCCTGGTCCATCCCAGCATCCACTCACGCAATCTTTGTAACTCGAAAACCATTGCAACGATTAATGAGAAATCTTTTTGAATAAATTAGTTTTAGCTCCAAAGCTAGCGTTACTACAGTTGAAGGACTATAAGCCTTATTCCGTATGAATAATTGAAAATTATAACATCATGAATGTACTGTCGAGGAACTGAATAGCCTTATAGGAGATATTGGGAGAAAAGTCAAAGTTCCCCGAGCAACACGGGGTATTATTGCTAGTTATAAATAAGTTGGGTTCGAAACCCGGTCGAGGCCCTTAGGTTTTTTATCTGGAAGGTGAAAAAACCTTCGGATGGGAAGTTAAGTGATGGCCCAGAGCCTGTGCGATGTCAGGTACTCGTTAAGGTCCCCTGGTGAATAAAGGTGGAATAAACCTGGGGTGGCAAACTTTAGGAGGACTACCACAGTAGAGTCGGGCTCATATTCACCAGAGCCCCCTGGTAGTAGGCGGTATGACCACGTAGTTAAAGCCCGGGCATGTCACAATAATTAACTATAAGTAAGTGCTATTTATAAGGGCTAAATTTATCATATAGGTAGCTAAAAGAGTGAAAAACATTCTTTTATTTTTTTTCTGCCTAGGCAAGTGGGATATGAAAATGGAGAGCCTTTAGGAGGCTCGAAATAGTGATTTCCCCCTCTTCTATCTCTGAAAGTACTCACTGTAAAACTTGGAAAACAAATCATGATGATAGCCTTAGGATCAGCAAATAGTGAATGTATTTTTACATTTAGAAGGATAATTATTTACAAATTATGAATGACCTTGAAATATGTTAACGAGGTCATTGCCTTGAGTCATTTATATATGTATATATATTTACTAGCAAAAATATGGACATTTAAAGTGCATTGACAGATACCACATATTGTGGCGACACCTGCTTACGGTAAGTCGTGACCCATTTGAAGTATATTATATACTTCTTCCAATAGTAAACGGTGTTTGATAAACAACACTTAAATGAACTTACGGTGTCCCAAATATATTTATGTTTTTACATATCGGTTAACGTTTCACATATTCGGGCATTTTCAAAATTTAATATTTTCCGCGTCTAAATAACTCATTAATTAGTTGTTTATACAAATAGTACATATTTTTAGAGAGAAAGAGAGAGATATTATGGTTTTAGGGCGAAAAACAACAATGGTTGTCATCGCCGAACGTATAAATAACATGATGAACATCTATTTGCAAGAACTTCTAATTGCAAAGTGGAAGTAAGAAAAAATAATAAATAAGGAATATACACATTCATATATATATATATATATATATATATATATATATATATATATATATTCAAATGCTCACACATATATAGATATGCCAATACATACACACGATTCACACATATACCTACACATAGCACACACTTCTACAAAATAACATATATACTTATATTTATATATATATATATATTTATAAGATAAGATAAATTAGCCTCCTGATGACCACTCCCTCTCTTCTTGTGCCTCTCTTCTCAGATGATGTCCAGGACAAGACACCTCTCTTGATCACTCTCAGCTTGTTGTCCCTTAAATCATTCCAAATTTGTTGTCAATCCTCAGCCATTCTGCATAGGAGGGGTGACACTACCTTTGCTGCAGTCAAACTACTTGGCAAATCGTCTGAAAGATGCAGTTTTGGCCATTGTAGAATTCTATAGAAATGGAAGGATGTCCTTGATTTGAGTCCATTTGCAACCTCAATGATAAACAGTAATTGCACTTAGGGTCTCCCAAATAGGTATATACATTTTTTACACAGCTTATTATTTTTTAACTTACAAAACATTTTTATTTTGTTCCAGTTTTGTACTTAATCCACTGACACCGGTGCAGGAGACGGTGTGTCACCTTCAAAATGAGACGACGGCTACCAACCCTGGGGCGAGCCCACAACGATCTGTTAATCTCTATTATATGGTTAAACTACAAATCAGATCAGGTGAGGACAAAAAGAGAACAATTATTATTATTTGCTAACAATTGAAGAGTTGTCTTTAGAAGCAGCCATAATTTGAAAATATACAACTTCCTGAAAAGAAGAAAACAGATTGGTCATGGCATTTTTCTGGAAAAAAGCATTTTATAGTTCTAATTTTACTAGCTTTAAAAGAAAATGGAGGGATAGTTAGAAATACAGGAGTGTAAATAAGGTTTGTCTTTTTCATCCCAGACCAGATAATTCAAGAGTTTTTTTGTGTAAGACATGAATTTAAGCTTTATTTAAAATAAGCGCAAACTAACCTTTCAAGTTGCGATAGATTTTGAGTTATCTTTGAAACATCTAAAACACTTTTTCCTTCTCTTTTTGTAAACGCATATCCATAAAACAATTTCTAAAAATAATTATAAAATCTGTACTTTTTGAATTTTTACTAATGTAACTTACAACTTAGCTCAGAAAATCTTGAAAAATTGAGTGATTTACTAAGTACTGGAGAATATGCCATCCGTATTCAACGTTTTTGGGTCAATTCAGATCTTATCCTCCTACAATTTTAAAATCACTGTTTCAGGAGTTTAATATGCAAGCCTACAGATTAATGCTGTTCATGTTCTTTACAGGAGGGGCATGTTTTGGATTGCCGCAATCTGTTTTCGCCTCGAAAGCTAGTTGAAGGGGCAGGGGAATAAGTTATTTTCTGCTCTATAAAAATCAACTATAAATCCTGATAAAGAGATAATTTATTTAAATAAATAAAAGAAACTTATTGTATAAATATTGTCTTTTCCACAAAAATTGTATACATACACTACTGGCTTCGGCATTTCACCCTCCTTAGGTTTAAGTTATAAACTAACAAATAATTTTAAAAATAAAAGTTATAAGCTTTATAACTAAACCTGATGATAGCATAATTCCGAAACCATATGGATATACCGGTGTATGCATAAAATATTTGTGAAATAGACAATATATCTAAAAAAAATGGTTGCAAAAAAAATGGTACAAGTTTCCACAATATGTCAGGATTTTTCAACTTAGGAAGTAATTGATTTGTCCGTCAGTTAGCAATAAACTAATGGATGGATCATCAGTATACATACTATAAATGACGGATAAATAGAGAATAATTAAATGAACAAAAAAAAATTCATAATAATAATTACAAAACCATAAATAGCAACAATAAACTACATAAGAGACTCAAGGGAGAAATTAGATATATTTAATGTAAATGATTGTAACAATTAGAGTAACAACAATAGCAGAGGAGTGCGAAGTATTGTTTTTCATTTTAAAAACCGCAGATAATTTCCATTTTCATAACAATTTAAAAAGAAAAAAGTCGTAGGTGAATCACCGACTATGTACTTCCCCAACAAGAATTAATCAATTATGTTTTCTCTCTATAGCCAATCGACCGTTTGGGTAAAACGCAATATTTGTCTTACATTCTGAATCCTCATACTAAATTTCGTATCGATACATTCATTCTTTCAGAAAGTTCACATCCAGATAGAAATTATTTTTCATTTTTGGAATCAGGAGGCCGAAAAAAATGAAATTCTATTGAAAACTCCGATTTTTGACCGATTACATAACATCTTCTATATTTTGTATGGTTGATGCATTTTACAGAATATTAAAGTAAAATCGATCTCTGTTCGATGAGAAGCGATGTTACAGGATGCATCTATATAGTAAGGTGAATAAAGTCTTTCTTTTTCTTCAATCTAATGATGCAGAAACCGGTTGTAAAATAAAACAAATTTCAAACAGGAAGACAATTTTTATTCACCTTACAAAAACCAATGGTCCATTCCATTAGTCCAATCTCATATCTAGAATATTTGTTCCAAATTGGGTGACTGCATTTTTAGGTTATTTAATTTTTTCACTCTATTTAAGTTAATTGTTACTGTAATTTAATTTCTTATTTAGTGTAAGTAATTATTATTATCCTTAGTTGCTATTTTCTGTTGATTACTTTTTACTTTTCTCACATAGTTTCCGTGGTTGCTTGTTTCAAAGGAGTAGCCAGAATTTACTTTCGGGAAGGTTACACTTTTGAACATGATATTTATATTTATACATTTATATATGTTGCATAACAACAATATATACAATATAATAATATTTATTTCCGTTAAACCATAACATGGTAATAGGATATATTATATATGTTTAATCCTAATAAAAATCGGGTCCTTTCAAAAGTTCTGTCGTTTTTTAAGGTACCTAATTAAAAATTAAAGAAAGTAATATTTATAAAATCATTTTATTCATCAAAATAATCGCCATTGCAATCCCCCAACGTGACGGAAAGTCCCAATTACCTTTTTTCTTTTAAAACGATGGATTTTTACTGCCAAAAAACTTTTTAACTCCGATTCTAGGCTCTGCCGGTTATCAAAACATTTCTGCCTGAGGCTAAATCCTTTTTTTAAAGGTATAGGTACAATAAATATATATATATATATTTTTTTTAAAAATAAATAATGAAATCTTAATGAATATCAAATTCCTACGTATTGTTTATATTTTTATCTATGAATATTTTATATTTATATTTTTTTAAGTTAAATTTTCCTTTTGGACGATATTTCGATGCCCTTCCTTAGGTCACAAAGAGCAAAATATAAAAAAAGGTATTTGTATAAATCAACAAATATCAGAAAAGTTAATGATAATAATAAACAAAACTAATTAGGATACAGATTATAGGATATTGGTGGAGGATCTCTGCCCAGAAAATAAAAATGAAAACAAAATTAAATCTTTTATGTATAAGAAACATGACTTTTAAATTAAGATTTTTTTTTTTTGTGAACAATCAGAAAACATTTTTTTTTTTTGTTTTTTTTCGAACATCTATTGATTTTAAGAAGTGGGGAAGGGCATTAAAGAAGATGTTTTCTTTATGAGTTATACTTCTTTCAAAAAGAGAGAAAGAATGTTTAGTTATTCGAAATTATCGACGTATCCAATGACCAAATTATTGTTAAACAGAAATAACTGTTATTATTATATTATACATAGATGTATTAAACATTGTTACAGTTTTAACTATTTAAATAATAGATAAATATAAGTTAAGTAACAACAGACCCCTTACGTACCTCACTTATTTACAAACATTACAATTCAGTTTTGTCTAGATTCTTCGTTGATGTTCTTAACTAGGTAGTTACATTTTAAATAGTGATTTTGAGGGTATTATGCTTTGGTGGTTTTCATTTAATGTTTATACACTATTATATGATTTCGAAATTATTATTTTCAGAAAACGTCTGTTTGCGACCGTGGTCCTTCGAAAGGGTGCCTAACAAGATGATCCGAGGTCTCGACAACGCCCTCATCTACACATCAACCAAAGAAGCTTGCCTTGCCGCATGTCTTAATGAGGTAATTAACTCTATTTCATATAAATCATATTAGTAATGCAATGATGGAAATGTGCTGTGTACTGTAATTTGATTTCATTTCATCAGTTTTATACTACTCATACTGCCGAAAAACTACTAATCAGCTGTACAGTAATCAGGAATATGTAGAAGGAATTCGAGGTTCTGTCTTGTAAATGAAAACTCAATATTTGGCGAACGTTTCGGAAATTATTTATTTCCTTTGTCAGGGCCTTATAATGACTTGAGTGGATGTGGGTCTGTGGGTCACCCACATCCGCTCAAGTCATTCTAAGGCCCTGAAGAAGGAAATAAATAAATAGTTTCCGAAACGTTGGCCAAATATTGAGTTTTCATTTACACGACAGAACCTCGAGTTCCTTCTACATTGAAAAGATACTGTCGACTCTATTAATCATTAGTAATCAGCAACTTTGGTTCAGTGGAAAAGTGTTCTAGTTAATTAGTTATTGTGACTCGTGCCCGGGCTTTAACTAAGAGGTCATATCGCTTACTATTAGAATGCTCTTTTGTCGCTCTGGTGGACACGATCCTGACTATACAGTGGGAGTCCTAAATATTGCCAACCCAGCTTTATTCACCTAGTGTATGGATCTTTAACGAGTACCTGACATCGTACAGGCTCGGGACCATCACTTAATGTTCACAATTTTTTCACCTCCCACATAAAAAGCTAAGGGCTTCGGCTGGGTTTCAAACCCGCGATTTTGAGCTCCGTAGTCAATCACGCCACCTCTGAGGTACCGGTGCCCTCGAAAAAGTGTTTAATAACGTAAATATTTTTTTTTTGGGGGGGGGGGGGGGGGGGGAGGAATCCGTTTTATAAGTGATAATAAGATGTTTTAGATTTCTCAGAGAAATAAAATATGTTGTCTTCCAACTAGCCAGTTGTCTTTTAACCTCTACTCTGTGTGGGTGGGATGTGCTACTGATGATGACGCTGTTGCTTAAAAAACCTGTTTGGGCCATAAATAAAACAGTGGGAAGATACCGTATTTTATTTCTATGAGAATCCGTTTCAGGTCGAATAACATCTCAAAATTTGGAACGAGAATAGGAAGTTAATAACCAAGGCAATGTTACTCCCTGGTAACGCTGAGTAAACCTGCTAGCTAGTATATAATTCCTTCCTATCCTCGTTCCAAATTTCGATGTGTTGAATTGACTGCTTTTTGCGAGAAACTTGGCAACCATGATTGATTTTTGAACTTCGGTTCTGGGCTCGCCAAAAATACACCTAACGCTTTTCTCCATTAAAGCGCCATAATTGTTTTAATAGCTGCTTTATTTACTTTTTTATTAACTCATTTCTCCATTTACAGCATAGGTTCACATGTCGATCGGTTGAGTACAACTACGTAACACTCCAGTGTCACCTCAGCGATTCGGACAGGCGAACAACCGGACAGTACGTTCAGTTCATTGACGCTCAAGGAGTTGACTATTTTGAAAATCTTTGTCTCAAAGGTAAACATGCACAAGGAAAAAAAAAACGCTATAGGTATATTTTTTGTATTTGTAATAGAAGTTCCTAATATTAACTTATAATTTCTACAGGAAGTCAAGCTTGTAAAGGAAACAAGCTATATCAGCCACCTCGGATAGGAGTAGCCGATGACAAAGTTTCTCAATATGTCTCTCTGCACTACTATGTGGATAAAGAACTTCAGGTATTTTAATTATTATTTTAACTAATTTTTATCACAGGGAACAGTTCTTTGGTTGAAAATTGGATGTTTACTGAGTAGCAGATCCACTGAAGTCCACCTGCTAAGATCCACTTTACTATTAACAAGTAGTACTTTTAACTTTAAAAAGTTAAGTTACGTTTACTTAAACGAAATAATTGCAAGAAGAGAAAACAGCGATTTTTCAGCTACAAGTTTACTTTTCGAGTATAGGGAAAAAGTGTGAAAGCAGAGCGCTTGAATAGCCCTCAAAGCTTTAATTGTGCACCTAACTTGATACAAGATATTTCTAAAGCATAAATTGTGCTCTTACCCTTTCAGTATTGCTGTAATATAGGTTGTAATAATAGTAATTATTATTATTATTATTTGATAACATTTTTTCCATTGATGTGGAGTCATAAAATGATCTATCAAAGCTATTTTCTTTGGGTTCAGTGCAATCAAAACAATTAGAAAGAGATTTCGAACTTCAGCTGCAGAACTTGCCACTCCAAGACTTGGGCACTCATTGTTCATCTCCGACTCAGGCCGAAACCATCCAATCCAGCAAATATTAGCATTAGAGGTTTTTATTACTTATTTCTACAAGAAGTACACCAGAGCCAGTTTAAATAAAACGTTTTTATTCTTCTACATATAATGATAGTGTAGAGGGCCAAGTGTGATCCTGTAAATCTGTGCATGAAAGTAGTGTATGTGTTAAAGAAGATTGTATTTCAATAGCTCCACTATAAGACAGAGAAAATAAATGAGAAACAATAAAGTTTGTTTTCGGTGAAATAAACTTTTTGAACTTCACCTCATTTCCTATGCATTATTGTAGTTAGTTATTGTGACTCATTCCGAACTTTTACTTACAAGGTCATATCGCCTACTACCAGAGCATTCTTTCTTCTTCCCATGTTTACTTATCTTTAACGAGTAACAACGCACAGGCTCGTGAACATCGTTTAACGTCCCATCTGAAGGAAGTTTTTTTTACCTCCCAGATAAAAAATCTAAGGGCCTCTGCTGGGTTTCGAACACGCGATCTTGAGCTTGTAATGCACTGTATGTTTCATATTTAATTTATTAATGCCAATTGTTCTATGTTCAGGTGACCAGTGAAGCAGCCTGTAAGCTGGCATGTGAGATCGAGAATGAGTTCTTATGTCGGTCGTTCCTCTACAAGGGACCTCCCATCGGAACTTCGTACAACTGTCAGCTGTTCCATCTGGATCACAAGACTCTCCCTGATGGACCCAGCACCTATCTCAATGCGGAACGACCCCTCATCGACGATGGACAACGAGTTGGTCTCTACTATGAAAACTTCTGTGAAAGTATGTACTATTATTGTTATACAGTTATCTATAGCATTTTTAAAAAATCGTCGGTAAATCACCGGCAATGAACTTTCCCGGAATGAATTAATCAATTAAGTTTTCGCTCCCCCTCCAAAACCAGTCGACGGTTTGCGCTAATATTCAATATTTGACTTAAATGTGGGCTCCTAAATCTTCATACTAAATGCCCTTTCAAATGTGTCGATAAATTCATTATACATCAGCAGTTATTAGAGTTTTTGAATTGAGCATTCCCCCCTGACCCCCTTTCCTTCGGTCGATGTACAGGTTATGTTCTCATTGGGATTTGACTTAAAATATGAAATTTCATGTCGATTATATTCATTACATCGGCAGGTATTGTTTTTTGTTTTTTTAATTGAGCCCCCTTCTTTCGATTCCGATAAAATTAATTTGGCTGAAAATCAACATCGTCGTTAGAGGGTTCTAGATTCATAATAAAAATTCCTGTCGATACATTCATTCTATCAGACAGATTTTTTTTTTTTCATATTTAGAATCTGGAAGAATCTAATTTTTGCATATTTTCTCCTATACTTCGTATGGCGAAGTAAAAGAATACAAATCATAATAATCTTATATTCATTACAATATATTGTGTGTGACAATTTATGTAGGTACCTATATTAGTAAATTAGAAAGTTCCTGTTGACAAATTGTAGAAAAGAGATGACTTCTGTTTGATAAGAGAGCTTTATGACAGAATATAAACACTAATATGAGCATTTGAGAAGCCAAATAATTTAAATTAAGAGATATCGATGGTTTTGGGGGTGAAGTTAATCAAAAATTATAGTTTGTAATGACCAGGAGAATGATAAAAAAACTTCTGGTCACTGCTGTGAATATTATTATAGATATATATTATATTTGATAAATAGGGAGTATATATGGCAGTTAATCATTAAGCTCCTTGGAATCCAAGGGGCTTAACGTCTACTAAGGGGTGAAAAAAGGAAGTCTTGCAGGACGTTACATGAAAATGATATAACTGCAAAAATCACTCGAAGTCAACAGAAGTGAAAGAGCACTTGCCTTCTCAGCGCCTCATATACATCAATTAGCGAAAATAGTCATTTGTTTATGAAATAATATGAATATCCTTGAATTTCAGAGGCTGTCGGTTCTCCTCACGACTCAACACTTCCCGTTGTTTTTGACACCACTGATGATCCAAATCTGAATTTGACCAGATCTGATGTGAACTGTGACAAAACTGGAACCTGCTACGATGGTTAGTCTATGGACTTATATTGACATCAATAATACCGATTATTCAAAATGTTTGAAAACGGCTGAATATGTTGCTGTAGAAATTTTGATGATGGCTAGTTGGAAAGCTACACCAGCAGGGGCACACACTTCAAAAACTCTATTGGGGAGTTGGGTCAAGTTGTACCACTTTGAAGCTCTTTTAAAAGGAAAACACTTTCGTTCGAAACATTTTTTTCATAATGGTGGCCAATGAGAAATACAATATTAAATGTGCGCCCCTGGTGGAGGACTGTCAATATTATGATTTCGCCTAGCTTTACAGCAAGCCTTCTCCCTAATTTCACTATTAGTAGATATTATAGATAGAATTCTAACTTAACGGTTATAGGCTATTTTTGAGCAGCCTCATGAGATATATTGTTATAAGTATGTTGTTTTCCCTTATATATATATAACAAGAGGGCCCCGGTAGATCAGTGATATGAGTGCTTGCTCACTGAACTCAAGTTCGCGGGTTCGTAACCCGGCCGAAGCACGCCGTCCTTCGGATGGGACGTTAAGCGATGGCCCCGAGTCTTTACGATGTCAGTTACTCGTTAAAGACCCCCTCCCGAGGTAATCAGAAATTCGGGGTAGGCAAAATTTAGGACTCTCATAGTAGAGTTGGGCTCATGTCCACCAGAGTGACGAAAGAGCGCTCTGGTAGTAGGCGATATGACCTCGTAGTTAAAGCCCGGGCATGAGTCATAATAACTAACTATATTCCAAAAACTACTTTGATTATTCTGTCAATAATAAGGCTTTAACTTTGTTCTTCATTTTTTATATCCCAACTTATGAATAATAACCAATAAAATTAAGAGAAATTTAATGTTTTTAACCAAAAAAATATATATTATTGTAGTGTCAGTGAACTGCAAAGACACAAGAATAGCGGTCCAGGTAAGGACGAACAAACCGTTCAACGGGAGGATCTACGCATTGGGCAGGTCGGAGACTTGTAATATTGATGTGATCAATAGCGACCTCTTCAGGCTGGACCTGACGATGAGTGGACAGGACTGCAACACCCAGTCAGTGGTAAGTTACTTACTGTTTACATGCAGAGGCGCTCCTGTTGGGAGACTTGGGAAATTAAATTCTTAAAAAGTTCCTGCGAACGTAGGTCCGCAAATCCACCGTTTCTAACTTATATTGCTAGAATGTTTATATGTCTATAAAACCCTTATCTATAAATAAAATATAATATTAGATTTATTTTATTAATATCCTTATTTATTTATTACATAGTCTCCCACTAACAGACTATTCGACCAATTACAGATGGTCATATTACAGTACAAGAATTAAATTTACCTATACATGGAGAAGAAAAAAATAATAATAAAAAGAACAAATGATAAAAATTAAAGCCAGTTAAAGCCCTAGCTCTAGAATTGAATTAAAGATATATTAAATTAGTATACAAAATTAAAATAATTGTAATAATATTAAATTAAATTATTTTTATACTAAAATAATGATTTACAGTAGATATAATTATGTATCAAATTCCAATTGTATATTATTTATTATAGGTAGTATATGTTATTTAAGACGAATTATGGAATCAAAATAGAGTTTTTTGATCATTTTTACGATCCTCAAGCATTTTTTGTAGGACGTAACTGGAAGACGAAAGCCCGCATGTCGAGTTTCGTGCAGTTTTCTACTAATTATTATTTATAACCGAAATAAATAATAATAAGACTAATAACTTCTAATATAATATAATTTATTACTTTTAAGAACATTTCATATAGTCTAGATAAAGAATGGACAATATTTTTAGTGAATCCCTAAGTTTAAGAGTTAAGAAAATTCATAAAATGCCAGGGATTCTGAAGGATGACCAATGGCTATTGAAGTATACTTTAATATTTTTCTCTTCTAATTTCCTCTAATGTTTAAGGTATCTTTAAAATGAATGAAAAAAAAAAATGGAAAATGACTAGTTGATATTGAGTTTCAACGATGGTTCCTAAATTAAATTATTTCTTAAGTAAAACTGTTACTGCTTGAATAAAGATAAAATAAAAATAAAACAAGATAAAATAAAAACAAAAGTAAAAAGTAGAAATGAAAGTTATTTCTTAAATAATACTGTTACACATTTGTTCCATCTTTCTGTGTTCCTGGCCATTTTATTTTATTTTATTTACGGTATTAATGATAACATTAATTGTTAAGCTTGTTAGTTAGCTCCATTATGAGAGTTAATAAATAACAAGCCTGAAATAACGTTTAAATTAAATAATTTTAAAACTCTAAAAATGAAAATAAATTTTTCAGACAGGCGTTTACACGAACACGGTAGTTCTTCAACACCATAGTGTAGTAATGACAAAAGCAGACAAAATATACAAGGTGAAGTGTACCTACGATATGTCCTCCAAGAACATCACTTTTGGAATGATGCCCATCAGGTATTTAATTAAATTATAGCTAATTAAATTATCATTTACTTCCTCAGCTAAATGAAGTATACGGGAAGTTATTCAATCGGTCAGATTTGAAGTTGAGTTTCACTGAAATCATGTTTTTCAACACCCTGATGTCAAAGGTGAAAAATAAATTTCTGCCTGTGTATATGTGTTTGTGAACAAGAGAACTCTCATTGGAATGAATGTATCGACATGAAATTCTATATGAGTATCCAGAATTCTTTAGGGACACCTTTTGATTTTCAGGCAAATCAGCCGAAGGAAAAAACTCAAATAACTGCCGTTGTAATGAATGCATTGACATGAAATTTTTCATTTAAATTCAAATCCCAATGAGGACGACACTTATTAATTTTCAGTGGCATCAGCAAACGGGAAGAAGGGGTTCAGGGGGGGAGCTCAACTTGAAAACTCAAATAACTCCCAATTTAATGAACGTATCAACACTCAATTTAGTATGAGGATTCATTTTAGCCCAAACGGTCGACTGGATTTGAAGGGGGAGCGAAAATTTAATTCGTACTGGCGATGATTCACCGACGACTTTATTATACTAGTAAATTAATAGTATCCATTATTTACTTCCAACTAATTAACTAACTTTTTTTTTTTTTTTTTCTTTCTTAGGGATCCAGAAATGATCAGTATCACTTCTGCACCGGAAGCACCAGCTCCAAGAATTAAAATCCTGGACACAAGAAATAGGGAAGTTGAAACTGTTCGAATCGGAGACAAACTTACATTTAGAATTGAGATTCCAGAAGATAGTAAGTTTATAAAAAAATAGTACTAATAAAGTATTGTTTTTATTATAAAATACTAACGTTATACTTAATGAAAGCTAACTTTGTTTCAGCACCGTATGGCATTTTCGCAAGAAGTTGTGTCGCTATGGCCAAGGACTCGAAGAGCACTTTCCATATCATCGATGATGAAGGGTATATATTTTTTTTAAATATCTCAAATAATAAGGGCCGAACTGTAATCTTCTAACGTGAAGGGCAGACGATTTTTTACTTCCCCAGCTATACGAAGTTTAGGGAAGTTATGTAATCTGTCCAAAATTCGATGCGAAGTTTTCAAAAGAATTTGATATTTTACGACCTCCAATTTCCAAATATGAAAATAAAAAAGTATGTCTGTCTATGAGTGTGAATTTGTGAATACGATAACTCCCGGTAAAATGAATGTATCAACATGAAATTTTTTATGTGAATCCAGAACCCTCCAACCTATTGATTTTGAGCAGAATAGCCAGAAGGGAGCAAGGGGAGATCAGAAGGGGCGCAACTCAAAAACCTCTGTAACTGCCGATCTAATGAATTCATCGACACAAAATTTAGTATGAGGATTTAGGTGCCTCTATGTTAGTCAACTGTTGAATATTAGTTTTGGAGGGAGGCGAAACGTTAATTGATTAATTCGTTATGGGGAAGTACATTGCCGGTGAATCACCGACGACTTCTATTTCTGTTAAGCAACACTGAAGAAGAGAACATAGACTATAATTTTAACACCAGGGAGTTTTATTGAGGTAATGTTCTGAATTATACATGATTATATAATTAAGAAAAAGCGGTTCAATTCGAAATACTAAAACAGTGGTTAATGGGAACTTAACTCTACAATTAGAACAAAATTTGTGCCCTTCAATTTAGAACAAAACTGTCTCATCGGTCTCACTTATAAGCAACATTAAGACGTAAAATTACGATTACGAATGCCTATTCAATTATACTTATTGATTGTACCTTTCAGATGCCCCGTGGACCCCAACATTTTCCCTGGATTCACCCCGGACGGCAATGCACTGCAATCAGTATATGAGGCCTTCAGGTTTACTGAATCTTATGGAGTTATATTCCAGTGCAATGTCAAATACTGCTTAGGACCCTGTGAGCCCGTAAGTTGACATTTTTATTTTTCTGTTTTCATTATTTACTTTAAAACTCAAAACGAAGTTATTTAATTAAACAAGAACATGAATTTAATCGTCCTCTCTTTGCTTTGAATAAATTAAATAGATTTCTAACCTGTTTAATTGTACATTATAAACACAGAAAGGAAACAAAAAGAGAGGGACATCCTCAGAAGATTCACACAGATTACTAACACTAATGAAATACTGCTCAGAATATAACTTCACAAGAATTTTGGTGTTACAACCGTTCACGAATTAAGTCATAAACCTGAATTTAATTTTTTTTTTTATAGTTTCGTAAAACTAAATATCAAGAACTTTTAAAATAATTTGGTTAAGTTAAAATTGAACAAGAAAAAGTTATAATGATTAATAGAGTCGACAGTATCTTTCCAATGTAGAAGGAATTCGAGTTTCTGTCGTTTAAATGAAAACCAAATATTTGGCCAACGTTTCGGAAACTATTTATTTCCTTCTTCAGGGTCTTATATGACTTCAGACGGATGTGTGTGGTGAAGGTGTGAAATCAACACCTTCACCACACACATCCCACTCAAGTCATTATAAGGCCCTGAAAAAGGAAATAGATAGTTTCCGAAACGTTGGCCAAATATTGAGTTTTCAATTACACGACCTCGAATCCCTTTTACAAAGAAAAAGTTGAGGAGGAAGGGACTTAAGAAATATCGAAACTTTTCAACTATTACATAATAAGAAAACAATAGGAATGTTGATTTCGTAATTTATCTGCGCTGGTAGCTCAGAGGCAGGGGACTTGCTTAGGTTTTTTATCTGGTCCGTCCTTTGGATAGATCGTTAAGCGATGGTCCCGAGCGTGTACGTTTCCAGGTACTCGTTAAAGACTCCTACCCTGGGTAACTAAACATGGAGACGCACAATTTAGGACTCTCATGGTAGACTCGGACTCATGTCCACCAGAGCGACGAAATAGCGCTAGATATGACCTCGCAGTTAAAACTCGGTCACAAGTTACAAATCAACTATAATGTTCTTCACTTTTAATATGCTAGGGTAAGGCCATGTCAAGACTTAATCTCTTCGATGTCCAGCTGTGAAGGATTTCATCACCTTTCTGTGGAAATGAACCTTAGTGACTGGTAGATTAATACATTTTTGTGCAAAATTTGTGCGAAGGGAGAAGCAAGCTTGCTCATGCAGTTAATCCTTTCCAACGCAATTTCTCCTTCAATGTTGTGTGAAACACCAGTTTGCAGCCTGCCATGTGATGGAAAAATTGTTAGTTGTCGAGTCGACTTACCCCTCGAAAACGTACCTTTCAATTATTTTCTATACGGATAAATAGCATGATATAAAAATAGGAAAACTGATTAAAGCATAGTTTTAAGGAAATATTTAAAAAAGTAACTGAATTTTATTAAGTATAATTCAAATTGTAGGCTGTGTGTGAGTGGGGAAGAGAATCAGTGGAGTCTTGGGGAAGACGGAAGAGGTCACTGTCTGCAACAGGTAACGAGACAGAAGGAACAGAGGACGATATGACCCTAAGCCAGGAGATACTGGTCCTAGACTTCGGCGATGAAAAACAATCCCAGTTCTTGAAGAACAACGAGGCACTCTTCTCAGAATTTGGAAAGGGTAAGTCTTACCGTTAACCTAAAATAAAAATAAATAAATCTTGCCAATACACAATATTCCTCAACCATTGACATCTCCATCTCCTTTAAAGAACTCGCAAAATGTCAAGGGAAAATCAACAAAGATATTTGTGTCTGCGTGAATGTTATTTTGTTTCGGCGAAAAGTCCAAATCGTGTCAATTAATTACGGAGAAATAAAAAAAATATTCATCGTTTTGAAGACTTGAAGCCATTATAACAATTAGTTCATAGAATCAGCGGTTTTCCTAGGGTATCGGAAACTATATTTCCGGGCATTTACACTTTTCCCTTTCTCAGGAGATAAGTTTAATTTATGAATGACAGTCACTTTCATGTGTCGCCCCAAATCAATTTTGAATAAATTAATAAAAAAAACTAGAAAACTTGAGTAGGAATTGAAAGGGTTTAATTGGTTAATTAAATATCAGTAAATAATTATTTTAGATTTAGACTATTTTTCCGATGATGTACGGGCATCAATGTGCTTTTTTATGTCAATCTCTGAAACAAATGGGTTTTTCACAATTTCTGGGAACACATTTAAAAACAGTTTTTTTTCGTATTTTCGCCCTTTAAAAGGGCAAGATTCCCTACTAATATAGATATATTCTTAATCAGCAAAACAAAATCTTTAATATGATTATCTTCTTGCCATGATCAGGAAAATGTTATTTTTTTTTTATTTTTTAGTTACTATATGATTTTAACTATCACTAATTAATTAATTTGGATTGAGACTCTTCTTCTCATAGTTCTGTAAAACTTTATCTCTCGGAGACAAATAGTGTGCTGACAATTTCTGTCTAACAGAAAGACCCAAACACAAAAACGTTTCCCATAAGGCTTTCTGGTTCCATCAAGACACCCTCATTAAAATTGAGTTGGTTGCTTTGTAAAATTATTAATAAAATTATACGGATGACCTATGAGACATGCGGCAAACTGTAGAAAGATACGAAACACATGAATTTTGTATAACTTCGTAAATAAGCTTTACGGAGTATACGAGTATGTTTGGGTATGACGTTTGTATTTTATTTTGACCTCTCAAATATGTTCCTTGAGTTTGGTTCTCACATGCTCAGTCATCTGTTTTTACACCAATAAATTGTTTATTAATTTTTTTTTTTTTTTTTTTTCAATTACAATTCCAGATAAGACAGTAACAATTGTGGAACCGTGCCCAACTAAGACATCAGTGTTCGCTCTCGGAGTCACCTGCTCACTTCTCATCCTCATCTACCTGGCTACCATTTTCAGTTACTACATGAAGAAGTGGATGACACCAAGAAAAATGATGGCGTAACTCAGGGGCGGCTGCTTCTCTCTAGTGAGATTTTAGTTTACTCTCAACTAAGTAAACTAAAAAAAAAATAAAATAAAATAAAAAATATGTTATAAATAAAGCTAAGCTTTACACAACATTCGCGATGAAGATGCGACACTTAACACTGTTTATTAGTAATTTATTAGTAATTTTATACAATTTTTTTTTTGCTTTATGGAAAAAGAAAATTATTTATTTTCAAGTGTTTCCTCTTCATTGTGAAAATGTTTGAATTTTTATAAAAAAAAAAAAATTAATATATTGTACAATAAAAAATGTAATTCTTTTTTGTAAGAATAGTGATTTGAGCGAATAATAAAGCATAGTAAAATATTAAAGATCTGCCATGGATTATGATTAAAAATTGTTGAATGACTGGGAAAAAATAATTATTGGTAAAGTCTCAGTGGATTTTTTATTGATTTTATTTTGCTGTTCTCTCGCCTAATTCAAGTATCATAAGAATACTATAAGATAAAGAAATTCTCTTTATTAACGCATGCTTTATTATTATTTTTTATTTATTTTTTATATAGTGGTTGTAATAAATATTAAATATTTTGTTCATACTACGATAAATATACAAAATGTAAATAGTAATTTTAAATTAAATATATTTTAAGTTAATCTAAGCAGAAAGCTGTTGGTTCATATACGGGTGTTCCCATCAGTGCTAACAAAAAGTGGGCATCTGGATGGGACGAGGTGGAGGGGGAAATCTGTACTTACAGCTGTCTACTCCTTAGCCGAAAAAAATATATATTATTTTCGCAATTTCAAATCTAGTCTCTTCTCAATTTTTCTGACAATTAGTTTTCATACTTCTATTTTTCAGTATATTTATTCTATATTTTTTTATATCTCCTTTTCAATTCGGAGGGAGTAAATTGCTGTATGTGCTCTCTGATGTAAAACATATATATTTAATTTTTGTAAATAGTTTTGTATGTGTGAAATACTTATTGACGAGTGAATAGTGAATAACAAAAAATATTATTTATAAAATGTCTTTAAAAGAATAATAATAAATACTAATTTATTTAATTGTATTATAATTTTATTTTTATTTTCCTTACTATTAAAACATTCTCATTAACACACTCTCAACCATAAGGCCCCGACTCTTTAAAGGTTGTCATGCTTTTCAAAATGACAATCAAGAAAAGATATATGTGACGTGGCCATTACACCACTTTCTTATAGCAACCACGCTTATAGATCATTCTTCTCCTTCTTCCCTTCTCAAGATAATTTTTTTTTTTTTTCAATAAATATTTATTTTTCCAATTTATACAGTATTATATTTACAGTGAGACATTACATAGAACATGTAGACACAATAGTCGTCGCTAATGACCCTGAAGTCGATGCGACGTTAAATAAAAACTAAAAAAGAAAAAATAAATAAACAATGTAATTATTACAATTATTGATATAATATACTATATAAAGTTTACAAACAAAATAACAAAGTAAAATTTGAGGGAAAATCCCACAAGGCCTAGGCCTGAGTGCGGGAAAACAATTTAAAAGAGATACTCATATATAAAAGATGAAAATATGGCTAATTAAAGTTTTAACATGAAATGATAGCTAATGGAGTTAGACAATACTTATGTAAAGTATATTAAAATGACATTAGTTTTAAAAATTCTTCATCATTGATTTTATTCAACCAGCATTTTAAATTCAGTTTAAAGTGTTGAATTTCATACTGGCATTATTGAGTATATGAAGGTAATGAGTTGGCGTCAGCGGAATTTGTTGTTTCACTTCACACCGTAATTCTGAGAGTGACTTTCTTATACCTAGTAATGCCAGTAGGAAATGATTTTGAGAAGCGGGAGGGGGAGAGAGTGATATGTAAGCGTGGGTGATATAAGAAAGTCCTGTAATGACAACACTTATATTTTATCGTTGCTACGCGATACAACTTAAACAATGCTTTGAAATATTTCCTATGCAAATTTTATGAAAATAATTATTTTACGTTCTTTGAGGCGCTATAACTTTCGTCGTACTGGTCCTATCTCAAATCTGAGGACTTATAGCGATTGGAAATTTAATAAGAAACCATTTTTCGATAGGACTAACATGTTTCGGGTATTTTTTTTTTTTTTTTTTTTTTTTTTTTTTTTTTTTTTTTTTTTTTTTTTTTCCTTCTTTTCTTGGCCTTAGCTTTTCACCATAGCCAGTCTATGTAGTATTAAATTTAGACTCTTGCATTCACCGACCCTAAAAACTGCACAATACTACCATATATCTCAGTATTGTTTGATGCCAATAATGTGGTGTAGCAATAAGGCTGTGTTACCAATTTCTCTGCAGTGGATAACATTGTTAATCGTTCTATTTGGTACTTGTTGCAACTCATAATAATGTGCTCCAGAGTCTCGACCTCGTCACAATGTCTACACTTGGAGGTTTCGGTCAGACCTATTCTGTGAAGATACCATCCACAAATACCGTGGTTAGCTCTCAGTCGGCAAATTGACCTACAAAAGTCCTTCGTCAGATTTTCTCCATGGAACCATGGTTTGAGCTGAGCTTGTGGATTAATTTTCTTAAAAAATGATCCTTTCTCCGAAGAAGCGTACTCCTGCTGCCAATCGAACCACAATCTCTTCCTCACCTCTCCAAACAAGTCTATATAGGGAAGACAGGACTTGCCCAGGGCTGTCCCCTCTGAGACTGCTCTCCTCGCCAAACTGTCCGCCATCTCATTGCCCTTAATACCCGCATGTCCCTTCACCCAAACAAACCTAACTCTTGTTCCTTTATTCTCAAGCAAGCAGACACTTTCTACGATCTCCAATACAATGTTGTTGATATTCTTATAAGTGAAATTGCTTAGTTGCCCTAACGAGAGTTGACTATCGCTGAAAATAACCAAATTTCTAATTTCATCCATCTTCAAAGCATATTTGAGGGACTCTAAAATAGCTATAAGTTCGGCAGACACCACAGAGAAACAAGATGGTAAAGAGAACAAATCCCTGTAGTCCCTCTGAGGATCGTAAAAAGCCGAGCCACAACCTTGTTCACACTTAGCTCCATCCGTGAAAATGATATAATGACATCTAATCAAATCTTCGACCATTCTATCATGGTCAATAACATCGGATTTGTGCGGCACATACACTAAGATCTTTTTAAATAAATGCGGATAATCTATATTAAAAATAGAGATTTTATCTGACTTATGGATAGAATCGTAAAATTGATGGTAACTGAGAAAACTATATGAAAGGAGAGGAGGTTTTTTCTTTATCCAAAAGGTATTCGTTAAGATTTGTAGATTTAATTCCAAAATGTTATTGTAAAGTGAACTATTGCCAGACATTATTCTTAAGAAACTTCTATCGGCCAACATCTGTCTGCGAAATTTCAGTGGAAATTCTCCAGCCTCTGAGAGTAGTACGTCGATGGGAGTTGATTGAAGTAATCCGAGACAATGGCGTAAGCAGCGACGATGCATTATGTCAAGTTTATGCAAATTGGTGTTACTTGCATTGCCATAGAGAAAGGAACCATAATCCATAACAGCTCTAACAGTCGTCCTGTAGAACATCAACGCAGTTGCCGGGTCTGCACCCCATTTCAGGTGTGTCACCATTTTTAGAATATTCATATATTTCTCTACTTTATTTAGGATATGATTAATATGATGGTTCCAAGAAAGTGTTCTGTCCAAAGTTAATCCAAGAAACTTGACACATGTTCTAACCTTGAATGTTTCTTCACCTAATCGTATTTCGTCGCCAAATGGTAGAACTCTCCTTCGTGTAAATACACAAATAGACGTCTTTTCCATGGAAATGTCTAAGCCATTATCGAAAAGCCACCCTCGAAGGAGAGAAAAGACGTTACTTATTTTTCCTTGTGCAGAAATCACATTAATATCAGAAACATAAATGCAAATGTCATCTGCATATTGCAGTATTTTGACGTTCTCCGGGATAATAGAAGCCATATCCGTTACATAAATAGCATAGAGTAAAGGACTTAAAATCCCTCCCTGCGGAAGTCCCACTTTGGCTCTTCTAGGTCCGATCAAGGTATTACTAAGCCTGACATACGTATTTCTATTTGAAATCAGAGAAATCACGTTCGATATAAATTTCTGCGGAAGTCCCAAATTGGTCATTTTCTTGAACAATATGGGAAACTGAACGCTGTCATAAGCACCTTTAACATCTAAAAACATAGCCAAAGTACTTTTGTTGGAAGTAAACCCCATCTGAATATCAGTGACTAGAGAAGCAAGGCTGTCCATGGTGGACCTCCCCTTCCTGAACCCAAACTGACTATTTGGCAACTTGCTGTGGTGCTCAAGCCACCACTCTAACCTGTTCTTAATCAAACGTTCATATGTCTTGAGAACACTGGACGAGAGCGAGATGGGCCGGTACGAAGAACACACGTTATTAGGTTTACCTAACTTCGCTATTGGGACAACGATATATTCTTCCCATTCCTTAGGATATATTCCTGATTCCCAAACATTATTAAAAATACTTAATAATGCCAATAAAGAAGAAGACGGAAGATTTTTTAATATGGGATACACAATCTGATCCTTGCCAGGAGCTGTATTGTTTGTTCTCTTCAGAGAATGTTTTAATTCCGACAGAGTGAATTTATCAAGTAAAAAGTGATCCTGAGATTGGTTAAATGTCATTGGCATAACATTTTCAACATAGTCTGGAGTTAGGTTATACAGAAATTCACGAGTCCAATTACCTGAAATAATAGGAAGTTTGTTACAAATTTTACGGTTTTTTAATAATTTAATTCGTTCCCAAATAAATTTAATAGGTGAACTTTTCGAAAGGCTATTACAAAACTCGATCCAAGACTTTGACTTAGCATTCTTAATCGTTCGCTTTACCATAGCTGCTGCTTGTTTATATGTATTAAAATTGGTAAAACACGGACATTTTTTATATGCCTCGAAAGCTTTTTTCCGCTCATTTGTAGCCTTTTGACAGTCGTTATCCCACCAAGGATTGCAAAACTTACCACTAATTCTATTTTTAAATATAGGAATACTTTGTTCACATGCCTCGTTTATCTTGTTCAAAAAATTTTCATATGAAATATTACTAACATCATCTTCGGAAAGGAATGAAAGCAATGAATTTTGAAATTTATCCCAGTCCGCATGACTAACGTTCCATTTCCTAGTAGGGATTATTTCGCTATTTGCTACGTAATATGGGGATGAAATTATTATCGGTAAGTGATTTGAACCTAATGGGTCATTATAAACGGTCCAATCAAAATAATGAGTTATTTCTGGAGAACATAAAGTTAGATCTAAAGCAGAAGCATTTATTTGGTTAACCCTGTTAACTAATGTTGGAGAACCGTCGTTTAAATATACTAGATTTGTCTCGTCTAAAGCTGCTATTAACTTTTGACCTTTGCTGTCTGTTAAGCTACTTCCGAAACACGTATGATGAACATTAAAATCCCCAATTAAAAGAACTGGAGACGGAAGTGAAATGAAAAATTTAACCCATTCTTGCTTTGAGATATTATTATTAGGATTGTTATAAAGGGAAATAACAGTTATATTTTTATCAGATTCTAACGACAACAGGGCATTAATTGATGCAGTCACTAAACTTAGCACTTCAGGTAGTGTACTGGCTGTATCAGGAAACGAAGTCATTAGCACAATAAATAAGTCTCAAGCAAAGTTTGCACATCTGTTCACCTTATACCCTGAATTAACGAACCCATCATTTTCGCCCAATCACACGAAACATAATATTCAACACTATATCACCACCACAGGATCTCCAGTGCATTGTAAGGCAAGACCTCTCGCTCCTAAACGATTACAACAGGCCAAACGGGAATTTCAATTTATGTTGGATCAAAATATTATCCGACCATCGAGTTCAGAATGGGCAAGTCCGTTACATGTAGTTGATAAAAAAGATGGATCTATCCGTCCTTGTGGTGATTATCGCTTATTAAATGCCAAGACCGTACCAGATAGATATCCTATACCTCGCATAGAAGACTTCCATCACATATTAAATGGAGCTACTATTTTTTCTAAAATAGATTTACATAAAGCATACTACCAAATTCCGATAGCAGAGGAAGACAAAAGCAAAACGGCTATAATTACACCTTTTGGTTTATACGAATTCAACGTTATGAGTTTTGGTCTCAGGAATGCCCCTTCCACCTTCCAACGATTTATTAACACAGTGTTTCATGGTTTGGATTTTGTTTTTCCGTTCATGGATGACATCCTGGTCGCTTCAGCTACGGAAGAAGAACACTGTGAACATCTTCGTCTTATTTTTGAACGACTACAACGTTTTGGTCTCCGCATTAATGCTTCAAAATCAGAGTTAGGTGTTGAAGAATTACAATTTTTGGGCCATGTTGGATCCTCCGATACATAGGTCGCTACAATACTCCTTCCTCAGTTACTAAGTAACGACACAAGGCAACCTGACAGCCCCATTTATGGCAAAGAGAAAAAAAAAAAAAATATATAGATATTGTAAACAACATAAAACATAGTATACAATGTATAACATAAAATGTTCAGAAATTAGAAAAACTTATGCGTATAACTTTTCACAACACTTATCTCACTTATCGTCTGGTATGTTTCTCTCTTGCCTGTAGCTCGTCAAGAAAACGTCGTGGGAAATGAACAATTCTGCCACTGCGGGACGACTTTTGTTGCTGATGCTCGGCAAGGGTTGTTGGAGGTATCTTTGTTGTGCTCGTCTTTGGTTGTAATTTTTTCGTGCCCGTACCCTCACTGAACGTGTCACTATGATCTAATCCAGTTACCATTAAATGTGCAGGTTTGAGTCTATCCACAGATATGTTGGTGTCCTTGTTTTTAATTCTAAGGGTGAAATATTTATCTTGTCGAACGATTACCTCAAATGGCCCTTCATATGGTGGTTCCTAATTTAAAGTTAGAAGATGTAATTTTATCTGTAGCCTTGGCTGGAATTAAAGAAATATCGGCTCCACTGTCAATAAGAAATCGCCCACCCGTTTTTTTGTCATTAACAAATAAGCGGAAATTTCGACGATTTTCAATATTATCTGCAATAGAGCTCGTCGCAATCTCTACTGCAGGTTGGAGTTTTCCTGACTTTTCCAGGCGCATGGTTGACGACATTTATCAGGGTAGCATTTTTTTCCAAACTGGAAATGAAAAAAACAATATTTACCCTGTGGGTCAAATCGTTTTCTGGGTTTGCTAGTACCACGGTTGCGACTGTGGTCTCGGTGGTGAGAACGAGACCGACCGGAGATTTCATTTATTTGTAACTCGAGGCTTGAAATTTTAGTTAACAAGTCTTGAATTAGAGCATCTTGACTGGGTCTACTATCAGCACTACATATGTCTCTATGTGGGTTCATTTCCACAATTTTGTCAGCTATAATGGCTATTTTGTCTAAAGTTTCCTCACTAACAATGAGAACATTCTTTATAGAATCTGGGAGTTTTTCTAACCAGAGTGTTTTTAAAACTGTGTCAGAAATATCAGTACCAGCCAGGTTCCGCATTTTTCTCAATAATTGACTAGGCCTCATATCTCCGAGATCTAATCCCGTAATTAATTTCTTAATCTTACATTGTTCACTTTCTTTAAAAATATTAAGAAGTGTTTCCTTAGCTCTAGTATATTTATTTGTAGCAGTCCCTTGAATGATATCCCAAATGTTTTCTATATACTTCGGATCCATTTGTGATACCACATAATTAAATTTTGTTTCCTCCGATGTAATTTTATTAATATTAAATTGTGCTTCAATTTGGTAAAACCATATTTCAGGTTTTTGTTGCCAAAAAGGGGGAATTTTAATGCTAACCTTACTTGCTTCGAGGTTGTGGCTCGCTTCGGCCATGTTAGGAAAATGTGCTTCTGCACCGGTCCCACTTTCACTTGTAGACATTTTACACTACTTACTTGAAATATCACTATAAATAATGTTGAACAGTTCAATACGGGGTCACCAATTGTTGGGGTCACCAATTGTTGGGGGCTTAATTCTAATAATATTAATACCCAACACATTTATTTGGGGACATCAATTTTAATCGAAACAAGCTTGTACAAAGGTTTCTTGAGGACTGACTTGGATGCACCTGTCGGCCGTAAATGGAAGCTGTATGGTGAGTTCCTAAATCCATGTTGGATCCTCCGATACATAGGTCGCTACAGAATCAACTGTAGGCTTAGCAACAATACTGGAATAGCTCTTATTTTCCACCAATAATCTGGCATCTCTGAAAGGAATATTTTCGATAGCCATGACTGTTTTAATTTTTTTCTGTTTTTGGTACTCTAAACAATTAACCTTGTCAATAGACGAGTGGACCTGATCGCAATGAACGCACTTTAAGGAGAGGGGGTTGGGACAGTCCTTTTTCTCATGCTCCCCGGAACATAAAGTGCACCTCAGTTTACCTTTACACTGGCTAATGTAATGATTGTATCTAAGGCACCTAAAACATTGGGTCACGTTCTGAATGTAGGGCTCGACGGCACATCTTACATAATGAATATAAACATACTCAGGTAAAACCTGACCTCTAAATGTAACAAGCACAGTATAAGTTGGTTTTTCAATTAGATTATCATTTTCTTTAGTTTTTCTAATCATTCTCCTAACAGACACCAGCGTAGCACTAATTCCCAAATCATGTCTTAATGAAGCCATAATTTCTTCTTCCGATAAAGAGACGTCCACATTTCTAATGACACCCCGTCTTTTCACCAAAAAAGACGGCACATATACATCCAGATCTTGTTGATTCAAAAATTCCGAATCCACCAATGTGTTGGCACTGGACCCGGTTCGACAACTGATTTTTAGCCGGTTGTAACCTGCTTTCGAAATGTCCAATATATCAGTTCCTAGAACGGAATGATTATTAAAAATCATTTTGCCTATAGACATAGCGTGGAGGCGCCCTACCTGACCTCCATCCCGCTTACTTTCAATGTACACTTGAAAAGGTCCTTTGTCCCAGGGTTGGAAGTACTCTTTAGGCCGTGTTCTTTCCGACGAGTTATTTTGAGTAAAATTTACTTCCTGACTAACGTTAGAAATTGACGTCCCGCTCATAGCCGTATTTTCTTTGTTATTTCCCATCTGTTTTCCACTGTTGGAATTAAATACCTTCGCATAATTATTTTCGTTAATGTTTATATTTGGATTTTGATTAAGATTCGATCCCTGCTCCTCTGCTTGACATTCCATAGTATACATGGCGGGGGGCCCAGGCCCCCCTCCTGGATCATTCATAGTCCAAACTTAATATAAAATTGGGGAAAAAAACTCACCTGTGTCCAGAAAACATACACAAACTTACTGATAATTAAGATAAAACTGGTTTCTTGAATGAAATAACGAAAAAATAATAACTTGATAATGGAGACAAGAGCTATTCTATTCTATTAGCTAGTTAGTCTAATATATTGTTTTTGTTTTTTTTAATTTTTAATTACACATGATAAATCGGGTAAATCAAGGAACATATCTCGAAAACCGGATAATCTGCGAAAAATCGTATTTCATATGAAATTTGTCTTTCAGTCTTCCCTACAACTTGGACATGAAATTTGGATAGCAAAACGCACTGAGTTGAATGGAAACAGTGAGCCGCTCAGAAAAATTAATCGACTCAAACGTAAAAACGTTCATTTTGATGTCCACATACAATATTGACATTTTTTCAGAACTTTGTATAAGGCGAAAGAGGTTGCAGGAATGATACAGACTAACGATTGTATTGATATCACAGTTGTGAATACAAGATCTTTGTAGCCTATACCTGTCGCTAGACATCTCAAAATACCTGATACTCCTCATGGTACTGACTTTTTTTTTTCTGAGGCCACAAATCCTTTCGTCGCCATTTGTAAATAATCAAGTTTCCGAAGCAAATTCACATGAGAATACCTGCCCCTTTTTAGCAACCATCCTCTGGACCAATGTTTCTTAAAAGGTGGGTCGTCGAGGGTTTGAAGTTAAGTTTTTACTATTATTTGTAAGGAACATTTTATTTAATCATTTTTTAAATAATACTGCCTATACATTCCACGCTAAGCTGTAAATAATAAACATTACTAAAACATAAATAAACTCTAGTTTCTAAAAATCCTCTGTAGATTACATGCTTTCCGTAGATAACAGTTCACAGAACACTGCGGCTGGTTTCCACTTACTGTAAATCCAAACTTATTTTAGTCGTGACATTACTTACACTTTTTCGTTCGTGTCGCTTTATATTGAGGAGTAAATGGAACTGTTCTTCTCAGATAATTAATCATTTTAAACCACAATACTAAGTTGTACATGTAAGGTGTAAAGAAGATATTTGAAATTTATATGAAGGAGCGCGCAGCATGGTTCACAGAGCAGCCAACATGGGAACTTAATGGAGGGGCCTTATCAAGGCCAGCAAAAAAGGGGTCGCCTATCAAACCAGCAAAATGGGCATGTTGAAACGAATGAGAACCACTGGTCTAGACCATCGTCACATGTTGTCATTTTCCATCAACAGGAGGCACAATCAAAACACTGCTAAAAGAAACTATTCATCGAATCTATGAAACTGAAAAAAATATTGCAGACAATAGTTGCATGTGTGCAACATCACGCGTCAGTCTTTGTAGAGAGTATTGCCTTAAATAGGTCACGGGGCAACCAAAGTTCTTATCTGACGCCGTCCTTCCGATGGGACGTTAAGCGATGGTCCCAAGCCTATACAACGTTAGTTACTCATTAAGGAACCCTACCATATACCTGGCAACATTTAGTTGTCCCATAGTAGTCAGTCTCATGTCCACCAGTGATCAAAGAGCGCTATATGACCTCGTAGTTAAAGCCGGAGGAATGGGTCAAAATAACTAACTCTCACCTGACAGTTGTATCTAAATAGGAAAAACATTGCGTGTAGACCGGCCTTAACACAATGTCATCATACAAATATATGTAGGATCACTTAAAATCATTTTTATATTCTTGCTTTCCCATAAAGTAACATAAAAAAAAATCAAGTCATGCCTTGACCAAGACGGTAAAATACAAATAAAAACTCTTTATTTCAACAGTTTTTACATTCTTCATGCTACATATTTATAACAGAAAACAATATAAAAAATCACAATAGAAATGATAATAAAAAAAAAATTCTGAATATTCAAAAAATTATAACAAATTACACATACATAATTGCCATGAGTTAATTGAGCTTTCACAACCACAGAAAATTAACAATCTTATGACACAATCTGAAAAATATGCTTTCACGTATAAGTTTCATTTAGTACATGTTATACACTCAACTGAAGGGGCCGGTAGCTCGGTGGTATGCGAGCTTGCTTACTGAGCTCAAGATAGTGGGTTTGAAACCCACCGAGGCCCTTAGTTTATTTCATCTGGGAGGTACGCCGTCCTTCGGATGAGACGTTAAGCGATGGTCCCGAGCCTTTATGATGTCAGGTAGTCGTTAAAGACTCCTACCCTAGGTAAATAAAACTTTAGGGTAGGCAAAATTTAGGACTCCCATAGTATAGACGGGCTCTTGTCCACCAGAGTGACGAAAGAGCGCTCTGGTAGTAGGCGATATGACCTTGTAGATAAAGCCCGGACATGAGTCATAGTAACTAACTACATTTAACTGAATTTATATGAAAATGAATCAAAGAACAAACAACAGGTATTAATATTATTACAAACCTTTTTTTTTTTAATATTTATAATCAACAATTAACGTCAATATCCTAAACTGTTATTTACATAATATTTTTCATCATATGTTGAACGTTTACCACCAATTCCAATTTTATTTCCGGGGTCTGCAATTCTCGTAACTGAAAATAACAATATATTTTAATAAATTATTTTTAAAAATAAAATCCGCCAAGACGTCTAAAGCGGGCATGGCAGAGGGACCTGCTCCAGGACTAGCCTGGACTCCTCTTCGGTCACGTACCTCAGCAGTACAGCGACACACTTGCCACAGCACATCATCACAATCACTAGTGACAAATGTTGTCGTTGTGAATAATGTAAATAAATAAAATAAAATAAAAATTCATAAAATAAATAAGACTTACATGATATTTAGTAGAGTAGTCGAAGGCAGCCACTAGGCTAGTGTCGTAAATTAACATTCTGCTTTCAACCAAAGCTGTTATACAACACTTCATTCGAGCTATCGCTTCTCTCTCTTTGGGCTCAACTTTCTTAAAAACAAAAAATTAAAAAATTAGTAAAAATTCATTAGCAATGAAAAAAATTATAACCTAGATAGAGGAAACTGTATTTGTATTGCACCAGTATTTCTTGGAAATATATTTTTTTTAATCGCAGCCTTCTCAATCGTATAGAGGGCTGATGCTACAACAGCTCAACATTAAAAAATTTAAAACAAAAAATATTTTCCAATGTTTTGGACACATTTGTTGAGATAATATCCGATTGCGATCTGTGTCGATATAATGGAAAGATTAATAAAAGCATAGAACTTTTTTTAACATTTATATTGTCTAATTCCATTTTTTTTCAATATCCATATAATGTACCGGTTTCGGCTTACGCCATCTCCAGCACAAAGTTTAACAGCAACTAATGTTATTTTGTTTGTTTTTGAGAATATCTTCCCTATTTATCCGTACTTATTAGAAAACATGACTGTGTTCAGGCGCAATTAAAAGTGAATTCACTTCATGCTATTTATTTTCAGTTCAAAGTGATTTTATTTCAGTGTAATTATAAACTAGGGCCGTGGTGCGGGCTAGTTCGTAGAGCATTGGTCGCATGGTCTTACCATGTTTGTGGGTTCGAATCCCATCCAGGAAAGTTTTATTTTGTAGATAGAACTCCCTCCGGGGCCATGGATATTGTAAATTACTAAAAAATACCATTATAGAGACATGGATAAAATGCATCATATATAAGGCCAATAAAAAAAAATAATAATAATAAAAAACTTGATAAACTGCGAACATTTATTCACCCATCTCTATCCCATGAAATCCTAAGGATCAGGGAGTAAAGTATCTAGGGGTAACCTTGGATACGAGGGGCACCTGGTAACTACATCAAGCACACAGTAGACTCAACCAACTCTACCCTCTCATCAACAGAAAAACAACACTTAAACAAGAAGTCACGATACTTCTGTACAAATCACTCATTAGACCCATATTAACATACGCCTCCCCCGTTTGGATGACAGCTAGCAAAACACTTATGACAGAAATTACAGAACAAAGTTGCCCGGGTGGCCCTCAATGCACCCTGGTTCGTTAGGAACTCTCAAATTCATGAAGAGCTGGGTCTGCCACTCATCAGGGAGCATCTCGAGCAACTGAAGGACCTCCACCACTCCAGACTCCAGTTCACCTCCGGGACTGATGTCTACGGTCTTGGGCAAATAACTCAAGGGAGAAGATGACTTTTATTTTGTACAATCACTTTGTGTAAGGCGCTTGGAGAGCCGGCCCAAATAAATCGATTGAAATAAAAAATAATTCACCCATTATTGTAAACTGCTGCTACATAATAAACTAAAAGTTGGTCAAAAATGCGTTAATTTTGTTATAGATTATTTGTAGTTGAAAATACGATCATTAGAATACTTCTGTTATCATAACACTTATTAGAAACTAAAATATATTGAATTTGTTTTGCCATATAATGCTGATTTTAGCACCTTATTTGCAAATAAAGATTAATTAACTATTTGAAAGAAGTCCTAATCCGATATTTTTGTTATTAGTTACTCAGATAAAAATTGGCCAGGTCTGCAAAGAACGAGTGATTATTATTCCGTCCGTCCACGCTCAATAACAATTTCGCACACTGGAAACTTTCAGAATCTCTCCAGAGTTGCATACAAGAGGGTTGGTTGTTCTAGTCGCATGCAACACAGTGCACGATACGCAAGATACAGTTCTGTTGAACTCTTGAATTTCTTGTCAGGAAGGGACAACTTGTAAATTACCGATAGATAAAAATCTCGGTAACTTCCTTACTTAAAAAGAGTACACTCCTAGCATTGAGGGCGCTGGTAGCTCAGTAGCATGCTTGCTTATTGAGCTCAAGATAGCGGGTTCTAAACCCGGCCGAGGCCCTTACGTTTTTTTTTATCTGGAAGGTTTAAAACCTTGAGCACGCCATCCTTCGGATGTGACGTTAAGTGATGATCCCGAGCCTGTACGAATTCAGGTTCTCGTTAAAGACCCCTACCCTAGATGAATAAATATTTAAGGAAGGCAAAATTTAGGATTTTTGCCATAGTCAGGCTCATGTCGACCAGGGCGACGAAACAGCGCTCTGATAATAGGCGATACGACCTCGTATTTAAAGCCCGGGTATGAGTCACAATAACTAACTTAGAAAGAAAATTATTTTTAGTTCCATTTGTTTTTCATGCCTATTTCATTTTTATTACAGAATGAACTTTACAATATATTTGTGGAGGTTCGGTTTGTCCCACTGTTACCAGAACTTCGTTCTAGCTAACAATCGAGTAATTTATAATGATTTTTTCTTAGTGTTTTTGTTATCATATTCGATTTTGCGGAAACTATTAAATTCTTTAGTTTAATAGTTTTCAAAACATTTCACCTGGAAATTTCGAAGCTGACGTACCATACATAAGGGTGCAATATACACAGCCTCCAAAAAGTTACACACACTTCGAATTAATTAACATATTATCTTGAACAATACGATGCAAAGTTTTAAGTAAAAGTTTGGCAGTTTAATTTATCTGTACTTGAAATATGCCACTAAAACATTTGAATTAATAAACAAATAAGTAATTATCAATAAACAAATTTACCAAATCCAAATTTCTGGCGAAGCCCCCAGCTCCTTCTTCTGAGGAGAGTGGAGTGGGATAGAGCCAGATGTAGCCGTTGGTTCCAATGATCAAACTGGTGCCGCAAATAGCGTGGAAGTGGGTCTTAGAACGTTTGATTAAAGTTGGAGGCACACTCACCAGAGTACCTTGGGACAACTGATACAAAAAATTGTACGTTTCAATTTTGGGATTTAAACAGAAATTAAATTAACTAATTAAAATTAAAATTAGAAATTAAATTAAAAGTATGGTTTCAAAATATTGTCTGTTTCACAAAATATATATAATAAATGGGAATACTTTTGGTATTGCTACCATATTCAGCCACGACTTAACAAATACGAAGTGGATGTTCAACAAGTTTACATTCCGAATCGTCCCTTTTCAGCCCCCCCCCCCCCCCCCCCCGGGGTTTTCTCTGTCCCTTTTTCCTGTACAGTGAAGTCTGAAAAACATTAAAAATTAAATAAATGTCCTCTCAAATAAAAATTATAATAAAAGAAAAAATTGAAATAGTATCAGTGTTGATTAAAATACAAATATATATATATGTATACTTATATGAAATAAATCAAAGATGACAAAAATAAACATATGAATAAAAATACACAGTTTTTTGAGGAAGTAAGTACGTATACACAGACTGGAGGATTATATTATTGACGAAAAAAAGGGATGAATATTTGAGATTGGTCTGATAGTTCATACAATTTTATTTTTGTAGTGTTCTGTTTATTTTCAGTTGTTCCAGTGAATATAGGGTTTAACACTGACAAATCACACGGTGCAGGAAAAACAACATTCGCACAGCACATCACCCAAAACAAACGTTTCGATATAAATACAGGCATACAATGCCTACATTTTTCTGACAAAGGAACATTACTCATCTCACTCGAACAACTGGAAATAAACAGAGCACTATAAAAAGTAAATTGTATAGCGACCAGACGAATCTCAAATATTCACCCCATTTATCGCCAATAATGGAATCCTCCAGTTTCTGTGTATACGTACTTACTTTCTCAAAGCTGTAAACATGTTGAACTTCCATTTAGTATTTTGTTATTTTGTTAAGTCGTGGCTGAAGATGGTAGCAATACCGAAAGTATTCCCATCTATTATACATGTATATATTTTGTGAACTAGACAATATTCTAAAAAACATACGTTTTGCTTCATTTTTCATTAAGTGCTGCAGAAAATGTTAACTATCATAAATAGTTTAGTTTAGATAAATGTCACACCTTTCCATATTTGAGATTTCTCGTGTGAAGTGACAAAGTACCTTCTTGAAATATATTTTGAACTTCCGCACTTATGAGATCCCCTTCTGACAAGTACTGTCGCATCATACGTTCGTCTTCCACTGACCGCCTTCTCTGAAGAAAAATGACAAATGATAAGAAATGCAAACATTGTATCGCAAAATTATAACAGAGTTTAGATAAAAAATTATTTCACTCAAAATGTTGACTCATACAACCTGAATTGAAATTACAACTAGTGTCCTCGGAAAAAATTTAGAACCTTTTTGAAAATTGTGTTTGTACATAGAGATAAAAATACAGGGTGGCAGAATCTGAATTATAATTTGATGGTAATATTTTATTTTTTCATTTTCAAATGTGGTCTTTATTTGAGGAAAAGTGGTTTCTGAAAAGAACAGATTTTGGTTGCAATTGTAGAAAAGTGATTTCATTTTAAATCAAGCCATCGAATTCGTATTTCTGCCCGTCTGCCCATGAGTGTTTGAATAGTATGGCAACTAATA
This sequence comes from Aradus depressus, assembly GCA_963662175.1. Lineage (NCBI taxonomy): Eukaryota > Metazoa > Arthropoda > Insecta > Hemiptera > Aradidae > Aradus > Aradus depressus. Next base: position 43,014,168 of record OY759214.1, read on the forward strand.
CGGCCTTTAGGTTTTTGACTATTTATTAAAAAAAAAGTTTTATAAAGATTTGCTTTATTACCAGTTCACCACCAGGTAAATTGACAGATGACAAAAGTAGAACAGCATCCAGTCTGGCGTTAGCGTTCACCTTCCATCGTTTCTGTTGGATATCTGTAATTCTTCCAATCACCACATCCCCAATCTCACCGTTGTATCGAGTCTTTAGGGGGCGAACCATAATTAGTTTATTCACATGTTCACGAATGCCGGCAACTGAAGCTTTGATCCGGCCGTTTTCTTGATAGGTTCCATGGCCCCTGATGAAAAAAGATCATCATGAATAATCATTAATTTTGAAAGGTATATCTCATCTCAACCCACTGGACAAATTCGCTTAGTAAAGTGGAAATATCAGGTTCAAATCTTAACATAGTCGGTGACTTTTATATATTTTTAAATAATTATTATAATATAATAAAGATGAGTGACAACATGCGGAGACGTGTAATTGTCATAAAGGCAGCCCTTTTTTGCCCCAGTTGGAGAAAATTAGGATAATAAACATAAAAAGTATCTTTAATAAGTTTTCAAAATGAATTATTGGAAGATATACCTTAGGAGTCCAGTTTCATCACTGATGTCTTGACCCGGAGTATACAACTCAGGATGATCCTGAGGTGTGAGTAAACTGATTTTATCTGAAGCTAATCTGAAGTAAACAGTACACGAATCCTCATTTTTCTTATCCTCTTTCCCCTTCAGCATTGCACAATAAAACAAACAAAAAATATTCAAATTTTAAAAAAGACTTCTTAAACACGCTGAAAGGTATTGTTATTGTTTCTATTTAGAGATCAAGGAGTTCAAATCATTAAATAGTTCATTTCTTGAAATCCTAACCTTATTATTTGTCATTCTCTGTTTAATATTAACACAACAAAAAAGTAAATCAATTTACAACCTTATCTGTACTGAAAAAGTAATATTTTTATATTCTGTTTTGCTATGTGTTTTTCTAGTAATCAAGAAGGCTTTCTGCTCAAATGGTAGGGTCCAACGCGACATTACATACCTATTCGAACGGTTATCTATTTCTTTTTACTTTCTAGTGTGGTTAATTTTGGAATGGCTGCAATTCCAACTGAATATGTTTCAAAAGCTGAAGATCTTGCCGAAGAGGTAATTGTTTTTTCATTTAATTGTTATATACCCTGTTTTCCAATTGTCCCGCTTCTCTAATCGCACTACTTACCTACTTTCTTTTTCTCAACATCTTTTAACTATGTATTTTCGGAAACGTCTTGAAACTGAGTGATTTTGTCTTAACACAAAGAATATTTTCAATTTTATGCTGTATACTTTTATTATAGTCTAAACTTACAATAACAACAGTAAACAATATTGTCGATTTCTGTATATGTATCTTAATACGTATTGTTTTTTTTTTTTTTTTAGGTTTATAAAAGAACTAAAGTAGTACTTCCGACAGTTGCTCGGATATGTCTCATCTCAACATTTCTGGAGGATGGACTCCGAATGTGGGTACAATGGTCAGAGCAGAAGGAATACATGGACATGTCCTGGGGCTGCGGAACGTTCCTCGCTACATTATTCGTATTTATTAATTTAGTTGGTCAACTTGGGGGTTGTATTATGGTTTTATTACAAAAAAAAGTCACATATGCTGTTGGCGTTCTCTTCTTTATTGTTGTTCTTCAGGTATGTCTTTATTTCTAAATGTCACTCTTTATTTATATAATAATCTCATTTTATTCATTTTTAAGTAATCTTTTTATTTTTCTAGACATTTGCATATAGTATTCTATGGGACTTCCAATTTTTACTAAGAAATCTTGCGTTGATCGGAGCTCTTCTCTTCGTGTTGGCTGATAGCCATAAGGAAGCTCGAAGTCTATTTGCTGGCGTTCCAACTCTAGGTTGCCAATTATTCATTCTTTATCAGATATGAACATTATTTGTACGTTTGTCCATTGTATATATATATAATTTTTATACATATTTCAGATGATAACAATCCGAAAAGTTATATGCAACTTGCGGGAAGAATTTTATTAGCTTTTATGTTTATTACTCTCGTGAGAATGGAATTCACATTCCTACAGGTGGGTTTATTTATGTAATATATAATATTTGTTGCAAGGCTTTCGTCAAACAACAAAAAACCTGTTAGTTTCAACGGACTCTAATTATATAGACGTAAGTGTTCTTGCCTTGCGCTTTTTCTTGAATTTTTAATTTCCTAATTGCATTTTAAGTGGCAGGAAAAATCAATAAACCTCTATCTATCTCTTTGTTACATCAACGTTTCTTGTTGTACCTGATCCAAGCAATAAATGTTGTTATTAATTGAGGAGTTTAAACGATTAATTTTCAAATAGTTAAGTGGAGTTCGAATAATGGTTTAGATAGAACTTTCTTCTCTTGTGCCCTGAAATGTTGCTCGGAGTCTAATGAAAATTTAATTTTTTCTACTATGTTAAGTAACAACTCATTTTTCCAAAAAAAAAAAAAAAAAAGAATTGCGCTGCCTCACACATAAATGTTTTCTGTATATATTGGGTTAGGGGACCTACTCAGATAGTTTTTGTTTTTTTAAAGATATTTTTTCATTCCTGCTTATAATTTTTGGAGTCTAGAAAATAGACTTGTTTTGTTATCAACTTAATAATATTACTATATGTATTTCAGATTGTCCAAGATCTTTTTGGGACAATAATGATAGTCCTAGTTACTATCGGATATAAGACCAAGTTGTGTGCATTTGTTCTTGTGCTGGTGCTGTCTCTCTTGAACCTGTACCACAACGCATGGTGGCAAATTCCAGAATATAAACCTCTTAGGGATTTTCTCAAATACGATTTCTTTCAGGTAAAGTATATTATTCATTTGTATTGTTTTTTTTTTGTGCAATTTTTTCGTTGCTGGGCATGAGCCTGGCTCTTATTCTTGGAGTCCTAAATCATTCATATGCTTCTTTTTGTATTCTGTTGACTGTCAATACTCTATCTAAGAATATAAAATTTAAATTATGAGAGAGACTCCGTAGTAATGATTAACCTATTAACAATATTTGCAGAGGGTCCTAATTTTGGTTCGCGAAAGTTTTAGTGACATTTTGGAGAGTGTCGCTCTCTGCACACCGTATAGATGACTCCTTTTTTCCAATGACGAAATTATTAAAATTTACTGTACTCCACTAGAATAATCTACTTAGAACAAAAACATGGATCCTGGGACACATACACCACGCTTCACATGCACTTGAATTTCACTAAATATCTTTGGAATTATCTAACGTAGTTCGTGAGACATTCGGCATGGTCATTTATTGGGGTTGAGTATGTGACATACCGCTTCAAAGAGCTCTATATAAAAAATATCTTTATAAATGCTCTACATAGGACACGTAGCGCCCAAAATGTACTATATTGAGCGGGGCGGGTAATTGACAAACCACTTCTATGGCCTCACAATTATTGACAATTTCAACTTATTTCTAGCATTAAATAACTAAGTGACGTAATGTCATATATTGTCGTGAAGGAAGGGGTCAGCTCTCACACTTTTATCTTTTAGCAACTTTACTTTAGGCGTGAGAACTACCATTAGTTATTTTTAAATTAAATTAAATGGCTTTAAGTTGTGAACTTTCAAATTATGATTAATTATTAATCGTTAATATCGGATATATAATATAATATCTCTTAGAACCGTTATCATTATTCATAGAACGTATTTTTTTTAGTTAAGGTGTGGTATCTAGCTAGCATACAGCGAAAACATGGAAATTCTACCTAAAATATCGTTTGAAATATGGGTTTTTGATAATTATAAATGTTAAAAGTGTAAGTTTTGACTTTGTACGGCACAATAATAAAAAATAAAAATCATAGGTAAATGTCGAAAACTATTCTCGATTGAAACTGGGCAAAAGGTACAAATGAATTTGTAAATAGTATATATTTCTCCTTTTTTTAAATTATTTTATATTTTAACAATTTTTTTCTTTTATCTAGAACTTGCATCAGTTCTTTAGAGTCGAAAGGAAGTAATCGAGGTGTTATATGCCTAATTAAATTGGAGAAAAAGTAAAAAAAAAAATTATATTTATTTGGGGCCATCTCTGGTAGTAGGTTTGTGTTGGGACCAAACAATTATCGGAATGTATCAATTATTTTTTAAATTGTGTTGTGTTCTAAACGTATCATAAAGAGATAGGAAGGAGCAATTCCAAATTAGATTCATTGTCTCTCAGGTCAAGTTCAATGACACTGGAAACAATGGACAATATTTGTGATTACATTCTCCCCTCCATATATCCAGCATTACGCACAATATTTTTACTGAATTTGTCACAATGTAATAAACAGATCTTAAGAAATTTTTATTTTATTTTTAAAATTACACTTCTTTTTGACAGACAATATACATTACAGTCATAAAAATGTAATAGAATAATAATGCATAGAATTAAATTCCTATGCAGCTTGATGCTATTTCTATTATTATTCAGTTATTTCACAATTTATTTTATGTTTTTATAGCAACTCAATATTAGTTAGTTGCAATTCTGTCCTATGGATTAAAAAAAAATTTTAATGATTGTTAAAAACAATTCAATAATTTTTCTGTTTAATTCTAATGTCCCTGCTTAACATTTCATTTTTTCGATAGTTCGGTTTCATGACAACGATTTTCTGTATAAAATGTTTTTTTTGCGGGTGCTCCGGCTAATCACCCCGCTCATCGTCGGGGAAGGAGGTAGTACAAATAATAATTAGTTTCATTTCAATACAATTTGTTGCTATGGGTGTCTGGGGGCGACAGCCTCTGGTCCCTTGCGGGACAGACTGGCGCTCCCAGACCCCCTTGTGTTGCGGCTGCCTGGTGGCGCCGAGAAAGCTCGGGATCGGTGTGTGGGGCTGCTTCTACTTCGCGGTCGCCGGGGGTAGACATCGCCGTATAAAATGTTCGTCGAGTTATGTCGTTCATAAAAATAGCTTTTACCTCTAAACGAATAGATTGGGTTAAATTAGTAAATTGTGAGTTTTGAGTTTCCCACATTTATAACCTTGTTAATATGCCTTCCCTAGTTAGGACTTTTTTAGTTCCCCAGCTGTTCGGAGTATAGAGGAAGTTATGTAATCGGCCAGAAATTCTATGCTGAGTTTTCAACGGAATTTCACATTTTCCGACCCCCTGATGTGTTAAAAACGTAAAGAAAATGTCTGTTTATGTGTATGCGACACGACAACTCCCGATAGAGTGAATGTATTGACATCAAATAGTATATGCGTATTCAGAATAGGGTGACACCTATTGATTTTGCCAAATCGAGGATAGGCTTAACAAAACACAACTGCCATTATAATGAATGTATCAACATCAAATTTCATATGTAAATTCAAAACACCATAAGCATGACACTTTTATTTTCCAGCGAAATCGACCCAAGGGAGGAATGAGAGAAGGGGGGACTCAAAAACCCTAATAAATGCCAATGTAATTAATGTATCGACCCAAAATTTAGTGTAAGCATTCAGAGAGCAAAAGCTTTATTGATTAATTCTTTCTGGAGAAGTATATTGGTGGTACTTTTTTCTTCTCGTCGCCTCACGTAAATCAATTTCATAAACTGATCTTTAGGTTTTTATTTTATTTTGAACTCAACTATATTTCATTATAATACAAGACAACTAACCGTTTAGGTCAACGTTCTCAGCTGTACCATCATGACACTGTTTGCACAGGTGAAATGTCTTGTTTGTATGATTGTGAACCTGTTCCTGCCTGGGAAGGGAAGACTTAACAGTCAGCTCTCTCAAATACTTTCCTTTAACACTGAACTTCACTGTTTTATCTATCAAACCTAAACCTGTCAAACTTACCTTTCTAATCTATTATACACTGTTGAGTTTCCACCGGAATTTCACGTTTTTATCAACACGAAACAATCTGTAAATCCAAAACCTCATTACCACACCAACTAATTTTCAGCAAAACCGGCCAAAGGGAAGTGGGAGAGGAGAGAACGGAGGCCCAAATCAAAAACTCTAATAACTCGATGTAAATATTTTGGAGAGCGCCGGTAGCTCAGTTTTTTTCTATCTAGTAGGTAAAAAAACCTTGAGCACGCCCTCCTTCAGATAAGACATTAAGCGATGGTCCCGAGTTCGATATGATAGGTACTCATTAATGACCCTTATCCTATGTAGCAAAATTTAGGACTCCAACAGTAAAGTCGGGCTCATGTCCACCATAACGAAAGTTCGATATGACCTTGTTGTTAAACCCCGGGCATGAGTCAGAATAACCAACACTAAATTTTATAGCAGAGCGGAAACTTAATTGGTTAATTCGCTCTGGGGAAGTACATTGCCGGTGATTCACCGAAGAATATTTTTATTTCGTTTATTAACTACAACGCAAAAGGAGGGGTGTTATAAAGTTTGTGAAGCCTTTGTCTGTGTGGGAGTGTGTCACTGTGGCATCGTAGCTCCAAGACCGCTCAACATATTACACAGCGTTTTTTTTTGTTTTAATAGCTGGTATTTACGAGATGATTCTTAGCCATATTTGGTGGAAATCGGGTATGCCGTCTCCAAGATATTCAGGTTTCATCAGAGTCTGTGTAGGGATCTCAGCCTCTATTACAGCTAGACTTGGAGTTTGAGCTCAAATGTTTATATATCTGTTTTTTTTTTATTTAATATTTTTGGAATGAAAGTATGATTGAAATATTATCATTTCCTCGTTTAAAAAAAAAAAATTTTTATGACTTACCTTTTCAATTATTCAAAAACAACTTTTTTACTTAAAACAATGCGAAGTGGGGCACTCGTAGTCTTAAAAGGACCTCTTATCTTCACAAGCATTGTCAAAACCACTGATAACTCAAGGTAAAACATTTCTAACGAATATTTTTTCGATCATTTTTAATTTATTTTTTTTCATTAACAATTTTGTATTAAATTCAGAAGAAAAAAAATATTTTTTTTGTTGCTTATTTAAAGGGTCACATAGAGATTGATGTATATGTGCTTATGGCAAGCTGTCATAAATTAGATAATTTTATTTCGTTATTTTTTTAAAAGATTTCAAAAACTCGTTCTTTGAACCAATAATGTAAATGAGTAATTTGCATGTAACCGAAAAAATTGAGCTACCTGAGGTGAAGCTCCCAATTTTCTTTCATTGTAATAAAGAGGTGGCTGCTGACTTCCTAGAGAAATGACAGGATTTTATGTGTTAGTAGAAGATGAAATTTTGATGAATTGCGCTCTTTGTTTAATTTTAAATTTCCTAATTAAAATATGGTAAGAAAAATCAATAAATATCTACATATCTCTTTGCTACATCAAATTTTCATTATTTACTCTGATCCAAGCAATGAATGTTACATAATTGACAAAAAATATTTAAAATTAATAAGTGAACTTTCATAAATTATTAAGGAGTTTAAACGATTTATTTTCGAGTAATTAAAGTAGAGTTCGAATAATTGTTTAGATTTTACTGCCCTTAGTGGATATATATATAAAAAAAAGAAGGACGTTTTCTTCTCTTGTGGCCTGAGTTATCTCAAGTCCTGGATAACATAAATGACCTGAGATATGTTTTCGCCAGAGATCTTGTGGAAGTTCATTGTAAATACTATTGAATAAAAACACTTAGAACAAGTCAAACACGGAACACCTCAAATAGACAGCCTTCAATAACTCCACGTTCACCTCACACCTCACAGAAACAGATCATCAACCCAAAGACCCACATAAACCCAACATTCTACACTTGGCTTCTAAAGGAAGGGAGTTATCTCTGTTAGAAGCCATGGAAATCAACAAAGACACACATTACGAACTACTCAACGAACAAACTGATTTAAATCATTCCCCCCTCCTCAATTTGAAACTTCCAAGATAGACTTAGCTAACTATCATTATGCTCTGTTCACAATTAGTAATTTAATGTTATAGGGCAATATGTTTTTATTTTCATTTTACGGTGATCTAGTAGTTGTCTGTTTTTTAATTTTTAATTGTGAAATAGGTAATAGATTAATATTGATATATATTATTTAATTATTTTTTGATTAAATTGTGATATAGTATGGTAGTTCCCTCCCCCTCCTGTTCTTTCTCCTCTCTCACTCTTCTCCTCCTAACCCTCCCCGCCACCCTCCCACCCTCTATCGACTTTTTTCAAAATATTATTAACTGTCATAAGTCTGTATCCTGTACACTTGACTCTAACCAGCGAAATATATTGTAGATTTTATATAAATATAGTGGAATTTTTTGGACTTGTTCTAAGTGTTTTTATTCAGTAGTATTTATAAATGGCCTCAGTTTCGCTAAGTACCTAGTATAGGTATTATCTGAAGAATTGAAACCCTCAGATTTTATCTAACTATCTCTTTAATCTCCTGGTGGAACTTTTATTTCTACATATATATATATACACATCTTTTCCATTTCATGTAATGTTTTCGTCTTTGTTCTTTTAGACATTGTCAGTGATCGGGGGTCTCCTGATGATCGTCATCCTAGGTCCTGGAGGTGTCTCCATGGACGAACATAAAAAGAAATGGTAACTTGCTCTTCCAACAAGAGGTTCTCGTCATTATCTCAAAACTGTTTTGAGATTTTTTTTTAAATATAATTTTATCTCATGAGCTTTAAATACGTACATCGTTATACAACTCAAATCTTTTTATTCAATATTATTTTTCACTTTTTAAACAGACTATAAATCAATTACTCTAGAGGTACGCGTTTTCTAAAGTATATTTGTCAACTTTTGCATTTTAGCCTGTTGAGTTCCCTAATACGTACACTATATTGTATATTATTGAATAATATATAATGATACATTTTATCAGTGAATGTCTTTGAATGATTCTCTGTAAATATGGAAAGTTCTTTATTGTTTTTCTAACTTTATCGCTATTTTCTACCGTTTCCTCAACTCTCAATGTAGAGTAAATGTATCTAATTAGACTGAATCCTTTTGGTATAAGACTTCAAAAAAAAAAAAATCGCAAAACTACGCTTGAGTTTTCTATTTTGTGGTATGCCATTTTACATTATTCCTTTATTATAATATTGTAATTTGTAAATATTTTTACTTCTTATAAAGTCAACATGAAGAATACACTTGAAAAATACTTTAACAAAAATGAATGATTTTATTTTAATTATAGCGAAATTGTAAATATATTCGCTTAAAAAAAATGTGTATGTAATATTTTACATTATTTTGAGTACATCAAAGATCTTTTCAATTATATTGTTGCACAGTTGTGATTCGACATATTAAATTATATATTTTAATTTATTATTTTGAATGAAGAAGTTACCTACTTATTTTCCTAAAACATACTTTTATGAGTGCTGCATTTTTATTGTTATTATTTCTTGAACTTTATTGAATAAGGAATTATAAAATCTCTTTAATTAGTAACGAATTATTCGAAATAAATATTTCCAGAAATGAGAAATTAAACTGTATAGGGGAAAAAAGTGCGAAAGACAGAAGATTTATAAGTACTATAAACGATTATCGTTTTTTAAGTTAAATGGGAAACGCAGACTTACTGTGGAAATTTATAATAAATAAATAAAACTATTAATGAAATATTGTCTATTCCACTATTTGGAATAGATAGTATTTCAATGTTTTATATATTCTATTTTAGTTAATTTATTTCTTTGAGAAAGTGAAGTATTCTTCAACTAATTTTCGATTAGATATTGTTTGTTCTTGCCTATGCATTTTTAGTCTATTTTCTCTATTATTTTAATTTTATTAAGGTGTGGTTCTGGAATCTACTAATGAAATTACTTTTTTTTTTCTTTTTTTTTTGGAAGGTTATAATTTGTAGTCAGTGAAATGTACAAAGAGAATATAATTTTTGATTATTTTTTTTTTACTTTATGTATAATAAACTAATTATTTATCCATTCAATATTTATACGACTAATAACTAATGTTAAATGTTTTCAACTTTATGAAGCACGTGCTTTTATTACAAACCAAGTATTATTTTTTTTCATATAATCAGACATGTCATTCTCATCTCCAGCTAAAGGCTGCCTGAAAGAGGAGTATCGTCCATATCATAAATAAGATTTAAGTTGTACGAAGGAGTGAAGAACCGTTGATAATTTCTTATACAACAAAAGGTTATATATTGACTAAGGAGATGCACATACTTTTATTTTTTATTCTTCGCCAATCAAAAATTTTGTGTTTCGAGTATGACATGTCTGTCTCTTTAGATCAAATATAGTTTTTCAGTGCAATAATTTGCTTTGGTTGTGATATACATATAATATTTATTTTTTTATTTTATATTTTTTATTTGTTACGAACTACATCTGCAATACACTGCGTTCAAAATGTTTATTTACACTCAGAATACAAAACAAAAAAATATTTTTATTTTTATTTAATGGGATTGTATATATGTAATTGTAAATTTTATTGCTTAAAAGTAGTCTATATGTGATCTGTTTCGTAGCATTGTTTGCGGGATCTGTGCTACATTATTTAAAATTTATTTTCGGAATAAAATTTGGAGGGTAACAGCTCTCTTTTTTTCATAAACAAATATTTATTAAAATAAATTTCCCCTTTTATATATTTATTAGTAATAATATTAATTTGCATTAGATTACTATATTTACAATAATGTGCCGACGATTCCCTTGATTTAATTTGTATTTTAGTATGAACAATTATAGAAAATAAAAGGAAGGGAAAAAATATGAGACCGCATCAAATTCATTCACAGAACGAATTTGATGCGGTAACATATTTAATGATTTCATTCATCAAGTGCAAACTAAATTATAGAAATGTTGTAGAGTCGTACATTACTGCAAATAAATCTGAATGTCAGATCCATGGTCAGTCCAATGACATAAATCTCGCAACATTCATAAAAAAGCCTTTCAAGAAGAACGCCGTTTTGTATCAGAAATTACATTTGGAAACATTTCAAAAATATTAATTTCAATTTTTACTGCCACTAATGCTCACACTGTCATTATAACATTTGATCGTTATTTTTCTCCATCATTAAAAGATCGTAAACATTCGTTGAGAGGGACGATAAGTGGTCAACATTTTAACATAAAAAGTTCAGATCAAGTATGGCCGTCTAATTTTGCCAACAAATTTAAAAATATAAATTTCAAGGATGCTTTAATTCAGTTTCTTTGCGACGACTGGAAAAATGATTATATGGCACCCCAGTTGAAAAAACAATTAATATTAATTCTGAATCATGTGATAAATATAAAATGCAAAATGAAAAAATTGTGCGGAGTATAGACTAGGATTTAGATAGCAGAGCATACGAAGAAGCAGATACAAAATAGTGTTCCACGTTTGTCTCATAAATGTTGATACTAATGAACTATAAAATACTCAGACACAGATATTATCATTATATTCAAAGAAATTTAAAAATTAGTGTCACGGTAACACACGTTAAAACTATCATTTTTATTGGATGATACGGTATAAGTGTAACCTGACATTTGAACTGTCTATAGTGAGTCCGGTGAATCATGTCCCTCGGGCCTGTAGGCCGGTTGGGAGTAGAAGGGGAAATAAGACACTTTATTACCGCTCTATAGTAGCATTGCACTCCTCACTCGCCTAATAGCTGCTATTCAGGGGTTGTAAGTGACGGTTAGGTGTTTGTAAGAGTAAGCGGCAACATCGCAGCCCACTTTTCAACGGACCGAGGAACATGATTCATCGCCCTCACTCCACCTTTCAAAGAAGAGGCCATATAATGTTTTGTTTTGTTCCTAACAATTCTTTTGTAAATTATACGAAAAAAATCAGTTCATTATATTACTTAAATATTTTTTAATGTGCATGTCAACAAAATTAACTTAATTCTCAATCTAATTCCTCTTGTGTGCTGCACTTGTTTCCGGCAGCCAGGTAGCATGTTTTGAGCCCCTGCAAGCAAAGAGTGTAATCTCTGAAGGGTGGTAGAAGCGTTCCGTCGAGAAGATCCAACAGTTCATGGAACTTCTTTAGACTTTGTTCAACATCCCCTTTTTTCATTAGATCCTGCCCCAACGTGTACAAGCTCTCTGAATCCTGCAACGTATGTTGATAGTTACTAGAAATAAATCAGGAAAGGGAGGTGAAAAAACCTTTGGCACACCGTCCTTCGGCGATAGTCCCGAGCCTGTACGAGGTATTCGTTGAAAACCCCTACCCGAGGTGAATAACAATTTAAGGGTAGGCAAAACTTAAGACTCTCATAGTAGAGTCAGGCTCATGTCCACCAGAGTGACGAAAGAGCACTCTGGTAGTAGGCCATATGACCTTGTAGTTAAAGCCCGGGCATGAGGCATAACAACTAACTTTTTACGATCCTCAGCCAAACGAGTCCTAATAATTAAATTGCAAAAACAACATGTACAAAATATCCTACACTTCTTAAGTTGTATTCACGCCGCGCAAGATGTTTTATAAATTTAGAAGTATCATTATAAATTACCTGAAGAACTTTCAATCCAGGCAATATGTTTGTATGTTTATTGCACTTGAGGCAGATGGCCATGAATTGCATTGTATTGCAAGGAACTTCAATGACAGTTGCACACTCCTTATTCTGACACTGAAACCTGAGTACGCCTGGGTCCATGGCTTCCAAGGTGGGCCAGTTCTCAGTGCAGGCCTTACAACTGCACTCGAACCAATAGTGGTCCTTGAGTTCTTTCTGTCTCTCATCCCGTCGTGTCTGAGTATATATTGGGCCGTAATTTTCTGGAATTATTTCCCCTGCTTTTATCGTTCGAATGGCCCTGACAATCACTGTTGTTCCATCAAAGTATCTTTAAAAAAAAATAGAAATTGTATATGTAAAAGTTAATACATAATAGTGAACAAATTCAACTAATGCGGACAAACAAGGCTCTTATAAAGAAATTGTTTTCTTATCATAGAGATATAAAAATGTGAACTTATTTTTATGAGAAAAATATTTAAAAAACATGTATTTTCTCACTTTATTATTTTTTTCACAATTTACGTAATCGACAATTTTCAACTGGAGAACACAAAGAAAAAATATCACAGAAGAGTGTGTCAAAAGCACTTGTGTCACTAGATTAAGCGGCTAGTCAGCACCACCGCCTCCTCCAGCAGGTCACATGGCCAACGAGGATCAAGTTGTCGAGGTGGTCTGCCCGGCAAGAACCGGACCGACATTGCTTCCACCAATGTGTTCGGTTGAAGTGTGAACTTTTTGTGAAAATTAGTGTATAACTGTTGTGTGACTTCGTGCAAGAATGATATGTTGAGATCGCGGTATAATGTTCTGTTCGGAACGTACTACGGGCATTGTGTGATTGTTCGAAGAATTTTGTTTTGAATGGCTTGAATTCTTTCGGTTTTGGGAAGTTGAAGAATAGCCTACTTGTGGGGGTGTGATGAGGAAGTCGTGTATGTGTTTATGAAGTGGATGATGAATGTCGTGGAGTATAAAAGTGTCGTGTTAAGTTTTGAGAGAATACTTGTGCTTTTTCTTCGTCCGACAGCCGATGTTCCATCGGGATTTTGAATGGGAAAGGAGAAGGAAGGAAAGTTCAGTAGACGTCTGGTTGCTCTCCACAAAGATCCATCGTCAGTGGCTAGTGTGTCAGTGTAAAGTGAAAATGTGTCTGCTGTGTATTGTGATATAGCTGTTTTGAGTTCATGTGTGAGTCTGTTTAATTGTGTTTTGATGGACGGGTATCTGTGTCTTTGCCACTGACGGCATCTGCGTTTCTCAACCAGTAGCCCTCTAACGTGCTGCGGTATGTGAACAGATTGGGCGGAGATGCTGCTCCATGCCGCCTCCTGAAGGGTTGTGAAAGTGTTCACTGCATCATTTATGTCATGAGGTGGTTTCAGGTTAACTGACAGATTGATTATGTGTGTCACAGTATCCTTGAACCTGTCCCTGACAAGCACCAACGTTCCTGCATGGCCTGCCTCGTCTGGGTGGTCAGTTCTATATGTCGTGTGTCCGTCTGTGAAATCGGTGAAATTTTAGTTGTTAAAGCGACGTCAATTCGCTTCTCCCAAAGTACATAAGTCAGTTCACCTGAATGTCTAACAAGAATTAGCATTCCATAGAATCACAATCAGAGACCTGTCTGTGAAAGAACTAGACATGAATGAGAGTTACCTTTTGGATTAGGGTTGTGAGCAATGAAAATAAAGGTGTGACTAAGTTTTGAATTTGGTATACGAACAATGATAGAAGATTACTGATAACAAAAATAGAATGTGGCTGGGTCTCTGATTGTGCTGCATCAACCCTGGGTTGCTGCGTTCGCTGGCCAAGCTCTTGAGGGTGCTCACTTGGTTTTGTTTTAGCACCTTCATTTTTTTGGTTTCGCTGACCAGAGACGAGTTTTTCTTTTATTCAGTACTTGATGTCACTCCATGTCAGAGGAATTGGGTTTATTAAAGTTTAAGACACTCGTCACTCAAGTTCCGAACGCAGGAAAAATGGAGTTTTGAAAAGACAATCAAAAGTTCAAACTTGTTTTAAGGGGAAACGGAAAACACATTTATAAAACATAAAAAGAAAGAATAAACGAAATAACTATAAGAAACTTGAAAAAAAAAAAACTTAAAAAAATAGAGAATTGAGATAAGGTTAATTCAGGTGTTCACTTCACTAGCTGGTTTTTTTTCACTTAATTTAAAAACGTATTTTTTATATTTTATAGACGCTCTGGGCTACAAGCTCATCCTCAGTATCTATAAAATTTTTGGATGTAACTAAAGCTTTAATTAACTGTAGTAATGTATTCAAGATCGCATCAAAAAATTTTAAATATAGCTTTTAGATCAAGATAAAACTGCAGTCTAACAAAAAATCCAACAGATAATTTGTTAACTCGAAAAAAATAAGGTAAATTAAAATATAAATCAATATCGATGAAAAGTTAGTAATAAAATAATTAATTATATAATAATGATCCTTAGGTCTCGTTGAAAATTATTGAAAATGTGGAAGAGACGAAAAAATATATATATAAATAATGGAATGGACACAGGTTGGTTAGCATAAACTTAAATCAATTTTTATTGTTAGTTAAAACTAATTGCATCAAAACAATTAGTATATCAATACTTTAAATGGAATAGATACCGAGGATGGGCTTGCAGCCCGAAACGTCTATATAGAAAATGTAACCGGGGGAAAACGAGAGTTGCAACGAAAAAATACTTCATTAGAAATCTTAAACATCACAAATTCAATATTTAAAAATCTATATTTATTACTTGGAATTTAATTCAGGCAATCTCTTACTTCCCCAGCTTTACGAAGTATAGAGGAAGTTATGTAATAGGTCAGAAATTCGAATTAACCACTGACCACTACAATATGGATTACGCCAGTAGATCCACTTTTCTTCGGTCCGATTGGAAACTTTCACGCTTTCAAGGTTACAATTCCGTTGATAAAGCCATCACCTAGCAAAGTCCTACTAATGAGGTACCCGTCTACGCTCCTTTTTCGCCCCAATGTTGTGGAGATTCCAGTTTACGATCGACTGGGTTAGCTCCAGCTCTGGTGACAATTGACGGGTTCTCTTGCCTGGTGCCGACACACAGGGTCAATCAAAGTGTTTACGTGTGTTTCCTGAGACTGGTGTTTCCGGTTAGGAATTTTTGGAACGAACTTTGAGTTGACCTTTCATTCAGGATCTCTTGACCTTCAACCTCACACATTTTCCTGCTGGCTTCGGCTGCAGAACATCCCCATATATACTGTCTTAAAATCACTAAAATTTCGTATTCTACGACTGAGCAATCCGAAGAGAACCATGGAACACAAAACATTTCATTAGAGGTAAAGAATTAAGATAATGTCATTCAATGTTTAGTTTCAATAGATAAATGTAGAGTCCGCAGGTAACTAAAAATGTTATATTTGAAAACCAACTCATCTAATTACTAATATTTCATTCAATGAAGGAGACTAGTATTCTCTAAAACATCTTAAAATATGTGAATACCTGACTAAAGCTGGATCGCAAGAATGATTGAAAAATGCCAATGTTGGATACAAGGCGGCTCCTATGAACAGTGATTTACACTTGTGCAGATTTTCGCCTTGCAACTTTAATTCAGACACTTCATGGGCGTTGAACTGAAGGATTTGTAAGTTTCTTAAAAGCAGTCCTCCAATAAATGTCTCACATTCTTTACGTTCTGTCTCTGCTACTTCTGAAATAAGTTATCATTAAAATTTAATAACGTTGATATTATTATTTTTCCTTTCTTATACCTATAGTACAAGAAAGTATTGTAATCGTGCGAAAATCTATTTTTGCGATTATGTCTGTGTGTATGTGATTGGAAAGTTGTGAACGCTCTACCGCGAAAACTATTGTAGGTATCTATAAACAATAGATTTTGGCCGAAATCGAACGAAAATTGAAACCACTTTACTCCGGGGCCTAAGTACATTTTACAAGATATCGCCTATGTTTACGACTTAATGAACATCCTTTCAGGTAAAAGTTAGAGAAAAACCTGAAATACATATTTTATATTCAATACAATTTTTCGCAGGTCGTCCGGTTTTCGAGATACATGCCGAAAACCGTCCTGAAATGTAGTTTCTAAAAACATATTTTTAGACGTTTCTTCGATTTATCCGAAAACGATTAGTCTTATCGAAAATTTTATTCCTGTCAAAAATTATATATTAAATTTCCAAGCGCTACTAAGTTCTCAGATTCGAGATAGGATCAATACGACCAAAGTTAGCGCTTCAAAGAATAAAAAAAATCCGTTGTAATAATAAAATATTATTCAATTATTAATAATTTTTATGAAAAATTATAAAAAAAAAATATATATATATATATGATGTGGCCATTAGAGGACTTTCTTACATTAACCACGCTTACAGTCTCTCTCCATCCATCTTCTCCAAATCATGGCATTACAGGATATAAGAAAGTCACTCTCAAGATAACAATGTACAACGAAACAAAAATACCGCTGGCGCCAACTCATCACTTTCATCTACCCAGAAATGCCACTATGAAATGATTTTGTGATTGGGGGGGGAGAGAGAGAGAATGATCTATAAGCATGGTTGGAATCAGAAAGTCCTGTAATATTAATTTTGGAAGTTTCTGTGAAAAAGTTACCTTTAAAGTAACCAGCTTCTTTGAGACATCTGAATAAAAAACAGGCCACCAGAGTTTTATGTAGGAATCCCTCCGGCTTACGTTCCTTTTCATGTTTCACCAGCTGATTAACTGTTAAGTAATTTTCACTGCTGTATGTTCCCTTCGACCAAACTGTCTCCCCGTTGTCTGTATTATTCTTCAACAAAATTAAGCCATTTGATAGACTTTAAGGAAAAGTTAAGAACATCAAGATCTTAAATGAAAATTGAGTTTACCATTAGTTCATTTTTTAGCCGAAGAAAATATTGTGGTTTCTGCTGACTAATTATACGAAGTGCCATGAGACAAGTTATAGAGATTCCAGAGTTCCATAAAGTTTCTATAATACAACATTCGACTGAGTGATGAGAGTTGAGGGCTGCTTCTTTACATTTTTTGTTACAAAAGCTTATTCTATCACAGGTAGGACAGGGTTCAGCTGCAACCAATCTGGTACAAAAAATATTGACATTTTCATAACATATTTCTTAGGTAAAACTGCGTGTCGAGGCACTTGACTATGTATTTTCGAGTATAAGTTAGTTATTGTGACTCATACCCGGGCCATAATTACGAAGTCATATCGCCTACTACCAGAGCGCTGGTGGCTTCCTTACTCTGGTGGACATGAGCCCGACTCAACTGTGGGAGTCCAAAGTGTTGCCAACCCAGGTTTACTTACGTTGGGAGATGGGTAAGGTAAAATTGGGAGGTAAAATAAACTTAAGCACGCCGTCCTTCGGATGGGACGCTAAGTGATGGTCCCGAGCCTGTACAATGTCAGGTACTCGTTAAAGACCTCTACCCTAAGTGAATAAAAATTTAGGGTAGGCAAAATTTAGGACTCTCACAGTAGAGTCGGGCTCATGTCCACCAGAGTGACGAAAGAGCACTCCGGTAAGAGGCGATATTAACTCTTAGTTAAAGCCCAGGCATGAGTCATAAAACCTAACGTCAAAATGACGATCTTACGAAGTGAAATATGACTCTTTTAAAAATCCTCACATTCAACCGTAAGGGGGCAAGTGAATTTTTTTTTTGTTGTTTCATGAAAATGTTAAGAAAATGGCTTCCTGAAAATGGGGTCATTCCATGGGTGGTTGTTTGCGGAATGTAGTTTGGTTACTTAATAGGGGTGTTAAATTAAATTTTAAAATATTTAAAAACACAAACCTTTTAAGGCAATGAAAACAGTTGGTATGTCGTTTATCATCAGAAAGAACTGCACAATGAGCGTTCTCAACTACAATCACCTCACCAGATTTGATGTCTTTCTTAGCAGCCGCATATCGTCCTTGTTGTCCGTCAAATTTTATTTCAACAGATTCACTCCCCGCCTTGTATATCGCATTACATTTTCCAGGAAGTTTGTGTTTATTATATGTTGACGTTTTCTCTAAAATAATATTTAAAGAAGTAGACAACATACTGAAATTTGAGAGAGAGAACATTCTTCTGTATTTATTTTTACTATGAGAATATAAAGATCTAATGTGTTTTAAAATTGATTAGTTCACTTGCCGATAGAAGCGGTGTTTAGGAATCGATCACATCCCCAGCTATACGAGGTACAGGGGAAGTTATGTAATCCTTCAGAAATTTTACGTTGGGTTTTCACCGGAATTTTTTGTTTTCGACTCCCACCCATTTTAAAAATGGTTCACCCGTTTGTGAACATGATAACTCCCGTTAGAATGAATATATCGGCACGAAATTGTATTTGTGCGTCCAGAAATCCATATGGACGAAGCTATTGATTTTCAGCCAAATCAGCCTAAAGGGAAGAGGGGTGGGCACAGAGAAGGACTATACTATAAAATTTTACATTTGGATTTTCCACGAGATAGGAGGAAGGGCTCAGGTCAAAAATAACTGTGATGTAACGAATATATCAATACAAAATGAGGACCAATTATTGGTCCTCATTTTGTATTGATATATAACAAACTTTCCTATTTATTTAATTCATGAATTGGATAAACACAACATAGGCACATATATAAAGAAGGGTAGGTATTTAAATTGAAAATTAGTATTGCATATATGATGTTTTCTCACCATCCTTAACTTTATTTTTCAACATCATGGCCGTCATGATCTGGATGTCATTTTGCCACTTTTGTCTCCTCTCTAGGGGCAGTTTAGCCACGTCCAATGCAGTAATGGTTTCTCGAAGTGCGTCTATGGCCGACTCATGTTGTTTCAAAGCAAGCAAGCAACGAGCTTTTCTGTTATAATTTGAAAATATAGTTGACTAAGCTATTATCAATATAAAAAGTGAAATGTAACATAATAATATTTAAGAAACACAAGATAATTGTATGATATGGATTTCCATACCTATCTTTCAGTTTGTATATTAGTTCAGATGGATATCCTAAATCCAAGGCTGTCTTTATTTCTATCAGGGCTGCCTTATATTCACTGAGATGGTAAAGTGTAGCTGAACGATTAGCCCTTATTATAGAAACATCATGTCTGTCTAAAATAGAAATTAGAATTAGGTAAAAAGAAAAAAATAGAAAGGATGGTCTTTGAAATGAAGGTAAGGCATTTTATGTTAAGAAAGGATGGCATTTTACACATTGTTCTAAAAAAAATTGTTCACTTTTACATAATTAAAAGATAATTTAATTGTTTCAGCTCGCTAACATAATATTTTGAGTGATGGTTAATTTTACCCAAACCGGCCACGTATAGCTTATCGAAAACGTAAACGTGTATATCAAGAACAATATGTTTTAACCGAATGGATTAACATGAACAAATAAAGTTTATAGATTTTTGTTTTCTCCAAAGTGTATAGATTTTTGTTTTCGCCATTTATGATTTATTTCATAAATATGACTATGATTAAAAAAAGAAAATTTCAGACTTCTAAAAATCTATACTTACATACATTTTGTATATAACTATCGTCATATTTAAAATATTACCATGATCTAACGGTGATTTCAGCAAACTTTGGGTGTAGAATTCCAGTGATTTGCGATAAAAGCCCTTTTGAAAAGCTAAATTTCCTTTGTCCTTCAGAATTTGGGCACTTTGTTTACTCTTACCGGTGGTAGATACATTAATAGTATATTTATTGAGTTTGGGAAGATTATAAATATATTGCACTCGATCAAAATCGTTTTTCAATTCTGAAAAATGTATCTCATCGTCTTTTGTTATTTCACTCAACATAAGAGTATGCAATTCTTCAAAAAATCCTCTGTTTCTCTTAGCATTTAACATTTTACAAATAGTTTAAATTTTTCTATTAAAAATGAACTTGTAGTTAAATTGATCTACCTAAACTGTAACATCAAACACTGCACATGTCTCATCGGAACATTGTACCTAAACGTTTTCAAAATTAGAACTTCTATTTTTAGAGAGGAACTGTTACCTGATTCTTCCCTTCCCCCTTTTGAATTCATTTTACAAAGATTTTTGCATATATTATTAGGGTGATAATAACTATTGAATTAATTTCTAGTACTGAGCCAATTATTTTTGGAAAGAAAAATAGTCAGATCACTACACTTTGAACCCTCCCCCTCTTGCCTTGTATAGTTTTCGTTATTTTTACTTCTCATTTCTATACTGCTGTCAGTTTATTTATATCGCTAGATTACGATGTACGCTCCTAGTCAAAAAAGAAAAGCCTAGAAAAAAAAAGTAATTGACAATAATTATTAAATATAACTTATATAATCAGATTGTATCGATTTTCTATTTCTATCGATTTCCAAAGATGTAGGTATTTTCCTAAAATGAGTTACAAAGAAAGATACCGTTGCCTCTGTTTAGTGTGTAATCAGTTCACATAATTAAATCATTGAAATTCAATAGCTCTCTCATATTTAGCATTCCGGTGCACTTGATGATAAAAATTTAGTTTATAAGTTTATTAATGGATTAACTTTCCAGACGGATTCGGATGTCTAAATGTAACTTCGGATTATTTTATGAGCTTGCCGTATGAATGCCTGTTCCGCAGCTTACAGTGTTAAGCGCCATATTTAGTCGTTAAAGATATACAATTTTATAAAATACGAGATATTTTGTGATTCCCCATCATGGCTTTCAATTTTGGGGCAGCCCCAACATTTGGTGCCACACCTGTGACTACTAAACGTAAGTACAAACAGTTTGGTTTGCAATGACATTAACTTATAGATTTGTCTGTACATGATAAGTTAGGACCTCCAGTCACTATTTCCAGGACCCTTAACGACTATTTTTGCTTGTTTAGGATCCGTGAATATGTGGCTACTCCCCGACTCACATGCAAGTTTTCGCTCTCTCTCTAAACCTTCTGTTTCTTTATTTACTTTACATTATTTTTCCGAACTGTTATTATTTGACTTTGAAGCTAAGTCAGTAAGAGAACATTTCATTTCATGTTAAATACTTTAAATTATTCAATAAGACTCTCATTCAATAAAAAAATACTATGTATATGCTTTTATAAAAAAACACACATGAAGAACTAGTTTCCAGCTTTATTTTACTCTGGTATGAAGTTTAAATTATTTCAGTTAGGAGTGGGAAACCATACTCATACATGGATGAATGCACTATAATTCATTCTATTTATTGTTCTCTGTTTTCAGCTAACACAGTTTTCGGTACTTCCACCTTTCCATTTGGAAATCAGTCGACTGCTCCCACACCTGGTTTTGGATTGGGCACTGCTACTACAACCGCTACTGGATTCGGTAAGACATTTTATTCCTGTGTTATTGCACGACTAAATGTAACCGCTAATAGTTATTGTGAATCATGCCCGGGCTTTTAATACAAGATCATATCGCCATCTCTTTCGTCGCTCTGGTAGACATGGGCCCGACTCTACGATGTGAATCCAAAATTGTATCTACTCTGAATTTTTATTTACCTATGGTAGGAGTGTTCAACAGAGTGAAATTGTACAGTGTCGGGACCGTCGCTTAACGCCCCATCCGAAAGACGGCGTGCTCAAGGTTTTTTCACCGTGTGACCGCTAACATCTTTTTTTTTTTTTTTTTTTTTTTTTTTTTTTCTTTTGTCTTTATGAACGGTGCATATTAGCCATGTCAATGTGTTATGTATAATTATTTAAGACATCCATGGCCCCGGGAAGGAGTTCTATCTACGAAATAAAACTCACTCCCGGACGGGATTCGAACCCGCAAACCATGGTGAGACCATGCGACCAAAGCCCTACGCTCTAGCCCGCACGGCCACCATGCCCCCCCCCCCCCCTCCCTTGATTTTTAATTATTATAAAGTACAGAGATTTCTAAGATATAATTATTTTACGGCAACGGTAGTTTTACTATAGGCAAATAAATTGATTGTCTTGAAATTCGGACGCGCCCAATTTACTACATTGATATGAGATTTCTACCTTTTACTTTTGCCATTATTATCTTAATAGTTACATTATCACTATTTTTTTTTTTTTAATGTTGTCTATTAATTAGATAAAATATAAATTGTTGCTATTCTAGTGCCTCTCTATGCAGAGTAATTTATGTAATATCAGCTGCCAATAAAAACAAATAAATCTCAAATGTCATATTACAATTTTCCATAGCTTAACCTTACCAAACATCTGATCAGATTTCGAATGTTCAGATTTGTAATGTGTGATACTCTTTTATTCATTTCTTCGTTAATCTGTGCCACACATCATACTGTTATCAGAGCAAATTGTTTGATTATTTAAAAGAGAAAATCTACATTTTCTGAAATGCCAAGTAATAGTAAGTATATATTACTTCTTTTTTCCCAGTTTTTATTTGTTTTCTGTTCACTTAGATAAAGAGTCGGTATCTGTTTCTTATATTGACTCGTATTTTCAGTGAGCCATGTGGGCTAGAGTATAGGGATTTCGTTGCATGAACTCGGGTGCGGGTTGCAATCCCGTGGATGTTTGTAAATAACCCCGGTCATGCAGTCTGCCCATGTGTGCGAAAATGAAAATGGGGTATACTCCCCCGCCTCCTAACAGCCTAATGGAAGAAACTTTCATAATATCGGGCGTATCGAAAAGAAAAAAAAAATTCGCTTCTCACAGATTAAATCAAATTTTTTTTCTGTTTTCCCGACCTATGGCTTAAATTGTGCTTGTTTTTTTTTTTTTTTTAATTTTTATTATGAATGAGTTTTTAAATGTATTTTTCTCCCTTCTAAATTTCTGTGGTATCGCGAAAGCTGTGAAGTCATTGTTATTAAATATACAGATATTTAGTTACTTATTACTAATTCAAATATAATTTTCATATCACCCCTATCTCTCTTTGTGTGTATGTTGCCTTGACGGCTTTTCCATGTTTTACGAAGCATAAGATATTATGAAATAGTGTAATCTGTCAAAAATTATACTTTTAGTTTCAAAATTTTATGTTTACATGTATTTTATAGTATTACTGTTACAGGGACGTTTGGTTCGACGTTCGGAGGCCAGGCCACCACCCAGTCGACTGGGTTCGGTTTTGGGACAACGCCCTCCCTGACAGCGACCACTGCCAGCGGCGGGTTCGGTGCATTTGGAACCACCCCTTCGCTGACGGCTCCCCCTGCCAGTACCGGCTTTGGTGGATTTGGCGCCACCACTCTCACCTCCACCGCCACTAGCGCCGCTCCCAGCACCGGCTTTGGTGGATTTGGGGCCGGCCTCACCACCACCAACCCCGCTGCCGCTGCCAGCACTGGAGGAGGGTTTGTTGGCTTTGGCACCACCCCCTCACTGGCCACCACTACCACCCCCGCCACCGGGTTCACTGGCTTTGGGACAACACCTTTTGGTCAAGCCCCAACTACCACATCCTCTCTCTTCACTGGGTTTGGTCAAACTCAAACTACTCAAGCAGGTAACAACGCTTTTTATTTCAATTTACGGGTTTCTTCCTGCTGACAGCGTGTCCAGTCAGAGAAAACTGGGTAATATCAGAGAAACATAAATGAATTAAGAAACCGTCAGGGAATAATTCTGCAAAGCTCAAGAAATAACACTCTAAAAACATTTAACGCCAATAGTTCACATTACAAAAAGTACGTAATAAAGATCTGACCAGAGTAGGGAACCAGACAGCCGAACTAAATCCCAAGGGCAGTTGGAGTTTGTTGTCCATCAACGAATAATAATAAAAAAATATCGATAATTTTAGTTGTAAGTAGTGTAGGAAAGATTTATCGATAAAGTACTTCATATCCATAACGGGTAATCCTTTATGCTGTTAGAAATGTGCATTGTCTGACAAGTTTACTGTATTCTCATATGTTTAGGCGAAAAATGCCCACAATTTACTTTGGGTAGGCGATATTATTTTCAACAACCTCAACGATTTGAAAATTATCGTATTCTATGTTATTTGTTGAATTCAAAATATTTAATGCTAAAAAAGTCTATATCTATAAGTAGTAACTACTAATAATAACTGTTATTGTCCTTATTGAAGAATGTCGTTCTAGGTTTCGGCGGTTTTGGCGCTAAACCCCTTGGAGGATTTGGAACAACCGCTCCTGCCCTTGGCTCTACAGGCTTAGGCAGTGGGCTTGTTACGCAAGGTGAGATCTTATTTATGTCTGCTGTGTGAATCTACATCTGTAGCTAAGTTGGCCTTTTAAGAATGATTATCATATGAAAAACAAGGTTGGGACCAGGCCAGCTTCGGTGCCTTTGCGTATGGCGTCATTATACATATTGGTTATCAAGTGAGTCAACAAAAAAAGTCGTTATTTTCGTAAGCAAAAACTACGTTAAATTGTAATTGAATTAAATGGATTGAAGCTACAATCATTTACCATGGAATAAGTATTTATCCCGGTCTGTTGTTTGCTGTTCCTCCGCTAAATATAAATCATTATGTTATGTCTGATTTCTAGTCAAAGTATTATAGTTCGCCTGACTCCACTGTGGGAGTCCTAAATTTAACCTACGAAGGTTTATTCACGTACATTTGAGATATTTAACAGAGTACCTGACCGCTTAACGTCCCACCTGAAGGATGGCGTGCTCATGGTTTTTTTTTCAACTCCCAGATAAAAACATTTGTTTTATCATTTTGTTGCATGATAGAGGTTTACATACACCTCGTAATCCGGTGTTATCTAATTTTTCGAAAAAAATGGACTTGAGTCGTTCTTTCGCTCAGCCACAAGTATATAATAGGTTAGGTTAGGTTTTATGACTCATGCCCGGGCTTTAACTACGAGGTCACATCGCCTACTACCAGAGCGCTCTTTCGTCACTCTGGTGGATGAGCCCCTCTCTATTGTGGGAATCCTAAATTTTGCCTACCCTAAATTTTTATTCACCTAGGGCAGGGGTCTTTAACGAGTACCTGACATCGTACAGGCTCGGGACCATCGCTTAACGTCCCATCCGAAGGACGGCGTGCTTAAGTTTGTTTTACCTCCCAGATAAAATAAACTAAGGGACTCGGTCGGGTTTCGAACCCACGATCTTGAGCTCAGAAGACAAGCACGCATACCACTGAGCTACCGGCGCCCTCAAAATATATAAGTCCTGAAATATATAATATATGTATTATATTTTTATATTTGTTTTTTTGGAACAGGAATAACAAATCAGGCTCAAGCTCAGTCTCAATCTGAAATAGAACAGGTGGTGTCGTCAGTCCTCAACTGTTGTCTGTACGGAGATGAGAGAGACGCCATAGTGTCCAGGATGAACCTGATCCAAGCCTCTTGGGGGAAAGGAAAAGGTAAAATTAATAATTATTAATTGTAGTAATTATAATTACAAGGTGTTAACATTCAGGGAAACCCGAGAAATATCAGGGATTTTCAAAATATCTGATCGAGAAATCAGGGAGAACTTGGGGAATTAATAGCGTTGTTTTTACTTTCTCATACCTATAGTATAAGGAAGTATTGTTTCACGATATGAAATGGATTTGAGAGGGAGAGAGTGTGACACATTTCCGAAAAATGATTCTGTGATTGATATTTTTTGCCACTTCTCCCTTTTATCGGATAGATTTTTATTGTTTACTAGTAGTCATCATTTCTTTATATGTATCCATAACATTAAAAATTATATCTCTGTGTATCAAATATTTTATTTTGAATCCTTTGAAAATATGTGAGTGCAAGAAGTTTCCGATTAACAAACATTTCTCTATGTTTTTCATTTCATTGTCACATAGTTTTATGGAATAATTGTGTGTAATATATGTTTGACATATATATTTTGTTTTTTAAAGTAATTAAATTTATTATTATTATCTATGATACAGGGTACTATTCACAGAATGCTCCACCTGTCGAGTACACTTCTCAGAATCCTTTCTTCAGATTCAAAGCAGTGGTGTACAGTGTGAGACCAACTGTCCAACCGAAGGATGGCTTTGTAGCTCTTCAGTTTAATAAAACAGAAGAAGAAATCAGGTATTTTTACTTTATTATACATTTAAGGAAGTATTGTAATCGTGCGAAAATCTGAGATAGAAGTTTCAACTGATTTTCACGTTTCAAGGTCCTCCGAATACGTTTTGACTATTTTCGCTATAATGTCTTTCTATGCGTATGTGTGTGTGATTTGAAAGTTGTGAGCTCTTTAACTCAAAAACGATTGTAGCTATGAACTTGGAATTTGGAATGAAGGGGTCACGTTTCGAACTTAGGTCTAATAAGGTTTTGGCCAACATCGAGTTGGGACCACTTTCCCTCGGGACTACATTTTACAATAAACAGCTTATGTTTATGACCTAATCAAAATTGTTACGATTTTTCACAGGTCTTCCGGTTTGCGAGATACATGCAGAAAACCATCTTGAAATGTAGTTTTGAAACACATATTTTCAGACGTTTCCTTCATTTACCCGAAAACGGTTAGTCCTATCGAAAAATTGATTCATACCAGAATTTTTCCTTATAAAATTTCCAATCGCTAATAAATCCTCAGATTTGAGATAGGAACAATACGACAAACGTTATAGCGCCCCGAAGAGTGTAAACTAAATGTATGTAAGGAATATTCCTTAGATATATAAGTAATTTTTAAATCGGTAACTCATAGCATCGAACTTTAAAATATAGTTTATGTATTAGTAGTTTTTTGAAAAATTAAGAAAAATATATGTGACTTTTTCTTATACCAACAACGCTTACAGATTATTGTCTCTCCTCTTGCCTTTCTCAAAATCGTTTCTTTTTGACTCTTTGTACAGCGTTATCTTGAGAGTAGACATTCTTATACCCAGTAATGCCAGTATGGAATAATTTTGAGAAGGAGGGAAAGAGAGTGATTTGTGTACAATGGCCATATCACAACTTATTTTTTTCAATGAATGAAATGTAGATTATGTATATCGTCACCTTAATACTACAACTAGATAACTCGAAAATCGGCATGTATGGGATAATTATACCATTAGTTGTATTTTGCAGGTATCTTTGTTGTGCTAGAAGTAGACAACTCTAAGAAAATATGTTAAGAACTTATGTAAAAATGTCAGTAGTTCAATTTGGGTCATTCTACAACGGCTAATTAGAAAAAAAATTTTTTTTTTGCGTTTTTTTCCAAACTAATAATTTCGAGATGTTTAGTTGTAGTATTAAGGTGACGATATTATAAAGCACTTCCTCCGTGCATTGTCCAGAAATGTCCGTGCATTTTAACCATTTATTCAAGAGGCACAGTGAGTCACATACCTCTACTTGTGCAAAAGGTTAGTAAGACCTTTCTGATCATCTTTCGAGTCAGTTTTGATGAGATAATAGAAGGGATTTGTTTAAAAAATAAGTACATATTCTAAACTTTTCTCGTTCATGGTGTAAATTGCATTTTTTACAATGCTTTGAAAAAAAAATATAAATAAACAATTATTGTTGATGCATCATTCGTTATTAACACAAAGTTTTATCATTATTATTATAAATCTATGTCTTTCATTATTTTCGTATCTCGGTATAATTTTTAACCTCTGTGCGAGAGGATTTACTGTGGAGCGATATTGACAAGTGGCTCTACCACTCTCCCTTTCTCCTTCCATTCAGGACGTCTAACTGGTGATTTATTTTAGTACACATTATTTGATAAATTGTCGAAGAACAAAACAATGTCGTAATAATAAGGAAGAATTGTTATTAGCTTAATTAGCAATTATACAGTTTTCCTTAATGAATAATTCTATTTTTTTTAGAAATAACGATCAGCAGCTCGGACTAGGACTTGCCAACATCTTCAATTTAAGCCAACGTCTCAACTTAACGTTATACGTGGACACTATCAGGCCCATTTCAGAAACTTCAACATTAGTTTTTTTATTTATGGAAGAAAAAGCTAACAATGGTAATGATTTTTTTTGTTTTTTTGTATACTATCTCTTTGTTTTAACATTATTTTTCTAAGAAACTTTGACCAACGAAAAATGTGGTTTCTCATAGACTCATATCGCTGCTCCGGAAGACTGCGAAATGAGTATATTCTGGGTTATATCCGTCACTGGCTTTCTACTAGAACAATAAAAAAAATTGTAGTAACTCTTGTACGCTAGATACAAATTTTGTCTAATGTTGAATTTTAATTCTCAATTTTAGGAATGTGAAGGATCACTTCACATTTCAGTATTATATTCTCTAATGTTTGTTAAATTTTTTAGTTGAATAAATGTTAGTTTAAGGATTACAATTATATATTTTTTATTTAATTCACTTTAGTATTATATTTTATACCTGTTTTTAAAGGAACTATTTTCATATATATTTTTTTTAGTGTATTTGTAATTTATTTTATATATTTTTGAACTTATTTAACTAATTTTTCATATTTTTAGATATAATAACAATAGTATTAATTAATTTAGTTATTTATATTTAGTAGTAAACTGTAATTATGTCATTTTTGTTTTTAATAGATGTAGGATATACTATTGGCTATGGGCAGTCAAGCTTGGGGACTCTCTCTTTAGTGTTGTTTTTTGTTTTCTTTAATTATATTCTAAATTTTGTTAGGCGTCTGAATATAACAAGTAAATCTGCGGTTCGTAGCAGAGAACAATAACATATTTGCGAAATTAGGGATAACATTTGACAACATTCCTAATAATTTGCTTTTGTTCCTATTGAACATTTTTTTTCATTTTTTAAATGACAGTTATGAATAATTAATATTTGTTTTTTTATATCTGCTGAAAATAACTATTTTTGCAATTATGTCATGGTTCTTTCTGAACAGTGATATGGATGTATGAGAAGCCATATTTTTCATTGGTTAGTTTGGTATAAATATAATGTAAGAAGAAAAAGGCTACCAATGAGCAATAACCAAGAGAGTAGGGGTTCTATCCGGTGTTTTGCCAGAACACCGCCGTGCGTAGGCTCACCGCAATGTTGGGGTAAGTGAACGATAGATCCTGGCTCAGCCTAACGTAACTCGCGAAAACCTAACTACGAGGCACGTCCTGAAAGTAAGTGTACTGGTACTCTCACAGGAATACTTTTTCGACATGTTGGCAACACTGCCGCGTAGCCTGACCCCTCCCCTTCAAAACGAGACCAACCCGAGGTTAGTGTGTTGAAAACTCTTGACGCAGTAGCATCTCTCGCGAAAAATGTCGATCGTATCTCCCGCCAAGTGCGAAATTCGCGCCGTCATTCGCTACCTCATTGCGAAGGGAAAAGCTCCGGTTGAAATTTATAATGAGGTGAAAACTGTTTTGGAGGGGCATGCTGACGAAGGGAGTCTGCAATGCCAGACCTCACACGGCCAACGCCACGAAGCAACTCCTGGACTCTTTTGGATGGGACGTTTTGAACCACCCCCCGTATTCCCCTGACCTGGCCCCTTCAGATTTCCATTTCTTCACTTCCCTTAAGGTGCACATGGGTGGGAACAAGTTTTCAACGGACGAGGAGGTGGAGAAGTGGGCGAAAGAGCTGGCGGGAGACTTCTTCGAGGCAGGCATGAAAACATTGATCCCGCGGCTCACCACTTGCATCGAGAGGGATGGTGACTACGTCGAAAAATAACTTACATATGTACAAGTGTAACCAAGTATGTTTTTGTTTAAATACATTTTTTTTGAACCCTACATAAATTGAGTACACTTACTTTCTGGACGTGCCTCGTATAATAATTATTATTTTCAATTATTAAAATATTTTGTTGTGTTTTTCTAAGTAAACTATATCGGAAATGTTATAGATTGTATCAACGAAATATAGGGGAGAAATTTATATAATCGTTCAGAAATTCAAAGCTGAGTTTTCAACGGAATTTCATGTTTTCCGACCTCTTGATTCCAAAAATGGGAAAAACAATATGCTGTCTGTTTGTTTGTGGATCACGTGAACTAGATAACTTTCGATAGAATGAATGTTTCGCCACGAAATTTTATATGTGTATCCAGACCTCTATAAGAACGTCACCTAGTGATTTTCTGCCAAATCGGACAAAGAAGAGGTGGGATTAGGGGGAGGCTTAACATTAAAAATTTAATAACTGCCTTTGTAATGAATGCATCGACACAAAATTTAGTGTGAGGATTCAGATGCCACTAAGTGAGTCTAATATTTAGTTTCAGTTCTTTCGTCGCTTGGTTTTAGATAGAAAGCGAAAATCGTAATTGATTAATCCGTGCTGGGGAAGTACATAGCCGGTGATTCAACTACTTTTTTTTTTTTTTTTTCTACACTCAAGAAACGTTCTTAAACTTATTGCATGTAGTTGTGTATAGTTATTTACTTGTATTATTGTATTTCAGGTCTAATGAAGCGGATACCCAACACAGAACTGTCCAGTTTCCTTCTTCAGCCAACACAGATCAACCAACTGAAACAGATGGGGGTCACTGATTGCTACCCATTTCAGAGTCCTGACAAAGACCAAATACAGGAGTATCTAGACAATCCACCTCCAGGTCTTTACATTTGTTTCCATGATTTCATGTAGTTTTTTGTATTATTATTGATAAAACTACTCATTTTTAACTAAAGCATTCTAGTTGTAATAAGTTGAATTAATTTGTTGTCATTTCCAAGGAAAATTTATTTTTTAACGCATATTTTCAAATTATACTACGGTACGTTCATAATCCAATTTGAAAATATATGTTAGGCTTTTTATTAACAATTTTTGGACTTCCTGAAGATTATTTTTGAAGAAATATTAATTAGTTATTGTGATTCATGCCCGGGCTTTAACTATGTGGTCTTATCGTCTACTACCAGAGCCTTCTTTCGTTGCCCTGGTGAACATCAACCCGACTCTACTATGGGAGTCCTACATTTTTATTCACCTAGGATAGGTAGGGAACTTTAACGAGTACCTAACATCCTACAGGCTCGGGACCATCCGAAGGACGGCGTGCTCAAGATTTTTTTCACCTCAGATAATGAACCTAAGGGTCTCGGCCGGGTTTCTAACTCGCGATCTTGAGCTCAGTGGGCAAGCACGCTACCTCTGAGCTACTGGTGCCCTCAAGCAGTATGAATTGATAGGTGAATAATTTACATGTACAGAATTATATTGTCAATCTGTGCTTAGACATAGAGCATGTAGTTGAATATATATCCTCTCAGCATCGATACTTCTGGAAAAATAAATCATAACAGAAAAAACAAAAATTTTATCTGAAAATGTATGAACCGAAAATGGGTTAAAGCTAAGAAGAAAAAGCAGACTCAAAGTAAAGCAATGCATTTGAAACTAGCGGAGTAGAAATAGCTTGGTGACATCAGTTGATTTTGATAGCATTAACCAAATTAAGTACATTTCAATAACAAATTATTATTTCCAATAAACCCTTCTTCGTACCTGACCTTCTTCGTGTGTTCGAAAATTTTTGGTACCCTCCGAGAGCACAATTTCCGACATTGGGACACCTATCTGGGGCACCTTCTTACAGGTTATTTTGAAACGTATCGAAATCTGACTCTCGAGAGCTCAGAATAAATTGTATTGGGGTATATTTATATAACAACATCTATGTGGGGTTTAGGTGTGTGTGGTCTGAATGATGTAAAACAATCATTCATAAAAGTAAGAGACGGGAGACTGAATGAGTGTCACGAGGTGGAGTCAGTAAGTCTAGGGAGCACGATAAGTGGCTCATATTGCAGCAGTATAGACAACCTCAACGGAGTCACGATAATATCGAGAGGAAATATCTATTTATTATTGGGAGTTAGTTATTGTGACTTCATGCCCGGGCTTTAACTAGGAAGTCATATCGCCTACTACCAGAGCGCTCTTTTGTCACTCTGGTGGACATGAGCCCGACTCTACTGTGGGAGTCTTAAATTTTTTTTCTACCCTAAATTTTTGGCTAAAATAAAAACTCTAGTATCTCTCAAGAATGTATCGAAGTTGTTTATATATGTTCCTTACATAGGTGATGGTTTTATTTCTAGGAATCGATCCGCTAATCTGGAAACAGGCTCAGATGGGTAACCCAGAACCGAAGCGACTGATCCCTATGCCGCTGTACGGTTTCAGTCAGCTGCGGTGGCGGTATCAGTGTCAGGTGGAGGAGACCAAGCGACACACCGTCTTCCTGGACAAGCTGGCTGAGGATATCGCTCGTATTAAGTCGGAGAATGAGAGTGCTCGCCTTAAGATACAGGAGGCCAAACAGAAAGTGTCTGAGCTAGAACACAGGATCCTCAAGGTGTGTGGGTTGCATATCTTACATACAATAAAGTTAATTCTTCAATGTGTTTTTAAGAGATTGTGGGTTGACAAGTTTTTTAATTAATACACGAAATTATCTTCCCACTCAATTCAGCTTTATTTAACTATATCGATGTTCCGATTCTAGAGAGGAACAACTCCAAATGTTACA
This sequence comes from Aradus depressus, assembly GCA_963662175.1. NCBI lineage: Eukaryota > Metazoa > Arthropoda > Insecta > Hemiptera > Aradidae > Aradus > Aradus depressus. The sequence continues at coordinate 43,047,172 of OY759214.1, forward strand.
GTTTTTAGGTAGTATTACGTGATAAAAAAATAATGTTGTGATTATCTCAGAACCAAGGATTTGTAGTTGTTTTTCTCGAACTGGGGCCATGTTATGTATTGTTTAATTTGATCGGTGTTGGTTCAGGCACTGCTCTACATACTTGGTGAAGCGTATTGTTCATTATGGCACTGTATACTGGGTGGGTTGGTGCATGCACATTGGGACCTAAGCATCTAATGCTCTTGTCCCTTCTCTAGAAGCGCCAAGCTTTCTCCTTACGTTGTGTTCTTGCCTTTCCTGCACTTGGAGATACCAAGTCCTTCATGAAGGGCCCAGTCACCTCTATGATCATATATCAACCGAAGATATGGAATCTCGATCGAGCGTATTCCGATATATCTACCCAAAAAAGGAGCTGCCGTCTTATCTTTTTCTCCATGTGCCCTATGAGGATTCCTGTCAGTTGCCGAAGCTCGCTACTCGAGGTTTACAATCCCATTCTTGGTTGTGGTTAAATAAATTAGATGTAGAAAGTCAATTTTCTGTATTAGTCTGTGGAACTTATTTTGTTCCTGGGAGTAGAATAGGATGAGAAAACATTGGGAAATAACTCCGTCATCATGCATACTAAACATTTTAGACACTAATTGTATTTAAATAAATAACATAACCTTCTTTTTTGAACTATTGTTCAATCCACAAAAATGTGTACACAAATTACCGGTTTCGGCATCTAATTTGAGAAACGCGGACATATGGAAATTTGTAATAAATAAATAAAACAAACTTATTTTTTTAACTTTTTGTCTGTTTCACAAAAAAATGTATACAAAAACTACCGGTTTCGGCACTACAGCATCGTCAGGTTTAATAATAAAGTCTTAGTATATTTAGAACTAAACCTGACGTTGGTCATCGTCATCATCATCGGCGCTCAAGAGCCGTGGCCTCCTCCAACTCCTGTGCCAGTCTCCACCAGCCCACCGCACCAAACCGTCTTGCGTCTCTGTTCACGGTCTCCAGCCTGAGTCAACTCTAATCCAGTGCGACAACTTTGATTCGGTATAGATTGCGTACAACTCCTGGCTGTATCGGATGCGCCAACCTGACGATGGTGTAATGCCAAAGCTGGTAGTTTTTATGTGTATATATATTTTTTAATTCCAGTATATTAATCTGTGCGCTCGTAATATTTATTGAACATTTTACTACGTTTATGATGTTTTTTTGGGGGATTATGTAATATTTCTGTTTATTGGAGTAATATTGCTGCATATACTGATCTAGAGATTCTTTATCTAGGTTATGGCACGACAGCAGATAACTTCAAATATTGGAGTTGCCCTGCGACCTGAAGAAGAAATGCTGAGAAGTATGTTGGATACAATACACACCCAACTTCAGTCGCCTCAATTTAGTGTGAGTTGAACATTTGTATTTTTTCTTTTGATATAATAATTCATAGATACACGAATATTTAAAAAATAAATATTTTCAGTACGTTGTTTGGAAGGGTTTAACATCCTTGTGTACCTCGATTTCGGGCAGATAGGATGAGTTATCTTTATAGATGTAGTGATGATCATTCTCTACAGTTTCCCAAACGCTCTGTTACTGTTTTTATGGCTTTTTCCATTTTTTAAAAAAAATATTTCCCCAGCTACACGAAGTGTAAGGAGTATTAAGTAATCGGTCAGAAGTTCGATGCGGAGTTTTCAACGGAATTCCATGTTTTCCAACCTGATTACAAAAATTAAAAACAAAATGTATGTCTGTCTATGTGTGTGTGTGTCTGTGAGCGGGATATCTCACGATAGAATGAACGTATCGACACGGAATTTTACATTATTCAGAATCCTCTAAGGAGGACCCATTGGGTTTCAGCCACATCGACCAAAGGGAAGGTAGGAATTAGGGTGGAGGCTTAACACAAAACTGTAATTACTAACTGCCGATAGAATGAATGTATCTATATGGAGTTTTATGTGTTTCCAGAACCCCATGACGAGAACACCTATCGATTTTCAATCAAATCGGCCAATGGAAAGGGGGGGAATTAGGGGAGTGGCGTAACTCAGAAACTCTAATAACTGCCGTTGTAATGAATCTATCGACACAAAATTTCGTATGTTAATTCAAAACTCCCTGAGGAAGACTCTTATTAATTTTCAGCAGAATCAGCCAGAGGGAAGGAGGGTTCAGTTGAGGGGGGTTCAACTCAAAAAGTCTAATACCTGTAAATGTAATAAATTTACTACGAAAAATGAAGTTTGAGGATTTAGGAGCCCTTACGTAAGTTAAGTATTGGTTATTAGCCCAAATGGTCGACTGATTTTCGAGGAGGAGCGAAATATTAATTGATTAATTCGTTCTGGGGAAGTACATTGCCGGCGATTCATCTATGACTTTTTTCTTTGTTTTTTTAACTTTGTACTGTTGTCCTTTTATTGTTTTTATAGTCCTTTAAAAAATCCGAGCACCATTATTTATTTATCGTTTTGGGATGAAAAACTATTGAAAATAGTAAGAAAAACACAATTTTAGGACGGATAGGAAACAGTAGAAGGGGTTAATGGTATTTACAATTTTTTTTTTTTTTTTTTTTGAACAAACTATGTATTTTTATTAATTTGCAGGGTCGATTGAGTGAGCTGCTGACCCAGGTGAGATTACACAAACAGGAGGTGTCACAGCAGACGAGTGAATCCTACACCATGACTCCCACTATGAAGGAGGAAGTCAAAGGGGTACGTTGAATTGAGTTGGAAGTGGGCGCACCTGAGAGGAAAACTTTTATATGGACAAGGCATTGAAAATAATAAAATTCCCTTTAAGATACTCTCACACGATACTGTTGTCCATATGGCATGAGTTGTATGCAACGTCGTATGTCTCAAAACAAGGCTTCTTGGGGAAACTCTTGCGGCTTCTCGTGCAACAAGTGTTAATTTGGCATTGTTTACGTAAGGTTTTTTCGTAACAAAATGGAGGAGAAAATACAAGAATTTGTTGAATTGAAATTACCATCAGTTCTTTGGCAATCAATCATTACATTTTGTATAAATCATGAATCATCCATTAGACACAAAATATCGTATGGACGCCAAAAGTTTATTGAATAAAATCGATTTTATTTCCTTCGAGTACATACACGAATAATCATTTATATATATATATATATATATATATATATATTTTCACAGCATTATTCGTCTCCCAATTTATTTATTGGTCTTTATGTACGTTTTTTTGTAACAAATTGGGAGAGAAAACACCAGCATTTATTGCAGATTAAAAATTACAAACCATTCTTCGACAATCTTTCAGTAAATTATATAAAAATCATGAATCATCCATTAGACACAAAATACTGTATGGACCCCAAAAGTTTATTGAATAAAATCGATTTTATTTCCTTCGAGTACATACACAATTAATCATTTAGGTTTTGCAAGAAGATTCTGAATTTATATTAATATATATATATTTTTACAGCATTATTCGTCTCCCAAATTATTTATTGGTATTCATGTACGTTTTTTTGTAACAAATTGGGAGAGAAAACACCAGCATTTGTTGCAGAAAAAAAATTACAAACCATTTTTCGGCAATCTTTCAGTAAATTATATAAAAATCGTGAATCATCCATTAGACCTAAAATACGGTATGGACCCCAAGAGAATATTGAATAAAATAGATCTTACAAAATTAATTTTTTGGGTTGTGTAAGGAGATGTTGACTATATTAGTATATATTTTCAGAGCTTTATCCTCGCATTTATTTATTGGTCTTTACAACCTAGCAAATAGACGTTTCGGGAAGAACTCCCATCAGTATCTTCAATTTATTTGCTGATCTTATTTGTAAACAATTTTCTTATGGATCATGAGAGAATAGCTGATGTTTTTGGAAGACTTGGATACCAAACATCTCCAATCCCCGGCCTAGACTTACAAAATGAACAATCTCATTGACAATCTATTATCCTTCAGACTGTAGTATTATCTTACAAATATGTTATAATTTTGTGTTTTCTGTCCAGTTCCTGATCATGCAGCAGGACGCGATCAAGGCAGTGATTGCCATCATCAAGTCTGACGGCGGTGATCTGAAGCTTATAGATGAAGATTTGATCAAAATGAGATCCAAAAAAGAAATAAGATCTTGACAAACCATATACTCATTATTCTCTCTGTAAATAACAACCTGCTTGCTAAGATTGTTATGTAAGTAATGTGTTTCTGAAAAGACTGTATAAATATATGATTTTATTCAAGTTCTTAAAAGTTGTAATTTTGCGTCTTGGGTAAATACTTTTGTACTATTAAAACGGTTACAGAAGTATGATCAAAATTTCATGCTAGTTGATAGCTGCATATTGTTGAAAATAAAATGTTTGGAAATAAATAATTTACACTAAATTATATTATCTAATAAGTATTTAGTCTAAGTTGATACATTTAAATTATGTCTTATGTAAATAACGAATGCGTGTATACGTACCGTGTATATATATATTTTTTAAATAAATATTTTAAAACATCTTATTTTTATGTTTCTATTGTGAACCTTAGGCCAACCTCACATTAGGCAATTCCGAAGCGACGCGACTGATACTCAAGTATCAGCTATTTGAGTTGCCTGTGGGTATGATATCCGTAGGCAACTTTTCTCCTCACACTGAGGATACTGTGCAGCGACTAGGATCTCTTCAGTCTCCATCTAGCCGTGGCGCGAAGCTGAGTTGTTCACCATGTCAAGTGAAGATTCTTCAAGTGATGAAGATGTCGTTGTGTCTTATTATTATTATAGAAAAAGGAAAATCCGAAGATTATGGTGCCATCCTTACATCATCCTTACATTACACTATTTGTTGGTGCTTAAAAGCTGGAAAAGTCGGACTCCAAGTTCGTAGCATTCTACCGAATGACGAAAGAATCATTCCTACACTTGATTGGCATTGTTTCTCCATCCATAAGACAGAGGAACACACAAATGCGGGAATGTGTGAGTGCAGAAGACTGTGTTCACTAGCCATTGCGAGGCGACGCAGGAGACTCAAGGGACGGGCGACCTTCCTAGCCGGTCGCTTGAGACTGGTAGGATACGCTTCTAGTCGCGTATACACGATCCTAGTCGCTGCACAGTATCCTCAGTGTGAGGAGAAAAGTTGCCTACGGGCATCATACCCACAGGCAACTCAAATGGCTGATACTTGAGTATCAATCGCGTTGCTTCGGAAGTGCCTAATGTGAGGTTGGCTCTCATTATTATTTACTTTAGAAGTACTTGTCAGCAGCATAGAGTGAACTATGTTGCACAAAGTTAACTATTGGTTTGTATTAGTTATTAGCTGAACGCTCACTAAGTTTTGAAGTAAGAAATTCTAATTTTATCACATCAAAATAACTTCAAATGTTATTGTAATTTGTATTCCTCTTAAATAAGGCAGAGTATACAAAAACTGTGACTCCTTCACAGTAGGCCATTTTTTTAGGCCAAATACCAGGTATCACCCCCCTAGTAACTTGTAGATTATTATAAGTCTAATTGTAAGGAAGTCGAAACTAAAGGAAATGGTAGTCGGTTTCTCAATAATTATAACCCTTCATTTTTTTTAGACAATTAGAATTATCTAAAAACTATGTAATAAATATAACAATATTTCATTCATCATAACTTGATCGTCAGGCAGGACATTTGGCCAACAATGATTCAATAATCGTGGAGAGCCGCCCGACAAAGACCAGATCGACATCGCTTCCACTAGTCTGTTCTGGTGAAGTGCAAATTTGTCTATAGTTGTGGGACTTCGTGTAAGAATGGTATCTCGAAATCGCAGTGTAATGTCATTTTCGAAACGTAGTATGGTCATTGTGTGATTGTTCGAAGAATTTCATTTTGAAATGGCTTGTACTCATTTGGTGTGAGAGTGCTTATTAGAACTCCGGTGCTGAACATCATACATAGTCAGTTTGTCATCACGTCTCAAGGCGAATCTATTATGGAACGACTTGATCTCATTTATTTTTACCTTCCACAGACGCAGCCAGCACTCTAGAAAGTGTAAGTGCTCCTACAGAGATTTGGATATGTCCCTATATCCCAGATAAAACTACATTTTGATATTCCTAAGTTGTTTCTAAGTCATTTCATGTCGAATGCAGTACCCCCTCTCCCCGCTATTCTGCCATTCTTACACATTTTTTCCAAAGTGAATAAAATCAATTAAATGGATTTTAGCAAGATTAGATATTTTAGATTTCTATTTACATATACTAAATGGAATGGATGCAAATAAGAAGAAAAAAATGTGACACAAAATAATATTATTATATATCGACGTATTACAGTTAAAATCGATGTTAAGGTAGGTTTCTCACGTGGATTTGTTACTTTGAAGAATGTTATTTTGACAATATAAAAATGGTTAGAAATAATAGTAATCAGTTAATATTGAATTTGCCTCAGTTACAGAATTTCATTAAAAGAGACCCTTTATCTTACAAGGATGAAGTAAGGATGAACAATATTATTATTCAAAAAATCAAAATATTCTCGGCTAACCATAATAAAAGTAATTTAATCGAATATATTTGTTTCTTTTCTTTCAAGTTTATGCTTCAGGAACGTTCTTATAGAACACATCTCCTTATTTTCGAAGGGCATCCTACAGAATTTAGCAAAAATCTTGAAGAACTAGTAATGTTTCTGGCACAAGTTTCTCACTGTTACCCTGACATACTTGTCAATTTCGCTCAGGAACTTATTGAGATATTGCAGAAGCACAATACTGTTCTTCACCCTGATATGAGAATGGTAATTAATTGTTATATTAACAAATAATTTTGTTAAATTAACAAATAAAGCTATATTAACAAATGAAATTTATTTATTTTCTCTTGGTTATATTTTGCTGTTTATTTCTTCTTTATTTCAGTGTTTTTGTAGAGCTCTCATACTTCTTCGAAATAAAAATCTTCTCGCACCAACAGACTTGTTATCTCTGTTTTTCCAACTGCTGAGATCCCAGGACAAGAATCTTCGTACATTTTTAGAATCCCACATCATAAATGATATTAAGAACATCAATTCTAAAAACAAAAATATGAAACTTAACAGTGTAAGTTTTATATTTTCTTTCAAAATTAAGCTACTTAACGTCTACAGTTAATGAGCTTGATGTATTTTTCATAATTTTAGGGGCTTTATAAGGTTTAAACCGCATCATTGAATCAAATTCATTTCAATTCAAAAGACGTCTGCAATGGCAACATGTTTCAAAACAATTACTTTGATTTTACATAAACCTCATATTTGCAAAGTTCCGACTTACGAAAAACAGATGTAATTGATATGTATACCTGTATCGTGGTTGGTCTGCCTAGGGAAGACGCGAAGTCGCTTTATCCACAGACTATAGTAATCTAGTATGCTCATCGTTTTCTAGAGGTTCACTTGAAAACATTCATTTCAGTAAAGAGAAAAATAAATTAATTTGAAGTTTACCCATATTTTTTATCATTGTCAAATAGGTCATTGAAAGGCCAAAGTATGTCTTTATTTTTTCCCCGTTTTGAGAAATAAAAAGTTTTACTTTGGACTTTAATGAAGAAAAAGAGTCAGTCAAATAATTTTCATGCATGCTTATTTTTTTCGAAATTTTTAATTGAAATTCAATGGAGAAGCTTTTATTTCTCAAGAGAGCACCAGCCAATTAACGGCTCATTCTTTCATAACATTATAATTATGAGTATGATTTTGTTTCAGACGCTCCAAAACTTCATGTTTAGAATGTTGAAAGACTCTAATTCTAAGGCTGTAAAAATGTCATTGGTAAGTATTAAATTCCTTTATTTAAATTATTAACCTGTCTTTTGGTGTATACGTTATTTTGAATACTTATGTTTTTATAACTCTTTTCAAGAATATTATGACGGAATTATACAAGAAAAACATTTGGCACGATGCAAAAACAGTTAATGTTATCTCGACAGCTTGTTCGTCCAAGATAACAAAGGTAGGCGATGTAACTTTCTAATAATTTCACAAATATCCATTCTTAATGTAAAACATTTGATACAATTAATTGATTTTGTGATTTTTTAAAAATTAAACTTTTCCATTCTTAGAGCATCTGTCTATCTGTGCATGCGCAGATGGACTATCTTGTTCACAAGATAGACAGTTTTAAGGAAAATAATAAAAATTAAATATAAATAATAATTATAATATTCAGTTATTCATTCTTAAAAATATGTTGAAACTTGAAAATCCTTTCTCAGGTTATGGTTGCAGCTCTTAAGTTCTTTTTAAGTTCGGATGAGCCTGAGAAAGATAGTGACAACAGCGATTCTGATGTAAGTTCGTCCTCTTTTGTATTGTAGTAACACTAGGGAATTCAATTGAATATATTTATGTAAATTATTATTTATTTATTTTCCAGGATGGTCCTACTCCAAGGGAAGTTATGATGGCTAATAAATTTAATAAGAAAACAAGGAAAAGGGAGAAACAACTAAAAAAAGTCAAACAATTAGTTGAGGTGTATATTATTAATTAATATATATATTTAGTTTTTTCGTTATATTTTTCCATATTATATTAATTTCGTTGTTATTTTTAGAAAAAGAAAAAAAAGAAAAAAGCTCCTAGCTTTAACTTTTCTGCACTTCATTTAATTCATGACCCCCAAGGTATAACGTGTTATTGAATTGATTTATCATTATTATATTTTATAATTATAAATTATGTTCTTGATAGAGGGGTACCTCAGCTTTTTCAATTTGGTTAAACTCTGTCATCCTTCGGTATTTTAACCCGTACGTTGAAGGGAAACGGAGGCTGAAGACATGGAATTGACCACCTACCTGCATCAAACTTGGTCCTTTTCTCAAAGACTATTATGTTTTTTGGTATCATCTGAAACAATTGTATATTTATTAAAGTTAATTTTTTAGGTTTTGCTGAAAAATTATTTAATCAACTTCAAAAAACAAATGAACGATTTGAAGTGAAAGTTCTAACATTGGATGTTATCTCAAGACTTATTGGGCTTCATCAACTCATATTGTTAAACTTTTACCCCTTTATTCAAAGATATCTGCAACCCCACCAGAGGGGTAAGTTTTGTGCCTGAAAATGTCATTATTTTATAAGATTTTGAGAAAACTAATTTTTTTTCTTCTTAATTTCAGATGTGACCAAACTGTTGTTGTTTGTTGCTCAGGCTTCACATGAGTATGTTCCTCCTGAAGTAAGATTTATTTATTTAATTATTTTCATTATGTTGAAGTTAGTTATTATGACTCATGTCCGGGCTTTAACTACTAGGTCATATCGCCTAAAACCTGAGCGCTCTTTCGTTTTCAGTTTTCACCGGAATTTCATGTCACCGTAATAACCGACCTCCTGATTTCAAAAATGAAGAAAAAAAAAATGTGTCTGTGAACATAGTAACTTAGTTAGAATGAATTTATCGACCCGAAATTTTATATATGTAGAATATTTTATAGAACCCCATAAGGGCGACACCTATTGATTTTCAGACAAATCGACTAAAGGGAAGGGTGGAATCAGAGGGGGGGGGGGGGGGGGGGGGGAGCTCAACTCAAAAACTATGCCGGTGTAATGAATCTATCGAAACTACATTTAGTAAGACTAATAAAAAATACATTAGAAAAAAAAAAAATCTAAAACCACAATGTAAGTCAACTGTTGATTTTTAACTCAAACAGTAGATTGGTTTTGAAGGAAGCACGAAAATATACTTTAATAAGTTAGTGGGGAAGTATATGGCATGTATTTCACAGACGGCTACCGTATATTTAAATATGTATATCAAAATTGAATTTTAAATGCAATATTCGTATAATGTGCTTTATTTGAAAATATAACTTATTTTTTATTTTAGACACTGCAGCCCGTTTTAAAAACTCTCGTAAATAATTTTGTTACTGAAAGGAATTCCTCTGATGCAATGGCTATTGGGTAAGGTCATTTATTGAACAATCTATATTTATTAATTTTAATAATGTTTTAAAATATTGTGAAGAATTCTTTTTTATTATTTTAAACAGATTGAACGCCATAAGAGAGCTTTGCTCTCGGTGTCCACTGGCTATGGATGAAGATTTACTTCAGGATCTTGTTCAGTACAAAAACTATAGGGATCGAAGTGTTGTCATGGCTGCCAGATCTCTTATGCATCTCTATAGAACTTCTATTCCTGAAATGTTACATAAGAGAGACAGGGTAAATTCCAGCGTTATAGCTTTATTTATCTTTTAAATTGTTAATGGCATCCTATATCAATACTTTCTACAGGGTGGGTGATCTAGGATGTATTCGGTGAAAATTTCAGGAACATATTCGAGAGCTCAAAATAGGAAGAAAACAAAATAAAAGAAAAAGACAAAAAAAAAAAACTTCCTAAAATATATTTCTGGTCCTTGGCGCATGTTGTTTTCATATAGTCGTATATACAGCCTTAGTTGTAATATTTAGAAATGGTATTTGTTATTGGTATCTTTTATCGTATCTGTTACTGGAATCTTTTATCGTATCTGTTACTGGTAACTGCTGGAACGGTTGGCGGTGTCTGATTATGAGTGGAACACTATTTCCTCACAAATACATGTACAAAACCACCTTGAAGTCCCCTGATGGCCACACGACTAACCTCGTTTCAATAATCAATTATTGGTGCACTCCACAGATCCTGCCCGACGGATGTAATGGTATATACGGTTGCGAATGTGACTCAGACCACAACCTTTTGTGTGCACCAATTTATGCAAGGATCCCAAACTCAAAGAAATGTACTGGCTAATGAATGCAAAGTAGGACAGTTTATTCATTTGAAATTTATTTATATTCATTTGAAAATGTCGACCAGTTCACCTACCTTGCCACCTGCGTCATCTAGGATAATAACGTCAGCATGAAAATAAGACGAATCTCGCTGCCAACTGCAGCTATAACGACCTACTGAAGCACTTTTATGTCGCGCTATGCGTTTGGAGAGACTAGAACCCTCCTGTAAAAGACCCTTGTGAGCCCCGTTCTCATGTATGGATCATAGACCTTGGTGCTCAGAAAGGCGGTTTGTACACATTCGGGAGGAAGATAATGCTGGAACTACACTCTATAAAGAAGTGTAAGATAACCAAATACATAAGACTGTAGAGGCTCCGTTGGGCTGGCCATGTTCGGAGGATGGAGGGGTCCGGCTGATGAACATAACACCGGAAGGTATAAGTAGAGACGGAAGACCAGAGCCAAGTGGAGGTAGGACATTGGAAGGGGCGCCAGAGGACTAAGGATGAAGAGCTGGTGGACGGTGGTATAGAAGGGATTTCTGAAGGACATGCGATAGGTTGTAGCACTGAGGAGGTATCTGTTACCTGCACTCTACCAGTGAGGTCTGACTATATATATATTTTTTAAGGTTAATTGTAATCAAATTATACATTTTCCTCATTAATAATTGTTTCATTTCATTTCAGGGAAGACCCACCGATGCAAGTATTGAACTAAAAGTCAAACAGTTTGGAGAGATTGACAGTAAAGATTATGTCCCTGGAGCTGAAGCTTTATTAGACGAATCAACAGAGGTACGAATATATTTGATAAAAACTAATGTTGTAGTTAATTATTTTTCAGTGGGAAGGCGAGGCAAGCAGGTCTAACTCTCCCCTTGTCCCATTGTTGCCTCTGCACTCATTAAAAATGATTACACATATGTAATTGCATGATATCCTCACTAAAATGATGACCTCATCTGTCTACTTGAAATAAATCATTATCTGTGAAGGAATTTTAAATGTAATTTTTGTATTCTTTTTTTTTCTATCTAGAAAAACAAAGAGGATTCTGAAGAAGAGGAAGACAGTGATAGCGATGGTGAATGGATAGATGTTTCTCATTCTGAAGATGAAGGAAAAGCTGAGACTTCAGCTAGAGCAGGGAAGAGTGACTCAGAAGATGCATCGCTGAGTGAAGATGAAGACGAGGAGGATGATGAGGAAGCGAATGATTCAAGTAGCGATAACGAAAAGTCAATGGAATCAGCTCCCAAAAAGCCAGTATGTTTAATTCTCTCTATATATGTATATATTTTACCTCCCTTCAGCATTCATCTTATATTTTGGTCTGTATTATAGAGATTGAGTAAGGAAGAAAAAAAATCAAAAGAGGAAATGTTAGTTGAAAGAAGGAAACTTGCCAAAGAAGTAAGTGTGATGAAATTTTTGACAGATGAGGATTTCAAAAAAATAGAAGCTTCGCAAGTGGTCAAAGAGATGTCTGGACTGAAGCGAGGCGTTAAGAGGCCGGCGGAGAAAGAACCCGAACCAAGGTGATATAAATAATTAGCTTGAAAACTATCCAATTAAATAACTATAAAAATATCTTTTGGTATTTAATGGTGAGTGAAATACAGCATGTAAGTACAATTCGTTATAAATTTTTCGGAAGAACAGTACTCTCTACACATAATTTTTAAGTGCAATAATATTCTAGATTTAATCTGTAAAATCTGAGGAAAAAGCTGACGGTCCGAAGATATCAAGCCACAATTCTTGAAAACAATTTTTGGAGTTTCTTAATTTTACCTCAATATGCCCTAAAACATCTTTCTATAAAAATGTATTTAAAACGTTCCAAGTTTTCTACAAGATAGACCTATCTGTTATTTGTACGTTTAAGAAAGGCACAACTTCTTTTCTGATGTTTCCATACTTTTCTCGGCCGAAAAGGAACCCTAGGGTGGCGAATTGTTTTCTCTTACGACAGTTGGCAATATCATTCAAAGAAATTTGAAAATTAAATTTTTGAAAGGATTTCTGGAGGAGTCATTTTTATTTACCGAACTTGACTCAACTCGGGTAGTATTGTCCTATTTTCTATACTTTTTCATTTTTTTGGGGGTTCGCTGACTCGATGGATGTTTTATATTACCCGGGGTTTTTTTATACCTTACCATTTTTACATGGAGTACCTAATCGTCTAGATTTAATCTACGATGTTTGACCTACCCTAAAAAAAAAAAATTAAAAAAGCTAAAATCCAAAGAACCCTACTACCTTTACCAAATGTTCCAATCTAAGTCCTCAGTCCACTAAAGACACACCACATTCCGTCTTTCATCCTCTCCCAACTCTCCTCTGTCTTCCATGTCTTTTTCCGTACCCAAGCCTCACTTCCTTATATGTATTTTTAAGTTATCTTTTTTCGTCTTTGAACTTTTATAGATATATTTATTTTCCATTTAGTTAAATTCTTTATTGCATACAGTCACAACTCGAGAAAAAAATAATAATTTAATTATATATTTTGTTTTATTTATATTTCTGTGGTCACGGGGAATAAGATGTCAAATGGCCAAAATGAGTTAAGTGTACTGTGATCATCTCCGAAGCCATCTGCGCACTATGAAGAAGCTGGGAGCTCCGGACTCTAATACTTTCGGAAATATAAAGATGTGGGTTTCTTGGTATCTCGTAAAATTGTGTATGTTCTCAGTTAAATCAACTTAATCTACTTCTTTGAGGAATCATTCACGAGATAACTGGATTTAACCATTTATTCAACTATTCCTAGTGAAGAGTGTGTTTTCTGTTAAATTAACTAGCTCAACATTAGAGAGGCATCATTCACGAGTATTTCAAAAAGTATGGTTAATATTTAGGTAAGTGTGTATGTAAATTAGGTAAGTGTGGTCAATAATTAGGTAAGTGATGGGGAATGATTCGGTAACTAAGGGAAAATCCAAGAAAGGATTAACAATATTCATTTTCATTCACTCCTATAGATTTAGAAGGTATATGATTAATAATGATGCAAACATTCCAAAAACTGGATTTACACGATTAATGCAAAAGTAAAAAGTGCTGTCGTGCAAAGTTACGAATTTAGATTTACCAAGTTATTCCCTGTGACCACAGATTTTCATTGCACGGTATTCTCCACAGCAGTTAGTACCAATTAATTTTTTTTTTTTTTCTTAGGGCTTATGATATTTTATTTTATTGTTTCTTTTTGACTTTCTATGTATTTGTTCTTAGGGGACACCTCGGTCCCAGAATACAATATATTTTCATTTCATTTTATCCTTAGTTTATATGGATTTGGTGTTATATGCTTGGACAGTTTATTAGGTTCTCCCTAATTATAGACGTCCTTGATTATAAATCTATGGTCGGATTGCAAAATCTCACATCATTTTATCTTTTCATTTACAGTAAGGGCGAGCTAGTCTCGATTGGAGATATTGAAAATATCTACAAGAAGAAGAAAACCACAAAGGAAGAAAGGATAATGAGTATTCGGGTTGGTATATTTTTTTAATGTATTAAATATTAGAATATATTTAAAAAAACTATTCTATTAAATTTTCGACCTATATTTAAGAAAATTTGATAATTTTATAGAAAGGGCAAGAAGGACGTGAACCTTATGGCTATAAAGTTGGTAGAGTAAATCCTAATGCAAGCACCACCAACCGTGAGAAGAGTAAAAACAAAAATTTCATGATGATTCGTCATAAAGTGAGATCCAAAGTGAAGCGCTCCTTCAAAGACAAACAGGTCAATCTAATTTTTCATTTAATTTATATGCCTAGTAATGTATTTTCGTTGTTATTCATGCTAAATAATTATTCTTTTGTGTTTCGAAGTATTTATGATGACATAATTAGATGTGTTTTTTTTTTTCTCTTAAATTTCAGATTGCCCTACGGAATTATTTAACCAAGCAAAAGAAGATGAGATAATAACATTAAGTAAATGTATGATTTATTGCTGTAAATAAACGATTATTTTTACTTTGAAAATCTACACCTTTTTGTCATGTGACCTTCAACCTTCCTCTTCTGTTCTGTGTGAAGAAAATACGTTTCCTGAGAAATCAATATTTTCTTTCTGGAAAAAAAAAAAAATAAAAGTGAATTTTTTTCTTTTCTTTTTTTCAGAAAATTAGGTTTCAAAGTGGAAATTTAAAAGAAAAATAAAGAAAATATTTTTTGTGTTTTTTTATTGTCCTCGGGTCGTTGTCTATTTAAAGATCGGTGGTGGTAGGGGTAAGGAGTGGGGATGGCTCGTGCAATAAATCACTTGGGCCAGCCTTGATTGTCAAGCGCCCTTAAAGAGCGTATAAGGTGTAAATAAAGGTTACCAAAAATGTTGAAAAATGATTTTTTAATGAAGCCCTACATATTGTTACAAACTATTTTTCAGGACCAAAAACCAGTAATATTCCATGACGTCACGTTCGCCATGTTTGGAATGCTTCCTCTTGGCTTCCAGTCTATTGATTCGGAATAAGTTTCATATTTTACTCCCAGTGCCCGGTTTATTTTAGTTAAACTGCAATAATTTGGTGAAGACCTTCCGTTTATCTAATTGGTGAGTTAATTCCCTTGATTTTTCTAGTTACTTTCGCGTAGATTTTCTTTAAAATGTAGCGTGAGAGTTTGAAGCCACCCAACCTTCCGATTAGTCATTTAATAGTTTCTCAAAATAAAATGCATTATTTTGTCCAATAAATATGAAAATTATATTCTTTCTTTCATTGTAAGGTTATTTTATTAACGCCTTCGTAACCTCCAGTTGGTTAATTATTGCTCTTTCAAGCTCGATCCAATTTTATTGGAATAAGTGAAACACGTTTTCATTTTTATGTATAAATATTTTCTTTTTTTAAATTCATTGTACACAACACTTCAATATGAGCATTTGTTTGTTCATATTTGAATACATTTATTTTGAAAAGTATTTTTTTATTTGTTATCAACTTCCAGAAACCGCATAACCTCTATTATTGCGTTATAGCAAGCAGAATTCCACGTTTATTTAATTCTGTACTTCAATTTTATATTTTCAAAATTGAAATGGCATTATTTAAGTATTCCTGAAAATATAACTGAAACAAATTACATTTAGAGCATTATGTTTAGTTATCACTTGCGTGATTTATTGAATACCCGTTAGCATTCATTTCATAAATATTATCACTTTTTTTTGTAAAATTGTGTAAATAATTGAAAGAACATCTTTCTCTTAGTCGTAAAGCTTGTAAGATATTCCTGAGATAAAACATATTTTTGAGATGCAGATTTTTTTGTCCGCTGTTATTAGCAGATTGTATAGTTTCTTGTTGCAAGTTTGTATTAAAACCTATTGTATGCAAAGGTTGTATTCTCAAAATTCTATCATTATACGCGATGAGATGTGTCATTTGCCGGCCCATGAAAGATTTTGTACATTGATTTGATGATAATAAATCCCATTAGAGTTATGTTCGACAGGCTCATCAAATTTAAAAAAGATGTACACAATTTGTGAATGCTCAATGAAAAAGAATAGGTAAAAGCCTGATAATAGGTAACGTTAAATAATAATTATAATTATTTTACAATTATTATAAACTGGAGAGTTTATGAGATATCTCACTTACCTGGTTATAAGGCTTATTTGTTATGTTTTCCTTCCTAGCAGAAATATTGGTTTCATGGTGTTTACTTCATATTTAAATAAGCCTTCACTAATTTTTTTTTTCCGAATCTAATTGAATTAAGTTACTCTCACCTCTAAGGTTTCTCCAAACATTTCGGATTTTTTTTTTGAAAATTGATAGGTATAGTATATTGAAACGCAACCTCGTATGTAAAACAAGAAAATTTGTGAAAGTGAAAACGAAATGGAAAAATAAATAAAATGTGATTAAACATTTCTCTTATTTCATTTGTCTTAATTTCTTCTGCGGTAATCCGGAAATATTAGATGGTAAACTCCTATGTCTATTTTCGTCGGTTATTATTAAGTAACATAAATATTTAATACTTTTATCATAACTTCAATTCTTGATAAATGATCCTATCTAATATTTTTAAGGTTTTTTTTTATCCTGAGAAATTAGTTTTTTTTCAACATGAGGTTGCGTTCAACACCATCGATATCCTCTACTGTGCAATATTCCAGGAAGAGCTTTATCCAGATATTCACGCCTGGCCTCCTCCCTCGCAATCCAGATAAACGAACATAATGGCTGGCCTATTAGTATGGACGTAAAAAGGTTCATGTGGCTATGACTGACAAATAAGTTGCATTTCTTTATTTTTTTACACAGAAAACTATGTAAGATGTCTCTTTGGAAGTTCTGGATTTAAATTGAAAGTCTATGTGTACATTATACAAAAATGTATGATCTAAAATGTAGATTACAATAATATATAATCAAACAAGTCATAAAGAATATAAACAATAATATCCAAACAGAATCAGTAAAATGTGATTTTTTTCCCTATAGTGTATCTTGTAGGAATGTACTGGACATAATGTTCAGATCTCCATACCAGTTTCAGATGGCCAACAACATTAGATCCTTCATAAAGTAACTTTGAAAAATTAGCGCTTTTAAATAACTACCTTCGAAAATTCACGAAATATTTAAACAATTTTTTTTTTCTTAAATTTCTCGTTTTTAACTTTAATTTTACAATGCTTGTTAAGAACATACAACAATAAGTATGTATTAATTGCATGAATAAGTGATAACATTTGAACAATTATATTTATTTTAATCTCTAACATCTATATTCGTGTTGTACTGATTGATTCGTTACTGTACAGTCGTAAAAGTGAAACTATGTGAGACAGTAATGTTAAGTACAGTAAACATAATACTAAAATTCTTGTGGCTGTATAACGTGTTATAATATAGTGGAAATACCTGTTGAAAGTCGGATATCCTGTCTTGCTTGCCCCTGTCTCAGACGAAAACGGCGTTTCACCAAAAATAAAGATATATTGTTATAATATAGTGGAAATACCTGTAGAAAGTCGGATATCCTGTCTTGCTTGCCCCTGTCTCAGAAGAAAACGGAGTTTCACCAAAAATAAAGATATATTGTTATAATATAGTGGAAATACCTGTAGAAAGTCGGATAACCTGTCTTGCTTGCCCCTGTCTCAGAAGAAAACGGCGTTTCACCAAAAATAAAGATATATAAGTGTGTAAATATATATGTTTACTTGCTATTGGAATGTTATTACATTATATTTTGTGTTTATAATAGAGATAACTTGTCGAACAATTTGGGTTGTGAACTGATTGACATTCAATAGAAACGGTCAAAATTCGGTCCACCTTTGTGCATGTTTATGACCAATTCACGGACACTTAACTCCTCTCTGGCCTTACGAAGTGGTGCTTAACGAATATGACTTATTTATCGCAATGGCGTTCAAATTTTCCTCATTCAATTAAAGGAGTATTGAAGGATTTATTTATTTACGACATAATAGTGACTAGTCTGTTAGATGTCCTTTCAAAAAAAAAAAATAAGTTCATAGTCGCAGCTGTACTGCTGAGGTATATGGCGAAGTGGAGTCCAGGCTATATCCCCGGAGCAGGCGCAGGGTGAAATAGACAAAACTCAGTTTTCTTAATGTTTTACACATAGCACATATCTTACGTCCGTCTTAATATATATATATATGTGCAAATAAAATATAGTCTCCTCCTTTCGCGAAGTCTTAATCTGACGATGTATGGCTGACACTGAAACCAGCAGGTAAGAGGCTTCTAGGCTTCCAATAGATATCAAAGAGTTTACAGTCAATTATTAGTCTATATTTAGATTGTCAAATGTACATATGGCCATAGCTTCGCCTCCCAGTCAAAGTGAATAGAGCAAAAGTATTGATTTGTAAGTTGTGTCTACTTTGGAATCTCTTTTTTGACAAAGTAGACCTGGAATCAATAAAAAAAAAAGAACCTTATGCAGGAGGAAAACATTTTTTCTTCTTTTTACTTGAAAAGGATTACATTAAGTCCAGAGGCAATAAATACATGTTTTTGCATCGATATTTACTAAAAGGCTTATGTTGTTTTGTGTGTTGGCAGGTAGTGTGAGGTGAAGGATGGACGGGGAGAGCGGAGGAATGGCGAGCCCATCGCCTCAATCCTCTCCAATGCCGCCCCCTCAGGCCCCCAGTCCCATGGGTCCCCCACCTCCCTCAGGGGGTCCCCCTCAGCAGCAACAGCAGCAGGCCGCCTCTCCCATGGGTCCCCCTTCACACCACCCCCATAGCCCTACTGGCTACCAGGGCCAGGGACCCCCGCCCTCACAGGCCCCCATGTCTCATATGAACGGGCCCAACTCTGGCCCACCGGCTCCCCCGCCCCCAGGCATGCAGCAGGCCACACAGACCTTCCAACAGCATCAGATGCCGCCTCAGCATCAGCAGCAGCCGACAGGACCTCCTATGCAGGTAAATTGGACCTTTACCTATTCCTAGAAAGAGCAACTACCAGGATTTAAAAATATTTTTCAAATTTTATTTTATAGTGCATGTGACTCATGCCCGGGCTTTAACTATGAGGTCTGTCTGGTCTACTACCAGAGCGCTCTTTCGTCGCTTTGGTGGATACGAGCCCGACTCTACTATGGACATTTTGCCTACCCTAAATTTTTATTCAGCCAGGGTAAGGGTCTTTAACGGGGTACGTGACACGGTATATGACCATCTCCTAACGGCTAGGTTCTGAACCCACAATTTTGAGCTCAGTAAGCAAGCACGCTACCTCAGAGCTATCGACACCCTCTTTTTTATTTTATACTAGCTGACCCGACAGACGTCGTTCTGTCAAAAGCTATAGGACTGGATTTTTTTTTTTTTTTTTTTTTCCACTTGGAACCACAGCTAGTTCCTACTTAAGAACGCCGGGCACCTTAGATAGTATGCGCCTTGCAACTCCGTGCAACCAGCTATTAAGTTCTTAGGACCTCTGGGCAACACAGATAGTACGTCGTTAGGAACGCTGGGCACCGCAGCTAGTATGCAACAGCGGATGCCCTAGGTATTATGTGCTTAAGAACGCTGGTGATAGCTATTATTTACCGTGCATCGGTGGACCTCCTAGGTAATGCATGCTTAGGAAACCCACCCTATTAAAATTAGGGCTATATCCCATTTTTAAGAAAGCTCCATGTGAGATTCATTCAGCATTAATGCACCCCCGCCCCTCCCGTCCAAAAGGGTCACAGCCAATTTTTAAATATTGCTTTTGAAACTACCATTTAGGTATATGCTTGCCCCCCCCATACCCCCCTCCCGTTGACAATTTTGAGACGTCACATATCCTTTTTTTGTTTTTGTCTTTTAAGAATATTACATGTGAAATTCCATGTCAATCCGATCATCTGTTAATGACCTATCAGTATCTTTATATTTACGCCTACGCCCACAACCCCCCTTCCTTTTGTGACGTCACACACTTTATTTTTCAATTTGGCTTTCAAGAATTCGACATGTGAAATTCCAACCCCCCCTCCGGTTCAAAATTTTGAGATGTCACGTAGCGTATTTTTCAATTTGGCCTTTAAGCATACTAAATGTCAAATTCCATAACATTCCGATCATCCGTTAAAGACCTATCACTATCTTTATATGTAGGCCTACCCCTACAACCCCCCCTCCCGTTCAAAATTTTGAGATGTCACGTACCGTATTTTTCAATTTGGCCTTTAAGAATACTACATATGAAATTCCATGACAATCCCATCATCCGTTAAAGACCTATCACTATCTTTATATTAGGCCTAGTCCCCCCCTCCCTTTCAAATTTTGAGACCACACATCCTATTTTTAAATTTGGCTTTTTAGAATACAACATGTGAAATTCCATGACAAAATAAAACGAAACAGTAAGTAAATTACAAATATGACAACCAAACAACCAAAGATAAATCGAGGAACTTGCCAGAACATTGCCAGAAGCGAAGATTTAAAAACAACCAAGAAAATAACACGCACTCTAAACTGATAACACGCACTAAAAACTGAATAAAACGAAACAGTAAGTAAGTATCATCCGTTAAAGACCTATCACTATCTTTATATTAGGCCTAGCCCCCCCCCCCCCTCTCTTTCAAATTTTGAGACCACACATCCTATTTTTAAATTTGGCTTTTTAGAATACTACATGTGAAATTCCATGACAAAATAAAACGAAACAGTAAGTAAATTACAAATATGACAACCAAACAACCAAAGATAAATCGAGGAACTTGCCAGAAGCGAAGATTTAAAAACAACCAAGAAAATAACACGCACTAAAAACTGAATAAAACGAAACAGTAAGTAGATGACAACCAAACAACCAAAGATAAATCGAGGAACTTGCCAGAAGCGAAGATTTAACAACAACCAAGAAAATAACACGGAAAAAAAACTGATAACACGCACTAAAAACTGAATAAAACGAAACAGTAAGTAAATGACAAAGATGACAACCAAATATAAATCGAGGAACTTGCCTAACACGCACTAAAAACTGATAACACGCACTAAAAACTGAATAAAACGAAACAGTAAGTAAATGACAACCAAACAACCAAAGATAAATCGAGGAACTTGCCAGAAGCGAAGATTTAAAAACAACCAAGAAAATAACACGCACTCAAAACTGATAACACGCACTAAAAACTGAATAAAACGAAACAGTAAGTAGATGACAACCAAACAACCAAAGATAAATCGAGGAACTTGCCAGAAGCGAAGATTTAACAACAACCAAGAAAATAACACGGAAAAAAAACTGATAACACGCACTAAAAACTGAATAAAACGAAACAGTAAGTAAATGACAAAGATGACAACCAAATATAAATCGAGGAACTTGCCTAACACGCACTAAAACTGATAACACGCACTAAAAACTGAATAAAACGAAACAGTAAGTAAATGACAACCAAACAACCAAAGATAAATCGAGGAACTTGCCAGAAGCGAAGATTTAAAAACAACCAAGAAAATAACATGCACTAAAAACTGAAAAAAACGAAACGGTAAGTAAATAATTTTAAGGTGTCTGAGATCGATTCACTTGATCGATTCATTGTTCACATCGATCTTTACGACCCCAAACATCGATTCTTCGATTAATCTATCTCAGATCGCCATCCCTAGAATTAACAGCTAAAAACTCTTCATAAGAACCTTCCTCGGGCTTCAACGAAGATTTGAAAAAAAAAATTAGCCGAATTGGTCCAGCCGTTCTCGAGTTTTGCGCTTAGCAAAATTTGCCAGTCATTTTTATTATATAGATATATCATCCATTAACTCATTAGAACATTCATCAGATCATCTAAACACAGTTGTTAAAAATAATAATTTTCAGCCTTACGAAGATCTTTATTATTTTATGTAAGTGGGGCGTTTAAAATCTTGAAACTCTGAGGTTTTCGTTTGTTGTCTAAAGTAAATTTTAATAGAACACGGAAATTGACGCGACCTAAAAGGGGTGTATATATTTTTTTCTTCTGTTAGTAGGTGAAATTTGTTATCTTAATGTCCACACTGATATGAATGTTTGCCTGAATTACATAAGATTAATATGGAGCAAGGTTACAGAGGTAGAAATAAAATAAAATAAAGTTTTCATTTCAAAATAATATTTAATTACAGTCATAAATATTCGTGAATGAATAAAAAAAAAGTGTCAACAAATATCTTAACACTCTGCAACCGTCTGCTTACGTAAATATCTAAGGCACAGATAGTAGATAAGAATAATGCAGTGGTAAGGTATTTTTGTACCAATTTTGAGTCTTGGTTGCTCGAAGAATTCGAATTGGTTGAACGAATAAAAATAAAAAAGTATCATAATTTAAATAGTACATTGCTAGATAATACTGAGGCAAACAAGAACATAGTCATAAATGTATATGTATAGACCGGTAGTGGTATCCAAAATAAGAATTTCCAAATAACCTGCTACAAAACCTCTGGAGGTTCTGGAGGACCACTCCAAAATATTGGAGAATATATAAGGGTAAATAATAAGATTGATGAAGTTTATATATAAAATAATGTAATGAACAAAATAAAACCTAGGGGAGATGGAGTTGGCCAACTGAAAAATAATAAGAAATAACAAAACATAAGAGAAATATAAATAAAACTTAATTTCGAATATAACATTTAACATAAAAATAAAAGTTCAAAAAATTGGTAAAGTAATAATGTTCTTATCGGTTACGATGCCTTCTACGCCGCTCTGATGAGGGGGCTGCCAACTGTTGAAATGGTGGACGTGATGGGATGGTGAGATGATCTGGTGATGGGACGATGTGGTGATGGTTGAACAGGTAGATAGATATAAGTACGATGCTGTCTTGGAGGCTCCTGGCAGGGTACTGAGAGGCTAAGGCCAGCTTACTTTAGTAAACATTAGAGGATGAGTAGGATTAGTGGGGAGGAGTCTGTTATCATGTCCGACTCCCATCCAAAATAAACAATACAATAATAAGAATAGTAAAATGGAAAAAATGTTAAAATTTAAAATTAATGCCGAAACATACCGCCCACCAAATTTGTACATTATGAGGTTTCATCAGGATTATCACTGATGTGGGATAATGCTACCACTTTTGCTAAAGGTCTCTTGTAGGTGCCAGTCTGAGTAGTGATAGTCACCACCCGGATTATGTTGTCTTCACCTGGGTGGATGCTGACGAGAGGCTATTCTGCAGTAGGAATGCTGTAGGCTCGCTGTATAATAGTTTGCAGGGCTGTTGCAGCTATGTGGGTCATGTGATAATCCACGAGCAATGTCGTAAAATGTAGTTTTCGAGGCAACTCTACTAGGGGTTTCTTATCTTCTGATAGAGTAGAATAATTCTGCCGCCCACCCTGAGAACTCCATCCTGGTCCAAGAAAACATTCTTCGCAATAGATTTGCCTGGTCTTCTTTGCTGCCGAAGGCTTCTTCGTAACAGTGCCTTTGTGGGAGATGTATACATTTCTGATTCGCATTTCGGAGCTCTGAAGATTGGATAGGCCTCGTGAATTGTTTAACGCAAGATTGTCGTGTATTGGAGATAAATCTTAACACATATGCCATAGATCGGATAACCTTGTGGTATGAGTTTCTTTCCTTCCAAGCCAGATGTCAGAGCTGGTTTGATTGTTGGCCCAGAAAACTGCGTTGTTTTTCAGTTTAGGCAGCGGGGATGGTGGCTGTTGGTCCATCGGGTGTACAGGCCACGTAGTCGTTGGTTGGTAGGCCCAAAAACGATTCATTGCTTGGTCTAAGTCGTCATCATCACCGGTAGATAGAAAGGAAACAGAGGTACTGAAAGGTTTGTCTACATTGAATTTTCCTATGACAACATACCCAAAAATAGTTCCCATGAAATATATATATATATATACATATTCAATTCAAAATCCACATGTTGGGAATGTTAATAATTTACATCAAAATTCACGTTGTGTAATTTCATATTTTCACTTGTAGTCCAAAAAATGCAAAAAGCGGTTTTCTGCAAAAAAATATGTTTGTGTGTTTGTCAACACGAGTCAAATTTTGGTAGGATGTTTGACACGTGAATAGGGAGGGTCCAATTGTTTTTTTTTTGGGAACGGGGGGGAGGGGGAAATAAGTATATATATAATAATATTTTTGATAATTATCACTACGGAATATAATAACATGACTCATATGCCCCATCTTCCTCTCGAATTAATTTTCCTCTCATTTCAAACTGACATTACTGGGTACAAGATTTTCAGATTTTCGCTGATGAACCCACTATATAACAAGAAAAAAAACTTCTAAGTTAAGGAACGCGGACATATTGTGGAAACTTGTAATAAATAAATAAAACAAACTTATTTTTTGAAATATTGTCTATTCCACTAAAGATATATATATACATATATAACTACCGGTTTCGGCTTTATACCATCGTCAGGTCTAGTTATGAACTGGTATAAAGCCGAAACCGGTAGTTATATATGTATATATATCTTTAGTGGAATAGACAATATTTCAAAAAATAAGTTTGTTTTATTTATTTAAGAAAAAAAACCGCTGTTGCCTTAACTTTCATATGACTTTTTTGTACCCAGAAAAGGGAAGAGCATGATCCGTAAAAATGTAGTCGTTATGGTCACATAAGATTTTTTTCTAATAATTTTTAAATTAAAGTTTTTTTGAACTTAGTAACTTTTAATCAACTTTGAACACTTTGACTAGCTTCTCAGCAAGTTCCTTTGTGCTGGCTGCCAAAATACATCCTGTTTCAAATTCGAATTTTCCACCTGTAAAAAAAAAAAAGTTCCATTATTTGGGCCACTCTGAGGCCAATGTGAATCAGTCCAGTAAAAAAAATGTAATATAATTACTAGTTAGTTATTACGGCTCATGTTCAAGGTTTGACTATATCGTCTACCATCAGAGCGCTCTTTCGTCGCTTTTATGGACATGATCCCGGCTCGAATACCTGACAGCGTACAGGCCCGGGACCATAGCTTAATTTCCCATCCGAAGGACGGCGAGCTCAAGGTTTTTTTATCTCCTAGATAAAAAAGAAACAAGGGCTTCAGCCGGGTTTCGATCCCGCGAACTTGAGCTCAGTAGTAGCACGCTACCTTTGAGCTACCGACGCCTTCAATGTAATTGTTGTAAACATCGCCAAACGTATCTTAATTTAGAAAAAGGAAATGAACGAGAGTTTTGGATTAGGTAAATTGGGGACTATTAAATTTAGTTTAGTTTTTTGGTCGACCCGAGTTATTAGATTTGTATAATTTATCTTAGTATGCTGAGAAAAGAATAAAGTTTAGCAATGATTATTATTATTATTACAACGTTTTACAACATTTGTTTATTATAAACAAATAAAAGCCAAGAACTTTTTCAACATTTATATTGTCTAATTCCAAAAAAATATATATATCATATAGTGTACCGATTTCGGCATACGCAATCAGCACAGAACAATAACCAGTTTCTCTCAAACT
The DNA here is from genome assembly GCA_963662175.1 of Aradus depressus. NCBI lineage: Eukaryota > Metazoa > Arthropoda > Insecta > Hemiptera > Aradidae > Aradus > Aradus depressus. The sequence continues at coordinate 43,072,969 of OY759214.1, forward strand.
TTGTGCTAACGATGGCGTATGCCGAAACCATATACACCTGTATTTTTGTAGAATTAGACATAAATTACGGAGTTAGAATCGAAATGGTCTAAATGACATTTTTAAAACTTTGAAGAAACTTAGCAAAATATAAAATTGAATAAAAATCTTAATTTCTAGGTCACTATTGATAAGTTTAAGTTACTTGTTCCATGTCACCAAAATGGTATAAGTGATTTGCCACTAGATCTCAGCACTGGCTAGGATGTTACTTGTACAACTTTTTTCCTGAACAGAACTATCATTTTTGTACCCGATTATGCACTTTTAAATTTTCAAGAATGTCATTTGGACCATTTTGATTCTAACCTCGTCAAATATTACACGAGTCTTTTGCTCTTATTATTTTTTTTCATCTTATCGTCACAGATCGCAAACAATTATTCCAACATTTTGTTGTTTTCTGTGCTCACTTTTAAATATTTATTTTACTTTAATCATATTATTTGTTATCACCAAAATAAAATGGTCTTATTTGTTTTAATCTCCATATTGGTGTGATATTAACGGAGAATTTACAAAATTATTAGGGATTTAGTTTTAGACAAAGTTTGTACTATTGTTGTTCCCGGGCAGTATATATTGTATTTCAGGGTTTACCATCAACATGGAGAACAGATCCTCCAGCTTCTGTTATTATAATTGAGCCAGCAGCAACATCCCAGGGTCCCAGTCCTTCCACGTGATAGCCATCATATCTTCCCATTGCCACTTGACACAGGGCCAACTGAGCACTTCCCATCGATCGAACCCTAACAAATAACAGACATTAAAACACACACACACACACACACATATATATATATTGAGAACTACACAATTTAAGGTGACCAGCAACAACATTTAACAAGTTGCTCGGTGGATGAGGGGGGACATTTATGTTGATACTTTATATATAGGATCGCTGCCAAACTATCAGAAAGCCCGGTTCGTATTTTACCCAACATGACCCTCACACCACTGTCCTATTGGTCCCAAGCGATTTGTCTTTCCTCTTACATTTCAGACTCAAAGTATGTGAATCATTCCAGGAAAAAAAAGGAATTGTTAGTTATAGTGACTCATAACCTGGCTTTAACTACGAGGTCGTATCACCTACTACCAGAAGGCTCTTTCGTTGCTCTGGTGGACATGAACCTGACTCTACAGTGGGAGTCCTACATGTTGTCTACCCGGATTTATTCACCTAGACATTTGGCCTTTAACGAGTACCGACTCGACCATCGCTTAGCGGCAGAAGGACGGCTTGCTCAACGTTTTTTCACCTCCCAGATAAAAAACCCAAGAGCCGGGTTTCGAACCCGATATCTTGGAACTCAGACGGGAAGCACGCTACCTCTGAGCTACCGGGGCCCTCATTCTTCCTATTTAAACTTAGAAACATGTAGCCAGAACAAATTCTCATTGTTTCGCTCGAGAACATGTTGTTTAGACATTTTGAGACGAAATGTTTTCTGTTTTTCAAACCCGACTAACTTTTGGTTAAGTAAAAGTATGAAAAACTTTCTACATACATTTGTTTTGTTTTTGTATGCGGACGATGGTCATAAGCATTTGTATGTGAAAATTATATGTAGATGTAGTTGATATAAACTATTCGAAAATAATAATAAAAGTATGAATGAATCATAATTTACCCTTGGACTTGAGTGACACAACATTTCACTTGCTTCATTATCACATCAGTAAGAGAAGGTTTAGCTGCTAACGATACTTCTAATCCAATAACAGACTCCTTTAGTTCTGGAATAAAACAATAGCTTTGTACTTATATCTATATAACATTATATAGATCCTATATCCGCTATTATATATTTTTTTCTTTTAATTAGAAATTTTCCTAAAAAATGCTACCAAATTGTATGAATAGAGTAGCCATAAACCGAAGAGGCAGGGTTCGAATCCACATTCTAATCCTCCTTCGTTAATCGCCAGAAGTTATTAATTAGCGTTTTTCAGTAAAAGGGGACTAGTGGATTCGAACCTCTGCTTCTCAGTTGATAAAGTGCCACATACACGATTGCCGAAGAAGGATTAGAATGTAGATTCGAACTCCTGCCTCTTCGGTTTATAGCTGGCTACGTTGGTAGCACATTTTAGGAACTTTTCTAATTAAAAGAAAAATATTACTTCCCTAGCTATATGAAGTACAGGGGAAGTTATGTAATCGGCCAGAAATTTTATGTTTTCCTACTTCCTGATTTCAAAAATTAAAAAAAAATCTGTATGTGTGTGTCTGTGGACACGATAACTCCCGATAGAATGAATGTATCGACAACGAAATGTTATATGAGTATCCAGAACCCTCTAAGAAGGACACCTATTGATTTTCAGCCAAATCGGCCAAAGGAGAGGAGTAGGGGGAGGTTTAACACAAAAACGTAATAACTGCCGTTGTAATGAATGTATTGACATGAAATTTCATATGTACATTCAAAGCCTCATAATATCGACACATAATAATTTTCAGCGGAATCGGTCGAAGGAGAGGGGGAGATCAGAGGGGGGTTCAACTCAAAAATCCTAATTACCGATTTAATGAATGTATCGACACAAAAATTAGTATGTAGATTCAGAAGCCATTGTGTAAGTTAAATATTGACTTTTAGGCCATACGGTCGATTGGCTTTGGAGGGAGAGCGACAACTTAATTGATCAATTCGTCCTGGGGAAGTACATAGCCGGCGACTATTTTTTTTTTTTTGTAATTGCAAAAATGATTTCATAGATTTCGTGTGACAAACAGAATATCCTTTAAAGTAATTTTATTTTGTGGACTGTCTATATATTCTCAAATGTGGTTGCAATGAATGATGTACAACATACCTTGAGTAGTAGCGGTATGTATAGGAGTACCATTGAGGAAGGCACCTTGTCCTTTGACTGCGGTGAAAGTCTGCTTCAGAGCAGGACAGCACACGATCCCCAGGACCATCTCCCTGTCTACCGACAGTCCCACCGCTATCACACAGTTTGGGTCGCTATGGACAAAATTAGTCGTACCATCTATAGGATCAATGACCCACGTTGGAACTGATGTCAGTTTGTTATTGGCTGCAGTTTCTTCTCCGATGAATTTGTGATCTGGAAATCTTGCCGAAATTGCACTGACCAAATATTCTTCAGTTCTTTTATCATACTCTGTTACTAGGTCGTATGATGCCGTCTTGGTGTTCACATTTTTTGTTCCATGAAACCCCTCCAAGACAATCTGTTTATATTAAACGAAGCATTAAAATAACATCTGCCAGGATTAATACTTAGTTATTGTCATTCATGCCTGGGCTTTAACTACAAGATCATATCGCCTACTACCAGAGCGTTCATTTGTCGCTTTGCTGGACATGGGCCCGATCAAACAGTGGGAGTCTTAAACTTTGACTTGGGTAGGGGACCTGTAACGAGTTCTTGACATCGTACAGGCTTGGGATCATCGCTTAACGTCCCATCCTAAGGACGGCGTGCCAAGGTTTTTTACCTCTCAAGATAAAAACTTAAGGACCTCGGCCGTGTTTCGAACCATATTTATAATATGATTTGAGTTATTATGCAGAGAATTTGTATTTTCAATTGAATGTTCATTAGAAATTTAAATGATCTCAGAACCAATGTTTTTGAGTTGGGGCAACAATATAAAAAAAAAAAAAACTCATTATTGATCATTTATTATTGAATGCAATTTGATAATTAATTAACTAACATACCTTGGATGCATTTTCGACTGCTTTGATGGCACATGCATAGCACGCATTCAATTTCACTTTATCCATCTTGTGTTATTATAAAAAGTAAATGCACAATATGTCATTCAAAGTACGTCCTTAAGTATTTTACTTGGGAAGTGCCGTGCAGTACCAACCAACTAAACCTCCGTTAAAATGTGCTGTTTAAATAATCCGGGGTCGATTTCTTCATCGCTACCACTTCCCTCCCTCCCTTTATCTCCCCCCACCACTTCCCTCTCTCCATTTATCTCCCCCTCCCCTCATAGTATTTGCCACTGTATTTCCTACTTGCATTGTTTTGTAATTATGTTGTAGTGATTCAAGGCATTTGTGGCGAAGGGGAGAGGGGATTAATTTCAAGGACACTATTTTTTCTCTACCATTCATCCATGCGTATTTTTCAATTTAGCTTTCAAGAATATTACATGTGAAATTCCATGACAATCTAACCATCCGTTAATGAGCTAGCTCTACATTTATACTTAGGTCCCAGGTGGGTGCGTGGGGGATAAGGGTGGGATAAAACTATGTTCTAAACCTTCTCGGTGACTCGACGAACATAAGAACAAAATCGGATCGAAGTTTAGGAGTCTATTAAACACAAACATATAGACATTAAATTTTATATATATATATAGATTATTAATTTTTTATTACGTTAAAAATAATAATTTTCAATCGTTACAAGATTGTGATCTTTATTTTTTTATGTTAGTGGGGCGTTTAAAATCTTGAAACTCGAGGTTTTCGTTTGTTGTCTAAAGTAAATTTTAATAGAACACGGAAATTGACGCGACCTAAAAGGGGTGTATATATTTTTTTTCTTCTGTTAATAGGTGAAATTTGTTATCTTAATGTCCACACTGATATGAATGTTTGCCTGAATTACATAAGATTAATATGGAGCAAGGTTACAGAGGTAGAAATCAAATAAAATAAAGTTTTCATTTCAAAATAATATTTAATTACAGTCATAAATATTCGTGAATGAATAAAAAAAAAGTGTCAACAAATATCTTAACAATCTGCAACCGTCTGTTAATGTAAATATCTAAGGCACAGATAGTAGATAAGAAAAATGCAGTGGTAAGGTATTTATGTGCCAATTTTGAGTCTTGGTCGCTTCACGATTTTCCATTGGTTGAACGAATAAAAACAAAGATTCATAATTTAAATAGTACATTGCTAGATAATACTGAGCCAAACAAAAACATAGTCATAAATATATATATATATATATATATATATAATATCATTCAAAATCCACATGTGAGGAATGTTAATAATTTAGGTCAAAATTCACGTTGCGTAATTTCATATTTTCACTTGTAGTCCAAGAAATGCAAAAAGGGGTTTCTGCAAAAAATATGTTTGTGCATCTGTCAACACGAGACAATTTTGGTAGGATGGTTGACACTTGAATAGGGAGGGTCCAATTGTTTTTTATTTTTGGAACGGGGGGGGGGGGGGGGATAAATAAGTATATATATATATATATTTTTGATAATTATCACTACGGAATAACTATAACATGACTCATATGCCCTCCCTTCCTCTCAAATTCATTTTCCTCGCATTTAAAACTGACATTACTGGGTACAAGAATTTCGCTGATGAACCCACTATATAACAAGAAAAAACCCGCCCGTTAAAATGTAGTTATGGTCACATAAGATTTTTTATCTAATAATTTTTAAATGCAAGTTTCGTTCTAAGAAGTTTTTTTGAACTTTGAAACTTTTAATCAACTTTGAACACTTTGACTAGCTTCTCGGCAAGTTCCTTTGTGCTGGCTGCCAAGATACATCCTTTTTCAAATTCAAATTTTCCACCTGTAATAAAAAAAAAATACTTTTTCATTATTTGGGCCACTCAAGGCCAAATGAATCAGGCCAGTAAAAAAATGTAATGTGATTATTAGTTAGTTATTGACCAGGCTTTGATTATATCGCCTACTATCAGAGCGCATTTGTATTGTCTAATCCCACAAAAAATATATATTCATATTGTGTACCGGTTTCGGCTTACGCAATCAGCACAAATCAATAACCAGTTTCTCTCGAACTTGTGCTAACGATGGCGTATGCCGAAACCATATACACTTGTATTTTTGTAGAATTAGACATTATAAATGTTAAACGAGTCTTTTGCTCTTATTATTTTTGGCATCTTATCGTCACAGATCGCAAACAATTATTCGAACATTTTGTTGTTTTCTGTTCTCACTTTCAAATATTTATTTTACTTTAATGCCATCGTATTATTCGTTATCACCAAAATAAAATGAATGTCTTATTTGTCATTATCTCCATATTGGTGTGATATTAACGGAGAATTGACAAAATTATTAGGGATTTAGTTTTAGACAAAGTTTGTACTATTGTTGTTTCCGGGCAGTATATATTGTATTTCAGGGTTTACCATCAACATTGAAAACAGATCCTCCAGCTTCTGTTATTATAATAGAGCCAGCAGCCACATCCCAGGGTCCCAGTCCTTCCACGTGATATCCATCACATCTTCCCATTGCCACTTGACACAGGGCCATTTCAGCACATCCCATCGATCGAACCCTAACAAATAACAGACATTAAAACACACACACACACATATATATATATATATATATATATATATATATATATATATATATGTATATGTATGTATTCAGAAATACACAATTTAAGGTCACCAGGAACAAAATTTAACAATTTCCTCGGTGGATGAGGAGGAAATGTTTGTTGTTACTCTTTATATAGACCAGGTAGCCCGGTTCGTGTTTAGCCTACCAGATAGCCCGGTTCGAGTTTTACCTACTAGGTAGCCCGGTTCGAGTTTTACCTACTAGGTAGCCTGGTTTGTGTTTTACCTACCAGGTAGCCCGGTTCATGTTTTACCTACCAGGTAGCCCGGTTCGTGTTTTACCTACCAGGTAGCCCGGTTCGTGTTTAGCCTACCAGGTAGCCCGGTTCGTGTTTTACCTACCAGGTAGCCCGGTTCGTGTTTTACCTACCAGGTAGCCCGGTTCGTGTTTAGCCTACCAGAGAGACCGGTTCGAGTTTTACCTACTAGGTAGCCTGGTTCGTGTTTTACCTACCAGGTAGCCCGGTTCGTGTTTTACCTACCAGATAGCACGGTTCGTGTTTAGCCTACCAGATAGCCCGGTTCGTGTTTTACCTACCAGGTAGCCCGGTTCGTGTTTTACCTACCAAGTAGCCCGGTTCGTGTTTAGCCTACCAGATAGCCCGGTTCGAGTTTTACCTACCAGGTAGCCCGGTTCGTGTTTTACCCATGGCAACATGACCCTCACGCCGCTCTCCTATTGGTTCCAAGCGACTTTCCCCTTTCACTTCCAACCGTCATACAGACTCAAGGGATGTGAATCACTCCAGGAAAAAAATGTAATTGTTAGTTATATTGACTCATAACCGGGCTTTAACTACGAGGTCGTATCACCTACTACCAGAAGGCTCATTCGTTGCTCTGGTGGACATGAGCCTGACTCTACAGTGGGAGTCCTACATGTTGTCTACCCGGATTTATTCACCTAGACATTTGGCCTTTAACGAGTACCGACTCGACCATCGCTTAGCGGCAGAAGGACGGCTTGCTCAAGGTTTTTTCGCCTCCCAGATAAAAAACCTAAGGGCCGGGTTTCGAACCCGAGATCTTGGAACTCAGACGGGAAGACGCTACCTCTGAGCTACCGGGGCCCCCATTCTTCCTATTTAAACTTAAATACATGTAGCCAGAACCAATTTTCGCTGCTTCTCTTTGGGACATGTTTAGACATTTTGAGACGGAATGTTTTCTGTTTCTCAAACCCGAGTAACTTTTGTTTAGGTAAAAGTATGAAAAACATTCTACATACATTTGTTTTGTTTTTGTATTCGGACGATGGTCATAAGCATTTATGTGAAAATAATATTTAGGTGTAGTTGATATAAACTATTTGAAAACAATAATAAAAGTATGAATGAATCATAATTTACGCTTGGACTTGAGTAACACAAGACTTCACTTGCTTCATTATCACATCAGTAAGAGAAGGTTTAGCTGCTAACGATACTTCTAATCCAATAACGGATTCCTTTAGTTCTGGAATAAAACAATATCTTTGTACTTATGTCTGTATAACATTATATAGATTATATATCTTCTATTTCGTGTGACAAACAGAATATCCTTTAAAGTAATTTTATTTTGTGGACTGTCTATATATTCTCAAATGTGGTTGCAATGAATGATGTACAACATACCTTGAGTAGTAGCGGTATGTATAGGAGTACCATTGAGGAAGGCACCTTGTCCTTTGACTGCGGTGAAAGTCTGCTTCAGAGCAGGACAGCACACGATCCCCAGGACCATCTCCCTGTCTACCGACAGTCCCACCGCTATCACACAGTTTGGGTCGCTATGGACAAAATTTGTCGTACCATCTATAGGATCAATGACCCACGTTGGAACTGATGTCAGTTTGTCATTGGCCGCAGTTTCTTCTCCAATGAATTTGTGATCTGGAAATTCTGCCGAAATTGCACTGACCAAATATTCTTCAGTCCTTTTATCATACTCTGTTACTAGGTCGTATGATGCCGTTTTGGTGTTCACATTTTTTGTTCCATGAAACCCCTCCAAGACAATCTGTTTATATTAAACGAAGCATTAAAATAACATCTGCCAGGATTAATACTTAGTTTTTGTCACTCATGCCTGGGCTTTAACTACAAGGTCATATCGCCTACTACCAGAGCGTTCATTTGTCGCTTTGCTGGACATGGGCCCGATCACACAGTGGGAGCCCTAAACTTTGACTTGGGTAGGAGACCTGTAACGAGTACTTGACATCGTACAGGCTCGGGATCATCGCTTAATGTCCCATCCTAAGGACGGCATGCCAAGGTTTTTTACCCCTCAAGATAAAAACCTAAGGACCTCGGCCGTGTTTCGAACCATATTTATAATATGATTTGAGTTTTTATGCAGAAGATTTGTATTTTCAATTGAATGTTCATTAGAAATTTAAATGATCTCAGAACCAATGTTTTTGAGTTGGGGCAACAATATAAAAAAAAAAAAACTCATTATTGATCATTTATTATTGAATGCAATTTGATAATTAATTAACTAACATACCTTGGATGCATTTTCGACTGCTTTGATGGCACATGCATAGCACGCATTCAATTTCACTTTATCCATCTTGTGTTATTATAAAAAGTAAATGCACAATATGTCATTCAAAGTACGTCCTTAAGTATTTTACTTGGGAAGTGCCGTGCAGTACCAACCAACTAAACCTCTGTTAAAATGTGCTGTTTAAATAATTCGGGGTCGATTTCTTCATCCCCACCACTTCCCTCCCCCATTTATCTCCCACCACTGGGTTTTGCCACTGTATTTCCTACTTGCATTGTTTTGTAATTATGTTGTAGTGATTCAAGACACATGTGGCGAAGGGGAGAGGGGATTAATTTCAAGGACATTATTTTTTCTCTCCCATTCAGCTCTGGGGTTAAAAAAAATTCCCTACTTGTCTACGACCATTAAAAAATGACCTAAAAGAAGTTATGTTCTTTGTTGAGTTGGAGCGGACCAGAGTGATTAGGTAATGAGGTGCGCTGTGAGGCAAATGACTATGGTTGTAAGGTTCATGTTGACCTTGGCCCGGACATCTTGAATAACGACCTCGAAACTGAACAGAATAACGACGGGTGAAGATAGCGACCTTTCCTACCAACCCAAAGAGTCTGCGATTGAGTTCCAACGTTGATATTATTATCAATTATGATTGATATTCCTGTCAACTATCTGTAGTTATCCTACGCATAAAACTGGAGGCTAGTCCAAAATTTTCAAAATGCCGACTTATGTACGTTAAAATTGTTTTAATAGCAGATATTCGTTCATAAATCATGTATTCAGAGTAGTAAACGCCGTGGTTGTATATCTTACAGAATGCCTCCCAGTCCCATCTGCGGTTTGAACGACTTCCATTCCTGACATTTTCATTATTATCTTAGAACATTTCCTTAACAACTCATTGTATCATCTCTGTCAAAGCATGCAATCTCACCTGGTTGATTCTTTTTGTTGCAGGGTGGTCCAGGTCCAGGTGGGCCTAGTGGCCCCGGAGGTGGTGGTGGGGGGCCTGTTGGAGGTGGAGCACCTCCAGGGGGAGCGGGCCAAGGACCACCAGGTACCCCTGGCCCGGGCTCCGGAGGTAGCACTGGAGGTGGTGGTCAGGAAAACCTGAGCGCCCTCCAGAGGGCTATCGACTCGATGGAGGAGAAAGGCCTTCAGGAGGATCCCCGCTACTCACAGCTGTTGGCGCTCCGGGCTCGCCAAGCCAACATGGAACCGCCCGTCAGACCTCCGCCTCCTCAGGTAACTATATTTTTCTGTCCCTTTTTTCTTTCTTGAAAGGTTATTTGAATAAGCTTATCTAATTTATTGTAAATGGATTCAGTTTAGAATAAAGAATGTAACATTTTTATAACATATTTTAGACAATAAATAGATCGATCTCTGTCTCTGAATAGACAGAAAATTTAAAATAAGTTAAATGCTCTTTACGGGCAACTGATCATACTACAAATAACTGTAGCAGCTTAGACAGCGGCAACAGCTACGAATCAAATCGGTCTGTAGTGAAGAGATTTGAGTCTAGAACACAGACGAGCCAAGGTTTAAAACTCCCATTTGTTATAAATGTTGACTCCTAAGGCAGTTAATTTCATGTCAGGTTGCAGTGACATATTTGACTTCGAAATTGTGCAACAGTTGCATATTTAAGTGTAAAGCAAGCCTGGAGAACTAATTAACAACATTAAAATGGCAAGTACAGCACAGCTTACAATGTAGAAATAAGTGCAGCGTGTAAGTCATAAAAAGAAGTAACAAAATTGGAAAGAGGCAATCTCGTTAAAGAAATAGAAGGTTCTTTGGTGGCGAAATAAAAGCGATACATTGATGACTTTCGAAGATGTTACGCCAGCCAACATTTACGAGAAGAGATCTTTTGCTGTAAAGTGAACTTGGCTACGGTTCGGTCTATTCAACACTTACTGTAGATATGGTGAATGTTTTGATCAACCTTAATATAATACAGATTCATTAGATTCATTTCACTTTTCTCCTGATCCATACGAGTATTGTAAGTATAATTAAAAGTAAAAGCTTCAAGTTTATACTTGTACAAAATATGAATTTAAGTATTAACTTTTTGAATAAATAAGCGAAAAATTTACCAGTAAAACCAGAAAATGTATAAGAAATAGGAATTAAAATCAATTATTTGTTAAATAGAGAATGGACACATCTTTCTGTTTGTACTGTTTAAGACTATTTAATAATATGATTTCCCTTTTTCATATTGTCTTAGAAAATTTGTATAACGTGATCTATCATGTTATAAATATCCATACTATTATACAGTATTAACCAAACCATCCTCTAGTTCATCTTGGATAAAAGATAGAACCGTCTTCAGTTATCCTGGGACACTTGTTCTATAGTAATTGTCATTTCTTCTTGGTTGTATATTCTCATGTGTAGTAATTATTTAAATATATAGGGTTAGGGTTTATGACTCATGCCCGGGCTTTAACTACGAGGTCATATCGCCTACTACCAGAGCGCTTTTTCGTCACTCTGGTGGACATGAGCCCGACTCTACTGTGGGAGTCCCAAATTTTGCCTAACCTAAATTTTTTATTCACCTAGGGTAGGGGTCTTTAACGAGTACCTGACATCGCACAGGCTCGGGACCATCGCTTAACGTCCCATCCGAAGGACGGCGTGCTTAAGTTTATTTTACCTCCCAGATAAAATAAACTAAGGGCCTCGGTCGGGTTACGAACCCACGATCTTGAGCTCAGAAGTCAAGCACGCATACCACTGAGCTACCGGCGCCCTCTTTAAATATATATTTTTTTAAATGTTGAAACATTTTCAAGCAATTTACTGATTTCATTTTGTTTGTTCAGGGTGGATTTCCAGGTGGAGCAGAAGGTGGTGCCAAGCATAGCTTCAGCGGTCAGCAGTTACAGCAGCTGAGAGTACAAATCATGGCCTATCGCCTGCTGGCCAGGAACCAGCCTTTGTCCCAACAGCTAGCACTAGCTGTCCAGGGCAAGCGGCTCGACGTACAGTCTGGCGAGGCCAACTACCAACATCCTCCTCCTGAAGGTACACAGCTTGGTATAAGTCTTTTTTAAGTAACACTTTGGGTGAGAGCTGAGAAGAAACAAACTAGTTGGTCCATAGTCGACTGCCACATGCCTCCAAACCTATTTGCAATTGCACCCGTCTTCAAGAAATGAAAAGAAAATTTAAAAAAAATCTACACAGTGGCATCGAAAACCAAAATTGAACCTAAAAAGGAAATTTCCATATGAAGAGTCATGTGAACGGCTGCACCATATATTTTCTATTTGTAATTAGTATTTTTTTAATTCAAATTGTTGTTTTGCCTAGGTATGAGTGGAGAGTCCGGGGGTGAGAGTGGTTCTTCGAACGGACTGATGCAACAGCCGATGCGAGCCCCCTGTCCCCCTGGGGGCCAGCCACCCACCGCCTCCCCCATGACCGGACAAATGGCTCCCCCTACGGGGCCGGCTCCTCCGGTTCGCCCTCCGCCCATGGGTCCGGCACCCACCACCCCAGGACCAGGGCCTAGGCCCCCAACTCAAGGAGGCGGTCCTCCCGTGGCTCCAGTCCCCACCAAACAGAACCGGGTTACTACCATGCCCCGCCCTGTTGGTCTCGACCCCATCCTTGTACTGCAGGAGAGGGAGAACAGGTAAAGTTGACAATGCTGCTAGTGGTTATTAAATTAACTTTCAAAATTTTGGGGAAAAACGTAAATTTTTTTGTGTTTACATGCATTTAGATAATATTGACAGTCTGCGACTGCAGTCGCAATAAATAAGTGTGAGTTAAAACATACATTCATCACTTGATGGTTACGTCAAATGGTCCCGCGGCCATTGTTGGCTTTTTAACCTTTTTTGGGATGCAATTTTGGATGTTGGCAGGCATTGACCTTGTATGCTGTTTTGAGTTCCTATAAATATAGTGTAGTCAGTTTTAAACGTTGAAACAATCTCTGGAGTATAGCTGACACACCAGACATAAAATTATTTATACAGGGCCTCCCTGATATTTTTTTTACTTCGTCGGAGTCACAACAGTCAGTTTAGCCGTTAAGAAGCCAAGTGGTATCCTTTAATTTTTCATATTTGGGAAATGTACTTTTTTTTTCTAGAGTTATGGTTGAAAAACGAACGCTTAAACCTAATATTCCTAACATTTTATAATTGAATATATTTTTTAAAAGTTTATTCTATTATAATTATTTTTAATTACCATAATAATCTGAAGATATATCTGTTAATTTCAGGGTTGCAGCAAGAATCGTTCATCGTATGGAGGAGTTGTCCAACCTGCCGGCCACGATGCCAGAGGACCTGAGGATCAAAGCTCAGATAGAACTGAGGGCACTACGAGTTCTCAACTTTCAGAGGCAGCTTCGGGCTGAGGTCTGTTCAACTGATATATAATATCATATCAATATAATATAAAAAAAAATCGTCGGTGAATCACCGGCTATGTACTTCCCCAGCACAAATTACATTACATTTTCGCTCTCCCTCTAAAGCCAATCGACCGTTTCGACTAGAACACAATATTTGACTTATATAGTGGCTTCTGAATCCTCATACTAAATTCTGTGTCGATACATTCATTACATCGGCAGTTATTGGGATTTTTGAATTGATTCCCTCTCCCCTTTGGCCGATTTGACTGAAAATCAATAGTCGTCGTCCTTATAGTGCTTTGCATTTACATACGAAATGTGTCAATACATTCATTACAACGGCAGTTATTATAGTTTTTGTGTCAAGCCTCCCCCCTAATCCCCCATTCACTTCGACCGATTTGGCTGAAAATTAGTAGGGGTCGTCCTTAGCGGATTCTGGATATACATATAAAATTTCGTGATGGGAGTTATGTCAGGAGTTATTGTGTTCACAGACAGACTTTTTTTTACATTTTTGGAATCGAAGGAATTTTTGGTCGGAATACATGAAATTCCGTTGAAAACTCAGCATCCAATTTCTGACCGATTACATAACTTCCCTTATACTTCATACAACTGTAGAAGTAAAACTAAAAAAATCAGTATTTTTTATAGCTTTTATTGTCAACGGACAATACATTTGCTCGAATTTTTCAGGTAATTGCGTGTACTAGACGTGATACAACACTTGAAACGGCTGTTAATGTTAAAGCATACAAAAGAACAAAAAGACAAGGTCTTCGGGAGGCCAGAGCTACAGAAAAACTGGAGAAACAGCAGAAACTGGAGACTGAGAGGAAGAAGCGACAGAAACACCAGGTTAGTTTCTCAACTTCATTCTGTATCTTGGATCGTATGCCATAATTCAGCGTTGACATACCGGTTTTACACAAGATGAAACCTTTCTTGACTATCTCCAAATTTTATATTCTTCTTGAGTCTTGTTCAATTATATACTTTTGTCAATGAGTGTACTGAAACTCCATGCGCTCACAGTAACATCATGGCTGGGATATAAAATAGGAAAATATTAAAGAAAAATTTAAATTAAATTTTATTGTAACATTCTTAATATTATTTATTTTTGTCAAACCGTAATGGTAATAGTCATAAAAATGTATACATCGACTTAACTTTATGAATTATGTATATAAACAGATATTTAATGTTTTTGAGTTGGACAAACCTGAGTTTAGTAATAAAAATAATAGTAAAAAATAAAAAGTAAATGATTAAATAATAGAAGTTTAATAAATACAGTATACAGTTTTTGAGTATAATTGAAATTATGATAAATATTTTTTATAATTCCTCCAAATGTGTCTTTTTGACGACGATATTTCTTAGGAATCTTTCTCAGGTCACAACGTACGAAATATAGAAAAAGAAGAAAAAATAATAATAAATCAATAAATGATTAAATAACTAATAAAAACAATGATATTAGTAATGTAAATATTAAACAAAAATTAGATTGGGCAGACCTTATAGGAGGATGTCTGTGGAGAAACTCTGCCAAGGAAACAAACATGAAAAATATTGTTTTGTATATGAAAAAAGACTATGATTGTGATTTTCATTTTTTTTTGAACAATGAGAAAAAAAATCCGTTTTTTAGAGGAAACATAAACATTTTTATTTGAAGCTCACATTTTATTATTCTATATATTGCTAGGTATTGAGTTTTTGAGTTAAGCCTCTCCCCTAATCACTCCTTCCCTTTGGTCGATTTGACTGAAAATCAATAGGCATCGTCGTTAGAGGGTTCTGGATTCACATAAAAAATGTCGGGTCGTGACATTTATTCTATCGGAAGTTATCGTGTTCACAGAAACACACAGACAGATTTTTTTAATTTTTGGAATCTAGAGGTCGGAAAACATTGAGATTCCATTGGAAACTTTGTATCGAATTTTTGATAGATTACATAACTTCCCCTATACTCCGTATAGCTGGGGAAGTAAAAAAAATTAAACTCTCATGCGTCGGAAAATAAACTAAAAAAAGTCGACCCTATATTGGAGGTATACTAATCTGCAACAAGTGGGGAAGAAGACCATTAGGACAAATAATTCCTTTATGACTTCAAAAATCGTCTTTCCTTCTGGTATTATAATTATGATTAGTGTTATTAAGAGGAAAATTATTTTTATTAATTAAAATAACGATTAATGTTTCAAAAATAAACAGCTTTTTCTGTTTAACGATAAGTTACTAGAACTAAGTTCTGATATGGTAATGACGAAGTCATCATAACAAAGGGACGCAACAGGCCTCTACTTACGAAGAAAGTCCTGTAACCAATTGATTTGAACACTAACCATTTAATTTTTCTTATTTTTTAGGAGTATCTAAGTACCATACTTCAGCATTGTAAAGACTTCAAAGAGTATCATAGGAATAATGTCGCTAAAATCGGCCGGTTGAACAAAGCAGTAATGAATTATCATGCAAATGCTGAAAGAGAACAAAAGAAAGAACAAGAAAGAATAGAAAAAGAACGTATGAGAAGACTCATGGCCGAGGATGAAGAGGGATATAGGTAAATCTACACATTATTTAAGTACGTTTTTAAGCAATAATCTATGGAAATATGTAATGAATTTTATTGTTTTGTTTTTTTAGAAAACTTATCGATCAAAAGAAAGATAAAAGATTGGCCTTCCTGCTTCAACAAACAGATGAATATATTGCCAATCTTACTGAAATGGTCAAACAGCATAAAGCAGAGCAGCAGAGGAAGCAAGAACAAGAAGAACAGCAGAAAAGAAAGGTCATTTTAGTATTAAAATTTTGTTCAAGATTAGTTTTCTTTAGAATAAAATATTCTTTTTTAATTCCATACGTAGAAAGTACAGACTTTATTTTATTTTTTTAATATTGTCTATTCCACAAGAATTTATACATACACTTTTTTTGGCATTACACCATTGTCGTTTAGCTAAGACAAGTTTGCTGAGTGCGAATCATTCATATAGGATGGGGGTTGTACTTTCAACTAGAAAGTCCTCATGTTTTTACAGTTAGGAGTTTGTTTGTCCTGAAATATTTTTGAAATATATCCCTCCCTTTTTTTCTCAACAACAGTGGTAACACTAAAGTTAACTTGTACAATTATTCCACGGGGCGCCGGTAGCCTGCTAGCTAGTCTACTGTGCTCAATCTCGCGGCCAAGGCCCTTAGGTTTTTTATGTGGGAGGTGAAAAAAACTTTGAGCACTCCGTCTTATGGGTGGGAGGCTAAGTGATGGTCTCGAGACTGTAAAATGTCACGTACTTGTTAATGACCCCTACCGTAGCTGAATAAACCTGGGTAGGCAAAATTTCGGACTCCCGAACTACTACTCCTCTGGTAGTAGGCGATATGACCTCTTAGTTAAAGCCCGGGCCTGAGTCACAATAACTAACTGCAATTATTACATTTTAACTAGAAAAACTAATTTAAAAATAATATGCTTGAAATGATGTTTGGTTTTAACGATATTATTAATAAAATTAAAATCAGAAGCTTTTCCTATTTTCAAAATAACTTAATGATTAAAAATGAAGAAATAAATTAAAATGATATCAAATAGTGATAATATACAATGACTACCATTATTGATATATGTAATAAAAATAATGACACTAAATACATACAGATAAGGAAACAAGTATTTGAACAAACAGTAATTTGTAATAGGTTCCAATCAATTCAGATTTCAATATGTACTTCATTTCTCACACCTTTAATAACAAACAAAAGTGGACACTTCGATTATTTTCAAACAGAAAACAATATTTGCATTTTAGGTATAACTATTCAGCTTTTTGGCCGCAAAAAAGTATTTGAAGAAACAAACATACAAAAAAACAATAGTTTTTAAACCATATTGTAAATACGTCAGTATTTTGTACAAAGTCCTTTACTATCTATCAATTAGCAGCCTTCTTGGCATAGATTCCACTAACCTTTGTGTAGTTTCTGGTGAGATGGTATTCCAGGCTCTTAAGAAGGCTTCTTTAAAGTTTTTCTTATTTGATTGGCGTGTTTTCTGACTTCTCTGTCAATTAGATATGATAGATACTCTATGGGGTTTATATCTGGAGATTGAGGTGGAGTTACAAGTCTTCTTGGAGTAACATACAGCAACCATTCCCTTGTAATGAATGCTATATGTTGAGTGCAGTATTCTTCTTTCTCCAGACTCGACTTTTACCATAATAAACAAAACTTCCTTTCGTCAGAAAAAATGACTGTCCTCCAAAATTCTATGTTTACTTACTTCTCCATATCTGCATGTATCATCAAATACGCTGGTTGGTTGTATCTTTATTAACAGAAGAGAAAAATATATATATAATTAAATTTTTTTTATACTTTTGTAGCGGAAGAAAAAGAAGAAGGTGCGCGATGGTGAAAGCGTTGATGATGAAAGCTCTCAGATGTCGGATCTTCATGTGTCCGTAGTTGAAACAGCGACAGGTTAGCCTCATAAAATTGATAATATAAGCTCCATATTTTTCTAATTGGAAAAAAATATATATACGCTAATGATGTTTGCACATGTGCTCAGGTCGCCAACTGCAAGGGGACGATGCACCGCTGGCCAGTCAGCTGGGAGCCTGGCTAGAGGCCCACCCCGGCTGGGAGCCAATGGAAGACAGTGAGGACGAGGATGAAGACAGTGATGAGGACGATGATGATGATGACAGGTCCAAAGGCAGGGACCAGTTGGGCGGTGCTGATCCCAGGAAGCTCATCAAGAAAGCTAAGATTGAAGACGATGAATACAGGAATACTACTGAAGAGCATACCTATTATAGGTAATTTATTTAATCTTAATTGTCTCTAAATGTGTAAATTCCAATTTTTCAAAATTTATTATTCGCATTTGTATTATTAAATTGTCAAAAATATCTGAACATTCCGTTGTTGACTTCAAACAATTACGAACCGTGTAGATGCAGCAAATGCAGAGTGTGGGAGGAAATTTCAGCCTACAGGTGGGGATGGAGCGGGTGACATTCTTTTATCTGTTCCAAAAACATCTGCCGTTTTCTGATTATAAGAAACAATCTCGGTATTTTGTAGTTCATTGATCATTGTTTCGAAAGTGAATAGTAGATTCTTCTCTCGCTTATCTCAAGGTCGAACTTGCATATTATAGACTACATAATATGAGCCATTGAGCAGCCAAATATATTGGCTCTTGCTTTATGACCGGTCTTGACAATAACTCTCACCACAAGAGAGCAGTCTTTAATTTGACCGCTAGCATCATATTTTAAAAAGAGACAATAATGATTTAAATAATCGACTGACAGATATTTTCTGCAATCAGCATACGTTGTTAGTTAGTTATTATGACTCATTCCCCCGGCCTTTAACTATGAGGTCATATCGCCTACTATTAGAGCACTCTTTTATCACTAGTGGTCATGAGCCCGACTATGGGAATCCTAAAATTTGCTTACTAGGTTAATTCACCTAGGATAGGGGTCTTTAACGAGTACCAGATGTCGTACAGGCTCGGGACCATCGCTTAACGTCCTCCTTTTATCTGGGAGGTAAAATAACCTAAGGGCTTCGGCCGAGTTTCTAACCCGCAATCTTGAGCTCAGTAAGCAACCACACATACCACTGAGCTACTGGCGCCCTCTAGCATACATTGTTGAACAGCTCATGTGCACGTTTGGTATGTTTGTTTTTACAAAACCATAGCTTTCCCGAAATAGTGAACATTAACTTACTGTTAGTCCATTCAACGGCTCATTTTAGAAGCTTTTCTGTGACTGTAATTTATTATATAGATTCTTAGATAGTCCAGAACGTTCAGACACCACAATATATACTGGTGTTGTACTGATGATGTACTTTGAAAACCGGTTCTGGTCGAAAATAAAACAGTGGGAAGACAAAGTATTTTATGTCCAATTATTAATTTTTCAAATTGAATTTTTGAACTATTTAACGTTATATTGTTTGATATACCGGTTGAATGTTTTCAGTCCTTTCATAACGAATTGTTTCATAACTATTTTACAGTATCGCTCATACAGTTCATGAGATAGTGACAGAGCAAGCTTCTATTATGATCAACGGTAAACTGAAGGAGTACCAGATAAAGGGTTTGGAATGGCTTGTCTCTCTGTACAATAACAATTTGAACGGCATCCTCGCAGATGAAATGGGTCTCGGAAAGACTATACAAACCATTGGTCTTATCACCTACCTGATGGAGAAGAAGAAGGTCAACGGCCCTTATCTCATCATTGTACCTCTTTCGTAAGTAACAGTTATTATGAAACCAAAAAACGTTGTGTACAGTTAGTTTTTTGAACTAATTTGGATTGTAATTACTTCTACTTTTTTTAAATTTTTTTACAGAACTTTGTCCAATTGGGTTCTGGAATTTGAAAAATGGTCGCCATCAGTTTTCGTTGTTGCTTATAAGGGTTCTCCTGCTATGAGAAGAACTTTACAGTCACAAATGCGCTCCACCAAATTTAATGTTCTTTTAACTACTTACGAATATGTCATCAAGGACAAATCTGTACTTGCCAAGGTAAATCTATCCTTTATTATGAACTATTGCTCCCGAATACAGTCTCTTACTCCAGGAGATCTCCTGGCTGTTGGCATTTTAAACTCCTATGGTGAGCATGAGAAAAATATCTCAAATAGTGTAGTTTAGGTAACAAAGTATAGTGAAAACATTTGTTTTTAATGAAAAGAATAGATAGTGTAAATTTCAATGGGTGTAATACTAAAAAATATATTTGCATTGTAACTTTTAATAACCCTGCATTCTTTTTTGTGTTTTTATATTCATTATCGTAATTTCGAAATTAAAAATTATCTTCACTGCCCACCATCGAAAATATACCTACAGTAAATGTTCATTGTGGTGCTTAAAACAACATTTTTCTCTCAGATTCATTGGAAGTACATGATAATTGACGAGGGTCACCGAATGAAGAACCACCACTGCAAGTTGACCCAGGTACTTAACACTCACTACCTGGCTCCACACCGCCTCCTACTGACTGGAACTCCACTTCAGAACAAACTCCCTGAGCTTTGGGCCCTTCTCAACTTTCTGTTGCCCTCCATCTTCAAATCCTGTTCTACCTTCGAACAATGGTTTAATGCCCCTTTCGCAACAACCGGAGAAAAGGTAAATACCAACTCTTTGCATTGTCATTCAATTTCTTTCAGTTGTAATATTTATTATTTAGAGGGCGTCGGTAGCTAAAAGATAGCGTGCTAGCCAATTGAGCTCAAGAGCGTGAAATATCCATCGGTTAGGACGTTATGCGATGGTCCCGAGCCTTTGCGATGTCAGGTACTCGTTAAAGACCCCTAATAGATGGATAAACCTAGGTAGGCAAAATTTAAGATTCCCAAAGTAGAGTCGGACTCATATCCATCAGTGACGAAAGAGCGCTCCCACCCTCCCCCCTTCGCTATCTCTCGCCTCTTCGCCACTCGAACCTGATATTTATCTCCGTTTTAGCGAAAAAAAATGTATAGAACAAAAATGTTTAAAATGAAAATGTCTTCATATTGATTCAGTAACATTTTCCCATAGGATCAGTAATAACTGAGAAAACATGAAATAATTATTTCTGTCTCCAAATAAACCCACCCTCCCGCCTATCTCTATTTCTATTCAATGATTTTGAAACCACGTGTATCCTAAATGTTTTTCCTGAATAGGCGGGTACAAAATATGAAGTTTGGTTCAATTATGTTCAACCATTTTCCCATGATAATAGAACAAATAGACAGACAGTCTAAAGCTAAAAACCATCTGTATGGTGTTTGTTTAACCCAAAACGGATAAAACCCAAATAGTTTTCAAAAATAACTACTGCACAGCCCACCCCCTTGTAATTTTATTTATAATAATTATTAATTATTCTTCTTGGTGATTTTTGCTAGGTTGAGTTGAATGAAGAAGAAACCATTTTGATCATTCGACGTTTACACAAAGTGCTTCGACCTTTCCTGCTGAGAAGATTGAAGAAAGAAGTGGAGAGTCAGCTTCCCGACAAGTTGGAATATATTGTCAAATGCGATATGTCTGGCCTTCAGAGGGTCCTTTATAGGTAACTTCCTTATTCACTGTTATTATTATTTAATTTTATTCACTGAATACCAGGGGCCTTCTTTCTTAGGATAAAACAAAGAAAATAAAAAAAATTAAATTTTCAACATAATCAAGTGGTTTTTCAAACGGTAGATATTTTTGAGTCTTGTCAATGCCCAAAAAGATTTTTAATATTAATTAGCTACCCTAAAATATTAATAAAATTTATATATTGTAACAAGAAAAATGTCAACATGGTGGTCGTAGGGGCGTAAACATTTGATTGACCGTCCAAAACAATAACTCACTAGTATCTTTACTATATTTAAACTACATAAATTATGAGTCCTAGAGCCACATAGACAGAAAGGGGCAGTAACTGTTCTTCAAGAACGCTTTAAGCCACAATTCATCTCCATTCTCGTTAAAGATCATTGTTAAAGTAATTTTAAATGAATAATTTTTCAGTTTGAAATTATTACGTTAAGTGAAAGGAAGTAATCTTGTAAAAAGAATTGAAATTTAAGTTTCAAAAATTTGATATAAAGAAAAGAAAAGCCTGTACCAAAAGGACCATTACTGCGGGTCTGTTATTAAAGCTAAATTGGGGTGAGGTTATTTGAAGGTTGACAAAAGATTTGCGTTCTGAAAGGGTGATGTAAGTGGAGCCGAGTCCTTACAGACACAGTTGAGTGGGGAGTCTTCTTCCACATCTGTCACCGTCCACCTAACATATGTCCGATGTTGCCTCGGGACTTGGCAGTGCTCCCTCTATCCACCAACAGAACCTTCCACCTAAATGCATGCGCGTTTCCAAACTAGTATCAAAAGCGTGAGCAAGGAGTGATATCGGCTTCATGGTTGCTGGTAAAGACGCGAGATCTTGACACATGATAGGGAATATTTATTATGACTGATTGGCATTAAAATAAATTATTGTTTAGTCTTCTTCCATAGAATGTTCCTATAGGAGCAAAACTTTTTCGGTTCTGGTTTAACGTTTATGCTGGGAGTAAATAATGTTGCTACAACTTTTGTTTTCCTTCGCTTTAACCTCTAAACATTTTTTAAAAGGTAATTTTAATTTTAAAAGATCCATTTTGAATTACAATTATAAGAAATTTATAGAACTGCGTACTGAGCTCCTGCTTTTATTTTGATACTCTAATGCCCTATAAACATCCTGCCCGTCTCATTCTCCATCTAGAGCCATTCCACCCCAATACGATCACATGATCTTGATTTTCATAAGATTTTGATGTGTTGACGTGCTGCTACAAATGATAGAAGTAACGATAATTATCGATGGGTTTTCAACATTTTGTGTATTTCTGGTTTTTACTTATTTAGATGTTCATATTAAAATAATGGCTCACTGAAATACCAGTCACTCCTCAGTCCATTCTCTGCTAACATTAATTAAAACTTCCCACTTTCTTTATATACTGGAGGTGCTACGATTATAAAGGCATATCTGAAATGGTGGTTGAAACAGTGGACCCTCCATAACAGTAGTAGTCTATTTGTCGCGGACATTACTGGTGCTGAGAAGCTATTTCACTCATATAATTGATTTCACACGTACAAGGTGTACGTTCTCAAGAGTTCTTTCTTAATTCTCATTTTTAATTTTTCTAAATAAATTGAATATATTTTTTATTATTTCAGACACATGCAGAGTAAGGGTGTACTGCTGACTGATGGGTCTGAGAAGGGAAAGCAGGGTAAAGGAGGGGCCAAGGCACTCATGAACACGATAGTACAGCTGAGAAAACTGTGCAACCATCCCTTCATGTTCCACCACATCGAGGAGAAGTACTGCGACCACATCGGATCACAGGGCGGCATCGTTTCCGGGTAAGTGTCTCATTTTATCCTGGAAAAATGTATACGATTTTGAGAAAGTTCGAGAAGAAAAGCTCCACAGCTTACTAAAGTTCAACTTTGAGCCCGGAGATTCCAGTCCTTGCATGCTCCTTGCTATCTTTGCCGATGGCACCATCATTCCTTCTTGCAACCGAGATCATACCTCAGCTTCCCAAAATCTCCTGCTACACCTTCTCCAAATAGAGATGGTGTCAACGATGGCAAGTTAATGAAGAAAGGTGCAGCCACGTCACATTCACTCTGCGACGCTGATCTTGTTCCTTGTTTTCTTCAACAATATCCCTATTCACATCTCCAACCAAGTCCGCTATATTGGTCTCTACCTAACCAAAGACTGACCTGGAATCCTTATACAAGACTGAAACGGACAAGATTTTATATTAATTCGGTTAGGTGACTTTGGATCTGCGGATTGCTTTTTCAATCTTTTCTAATAGAGAAGGCTAAATCTTGAATATGACGATGCATTATATCAAAATTTCAGCCAAATTAGTCGATCGGTTCAATCTAACTATTCTTGCATTTTTTCAGACGTTGGCTTGATTTATGCGAAAACTGTTGGTTCTGTGGAAAACTCTTATGCAATAAAAAATGGTTCTTATAAAATTTCTGAGTAACAATTTTTGTCAAATTTGAAGTTGGACCAACGTGTACTATTGCATCTTATATTTATAGTGTTTCAAAGATTGCTTTCCCTAACTAATAAAATAAGACAATATATATATTAATCGAGGGCGCCGGTAGCTCAGTGGTATGCATGCTTGCTTACTGAGCTCAAGGGGTTCAAAACCCGGCCGAGGTCATTTTATCTAGGATGTAAAATAAACTTGAGCATGTCGTCATTCGGATGGGACGTTAAGCGATGGTCCCGAGCCTATACAATGTCAGGCCCTGCCATAGGTGAATAAAAATTTAGGAAAGACGAAATTCAGAACTTCCATAATAGAGTCGGGCTCTTGTCCACCAGAGTGACGTAGTAGGCGATACGACCTTGTAGTTAAAGCCCGGGCATGAGTTATAATAACTAACTAGACATTAATCAACAAACAGCTGTTAAATAAAACCTATAATGGGTTTAAAATGCAGACACAAATATATATATAAACCAGTTTTTCAAAAATATATTTTATATTTCACTTATAGTAGTTGCATTGATGATCTTGTCTTTAACCTGTCTACCTCTGCAGTATAAAATGCAACACCTCATATTGTGTCGGAATTTATTTCTTTAATGTATAGTATTCATATTCCCAACCCACACAGAAACAGTAGTAGACTGGTTATAGACAAGATTATCAATGCAACACCTTATATTATGTCGGAATTTATTTATTTACTTTTCAGGGTACTATAATTGAAATGTAATGTATATGTTTGAAAAACATATTATATATATAAATCTATATTAACTTTCTTATTAAATGTGTGCACTCTATTTTTAGGCCAGACCTATTCCGTGTCTCTGGAAAGTTTGAACTGTTGGACCGTATCTTTCCCAAACTGAAGGCGACCAGCCATCGAGTGCTCCTCTTCTGTCAGATGACCCAGCTGATGACCATAATGGAGGACTATCTGTCCTGGCGGGCCTTCACCTACCTCCGTCTGGACGGTACCACCAAGTCTGAGGATAGAGGAGACCTATTGAAGAAGTTCAACAATCCTGAGAGTGAATACTTCATCTTTCTCCTCTCGACAAGGGCTGGAGGTCTTGGCCTCAACTTGCAAGCTGCTGATACTGTCATCATTTTTGATTCTGATTGGAATCCTCATCAGGTATTCTTCAATGTTAAAATCGAATGTTTATACATAGTCATTTTGAGAAATTTTGTCATGGAAAAAACAGTATACGCGATGCAGACTGCGAAATCATACTTTAAGTCGCAAAAACAAATTTTTTATTAGAGAAAAATAGCGCGATTAACTTTTTTATAGAGCGTTTCATGTCTTACCTACTTGTTGCAACTATTCTAACCTCAAAAATGAAACCCCCCCTTTTTTAATTGTTTTTTTACCAAGCTCTGACACAGGCGTCGACCAACATCAATCCTTAGAATGTCAAAATAACAATTTTTTTGTTATAGTTATTGAAATTTGTTTATTTTGCATAATTAGCTTTGGTGTACACTTTCTCAGAACATTTCGCGATATTTTTCTCGACCAACAGAGACAGATCAATCCTTAGAATGTCAATATAATATTTTTTTGTTATAATTATTGAAATTTGTTTATTTTGTTTCATTAACTTTGGTGTAGATTTTCTCAAAAAAATTCAGAATTTGCCATATTGAATTCTTATAATACAGAGGTAAGCATTCTCCATCAGAAACACCAAGAAAATAAAAATATTTTTTCCACCTAAGGATGTGGTTTCGTGTACTCCTATAAACTTTAATCATTTGTATTGCGAAACAATTCACAACAGTAGCGCTGCAGTAAATTTGTTCGTCGTTTGGTTTTTTAAATGTTGTATTTTAATTGTCCAGAACAATGTGAGTGAATTATATATTTATTATTTTGATCATTAACTTCAGCCTATCATAATTTCAGGATTTGCAAGCCCAAGATCGTGCACATAGGATCGGTCAGCAGAATGAGGTTCGAGTTCTTCGCCTGATGACTGTCAACTCGGTGGAGGAGAGAATATTAGCAGCTGCTCGGTACAAACTGAACATGGACGAAAAGGTCATTCAGGCGGGTATGTTCGATCAGAAGTCTACAGGTACCGAGAGGCAGCAATTTCTTCAGACCATTCTACATCAGGACGATGCTGATGATGAGGTACGCAATATTAGTTTAAATATTTATGAAAGCTGTATGAGGGATAAACAATAAGCGGATTTATTAAATTATTTTGGTTGAGTAAATCCATATATTGGCACTTTTTCGCAATTTGTTCCCACCAGAATCAATATTTCGAAAACGGAATTCATTTCAACGTTCTCGGATTTAAAAAAAATATATATATAATATATATTATATAATTTTTTTTTAAATATTTACAAAGTGATATTTACTACTGTATAAAAAATGTATACAGGCAAATGTGCTAAGGCAGAAAAAAATGGCCATGTTATATATGATTTAAAAAGATAAATATGAATTAATGAATAACTTTATTGCTCATAAAGAATTATCTTATAACAAGAAGTTCGATATATAATCATAAATACAATTTTTAATTAATAAGGAATAAACTGAAATAATACAAAGCAGATAACATTAATTAACAAAACAATAGGAGTGATTTCTTCATAATAAAATATCATAACTTGATTCTAAAAACAAAGAACAAAAACACACACAAAAAAATACAATAATAATATTAATAAAAAAGTTATAAGCAATAAAACATTAAGTAGGCAAACATTAGTATTTTAGAGTTTTCCTTAGCTCCAAACTTGGCAGAACAAAGAAATAAATATCGTGAAGGTTCTGTTCATCTAAAACTATTAGCAAATTGTGGAGATGTGTGTTGTTGAGAGACATCTATCGGAATTTAGCATTTATACTATAAGTATAAAAAAACGTGTTCAAACAAATCGTATTTATTTTCAGAATGATTTATAATATATATACATATGGTCTGCACTTATCAGGTGGCAGGCTGGCAATGTTGTTTGTGTATTTGTCCGCTTAGCGACACCGTCGTTGTTCGGGTACATT
Organism: Aradus depressus; assembly: GCA_963662175.1. Lineage (NCBI taxonomy): Eukaryota > Metazoa > Arthropoda > Insecta > Hemiptera > Aradidae > Aradus > Aradus depressus. The sequence goes on from OY759214.1 coordinate 43,099,940, forward strand.
CGCTACATCACTCCCCCCCAACGACGGAGTCGCAGAAACGGACTGTCGGTCTTACCAACCTGCCAGCTCGTGTGCGATATGCGGATGGCGTAGGTCCTTCTGTCGCTCTCTCACGTTCGGCAGTCTTTGCGAGGTCGTCTTGTTCTGGAGATCCCAGTAGAAAAGCAGGCTTGAGCCGATCCGCTGTCACCGTCACCTCCCGCGTCGGCAGTCGAATGCGGAAGGTCTTTTCACTCCGCTGCAGTACCTTGTATGGCCCAGAGTAAGGCGGCGTAAGCGGTCTTCGCACTTGGTCCTCCCTCAGGAAGACATGGGAACATGAATCCAGGTCCTTGGGACGGTAAAAAGAGCGTTGGCTGACTCGGGGAATCGTAGGTCGCAGCCTAGCCATGGTTTTGCGCAGTCGCCGTAGGACTTCATGGCTGTCCTCCGGTCGCTTCGATGGTTCGAGAAATTCTCCAGGAAGACACACAGACTGGCCGTACACCATCTCCGCCGCGCTCGCCTCGCCGTCTTCGCGCAGCGCAGAGCGTAGACCCAGAAGAACTGTTGGGAGTACCGTCGACCAGCTATCAGAGTTCGTATGGGCCATCAAGGCTGCTTTCAGACAGCGATGCCAACGTTCCACTAAGCCATTTGCCTGCGGGTGGTACGCGGTAGTACGGCAGCGTTGTATGCCCAGGATCTTGGTTAGTTCATTGAAGAGGTTGGACTCAAATTGTCGCCCTTGGTCGGTTGTAATCCTCAGAGGCACTCCGAAACGAGAAATCCATCCCTTGTAGAATGCGGTGGCTATAGTCTCCGCGGTGATGTCTTCGATTGGGATGGCCTCGGGCCATCTGGTGAAACGGTCGACGAGGGTCAAGCAGTATCGTTTGCCACCAGAAGACGGAAGTGGGCCGATTATGTCCACATGGACATGTTCAAAGCGCCCTGCTGGAGCGAAAGTGCCTAGCGGTATTGTCGTATGGCGTTGAATTTTCGCTCGTTGGCAGGCGATGCAGCATCTGGACATCTTTGCAATGTCGACATTCATACTCGGCCAGAAGAACCGGTTCGAAATAAGTCGGCGAGTAGCCCGGATTCCTGGATGACTGAGCCCATGGAGTCGGTTGAAGGTTGCTTCCCTGAAACCTTTTGGAAGGTAGGGCCGCGCTTTTGCTGTAGACGTTTCACAAAGCAAAGGCCTGCCCAACGTTGGAACCTCGATCATCTTCAGCTGCAAGCTGGAATTCTTCAGGAGTTCAGGAACGTCTTGGTCTTTAGACTGGGCTTCTGCGAGTTGCGTCAAGTCATCAGAACAGTTGATTTCCTCCATCCTCGACAGTGCGTCAGCCACGGTGTTCTCAGCGCCAGTGACGTGTCTTATGTCTGTCGTAAATTGGCTGATGAAGTTCAGCTGCCTGATTCGCATGGGTGAAGCTGTGTCCGGTTTCTGGTGAAAAGCGTGAACTAGCGGCTTGTGGTCCGTCAGTATTGCGAACTGCCGGCCTTCGAGATGTCCTCTTCTGCAATAGGAATTTGAAAATAAGCTTTGTTTAGATCAAGTGTACTGAAGACTTTCTTCCCATGCAAGTTGGTATTGAAGTCCTGAATATTGGGTATTCCGTATCTATCGGGCAAAGTCTGGGCGTTGAGTTGCCTATAATCGCCACAAGGTCTGACACCGCCGTTCTTCTTGTAGACAACGTGTAACGGGCTGGCCCAGGGACTTTTCGACGGTCTGCACACGCCTTCGGCCATCATCTTTCGGAACTCCTCGCGCGTTGCGTTGTATTTTTCTGGTGCCAGTCTACGCTTTTTAGCATTTACAGGACGCCCAGTAGTCTCGATTACATGCCTTACTGCATGCTTCGGTGATTTCAGTACTGCCGATGGTCGCACTATGCTGCGGAACTCGTTTAGCAGGTCAGCATACCGGTGTCCGGCTGGTAGGGTCGAGATGGTGGCGACTGGTTCGAATACCTGTTTGCCTCGAGAAGTGAGCACTGTCTTCCTGTCGACTAGCTGCTGCCCCTGCAGATCCACCATCAGACCGTAATGAAACATCAGGTCTGCACCTATGATTGGACGGTTGATGTCGGCAAGGATGAACCGCCAAAGTAGGGGTCTGCGCAGACCAAGATCAAGTTGACAGCTAGCATCGCCGTAAGTTCGGATTTCAGTGCCATTGGCAGCGTACAGCACGAAGTCTGTTGGCTTTCTACGTGCTAGTTTCTTCGCCGGCCATACTGATACTGCTGCCCCCGTATCAACGAGATACTGTACTCCGGAGTGCTTGTCGTACACAAACAGTCGGCGGTGAACGTTGTCAGCGACGGGGTCCGCCTTCGCCGTCGCCTCATCTAGTTTAAATTCTTACAGTTCCAGGTGCAGGGTTTCCGGCATTTCTCGGCCTTCTCCCTGAAGCGCTGATGGTAGTAACACCAGCCGTCGACATACTCCCTGAAATCGTTCTCCTGCCGGAGCTCTACGTTCCTGCGACTATGGCCGCGACGCCTATCGAGCCGTGGGCTGTGGTCACGATGTGCCTTCAGCGCCGCAACCTCAGCAGTCAGCTTTTCAATAGACTCGAGTAAAGGCCCTAAAGAGTTACTAACCTGTGGAGCTGAGACCTGACATAAGTTGGCCCCGTACACTTCGGAGATCCTGTCGGCGATCTCGGCCTGTTTCTCGATGTCGTCTTGCGCAGTGGTGGCCAAGGCGACCTGCATTCTATCTGGCAAACCTCGAAGCCAGAGGGAGCGCAGCAACTCCTTGGGGACTGTTGGGCCCGCGAGTCGCTTCAACTCTCGCAAGAAGTGCGACGGCCGCTCGTCACCGAGATGCTTGTCCTCTAAGAGCTTTCTGATCCGGTGATTGTCAGATTCTGCGAATATGGCTATAAGCATCCGTTTCAAGTCTTCGTATGGCGTCTCAGTGGGGTGTTTAGCCACATCCGAAACTTGCTTAAGGACGTCATAGTCCAGGGTGGCCACAATGGCTTGAAATTTTGACTTTGAAGATGTTATCCGGCTTGAAGAAAACACGGCCTCGGCCTGACAGAACCACAACTCTGGGTCCGCCTTCCAGAATGCCGGTATCCTCACGTGCGGTGCGAAGGATGCTACCGGTTCGAAAGGCTGCTCGGTCCCATTGGCGGTTTGTTGTAGCTCCGGTGTGTCTGGCATAGTGATCACTTTGAGTGTAAAAAAAAAAAAAAAAAAAAATAATAATAATAAATATTCCAACACTCACCAATTCGGTTTTGGTGTTTTCACAAATTCACTGTCGGGGTCACCACTTTAGCATTTATACTATAAGTATAAAAAAAAGTGTTCAAACAAATCGTATTTATTTTCAGAATGATTTATAATATATATACATATGGTCTGCACTTATCAGGTGGCAGGCTGGCAATGTTGTTTGTGTATTTGTCCGCTTAGCGACACCGTCGTTGTTCGGGTACATTCGCTACAGGAACATCTCCCAAAGAGCTAGCCAGATATTTATCTCTAATCATGTGGATGTGTCATAGATGAGGCAGGCGATCAGATAGCGGACCACGTCATCCCTCTCCCAAAGAACACAATCACAACATTTTAATTTTGATTTAGAAAAAAAAATATATATATATAAAAAAAATATTTACGATAAACATTTTTTTGTTCCATTAAAGCTCTTTTATGATTAATAAAAAATAGCTTTTGTACCACCTGTCCTTTCAGCTAACAAAGCATACCCTGTTCATTTCCTAGCTTTCCTGCACTTTACACTGTTTGGGAGTGCACCCACTCCCCTCCTTGCCTTTCTTCTGGCCTACCCGATATATGATCTGCCAATTTCCTCCGGGGTCTCCCCTGCTCATTTCATTAGACTATATGTTAATATTATTATTTATTTTCTGCTTACATAGGAAAACGAGGTGCCAGATGATGAGACAGTGAACCAGATGATCGCTAGGTCTGAGGAGGAGTTTGATCTATTTCAAAGGATGGACCTGGAGAGACGGCGGGAGGAGGCCAAATTGGGGCCGAACAGGAAGTCACGGCTGGTGGAGGAGGCAGAACTGCCAGATTGGCTGGTCAAGGATGATGATGAGGTAAAGTTACCACTTTATGTACAGTTACTATCTATCTAAAATGTATTATTACATTGAATATTATTTTTGGAAGAGCATAGAGAACTATTAGCAGTATTTTTCATAAACCGACTATCTTAAGGTGTTTTGCGGTATCTCCAATAACGAGGGATTTACGACCATTTTACGTTTTAGCATATTAAAATGAACTCATAATTAACTCAGGATCTAAGAGGACGAATTAATAATTATTGTGCACTAAAACGGTGAATGTGTGTGGCTACAAGAAATGTTTAGTTGATGTAAACTAGAGTTTTGCTAATTTTCTGTGCGATACTTTACTCTCATATTTTCATGAGGGATTATCATAAGAACAATGAAGATGGAGTCGAAATAATGCAAGAGGAACATGAAATACCGTGTGATGTCCCTGCAGTTCAACTCTACTGCAAATCTGTATTTCCTCAATAAAAAATAGTTTTGTTTTTGGTTTATGAACGAGTACAGACATTTTAGATTTTGATTATCCTGAAAAGGATCCTGGATTATTCACAGGGCAGAAATTTTAACTTTCTCTTTGGTTAAAACCTCAATTTTTTCTCAAATTGCACAATAGTACCACTAGCGGCTCTCTAGACACTGTGTTTATTTTTTAAAGATTTTATCGTATTTTATTTAGGTTGAAAGATGGACCACTTACGAAGAAGAAGTTCAAATGGGAAGAGGCAATCGACAAAGAAAAGAAGTGGATTATACAGACAGTCTCACAGAAAAGGAGTGGCTCAAGGTATATTTACAACATATATACTATTTCCTAAGCGTCTTTTGTAGAATTATTTATTTATTTATTGATTATAAGGCTCATTTTTCTTCTATAGCCAAAATCTAAAATTATTTTCTCTTTTTTTCTTAATGTGAGGGATATTAATTGAAAACTATCATTTATTATCTTTTTATTATATACATTTGTTAGGAGGGATCCTATCCACTAGATCACGGGTTCCAAACATAGTTTTTTATCTGGAAGGTGAAAAAACCTTGAGCATGCTGTCCTTCGGATGGGATGTTAAATGATGGTCTCGAGCCTGTACGATGTCTCGTACTCGTTAAAGACCCCCCCTACCCTAAGTGAATAAATCTAGGTAGGCAAAATTTAGGACTCGCACAGTAGAGTCGGGCTCATGTCCACCAGAGGACAACAGAACGCTCGTTGTCAAAGTCCGGACGTGAGTCATAATTTCTAAATAGAAGAAATACCTTAGATAAATTCGATTTGGTGACGTTAAATCTGTCGATCACTTTTTAATCACTTCTAATAGAGATAGCTCGCTGAAATGTACATATGCTTCATTCTGGTGATAATGCATTTTATCCAATTTTCAGCCAGATCAGTCGAGCGGTTTACCGTCGATCCGCTGCATGTCATGTATCATGTCATTTTTTAAGACTATTGCTTGATTTATACAAAAATGGTTGTTTCTATAGAAAAATCGTCCATTACAAAAAAGATACTTATGAAATGTCTAACAATTGTCAAATTTGAAGTAGGATCAACGTGAACAGAGTTATACCGTCTCAAAGGTTGCTTTCCCTAACGACAAAAAAAATATAACTATATTAATCAACAGCTGTTAAATAAAACCTATGGATAGCTTTAAAATTCAGGTAATTAACTAAAAAATAAGAAAATAATATAAAGAACAAGTTTTTCAAAAGTATACCTTTTATTTCAATTATAATAGTCATATTAAAAGAATAATGATGATAAAAGAAAATGGAACAAGTATTTATTGTTCTGTTTGTAGGCTCTGGATGATAATGTGGAAGACTATGAAGATGATGACGACGATGATGCTAAAACAAGGAAAAGGGCCAAACGAAGAAGGAGAGCTGATGAGGACGAAGATGAACCTTCCTCCGCCAAAAAGAGGAAACTTACTCCTGCTGAAAATAAAATTAGAAAAAAAATGAAAAATGTAATGAATATTGTCGTTAAATATACAGACAGGTTTGTATATTTTTCCTGTTGTTTGTTTAAAAAGAAAAAAATTGTTCTGGCTTGTGTGTCTGTCTGTCTATGGGCAGCCTCTGGATCCAAAGTATTGTAGCAACTTGAAATTAAGAATATATTTGTGTCTTAGTGTCAATTACAAATCGAGCATCGTGATTTGTTAAAAAAAAAAACAAAAAAAAAAAACAGTTTTTAAAATCTAAGTTGTTGAGGGCGCCGGTAGCTGAGTGGTACGCGTGCTTGCTTATTGAGCACAGGATCGCAACCCGGCCAAGACCCTTAGGTTTTTTTATCCGGGAGGTGAAATACCATGAGCACGCCGTTCTTCGGATGGGACGTTAAGTGATGGCTCCGAGTCTGTACGATGTCAGGTACTCGTTAAAGACCCGTAACATTGGTGAATAAAAATTTAGGACTCCCATATTAGAGTCGGGCTGATGTTCACCAGAGCGACGAAAGTGCGCTCTGGTAGTAGGCGATAAGAAGTCGAAGTTAAAGCTTCGGCATGAGTCACAGTAACTAAATTGTTTTTTCATAGTAGAGTAGGATATTACATTGAAGGGTTCTAAGAGCACGTAACGAAAATGCAAGAGTCTCCTCTCTCGCTTTATAAAGTTCGCTATTAAAGCTATTTTTGCTAACATTTAGGCCCAACAGGGGAACAGGCGAATTTTTTCGACATCTCTACAAACAATATGAAGAGGGGCTACTTAGCTTTGATTTTTCAAACATTTTTAAAAATATTTGTCAACTTATATATATATATTTTTTACAGTGATTCACGAGTTTTGAGTGAGCCTTTTATGAAGCTGCCTTCGAGACATAAATACCCTGATTATTATGAACTGATCAAAAAACCAACAGACATCAAGAAAATCTTGAGTAAAATTGAAGAATCCAAAGTAATTTCAAATTTCAGTAATTTGTTTTTCGTTTATATTTCTTAAATGATATGTTTTGACTTTTTTTTTTTTTAAATGTATAAATAGTACCTGGAATTTGATGAACTTGAGAAAGACTTCATGCAGTTGTGCAAGAACGCCCAGATTTACAATGAAGAGGCCTCTCTTATTCATGAAGACTCGATAGTACTCCAAAGTGTGTTTACGAATGCGCGTCAGAGGATAGAGCAAGACACTGATTCAGACAATGATGGTGAGGCTCGTTAAACTAAGTATTCATATAATTACTTTTCGACTAGGCTCCTCCAGAAATCATTTATCTTAAAATTGTAGAAAAGGTACCTTTCTGTGCTTTGGTTATTTTTGAGAACTATTTGGGTTTTTTCCGTTTCAGATTAAACAAAGACCATACAAGTGGTTTCTAGCTTTCATGTCTTGTTTGTTGGTTCCATTATTATGGGAAAGTGACTGAACATATTTCTATCAAACTTCAAATTTTGAATCTGCTTTTTCAGGAATAATTTTTGTCATTTTATTCTTATCATATGTCCCTAGGATATCGGTCATATGATTTAAAAATTACTTAGAAGAGAGGGGAGGGGTTTATTTGGAGACAGACAAAGTTATTTGATGTTTACTCATATACTATTGATCCTACCTAAAACAGTTATCAGCAATATGAAAAAGACATTTTAATTTTTAATATTTTTTGTTCTAATAATTGTTTTTGTTAGAGCAAGAAATTCAGGAGAGAAATAACATTTTCTAGTAGGGAAGAAGGCGAGAAATGCCGAAATAATTTCAGGTTTTCCGAGCCTCTAATAAACAGTGAAAAACAAATTTCCTGTCAGGCTTAACACATTTCCGCTTTTCCACGAAATCGGCTGAAGAGAAGGGGGTTCAGGGGAGGGAAACTCAAAAACCCTAATAACGGCGTCTATAACGAATGTATCGATGAGGGGATTGAGAAGTCCATGTGTAAGTCAACTGTTCATTTTTAACCAAACCGGTGGAATGATTTTAAAAGGGAGAATGAAAACTCGGTTAATTCATGTTGGGGAAATACAATATACTGAGACCCGACCACATTTTTATTATTTAACGTGAAGATGGCTGTTGTGATAATTTTACAACCTGTGTAATTTTATTACTTCGTTGGGTATCTCCAGCTTGCTAGTAAATAATAAGAATATGTTGTTTTCGTCGGTCAGGACTGCCCAACTACGTCTGGACCTCATATTTGTACAGTCAGAAATCTAGATATTCTAAAAATGATGGAATATGAGATGTAAAAGAAAAAGTGCCTAAAATATTAGTCGACATTTTAAGTTATAATAAAAACATTATTATTGTGACTGATGTCTGAACACCTACCACCTACTACCAGATCGGTCTTTTGTCTCTGGTGGACATCACACCATCCACTATGGCGGTCCTAAATGTTGCCTATCTAGGTTTAGTTACTTAGAGCAGGTTCTCTAACGAGTACGTGACATCGTCCCATTTTCACGTCCCACTATCCCGTTATTATAAAAAAAAAAACAAAAAAAAAAAACTATGGGCCTCGACCGGGTTTCGAACTCACGATCTTGAGCTCTATAGACAAGCGTGAGATACCGTCGCCCTCGAATGGTGTTATATATTTTTTCATTAACTGCCCATCATACTGTATGTATTTTAATAATGTGATAATAAATTAAAATAATTAATTAAATAATATAAATAATAAATATTATCACATTTCCTGTAGAAGCTGTTTGCTGGACTTCTACTAAATTTGGATTTCTATAGTAGTTTCCGATAAGGGCCCTAATAAAATTATATAAAAAGTTCATGAGGTGCAATTTTAAAGAAAATGCACGTATATCAATTAAGTTTCAATGAATAATTACTTCATTTGGATTTCTTTCAAAGTATAATTCTGAGATGCCATCAAATTTTTCTAAATTTGCAAAAATGTTCAATCTAATCCAATGGTATTTTCTTATTTGATTGACAGGGAAAATGAATAGCATAGAATGGAGAACAAAAATTGGGTTTATTTAAACTTAACCTATATGATTAAAAAAAATGAAATAATACATTTAAAAAATAAAAAATGAATTATTTACAAAAATTATAATGCTAATTCCTAAAATTATATCAGTCCTTTTTTGATGGCCACTCTTTATTTTTATTTTTTTTATACTGGACATATAGGTATATTAATAATTAAAACGTACCTTCTTTGTAGCTCACTATTTATTTGTCCTTGGCTCATCTACGTACTTGAACTGTTAACCCTAACACCACTCTCCTTCGACTGTGCTTGTCTATATAAAACAACGGATCGCCGTCATTTGTCTCGATCGTTGGTTGTTCTCCATTCTTTTATAAACAAAAGCCCAATCTTTGTATATTTGTATTCACTAATTAAATTATTAATGTCCTAACAGTTGTTTATGGATTCTTTCGATTCTTTTCTTTAAAAATTAATTATTAATTCTTGAATATTTTAATAATTACAATGTGTGTAATTTTTACAACAAAATAATAATTTCTTATTTTGCTTATTTATTAATTTTATTGCAGGTGGAGGAGATCAAGAGGATGCTGCCTCGGACACCTCATCAGTTAAAATGAAATTAAAAATAAAGGGGAAAAATACTCGGGGAAGTTCAGGGAGTGGCGGGGGAGGAGGAAATAGTCGACGAAAGAGGAAGAAGTACGTAAGTGATGATGAAGACGAGGAGGCAGGAGATGCAGGACTTATGTGAGCCAAGCCACTATCGGCACTGGACACGGCCAAGTGGTCCTTCCAAGCCATCTGCACAGCCGTACAGGCCCTTCGCACCTGGTTCACTTCCTGAACCTGCCCAACAACAACCTCTTTCCCTCCTTCTTCTTCTTCTTCTTCTTATACTATAGTATCTTTCTTTCCTGGTGTATCTTCTTTTTTGTATCTACTCTGGACTCACTAATGGTGCATGCTGTTATTTCCAAAATTGAATCTGTATCAGTGTTGGACGCCACTAAATGTTTATATGTTTTTTTAAAATTTGAATTGTAATTTATTATTTTTTCAAACTCAATACGAATTAATAATTATGATTTAGTGTGTATACAAATAAAATAAAAATATGAATTAGAATTTTTAAAAACAATATTGTTAATCTATTACCTACTTATTATTGACAATTAGTTTCTTTCTTTTTTTGATCATCAATAAATAGCAGGATTAGTTTTTTTCATAGTATGGGATTAACATAAAAATTGATTAAACAAATATTCTTTTATGGGTGTTCAACACTGATCTGTACCTGAGAGCTAGTCTACAGTTTGTCCATCTTTTATTTATTTTATTGGACAGTACATTCTGACTTAGAGTTACAGATATTAAGTTAAATATACCGTTCAGGAAGTCTTAGTACTGAACAGTGATAAAATATCTTTCAGTGATGTGATAAAACTATGAACCAATGAGCTAACGATTAATATAGTGTATATCAGTCAAATTGCATTTTTCTCAAAAACAGAATCGGGAAGTGAAGAAATTTTTATAAAAATATTATTTTTTTAAATAATCTCAATATTTATTTATTTTTAATAATTATTTTATAATATTATTTATTATTATCAAAAGAAGTGGTTCATTAACTTCGAAAGAAAAAATACAGTTTTTTATATGATTAAAACCATATTCATATATGAATATCCATGGTGGAAATATTGCAGTTTATAAATTTCATAGTTGGACGATTGATTTGCTGAAAGTAAATGAGGAAAAATTATCAAAAACTAATATTATTTATTTTATAAGTTGCTTTTATCCAACATTTGTTTGAAATGTTATAATTATATTTTTATATACAAATAATTATAATCTATTTTGTTGAAACTAATTTTTTATATATTTTTCTTTTGATCGCTGAAAAAACGGAGGCGTTTTCTCGTAGGGTTGTTCCATTCGCCGTCGCCACATTCGCTGCACAAATAATTATTTATTGTTTTTGGTTGGGACCTTTTTTCTACATGGTGATATAGGTGAAAAAGTGGCCAGTTAGGTCCAAGCAATATTTATTTTTATTTACGTTTCGATCTCTTATGGGCCATTATCATCAGAAACGATTGCTCATAAACATTTATGAGAAATGTGCCTCCTACTTAGAAACCTTTCTTAGAAATGGACATGTTGCGTTCCAAATAGGAGGCACATTTCTCATAAATGTTTATAAGCAATCGTTTCTGAAGATAATGGCCCATAAGAGATCGAAACGTATATAAAAATAAATATTGATTGGACCTAACTGGCCACTTTTTCACCTATACCACCATAATTGTTTATATTTTCCATCTAAATTTAGTTATAACGTATCAATTTGTCCATCGTATGTTTCATTGATAACTGCAATATTTCTGTAGTGAATAGTCGTGCATGAAATTTTTTTTTTTTTTTCTATCCTGGCTGTAAAATTTTATAAAAGGGAATCCCTCAAATTTACGTCCTAATATTGACTCATAATTTTTTTTAAAAATGAATTTCATGAACAATGTACATGCAAAAAGTCCTAAACGGAGTTTTTTAAAAAAATGTATTAAAAAAATAATAATCTCCTTTCTAGACGTTTCTGTTTTGGAGAAAGAACTGTTTAACTGATTCACTTTGAATGTGATTGGTCCTTGGTGTTGTGACGTCTCGTGATGCGATATTTTAACACCAGATAATTGTATACCTCCTGGGCTCATTGGTGTTTAGTAGATGTACTATATTTTTAGCGAAACTACGTCTTTCTGTTTAGAACTAGAGTTGACATTGTTATATCATACAGAATTCAATCACAGTTTTTCATTTATATAATTTTAAATTAAGTTCAAATATTATTATTATTGTGTTTAATTGATCTACAATTGCTTGATTCAATGTTCAAGCAAATTCAGACTATCATTCCTTCTCCATATCTTAGTTTTGTATATAAAATAAATTATATTATAATTATTTTTTTTTTTAGTATTCAGATTCTCTATTAATTTTATTTTTAATTTTTTTTTAAATATCTTCATACATTAATCAAGAAAATGGTATTATTAAACTTTATCTGTATTTATTTTATAAAATTTTTAACCGAGTGAGTGTAAGGGTTGAAATAAACAATTTTATTTGTACTTTTTTTTTTTTTTTCCCCCTAACCAAAACAAATCATCATATAAAAAAAAAGGATAAATAAATAAGGAAAATCATGGTCAATGCAAATAGAATGAAAATGAATTTCATAGTTTATAAATAATAACGAATTACATTTTTTAATGTAATTGCAATGAACTGATTACAACTTATATTTTTGAATGAGGTTCTCTTAGAACACGCGCTGGTAATATATCCGGTTCTCCATGCTGCAAAATTATTGTGTATCCTGAAACCCATAAGGAAGACATCTAATTGATATTAAGTCAAAGAGAAGTTGGGGCTCAACACAAAAACTCTATTAACTGCGATGAAATTAACCTATTGATACAAAATTTTATAAATAAATTCAAAACTCCATAATTATGAAACATATTATTTTTACGTGAAATCTGCCGAAGGGAAGGAAGTGGATGATCAGAGGGGCTCAAGTTGAGACATCACAATTTTTTTTTTATTCTGAAAATATATGAATGAATATATTTAAATAAAACAAACTTATTTTTGAAATATTGTCTATTCCACTAAAGATATATATACATATATAACTACCGGTTTCGGCTTTATACCATCGTCAGGTCTAGTTATGAACTAAGTCAGTTTGCAGAGAGCGACCCTTCAAATACATCTCAGGTCAAAGGGTGCTATTAAAACTTTAAATTAATATTTGGTTCCACATATATGTTTCAAGTTATCTAAATCTTAACATTATTATTAATTTTATTTCTATTTTTTATTATTTACTTGTATTTGTACTTATTTATTTGTTATTTTTCCACGTATTAGTCTAGTGACATTGTTTTATGTAAATTTAGAACTAGGTTTTGTTAAGAAATATTTCATGAGTTAGCTAACGGTACAGCCGGGGGACTCCCAAGTTTTAATAGCACCCTTTGACCTGAGATGTATTTGAAGGGTCGCTCTCTGCAAACTGACTTAGTTCATAACTAGACCTGACGATGGTATAAAGCCGAAACCGGTAGTTATATATGTATATATATCTTTAGTGGAATAGACAATATTTCAAAAATAAGTTTGTTTTATTTATTTATTACAAGTTTCCACAATATGTCCGCGTTCCTCAACTTAGAAGTTGTGAATATATTTATTTCTTTAAAGATATATCGAATAGCAAGAGATGTAAGATTTGAATACAGTTTAAACAAAATAAATAAATAATTTGATAGTGATTAAAAAAAAATTAAAAATGATACTTTTTCAATGTTAGTTAAGTACCTACATAAAGATCACATACAACAAATAACGATTTGATGTACATGTATTAATGTAAAAATAATTAAATAGAAATAAATCATATAAAAAAAAAATTATACATTTTAACAGTGTAGGAATTTTCTTAGTTTTAATGGTAAGTGAATACATGTTGAACTTATATATTTTAAAATTCAATATAGGTATATATATATATATTTTTGTAAACACGTTTCTTTACTTTTTTTAAAAAAACTAATTTGATACCATCAAACCTTAATACATAAGAAATATTTAAAAATAACAAACAAAAAATGCTAATAACATAATGCTAAAAATAAAAAATGAGGTTAATTCCTTTTGGCAATGATACACGAGTTAGTATTCAATCTGATTAGCTGGTTGAAGCTTCTGGCGAAGGATGTGGGTCATGACCAGTCTCCCTGGAACTGGAGTTGGCCATTAGGTTCAAGTTCAGGCCAAGACCAAGGACCAGTAACTCATCCCTCCTATCGCATCTTTCTCCAGTTTTTTTTTTTTTGTTACTTTTTCCATTCATTTATTTTCATAATTATTTTCTCTTTTCTTAGAAGCTGTTTGTTGTACAATTCCAACTCGATATTTCTGGTATTGCAACGTACATTTGTCAAGCTAGATACATTGTTATTTAGATTTGTCAAGAACCACCTCAGACTTGACTCTAGGTTTGTTGTAAGTGTAAAGTGTGTAATTCATTGTTGGGTTTACTTCGGGAAGTTAAAGTAAACTATCAAACATTCGATGCGGAGACTTTAACGGAATTTCATGTTTTCCGACCTTTTAGATTTCATACATGAAAAAAACATTTCTGTGTGTCTGTGAACACGATAACTCCGAATGAATGTATCGACACGAAATTGTTTACGTGAACCCTTTAACGACGACACCCATCGTTTTTCAGCCAAATCGACCAAAAGAAAGAAGGGGATTAGGGGGGGAGGCTTAACACAAAACTCTAATAACTGCCGATAGAATGCATGTCGCACCGCAGAACAAGACTGTCACAACTCAAAAAATATCGAATTTGTACTCAACTCATAGGAAGAATGGTAATAAGTAAGTACTATTAACCGTGTAAAAGCTTATTGCTCTAACAATAAATAGCTACATCTAGCAGTTTTCTAAATATCAAAAGTAAAGTACCATTAAGGATCAGTGAATTTTAAAAAGTTATTTCCCAAAATTCAAATTTTTCTAGTTGTGACAGTCTTGTTCTGAGGTATAGCGATGTATCGACAGAAAATTTCATATGTGAATTCAAAACCACATAAGGATGGAACATCAATTTTCAGCAAAATCGGCAGAATGGAAAAGAGGATCGTATGATGGACCAACTCAAAAATTCAAATAACTGCCAATGTAATGAATGGATCAACATGGAATTTCATATTCGTAGTCAAAACCTAATGAGGACATAACCTGTTAAATTTCAAAGATATCGGTTGAAGGGAAGGGGGCTCAATTCAAGAACACCAACCAGTAACTGCCGATGTAATGATTGTAATTCGCTCTGGGGAATTACCTTGCCAGTGATTCCCCGACGACATTTTTGTGACTTATGCCCGGACTTTAATCACGAGGTCATATCATCTTACACGAGCGACCTTTCATCACTTTGGTGGATATGATGCCTCATTACTGCTCAAGTTTTGTTAACGTAGAGGTCTTGAACCTACGAAAGATGGCATACTTAAGGTTTTTTTTTTCTTATATCCCAAATAAAAATAATATCCGCGTTTTTGTACACAGTTGGTAAGTAAGCTACCTCTGTGCTACCTGCCCGCATAATTCATCCGAGGCAATATGCAATACCAAATGCCGTCTCCAGTAATATGCTTTGATAACTTCTTGCAACGCTATCTTGACTTTATTCTCAATTCTTTCGTTTGTTTATTTTTGTGACTCCTGTCCGGGCTGTAGCTATGAGATCATTAAGCCCACTACCAAAGCGCTCCATCGTGATTTTGAGCACATTAGGCAAGTCAGCTACCGCTGTACTGCTTCACATTCATATCGTGTGGAAAGAGTTAAGCTAAGTCCCATAGTGAATAGTGTGTTACTTCCTGTGCTATACGATGTATAGGAGAAGTTATGTAAATTGACAGAAATTCGATTTTGAGTTTTCACTACAATTTCATGTTTTTTGACCCCCTGTTTTCAAAAATTTTAAAACAAAAATGCGGAAAACGACACAAAAAGTCCAATAACTGCCGATGAAATAAATATATTGATACAAATTTTTATATGTAAATTCAAAACTCTAACAGGACGAAACATATTAATGTTTCGCGAAATCGTGCAAAGGGAAGGGGGGAACAGAGGAGGGGTAACTAAAAAATCCTAATAAGTGCCGATGTAATGAACGAGTATACACAAAATTAAGTATGTGAGGGTTCAGAAGTACTTTTTTAAGTTCAGGCCGATCGAAAGTTAATTTGAGCTGAGTTAATTTGTAAATCTTTGTCCAATGATTGTATGAAGAGTTGTTATCTGTGTTCAAAGTCCAATATATAAATACAAGTCAGTCTTCTGTCAATGTTTCTTATGACCCATGCTTTAACTACAAGGTCATATCGCCTACTACCAGAGAGCTCTTTCGTCACTCTGCTGGACATGAGCCCGACCCTACAATGGGAGTCCTAAATTTTGCCTACCTTAAATTTTTATTCACCTGGGGTAGGGGTCTTTAACGAGTAGTTACCTGACATTGTACAGGCTCGAGACCATCGCTTAACGTCCCGTCCGAAAGACGTCATGCTTAAGTTTATTTTACCTCCTAGATAAAATAAACTAAGGGCCTCGGCCGGGTTTCGAACCCGCGAACTTGAGCTCAATAAGCAAGCACGAAACCACTGAGCTTCCGGCGCCTTCAACGTAAATAGGTATTTCGTAATTTCGAAATGTCATATGCTTGATTTTGTAATCGTTTTTACAACTTAGAAATCCTTGGCCAGTTTGACCTTAAGTTCCTATTCATCAAAAAAGCATAGAAGCAATTGTCATCTGCTAGGTAAGTGTACTTTTATTTCAAAGAACCCATTTTTCACTAAACTTCAGACAACTACTCAGAATCCTTGGCCACAAATGGCTGCTCTCATTATGGACAGATCTTAATACTAAACCAGTAGAAAATGGAACAAGTCATGGACAATATCAGCGGAGGACAAGGTCCACAGGTTCTTTCCAAACAAAGAATAGGTTTGAATTTCTTGGTTCCACTTACCTAGATTAACCAGATTTTTAAAGCCAATCCTGGGACACAATAAATTATATGGAAACGTTGACTACGCACAGTCGTTTCTTCTTTATTTCGATACGTTCATTACATCGGCAGCTATTGGGGTTTTTGAGTTGAGCCCCCCTCTGATCCATCTTCCCTTCGGCCGATTCTGCTGAAAATTAATAGGTGTCATCTTTATATGGTTTTGAATTTACAAATGAAATTTCGTATCAATACATTCATTGCAACGGCAGTTATTAGAGTTTTTGTGTTAAGCCTCCCCTCTAATCCCATTCCACCTCCTCTTTGGCCGATTTGGCTGAAAATTAATAGATGTCGTACTTATGGGATGATCTGGATCGCCGAGGGATCCGAGTTTCGGATATGTGTATGTACATTTATTCTATTGGGAGGCATCGTGTTCACAGACACACACACATAGAGAGATATATAACGTAGGATAATACCTATATAAAATAATATACGAAATATACGTAAATATTGGTCAAATTGACTTTTCATCAAAACGTATTATTTTTGACCGAACTGACCTAGATCTATAAGACAATTGCTCCGGCATTATTGCTCGGGTCCCATATAGAGTGATTATTATTTCAAAGTTCAGAGATATTAACTTCCAACTTGCTCACTGGAGGGTTCTTTTTGTCTCTTCTTCTGACCAATTACAAAACTTCCTCTATACATCATACATCTCGGGAAGTACATTTAACAATTATATACTTATAATTCAACGAAGCTGATATATGTATAACAACCTGACAGGCGCAAACGGTACTCGCAATACACCAACGAACAGTGTTGCCAAGGTATGACAATAACAAATAACTGCAAAGAGAACCGAGGACAGGTAGTCATATTCGGTGAACGGTCCACGAAAATCAGGGACATTTCATCATCTTACACTTAGCAAAATCTCTTTTTTATTATAAATCTAACAATTAAAAATAAATATATTATCTGTACCTCTATTGTAAGCAGTGTCGCTAATCCTTTCGGATCGGAATCGTATCAGCTGATGTATTAGTGTATGATATCAGTCAAAAGATGGTCCTGTTAACTTTTCGAGAGAAACTCTTCCCATTGGACTACATAATAAATAGAGAACAATAGACATTGTTTTTGGTCATGCCCCAGTTATATTAAAGAGAGACACTATTTGGAGTTTTGGCAATCAGGAAAATTTATTTAATTTCAAGGAGGAGAGAGAGGAAGTGAAAAAAAAGGGGACATTTCGATCCAAAAGGTCATCATCAGCCCTTTCTTAATTCTGTTCTTCTCTAGTAAAAATGAATGAAGAAAAGATTTGGGTCGAAACTTCTATTTATAAAATTCTTATTTATAGCTATTTTTAGGGTAATAATGGTGTTATTCATCTCCCGATTTATTTCAATTCAATCGGCTTGAATCATATTAACGATAAACATTTTGTTCAGTCTGGACAGAATTTCCAATATGTCGACATAGATATAAAATATGGAGTTTTGATGATTCCGAACTTTCTAGTTCATTTTTGGTGGTTATCTGCCGAAATAATTTTCGTTAATATGATTTAAGACGATTGATTTTAAATAAATCCAGAGCAGTTGCGTCCATTTCTCTCTCCACAGCGAAATTTCATAGTAATTTTTACAGTGATTTTCCTATGCGGGTCTTTCCGCGTGTAATCGGTTTAATTAGGGATACGTTTATAGCGATTCATGAAAACAGTAAGAGGTTCGGTCAAGCCTCAGGGGGGCGGGGGGCAATTGCACCTATTGTCCCCCTCCGCGCCCGCCGAAGGCCCTCGAAATACTGGTATTTTTTTTTTCCTACATAGTTTTGTTGAAGCACATTTTGCTAGATTATAACACTGCTGTTTCTGAAAATTAATCAAAAATCAGTAGTTTATTCATTTTTTGAGTTATTCGCTCTCGGTGATCAATGTGCACCAATGGAAAACTTTTTCCCGTTTCCAAAGATACAGAAAAAATCGCTTCTATCTAGGTTTCCTTTTTCCATTTGTTCAATTAAAAATAAAAACTATAATTTAAAGAAAAACAGTTACATAAGAATCCATTTTAGCGCTAAATAAGTATGGCAACCAGTAAGGAACCCCTCCTTCCTCTTCGAATATACAAGAATAGTCAGCTCAATTAACAAATAGGAATTAGGGTTGTGTAAGGAGATTTCCTGGAGTTATTAGTTATAGTAATTTTGTATTCAGGTTTTTGTCTCTGACTGAATAAAAAATTACTATAGCTAATAACTCCAGGAAATCTCCTTACACAACCCTAATTCCTATTTGTTAATTGAGCTGAATATTCTTGTATATTCGAACAGGAAGGAGGGGTTCCTTACTGGTTGCCATACTTTTTTAGCGCTTAAATGGATTCTTATGTAACTAGTTTTTTTTTTAAATTATAGTTTTTATTTTTAATTGAACAAATGGAAAAAGGAAACCTAGATAGAAGCGATTTTTTCTGTATCTTTGGAAACGGGAAAAGGTTTTCCATTGGTGCACATTGTTCACCGAGAGCGAATAACTCAAAAAATGAATAAACTACTGATTTTTGATTAATTTTCAGAAACAGCAGTGCTATAATCTAGCAAAATGTGCTTCAACAAAACTATGTAGGAAAAAAAAAATACCAGTATTTCGAGGGCCTTCGGCTATAAATTCAATCATTCACAAACTTAAATTGCACTGAGACTTGTATACTTGTATACTATACCAAAGACCGAGGTCCCCCAGGAATAAATACATACAGAGTAAAGAACAGGAAACAATGAAATATATTATCAGTATGTCATACAAATAAATAAATACATAGATACTCGTAAATAAAGTAGTGCTACATTCGAGAAAAACTAGACAATTATAAATATAGATAAACAAAAGATTAATATGAAAAAACATAAAATTAACAGCTTAATTATGAAAAAAAATAAAAATATCTATACAAAGATGGTTGATTATAAAAGAGAAGGAAGGATGCCCAGACAAGGTTGAAATAAAATTAATTTTAGACAGTAGGGGCTAAATAGAAAAAGTGTGAGGAGAAAAAAGAAAATGAAAAATACAAAATAAAATAAGATAAAATAAAAAATAAATAAATACTTGTTAAAACATATATATATATATATATATATATATGTGTGTGTAAAATGAACAAAAAAGGAATTATATTAATTATGATAGAATCATTTTGGAAATAATATAATAATGGATATTCAACTAAATGTTTACGCAATTTTGGTTTCACACACACAAATTACAATATCAGAACGAATTTCCTGGATAATAGGTAACTCTCATAAAAATGTCCCCCCTCCCCTTCCCGATCGAAAACCTAGACCCATACCTGGCCTCCAGAGTCGGTTGTATGAATAAATAGCTTACTCCTTTATTGAAAAAAAAATAAAAAAATGAGTTAATAACTTCATTAATTAAAGAGAATAAACAATCAATTATAAAATAGTAGGTCGCTTAAGACCTTGTGTAGAAAGTGTTAAGGTAAAATGACTAATTGTTTGTGGTACTTGTTGACCTACTAAAGAGCCGGCTCCATACGACAACATTCATGGTCACATGAGCCCCTCTCCAGAGCCTCCATTGTCCCGTGTCTTTTTAGATCATGTACTGTATCGCACAGAGCACATTCTCATCCATTATCATGACTAGTCTACTTACCTGGTTATAGTGAAGTTCATCTAACTAGTTCCACTCTTCATCCAATGAAGGAGGTAAGGGTTACGCTATGACATTACACTTCTTTTTGTTTTTTTGACAACTAATTATGATGGCTTATTAAGATTTAAAAAAAACTAATTTATCATCATTATATCGTATGTATAGGAATTAATGCGTCACTCATGTACAATACGTATCTTACTTAATAATCTTTATATATTAATCTAACTTGAGAACTCTTCAAGTGGGCCAAAATAAATGCCTTAGATTAGTTGGTAGCTCCTCGAGGGACACCTCCATCCTCCAAATCCATGAAGACCTAAATGTTGAGCTCCTACTGGACTACATAATAAATTTCAGTAAACATTTTTTACTTAACTGTGACACAAATCAAAACGTTTTGGTAAAGAAAATCAGGGAGGGAAACACAAAAATATCCGTTCTCTGTTTTTGAATGTTTATTAATTTATTTTCTATTCATTTCAGTTACTTTGTATTTGTTTTTTCTTCTTTTTTCTTTGAGTTTTTTTTAATTTACTTTTAAGCAGTAGCATTTAATTTAACTGATTTTTTAAAATTTGTATTTAGTGTATAAGGGTAATGGTTAAGGAAACTTATTGTACATAATTGTACCTCTGTAAATGCGACTGTTATAATAAACTCTTCTTCTTCATATATTAATTTATTTTCTCATATGTGTTTCTTAGTTCGTAATAGAGTGTATTAATAGCGAAAATATCTATTCTGCTATGAAGCGACTTAAACTAGCAGTCCAAAAAAGACTTAGAAGTCCGACTTATGTATCTCTTTGTAATGTTTCTAAAATAATTTTGAATCAATTAGTCGATAAATACTGCAGAGGGTGCCCCGTTTGAAATGATCCAAATGCAAATATCTCGTAAAGGAGTCAAAGTATTAAAAAAAATGTTTTTCTATTGGCCTCTAGTCTTGCTTTCCATGATATATAATCGATCAAAAATTCGATACTGTGTTTTCACTAGAATTTCCTGCTTTTCGTTCCCCTTAATCCAAAAAAAAAATTGTCGGTGAATCACCGGCAAAGTACTTCCCCATAACGCATTAATCAATTAACGTTTTGCTCCTTCTCCAAAAGTCGACGATTTGCGCTAATAAGCAACAGTTGACTTACATAGGGGCTCCTAAATCCTCATACTAAATTTCCTTTCGATACATTCATTATATCGGCAGTTATTACGGTTTTTGAATTGAGCCCCCTCCCGTGAACCCCGCCTTTCCTTCAGCTGATATCGCTGAAATTTGACAGGTTATGTCCGTCCTTATTGGGTTTTGACTTTAAATATGAAATTTCATGTCGTTATATTTATTATATCGGCAATTATTTGTGTTTATGAGTTGATCTCTGATCCCCCCTTCCCTTCTACCGATTCCACTGAAATTTGACGTGTCATAGTTACGGGATTTTGCGTCAATATATGCATTACAATGTCAATTATTAGAGTTTTTGAGTTAAGCCTCTCCTTTAATCCCTTCTTCCCCTTTGGTCGATTTGGCTGAAAATTGATATGTGTCGTCTTTAGAGAGTTCTGGATTAACATATAAAATTTCATATCGATACATTCATTCTATCATGTTCATAGACAGACATCATTTTTTTTTTTTTTCATATTTGGAATCTTGAGTGCAAAAAACATGACATTCTGGTGAAAACTCCGCATAGAATTTTTGATCGATTACATAACTTTCCCTATACCTTGTACAACTGGGGAGGTAACAAAAAAATCCATTTGTGTGTGGTATTATTATGATGGTTACTCATGTAGCGGAGTTTAACTAAAAAACCCTTAATAACTGTTTATGTAATGAATGTATCCAAGAAGTTTTACATCTTGATCCAAAACCCCAAAAGGTCAACACCAACCGATTTTCAGCCGAATCGGCCAGAGGGAAAGGGATGTTCTGAGGAGGAGGATGGGATAAAGTCCTTTTTAAATTATTTTAAATATTATCATGAAGGTTAATCACGTAGGGGGTGGGGGGGGGGGGGGGGGGGGCTTAACTAAAAACCCTTAATAACTGCTCTTGTACTGAATGTATCTTCACGAAATTTTACATATTGATCCAAACCCTTTTTATGAGTAAAGACTACCGCATTTGTACTGTTAATATCTACATGTCTATGATCTAACATTTAAATTTGTTTTAGGATGGTTGGAACGTTGGCGAGAGTAACGCTATTACTTCAGTTTTCTATTTTGACTCTGGGAAGAAGAACAATTTACGAAGAAATTCGAAGACTGTACCAGCAGCAAAGTCTCCCCTATAGAGAGCACTGGTTTTTTGACAATCAGCCAATACAGGATGAGTATGACTTTATAGTTGTAGGTTCAGGTCCCTCAGGTGCGGCAGTAGCCAGCAAACTGACAGACGTACTGCAGTGGAACATCCTGGTGATAGAGGCAGGACCTGAAGAGAACATATACAACGATATCCCATCACTAAATGCGGCCACTGTGCTAACCAACTTCACTCAGATCTATGAGGTTGAGAAGGAGCCGAACGTATGTACAGGACTGGAGGAGGGCCGGTGCATCTGGCCGAATGGACGGGCGGTGGGAGGAGCCTCGGTGATCAATGGGATGCTGTACACCCGGGGCCACCCCCAGGACTTCGACAGATGGGCGGCCGCCGGGAACCCAGGCTGGTCCTTCAGCGAGCTGCTTCCGTACTTCCTCAGGGTGGAGAACATGTCCATCGACGGTCTGGCAGAGTCTGAGTTCCACTCTACCTCAGGCAGTGTTCATCTCGAGTATCCCTACCCCTCCAAACTTCAACACAGGTTTTTAAAAGCTGGTCAAGAATTTGGCTATAACCTTGTAGACTATAACAATCCATATACAATGTTGGGTTTTTCAACCTCACAAATCACAACGAAAAAAGGACGAAGACATAGTGCGGCCAGTGCCTACTTGATGCCCATCAAAAACAGACCAAATTTTCACATAGTTAAAAACTCACTTGTTACACAGATTCTCATTCATCCTACTTCTAAAAGAGTGTATGGTGTTAAATTTTTAAAGAAAAATAAAGAAAGAATAGTTTTGGCAAAAAATGAAGTAATTGTTTCAGCTGGTGCATTTAATACTCCTCAGCTGCTCATGCTTTCTGGAATTGGACCGAAAAAACATTTGGATGAAATGAAAATTCCAGTTATACAAAACCTTCCTGTTGGGTACAACTTACAAGAACATCTCGGGACTCCTGCTTTGATATTCAAAATAAATACAACTGACAGTTGGACAGCTTTGAAGTTTGCGGGCAACTCGCCTTACTATTTGTATAAGTGGATGAAAGACGGTAAAAGTGAGTTTGCCAACAACGGAGCTGAAGCGCTGGGGTACATAAAAACTATACTGGCAAATGAGGGAAAACCAGACATCGAGTTAATTTTTATTCCTATAACGATAGCTTCAGACGGAGGAATTATTCTTAGAAAAACTATGGGAATTTCAGATAAAACCTACTATAAAACATGGAGTAAACTTTCTTTTGTAGAGGGTTTCTCCATTTTTCCTATGGGGATGTATCCGAAGAGTAGGGGCACAGTGAGACTGAGAAGCAGGGATCCTAAACATCCTGTTGTTATTGACGGGAACTTCTTCACTGACAGATATGATGTGAACGTTCTGATTGAGGGCATTAAACAAGCAATTGAACTGACGAAGATGCCAAGTTTCCAGAAGGTGGGTGCTGAGCTCTACCGGACGCCGGTGGCGGGCTGTGAGAAGCCTGGCTTTGGCACTGACGGGTACTGGGAGTGCGCCCTTCGTCGGGTTCCGCTGCAGTTTCACCATCAGTGCGGCACCGCCAGGATGGGGCCTGATCCTACCTCGGCTGTGGTCGATCCCAGACTCAGGGTCCACGGCCTGGCAGGACTGCGGGTGGTGGACGCATCTGTCATACCTCACATTACCGGGGCTCACACCATGGCTCCGGCTTACATGATCGGAGAGAAAGCTGCTGATCTGATCAAGGAAGACTGGGGCGTCAGGATCATACCCTCTTAAATGTATTATTGTTACCTTCCTTATCACAGAGGAAGGAATTAAACTAAGCCGTTGATAGCATGCTAGACTCTTCAGTGACTCACTCTAGCGACATATAAGTGAATGTCTGTCAAAGTAACGCTATAGCAACTTTTTTCTAACATCCACTCTCAAACATTCTATTCTAACTAAGCACAATTATATTATACATCACTGATATTTAGTTATAGTACAAATAGTTGAAATAACTGTAAAGTATTACTAGGATATAATGTACAGATATTACAAAATGTGTACATATTTTTTTAATTAAATATAATTTTTAGTAAATAAGCTACCTAAATATAAAAACATGAATGTACAAGATGATTTTAAAATATTGTAAAATAAAATGTATATAGTCAGTTAATTTATTCGAAGGAATAGTGCATTAAATAATAAATACCTACTATATTTTTGTACTGTTATGTTGTTACCCTTTTTTAAATCAGCATAGTCCTATAAGGGCGAAATAATCTTTATCATAAATAAAAAATGTATTTATAAATATATGTTGCCCAACAATACATTAGATATATGTAAATTATAAAAACGTACGTATATAAAAAACATTTCTGTACAATATATGAAAAAATTAAAAATTTGATTTTTGTTTATTATGTTAAACTTTCTGTTCGTTAACATTTCACACCTAACACTTTTAGTTGTTGAAACATTAATTAAAACACAATATTGAAATTAATATATTAAATATAATGCTATTTTAATATGTAAAATATATAAAATAAATTTAAATCAATTGACTCTCAGACTGATTTTTTTTTTTCAATTTATAATAAACTCTTATTAACTTATCCAAAAAATATATATATTATTGTACATATGTATTAAAACGATTTAGTTCATTACATAATGTTGAGGCTGATAAACCTGGACACTGCATGCAATATTGACGGTACCAGGTGGTGCTTGCCCACTGTAACAGGCTGTATCCCCATGGCCAAACTATCTCGGTAAGTGTCTCTCAGTTAATAAACAATATTATTATTATTAGTTAACGATTATGAAGATTAATAAATATAATATAAGCCATTGAGCGCATTTTAATATGGTCTTATGTAGGATATGAACTATGAAATTTTTCTCCCTAATCGGGTCAAATAATGGTTAGTTGAAGAAATAGAACACACATATAATAAGAAAACACTGATTCTGTCTATAAGAAGAAACAATATACTAAAATAAAATACAAATAAATATAAATACATAAAATACAAATAAAACAATATACTATAATAAATTCAGTCTAATAGAAAAAACAAAACAACACTAGAAATACGTAATCCACATAGTAACTGTAACTGGTCTTACAAGGATGCTATGTGCGAAATTTTATGGAAATCTGATCAAGTAATTTAATGATTCCCCCCACAACCCTACCCTCTTCAGTTCACAATTTTGTGATGCCACATAGACAATGTTTGTAACGGACTTAAAAGGACGGTACATTTCATGAAGAGTGAGGAAAGAGCGCTGTGGTAGTAGGCGATATGACTTCGTAGTTAAAGCCCGGGCATGAGTCATAAAACCTAACCTAACTAAGAGTGGAAATAAAAATTGAAATTATTTTACAAAAAGAAATCTTTTGAACTAATTACTTAAAACTAAATCAGTATTTTTTCTGTTTTATAGTGGTCACTATTTATAATTCTTTTATATTTTGGGCATATATACATATAAAGAAAAAAGTACCTACCTTTTCTCTTCTACGTACTTCCAATGTTATAATTTTCACTCCTACATCTTCTCTCACTCACAAGGAGAGGATACGATGTCGGGGTCACGGATTTTGATCAAACTTTTTTTGCATGTTCTTGATCGAAACTTGTTATTTTGTCGAAAAAAAAAAAGGTCTAGGTATACCTTAGATCGTATAATCCCATAAAACCTGTGAACTGGTTCCGATACCAGTTCATAGATTTTGTGGGATTATACGAACTAAAGTATATCTAGAAATTTATTTCCGCCAAAATGAAGACCAGATTTGTGTTTCTCATACCAAAAAAAACATTATATCTGGATTTTTGGTGGAATCGGGATCAAAATATTTTTGACCGAAAATTCGGACGACTGACTGCATTTGGACGATTTTGAAAACTAATTTAATCGTGTATTGCGCAAAGTCTACTTAACCGATTTTAATGAATGATGCTTCGTTTGAAAGAACTCGTCGAGAGCATTCTACTGATGTAGGAAACATAACATTTGATCAATGTTTTCTACTCCAAAAACAAGGTTGAAGATGAACATAAATTTTTACTTTTTTGTCAAGTTTTTTATAGTGGGTTTTTTATACACAGTTCAACCTAGACATATGATACATCGTTGGAAAGAAGAAGTAAAGTTCTTAAAACTTGCTATCGATAATTAAAATCGGTTAGTCTAGTCTCATGAAAATTGCCCAAAATTTGGGGTCTAAAAATCGAGAATTTTTGATTTGAACCAAAATCGGTATTCAATGGTTTTTTTAAATTACTAATTTTAAATTAGTTTTCATGAAAAAAAATTTCCCGACCATATTCTCTTGGAAAAAAAATGTTTTTTAAAAATTTTCTAATCATTTTACTGCTCAAATCAACAAAAAATGAACAGTGCACAACAAACAAACATTAACATCATACAACATAACATTAGAAGTATAAACAATAAATGGGCAATTTTAACCAATTTGCTGAACGTAAACCAAATACATATTGCTGCATTACAAGAAACATGGCTTAACACAAAAGTAGAACATAATTCCAAAACCTACTCCTTTTATCAGATAAGCAGAAGAGACGGGTATGGAGGGGTAGCTTTCCTCATTCACAAATCAATAAAATGGGAAAAAATAACATTAAATAATATAGCCAACGTAGAACTAATAGGGATTCGGACAACTAACACTATACCTCCACTGAATATTATCAACTCATACATATCCCCCGGGGCCTAAACTTCTAAAGCTCAGATTCAAAAACTCTTTTCTACAATAGATAACTTGCCATTTTCAATACTATGCGGTGACCTGAACGGAAAAAGCGGACTGTGGGGAAATGAGGTAGAAAACCCGCGGGGCCGACTCATATCTGAAGAAATATTAGCATCAGGACTAGTTCTACTAAATGAGAAGACACCGACTAGACTTACACACCCCAACCAGAACAGATCATCAGTAGACTTAAGCCTGTGTACAGGAGACTTGGGTTATAGGATGAGTTGCAGGGTGACGGACCAGTGTCTGGGCAGCGATCACCTTATAATAGAGATGATCCTGGAGAGGGCACTCGCCCGCAGAGGACATATAGGAACAGGGAGACGAAATTTCAGAGCAACGGACTACAGTCACTACGAACAATACCTAAGAGAACAGGGGCCCATACAGACAGAGGACATAACTGAACTGACCAACCTCATTAGATCAGATAATACCATACCTAGATACAAAACAGACAACATGAACAACTTCACACCCAAATGCTGGTGGAACGACAAAATCAAAATATCTTATGTCCAAAAAACTGAATCGATAAAAAAATTCAAACAAAACATGACCATAGAGAACTATAAAGAAATGAGACATAGGAACAACAAAACAAAAAACCTCATTAAAAAATCCAAAAAAGACACCTGGACGACCTACATTCAAGAGATTAACCCTAATCATTCAAGCGACGTATGGCAATGAAACAACTCAGAAACGTGAAAACATTTACTCAAAATAAAATCACCGAATGCAAATCGACAGCCATACAATACCTACTCAAACTGACAAATCCTTCCCAAAACCCACCCCAGCCTCCTCCAGACCCAACCTTACATTCTCAATCAATAGTAGATAAATCGGACATATTCAGGCTTCCAATCTCCAACTCTGAGTTCGATGCCGCCATCAGCTCCAAAAAAGATACAGCTCCTGGCAGAGACGAAATTAGTTATCAGCTGATTAAAAGACTTCCTTATAACATAAAACATTCCTTAATTGCTTGTTACAATAAATCCTTCCGATTAAAAGTAATTCCGGAAGAATGGCGCGAAATACAAATAGTACCGATACTAAAACCAAACAAAGACCCGGAGGAAATCACTTCATACAGGCCCATAGCTCTCTTATCCTGTCCAGCAAAAGTTTTTAATATCATTATGAAGAAAAGATTCGAATGGTTTGTGGAATATCACAATCTTCTCAGTCCACAGTGTCTGGGTTTCCATAGCGGCCGATCCACAACTGATGCCCTTATGATACTCACATCTTCAATCGAGATAGCATTTTCTAAAAAACGAATACTTATGGCCCTATTCATAGACATAGACAAAGCATATGACAATGTAAATATTAGCAAACTAATAAACGTCCTCGATAAATCAAAAATTCCACAGGAGATAACGGTATGGCTACATAAATATTTATTTAAGAAAACACTATATATAAAGACAGATGAAGGGGACGTAGAGATGGAGTCATACAAAGGACTGTTACAGGGAGATGTTTGGTCACCAATCCTCTTGAACATGTATACTAGAGAGCTACACGAAGAGCTAGATGAGGGCATCAGTCTACTGCAATACGCCGATGACATGGTGATCTTCACAACAAAACCCACAGCTGACCAGGCCATCACCAAACTAGAGGGGGGACTCAGTACTCTCTCCAACAGACTGGACGACTTGAAACTCAGGATCAACATTGACAAATCGACACTCGTACCTTTCATAAAGAAGAGAAACATTAACCACAACAACATCAAATTAGAATATAGTCATGTCACCATACCCGTTGCTAAGGAACACAAATTCCTTGGTCTTTGGTTAGATACAAAACTGTCCTTCAAGAAACATATATCCCATACAATAGCAAAATCACAAAAACCAATAAATCTCCTTAAATGTATAGCAGGAGGTTTGAGTTGGGGGGCAAATCCCACCAACATGATCCACCTATATAAGAGCTTAGTTCGACCACTGCTGGAGTATGGCTGCGAGGTTTATGGCTCCACCAGAACACCCCTCATTCAGAAACTTAGTGTAATACAAAACCAGGCCTTAAAAATTTCATTGAGGACATTTAAAACAACTCCTATCAATGCCGTTCTGGTGGAAGCCGGAGAACTTCCACTTTCACTCAGACGTAAATTACAGTTAAAAAGAAAACTTACAAAAATACACGCCGACAAATCACACCCTTTCAACTATTTAATAAATAGACAAAAAATCCACTTGAACAAGTACATTCAAAATACACTAGCAGAACTCAGGCCAACATTACAGACACTACATCGGACCGACAAACCGTTCTCATTTATTGCGCCTATCCCACTATCAAACCTTATCATAAAATCCAATCCAGACATTAGGACAATCAAAACATCCAAAAACAACTTAGACCCCACAATCCTAAAAGCCAACACAATAGAAATGATTAACACTCTTTACGATAAATGTCACAAACTCTTCACAGATGCTTCAAAAACACCAGAGGGGACGGGGATAGGTATCTTCGATCCCCAAACAGACACTAACCTAACAGAAAAAATCTCACCACATCATAACATCTGTACCTCTGAACTGATTGCTATCCAAAAGGCCATAGACTACTCTAAAAGTATTACATTTTCAGAAGAGATAGTTATATTGACCGACTCTAAATCCGCCTGCCAACCACTATGCAACTTTCACCTCAAAACTCGCAGCAACTACATACTCTCCACAATAGCTACATCCATTTACCAGTCAGATAAGAACTATTACATTCAATGGATTCCTGGACACATCAATTTGACTGACAACGACAGAGCTGACCACCTAACCAAGCGAGGAACGGCAAAGGACACAGTGACACTCAGAATCGACTTGACCTTAGAAGACACCCTTTCCATCCTACAACACCAGACACTCACGGAATGGCAAACCAACTATTCTGACATATCCCAAACCAAAGGACAATACCACTACAGAGTACAGAAGACAATAACGACAAAGCCATGGTTCCATCCACACAGTAAGACACTGACGACTAAACAAATCATATACTTAACACGACTGAGGACCGGACATGCCAGAACAAACAAATACTTACATCTAATCAAAATAAAACCATCCCCCAACTGTGAACACTGCAATGAGACTGAGGACGTAATCCACATTTTCACTAACTGCAAAAAATACGACAACTAGAGACAACATGAGACACTACTATCCAACGAAAACACATTTCTTCAAACAATAGCTAACATTAATAACATAGAAAACATTAACAAACTCATTAAATGTATTACCAAATCAAAAATAGAATTGTAATAAGATCAATAGACTACTACATACTCGCTCCGGCTTTATAGGACTACAATTAGTCTTACGGCATAATAAAAAAATAAAAAAAAAATATTTTTTCTGAAATCTGGGTAATAACAAAAAAAAAAATGGCATCGAGAACTCCTCATTCGGTAAAACACATGCCGAGAAAAAAAATAACGAAAAATGCTCAAAATGAAATTTTTAAAAATTAGTTGCGACCAAACCACGGTGTATCCTCTCCTTGTCAGACTGGTTCACTACACCTTAAACCTAAAAACACTTCTCACTCTAGACCATGTATGGGCAACCTTTGACATGTTGCGGGCCAAACTTTAGTGTGCAAATACGTTCGCGGCCCGCGTAGATGATTCAAAATAAAATAACGTCGGACTTTAAAGTAGTGTTCATAATTTTTAGCGATAGATATCAGACATGAAATAATAAGACAATGTTATTATAATACAATTTATTAAAATAACAAAATGAAATGAAAATAAATAGGTATAATATTATAATTAAATCGTGAAATTTGGAATTATTACAAACTACGAAAGTTAAGTAGCGACACCGAAATCAATGAGACACTTGAGCTTGAATTTGGGAAACTAATCCATTGATGTTTGGATTAATTCTACTGATACAAAGACGTAAATAATTTTCCAAATTATCTTCAGTGAGCCTTGTACGATGTTTTGATTTATTAACTTTCATCATTGAAAAGAACTGTTCGCATTTATAAGTACTGCCAAACGCACAAATCAATCTTCTTGCGGATTTTCTAAGCTGCGGAAAATGGTCTTCTTTGAGGTATTTTTTGTAGAAATCGCTCCAATAATTTGAAGTGAGTGTGAGTAAGTAGTGTAATCTATTTTTTTTTTTATTGGGTTTTCAAAATGTCTCGCGGGCCGGACCAAATCTTACAGCGGGCCGGTTGTTGCCCACATATGCTCTAGACTGTCCACTTCCACAACACAACTTAGACTGTTTTTTACTATTAAAAACAGCTGATCGTGGTCTTTTGTACTCCAATCATTGGTTGTTCACATTTCGTTTTAAAACAAAATGCGACTAGTCCATCTTTGTATATTTATTCACTAATTAAGTTACTTCCCTCCTAACAGCTGTTTTTATACGAATAATAATAATTGATTTTATAATATATTAATAATCTTAATGTGTGTAAATTTTTTTAATCAAACACCATAACACAGTATATTTACCAAGTTTGCCCGAAATTTACTGGAGAATAAAAATTTCAATTTAGAGGCACCAAGAAGACGAGACTGAATATGTTCCTTATTGCCTCTTTATTTTTCAAATATTTTTAAAGAAACACTATTTTATAATGCGGTAAATTACCCAAAAAAAACATGTTTATCCTAATGTGTTTATCAATTTTAAGTCACATAAAAGGTTTGCGTTTATTTTTTTGGTCTCGGATACCCTCTGGCCTAACTACCACATTAAATCTAAATATAATGTTTATTTGTTTGTTTGTGTTTTTAGTGTTTCCTGGAATATAAAGAAGCTAGATGGGTAACAGCTGGTGCAGTGGAGCCTCCGTGAACGCAGGAACTGTCCTGGACCGAGTCATCTCACAGGCCTCCAACAAGGACGAATGCCTTCTGTACAGGTTGGCCAATTACAAGAAGGGAGGAGAGCTGGTCGAGGCGTACAGTGCAGGGGGTCAGGCAGAAGTGGAGAAACTTATCAAGGAACAGTTTGGCCAACTGATGTACAATGATGGGAAGGGGGCTCTTATCAACAGAGCTGAATATCTACGATGGAAATTTAGAGATATGCAACAGGTTTGTATAAACAAATTGAATATAATAAAAGCTCTTATAACTGAGAGCTTAAACACTTAAATTTAAATGAGAAAAAAGTCGACGGTGAATCACTGGAAATGTGCTTCCCTAAAGCGAATTAATCAACTAATTTTTCACTTTATCTGCATGGGCGTAGCCAGGGGGGGGGGGGGGCACGTGCCAGAGCAAAAAAACCAATATAAAAATTAAATAAACTAAAAAAATAGTTTTTATTGAAAAGGGATTGCTTGCAAGTTACCAATAGGACCTTCAAATTTCCCGTGCGTCTGATTCCTAAATCAGCAATCAGCTGTTACATGTACATTTATGTAACAAGTCATATTACATTTATTTATGTATACCTACATGAATTCGATCATTTCATTTCCTCGCTCAAAATCGTCATTTATGCAATACTTTATACTCTTAAAGCTGATTTTACATGCGCAGTAAAAATGCAAAGCGCAGCAGCAGCAAATGCACGCTAATGGTGTGAGTAATTTAATTCTAAAAGCACAGAAACCACAGTGTGCATTTGCTGCTGCTGCTCTTTGCATCTTTGCTGCTCATGTAAAGTCAACTTAAGTATTACAGTCAGTGGTTACCTCAGGGGGAGCTTCTAGAGGACCGAGTCTTCCAAATTAATAATAAAAAGTCAGCAACGCTTACCAAGGAAACTGCGGGCTGTGCCCCCGGGAGTCTATACCCCCCACTCTCGTAGCCTAACTTTGCCACCCCCCCCCCCCTTCACAAAATCCTGGCTACGCCCCTGCCTACCTGTAATACCAATCGACTAATTTGAAAATCAATAGGTGTCACTCAAGGACCTCGGAGTCCGCATACAAAAGTTCGATACATTAATTAGACCGGCAGTTCGATTCTTTAATTAGATCGGCAGTTCGATACATGCATTAGGTCGGGGGTTTTTGAGTTGAGCCCCCTTCTACTGATCCTCCCCTTTGGCCGATTTCTCTGAAAATCAATATGTGGCGTCCTTATGAGGTTCCGAGAAAATAAATAAAATGTCATATCGATATATTCATTTTATCGGGATCTAACGTGTTCACAGGTCTACATATAGAAAGCTCATGGGTATATTTTTTTGTTTTCATTTTTGAGTTTCGGGGTTCGGAAAAAAGTGAAATTCCGGTGAAATCTCAATATTGAATTTCTGACAGATTATATAACTTCTCCAATACTTTGTACAGTTGGGGAAATAAAAAGTTAATAGAATAAGATATGTAGTTAACTGAATCAAATAAATGACACTATTTTCCTCCATTTCTGAAGTCTCAAGGGCTTATTTTTCATTACCTATTATTTTTCCATTAACTAATGTTATTATAGCATGATAACCCATGTTTTTAAGAGGTGTTTTATGGAAGATACTTTATGTGACATTGTACAATCCTTTCACTTTCAATAAACAGGGCACACCAGGAGAGTATATATATATACATATATATATACCTATGAGTTGAAAATAAATGCTTATAAAAATTATATCAATATAAGTTAATAAAACCAAAAATAAATGTCTCACAATTTCGGGGCCGGAAGGCGGCGGTGAGGACGGTGATGAGGAAATCGGAGTAGGCGGAGAGGGGATGAGCGGAGAGAAGGGGATCAAACATTAATATATATATTGTGATGATCTTTCTTGGGGTCTTAAAACTTTTATTATTATTCTGAAAATGATTTTACTTTTGGGGTTAACATGCGTACTCAGAAGGTGAACTAGGCTATAGAGAGTTTAGAGAACAATTTATAAGACAACATACATTTATTAACACAATTATTGACCATATATTAGTGAGGCGTCCCTCCATAATCGCACATCTGGAATAAAATATCTATAAAACATTAAACAATTTATATAGACTTAAATGTTCTGGTAACTCCCGCAATATGAAGGTGTCTATTGATGATCAGCCAGCCATTCGTCTCGATGTCGGAGAAAAATGTAAAATAAATGATTCCGTTACCTTGAAAGTCTTCTTTTTCCTAACCACACTCAAGCCTGTGGTTTCTCCTCCAGGATTCACGAAGATTGAGGAACTTCCAGTCCCTTCGAAATAGGCAGCAGGGATGATCTCCCTCCAGCAGCAAAATGAGAGTCTTTGGTCTCCTACGTCAGCTCAAACAGGAGTCTCCTTCCTCCTACAGCTCAGCCAGGAATGTCTTCTCCTTCAACAGCTCAACTCTGAATAACTGCCCAGCTCAACAGCTGAACTTGGAATGACTGCCTACCTCGGCCACTTAAACAGGAGTGACTGTCTCCTCTCGCAGCTGAACGAGCAATGTCTACCTCCTCTGACACTTCAGCGAGGAATGACTGTCTCCTCTTGTAGCTGATTGAGGACTGTCTACCTCATACCGCATAGGAACCAACTTGAATTTCCATCCCCTCCACTTTATGTATCTTCCACTAGTGCGCTACTCGTGGTCGCTCTCATAACTATAATTAACATTAGGTCTCTGATATGCAATATATCACAATATATACTAGCTGACCCGGCAAACTTCGTTTTGCCATATACATTATTTCTAGGGATTGTTTAGGTAGAAAAAAATGACTAACTTATTGAAAGTGTATGAGGATTCGGTATATGAGTGGAAAAGGCATGGAGCACTGTCGATGATAACGGAATATAAAAAAAAAAAACACTAAACATTTATTTTTTAAATTTATTAAATGTATGTATATATCACTAATTATGACAATATTACTAAAAAACAATATCAGTCTCTTAATGCAACAGAGTGTACAATATTTTTTGTTTTCCCATCTTTAGCTAACACAAACAAACTGGATGGTTTGCCCACTCGAGAGCACGCCACGTATAATTGTCCGTGTGACAAACATGATGTGCTCAAATCTAAACCACAGACAGACATCGTTTGGCCTTGAGACTTATTGATAGTCATTGCAAATGCCAATCTAATTGAAAATTGAAGGCGTTTAAATTGAATTGGTACATCTGTGGGTATAATAGGGATTCGCGGTAGTAATAGATTTTCACCTCGGAATTTGCCATTTAAAATGATGGCTTCAATAACATTTTTCATTAATTTTTTAATAACTAATCGCGTGCCGTTGCACAACTGTGGTGGGTTCAAATTACGAAGCAAAATAACCGGAGATCCAACCTTCTGTTGTAAATTATATGGTGGCATGCCTGGTAAATCCAATGAGTTTAAAAACTCTGTTGGATAATTCACAGCTTCGGTGGTATCGCAAACTGTATCAATAGATTTGTATGACACCAAGTCTCCTGGCAATAAATCTTGTATCTTAAGATTCAATTCGTTGACGTCCACATTTTTTGCTGCTAAAATTGCTCTTTCTGCCAGCCACTCATGATTTGTGTATTGTCTGTGAACATCGGGAAATATTTGGACAATGAGAGCATCTTGCGAATCAATGATTGTGCAGAAATCGGTCGGTAATTTTATGCATCCAGTTTCATCTGTAGTAACTTTTCCATCGCCGATATCTAATAGTTGTTATGCGAATGTTTCAGCAGATGGATCTTGAAGCATTTGAACGCATATTTACTTTCAGTTGTACTTTTTCAACATTACGCCACAGTGGCGATGATTTTAAGCACGCGTTGATCTCATCAGCGTATGTTGAACGTGGAATGACAGGAAGTGTTTGTCTGAAATCACCTGAAAGGAGTAACAAAGTTCCGCCAAATAGTTTGTCGTTATTTTTTATATCTTTCAATGTCCTGTTCAACGCCTCAAGCGAATGTTTGTGCGCCATAGTACATTCATCCCAGATGATAATTTTACACTGTTTCAGTACTGTGGTCATGGAAGATTGTTTTTTTATGTTGCACACTGCGTCTGGGTTATTTTGAATATTTAGTGGCAGCTTAAATACTGAATGAGCTGTTCTACCTCCATCCAATAAAGTTGCCGCAATGCCAGATGATGCAACAGCCAATGCGATGCCATTATTTGATCGTATTTCGGCGAGAATTAACGAAATAAGGAATGTTTTGCCAGTTCCACCTG
Organism: Aradus depressus; assembly: GCA_963662175.1. Classification (NCBI taxonomy): domain Eukaryota; kingdom Metazoa; phylum Arthropoda; class Insecta; order Hemiptera; family Aradidae; genus Aradus; species Aradus depressus. Next base: position 43,136,425 of record OY759214.1, read on the forward strand.
GTGCATCCAAGAAAAAGAAACCACCTTGTCCTGCCGCAACTGCGAGCATGATACGGTCGTAAATGGCTCTTTGTTCGTCATTCATTAGTGGGACATTGCGAGCAACAATCGCTGCCATTTCCGTAGTATTGTATTGTAGTTCAATTCAGTGTTAATTAAATCAGATGCATTTCGATTTGGCGAATGCATACCGAAATGACTGAGAGGTAAGTTGGCAATAATAATGCAAAGATCCTCAATAGCAATCAATGCTTCATTGTACATAGTGTCGCTGAATGCTATCGTTAGATCATTGCACCGTGTACGATGTTGATGCAATATATCATCAGTCATTGAATCTTTGTGATTACTCCATAATGTCTCTGCTCTGGCCGGAAAACATGTAGTCAACACTATAGCGAACAGTAGACGAATTTGTCTTGCTGTACAGTTCAATCCTGCTTCAGCAAGCATACATTCCCACTGGTTGTCATCTTCCAGTAAACCGAGTGCAAGGCATGCATCTTTATATGTTGGATACTGTTGCTCATTCACTTTACGTATATCTTGAAATGACAATGGGCCGGTGACATTAACCAACAACAGCCGGAGATAAAAGCACTCAGTCTGCCTTGGATTAACTGTAAATACTCGTCCCAAGGTGTTTGATTTGAATAAACCGGGACATGCATCAATTGGTGTGCCTTGCTTACGGGGCATCCATTTTTTTGTTGGTGCCCATGTGAAATAACGTGGTACTTCTGAATAGAGTAATGTTCGTGCAAAAGCACCAAAAGCATCCGCACGATTACACAATTCAAAAAATTCGGTGAGTGTAGTTTTTGGTGGATTTATCGCACGATCAATTGCTGTCTCGCTCGTGAAATATACGCGCTGGCCGTTTTCAAGATGGACGGCTAAATGAATGACTGATGGATCTCGTTCTTGAATTGGGAAACCAAAGATACGCCAAACAGCTTCATTGGAACTGACGTACCAGCCAATTTTGTAAAGCGTTATTTCATCGTTGTTATTCACCGGAGGAGCATTCACATTGGTATTTTCAACGCGAAATACAGCCATATCACTGCCTTTATTGACATACTTGCAAATGTATTTGATGCTCTTCACTGAACTGCAGAACTCGACATTAATATGAGCATTGAATGTTTTGCTCAGCAAAGGCGAATATGGGACCACCCAACGGTTATCAATGTCAATGTCTATGTTATTGATCTTTTTAACAAAAGATTGTCCTCCATTATCGGGATTTCTTCGACGATATATTGGATATCCATCAACATTTGTGATCGTATCGTAATAAGACAGGAAAAAATAATCACAGCTACTCCAAATTAATAAAATTCAAATCCAAATTAATAAATTCACTTGAAGATTACACTGAAATGGTAAAATTACATAATATTATAATACTATAATGTATGTAAGTTAAGTAAACAATACTATTATTTCTTCTTATTTACACCGGTTGGCAAGATATCCATAGAACGCTTTCAGGAGACTCGTCAGTTTCTCCCGTCAGTAACGTTGGCGTGGCTTGGGTAGGAAGCGCTCCCATTGGCCAGGGCTGGCGGGCCGGCTGTTACTATGCGGACCGTGGGCCAAACACTGGTAGAATATTCTTTTCTATCTCATATGTTATTTACATTTGAATGATTATGATATCAGCTGGTGGGGATAACTAATCAATTATCACTTACACAGTTATCGACCGAGGTTGAAAATGAATAAATTATTAATATTTATTAAACAATTGCACTTATGAGCATAAAAAATAGATAAAAACCTATTCTCAGACCTACGGAATATATATACAAAACTTCATTAAAATCGGTTGAGCCGTTTTGGAGGAGTTCGAGGCCAAACACTGTGACAAGAGAATTTTATATATATAGATATATATATATGTTAAGTTCTTCAAATTTTATATATATGGACTTTCTTATAACAAATATGTTTTTATAGATAACTCCCCTCCCCCTTCATTAAGTGTTTCATAACAACTCTGCAAAAAATGTTGTAACTTCTTGAAGTCGAAAAGTAGTTATATGAAAAAAGGTTAGAAGTTAGATCGGCTAGCCGATTCTAGAGACGTGATTGAAAAGAACGGGGCACGATGTATGAACCTTTCTTGTTATTTTATGTATTTCTTAGTTATTTATTTTGATATATGTCCCACGTTGAAAACCAAAGGTATAAAATGATGACAGCAAGTGCGAAAAACTTACCGATCTTTCCTCTAGAGTCGAGATGGAGTATGAAGTGCTCTCATTAGTTGTCTTCCAAATCCTTTAACCAACACTTCCAAATAGACTTGTTCTTCTTTTCCTTCCCCTGTAGTGCCTTACGGCGAAGGTCTGCCTTTGATCCATTCTGACCTCTCCAGCCAACCTCCTCAGTTCGTCCAGCGTCTTTCCTCTACGTGTCCCCAGCCTCTCTATGTCCCCATCATACTCGTAAGTCTGCCTTTGGTTTTTTTTCCTTCAGACCCAGCTTCCAGCATCTGTTTTGTCTTCCGGTGATTTCCCGCCCTCTATTCGTAAACTGGCGTTCCTTCAGAGTTTCCTTTATGGACTTCACCCCTAGATTTTGCCAAATCGTGTCGTTCCTCATGCAGTCTCTTCTAGTTTTTTCTGCAATTCTCCAAAGGAACATCATTACAACGGCCTTGATCTTGCTGGCATGTCTCTTTTCCCGAGGAGAGTCTTGCTTTGGTATTTGGTAGACCAAATAGACTTTTAGTAGACATCTGTCTGCAGTGTTATAATAGTGAAAATGTTTATAGCTTTGATATGCTACAACTTTAGTGACATTACTTGTTATAACTTCAGGTGCAAATTCCGATCGAGGCTTCGCTAAGCACTCACGACCCTCTGTCCAAGTGGTCAGACCACCAGGCCTGCTGGCAGATGCAGTACCGAGGCTCCTTGGGGGAGACACTTCTTCACGTGCTCATCATTTGCGACACCAAGATACACACTCGGCTGGCCAGGACCCTCCTCAAGTGTTTCCCTAACCTGGCCATCGACGCCGTCGAAGGAGAGGAATATCTAGGTAATGTACATTTAGAACTGTGCACTTCTTATACTCTTTCATTTGATAGATAACACAATTTAATCGTCAGATATGTTTATGTAAGAATACATTTCTGCTTTTTTATGGAATTAGACATATCGGTCGGTCACCTATTCGGGCATTTTCAATTTTTTTCCATGTCTAAATACTTATCATATGTCAGTTATATTATCTAATATTACAATTAGTTAGTTATTATGACTCATGCCCGGGCTTTAACTACGTGGTCATATCGCCTATTACCAGAGCGCTCTTGGTGGACATGAGCCCGACTCTACTGTGGGTATCCTAAATTTTGCCTACCATAAATTTTTATTCACCGAGGGTAGGGGTCTTTAACCCGTACCTGACATCGTACAGGCTCGGGACCATCGCTTGACGTCCTATCCCAGATAAAACAAACTAAGGGCCTCGGCCGGGTTTCGAACCGGCTAACTATAGCTCAGTAAGCAAGCACGCATACCACTGAGCTACCTGCGCCCTGAGAAATTACATTGCGGGTGATTCACCGGCTTTCTTTATAATTTGAAGTCCTGAAAATGTGTACTTAGATCCGAGTACTGGCTGGACAAGTGTCAAACAATACAAGTGTTGGTTGGTACTTTTAGTATTCATGAGTTAATTGAATAAGTCGATATCATTATATTGCTATCTGAATCGGAACATACTTCGGTCCATCTATTGTTCTGTCCTTATTTAAATAATTTTCAATCAACTAGGATATTAACCTAATCTCAGGGTGAAAAGCAGATTTTCCAAATTTGAGAAATATGAGAGTTTTGACAAATAAATGAGTTAGTAATTAAAAAAGTGATTCTACTGAACTGAACCAAATATTACAATTATAAAATTATATTTATCATAGATACATTTCTCCCATTTATTTTTTTATTTTTTAAAACCTACCAATTACAGACGTATCGGGAAGCACTCCCATTATCAGTATCTATAATTTATTTGTTCTTTTGTCAACATTTTTTCATATCAATCAAAGTCTTCTTCTTATAGAAGGACCTCTAGAGAAGTTTAAACTCCTCAGATGTTGATTCCTTTAAACATAGAGGTCGTCGACTCAATAAATATGTTCTATAAGAAGATTTTGATTGTTATGAAAAAATGTTAACAAATTCAACAAATAAACTATAGATACTTATAATGGGAGTGCTTCCCATCAACTTCTGTGATTGCTAGGTTTTAAAAACTAGAAAAATTAACAGGAGAAATGTAGCTATGATAAATATGTTATATACAATTTTAGAATCTCCATACACATCCCAAAAATGATATTTTTGACTATATAATAAAATTTATGACTAAAATGTATCCACCAAAATGTGTCCATTCAAACATTTTATTTTCTTCGATTTTGAGGTCATATTTGTTAAACGTCTACTACGGTATAGACCCAAATTGAAACGTATGGTTTCTGTCATACAACTTTATTGAGATAAAAAATACACCATTTTTTTTTAGAAGGTGACAAAAGGTTTCTGCTTGCCTCTAGGATAGCTGAGTTGAATAAAAGGCAATGGTTGCTGAATGTTTGTTTTGATTTTTGTAAGTTTGGAGTGAAATTTATATTTTCTATTTTTTTAGGGGCCAGTGCACTTCATCTTGCAATCGCTTATTTCAATAATGAACTTGTTCAAGACTTAGTGGAAGCAGGAGCAAACGTAGAGCAGAGAGCAATAGGTATGAAACTAAACAGGAACTCCCCTAAACATTTATAACAATAATATATATCATATAATTATAAAATCCAAACATGGTTTATTGGTTCCCTAATAACTCAAAAACGGATGAAAGTGAGTAGCTCTTTAACAGTTGAGCGGATTTTCAAGAATGGTCACATGTAGCATCCTTATAAGCCTGGGTCAAGCATAGGCTCAACATTTTGTAGGGGGACCCTAAAACATGCATCCCAAAACTTTGAAAGGGTTGTGGGGGGTTAAAACATAAAATTATCTTTCCTCTGCGACGAAACGGCTTCTTGGCAATGCTCGGGTATCACACCCCCTTCGGCAGGATGACGGGGCTTGGACTAGGTCAGACCAGGAGAAGGGAGACCTATGCGCTGATTATCTTTCCAAAGTATTCACTCCCCACGAGGACATAGGAGACGACCAGACCGAGTACTGACACAACTTACCACCCCTCTTCAGCTAACTCCCCCACCAAAGGCATTCAGTCCCAATGAAGTTGAACTGACAATTAAAAAACTCCCTTTACGTAAATCTCCAGGATCTGATAACCGCTGAGATACTAAGACAGCTACCGAGAAAAGGACTAATTTACTTGACGAACCTATACAACTCAGTATTACGACTATGTTACTATCCGCTTGTCTGGAAGATGTCAGTAGTAAGGATGATTCTCAAACCAGGGAAAACCCCAGACCAGGCCTCGTCATACCGTCCTATAAGTCTGCTTCTTGTGATATCCAAACCACTAGAGAGACTTCTACTGGACAGACTAACCTACATCACTGTACAAGACAACCTTCTCCCAGACCATCAATTTGGCTTTCGACAACAACATTCGACAATACACCAGTGCCATCGTTTGGTCGATTACGTCGCCACCAGCTTTGAAAGAAAAGAGTTTTGCACAGGCGTATTTCTGGACATTGAAAAAGCGTTTGATCGTGTCTGGCACCCAGGCCTGCTATACACACTTAAAACTCACCTTCCACACACATATTATTTAATACTTGTCATTCTTAGAGAACAGAAACTTTAGGGTGTCTGAGGGATCTTCTTCATCGCATTTTTTGGAGGTCAAAGCTGGAGTCCCCCGAGGAAGTTCCCTCAGTCCCCTACTCTTCTCTCTCTACACATCACACATTCCACAACACGACAACACACTACTCGCTACGTACGCAGTCGACACAGCCATTCTCTCAACACACTCAGACCCAACACAAGCAAGCTCACACTTACAGGAACATTTACGCCAGCTAACAGATTGGGCCAACAAATGGAGAATAAAAATTAATGGAGACAAATCTCTGCAAACCACATTTACCCTCAGACACAACACTTGTCCACCAGTTTACATTAACAACCAGCCCATTCCTGCATCCGACACTATACGATATCTAGGACTTCATTTAGACAGACGTTTAACTTGGACAACTCATATCAGACTGAAACGCACAGACCTCAAAAGACGATTTGGACGACTGAAATCAATCATCGGACGACGATCGACATTATCGCTTGAAAACAAACTTCACATTTACAACACTATACTAAAACCCATCTGGACTTATGGCATCGAGATATGGGGATCAGCCAAAAAATCAAACATACAACGCCTTCAGTCAATACAATCCATCATACTACGCCACATTGCCAATGCACCATTTTACGTTTCCAACCTCACATTACATAATGACCTCAACATCCCATTTGTACCTTCTGTTATCAAGACACGATATCAAAATTTTCACGACAAACTCCATCATCACGCCAATCCACTTACACAAGAATTATCTACAAACACTCTCCCCACAAATCCACCACGACATCTCAAGCGGATATGGCAGAGGGACCTGCTCCAGGACTAGCCTGGACTCCTCTTCGGTCACGTACCTCAGCAGTACAGCCACGCACCTGACACTGCATTATTTATCACAATTGCTAATGGCAAATGTTATTATGCCGTTGTAAATATATAAATAAATAAACAAAATCTTTCCTCTAGATCTTTTAATTGTTGAATTTTCATAAAATTTCTCATGTATCATGCACATATTTACAAGCCCATTCAGCGAACATAAAAACAAGTTATATATTATATTTTTGTTAGGAGGGGATGGGGGGGAAAGATGATTTTATTATTTGTCCGAGCACGTTCAGGTAATAACGCAAAATTACTCACTAGCAACCTGTTAGTAATGATAATATTAATTGAGTTTTATTTATTTATTTCAATTTAATTAACAGGTAGCTTCTTTTTGCCACGAGATCAGCAGGGCCCCAGACCCTCCAAGCACCCAGACTACGAGGGACTCGCCTACCTTGGTGAGTATCCTCTAGCATGGGCAGCCTGCTGTGCCAATGAAAGCGTCTACAATCTGCTATTGGACAGTGGAGCCAATCCTGATCGAAGAGATACTTTTGGAAATATGATCCTTCACATGGTCGTTGTCTGCGATAAATTGGTAATTAATAAATATTACAACAAATGAGATGATTTATAAGTTTCAACTCTCCCATTGCTAAGGTACAGTCTTAGCTCCCGACCACGAAAAGAGATGTGTTTGACCTGTACGTTTGTACGTTCCCAGATAATAATAATACATTTATTTCCGTTAAACCATAACATGGCAACAGGATACGTCATAAGAATGTACACTTTAAGATAACTTATAAATTAGATACATAAACAGATATTACAGTTAGTGTCTGACACACATGGATTAGAATTAACAATACTACTAAAAAATAAAATGAAATGAATAAATAATTGAAAATATGAGTACAAAAATAATAATATTAATAAATACAGTGAATAAATTAAAATTAAGATCATTCTTAATAACTTTTCGGGAAGTGTTTTTTTCACGACGACATTTCGGAACGTTCTTGTAGCTTATATGTTAAAAATATTATAAAGCTAACAGAGTGGCAGCCCTGACCTCTCACAGTAAGCCGCATCCTGTAGGATATAGATATAGATATAGGTATGTACTAACGTCCAAGGGGGCGTAAAAGATCTTGCTATCGAAGATAACTCTTAAACAGTTGAACTTAGGTGCGGATTTTTTTTCATATGGTAATAGATTCTCCGGAGGTGTTTAGAGGATATATTTTACTTAAAAATTCGATCGCCGTCTTGGATTCACCTATTGAAGTTCTTAAAAATGAATTCGATTGAAATGAAATTGAAAATGTAATGGTAATAAGATGCTGGAACAATATTCCTAATTTTTGCTATATTAAATTTTATTTTAAAGTCATAAGCATAAAATGAAAAATTGAAAGGCATGAGTCACAAAAAAAGAACAAACAAAATATTTTATTTCTAGAGTAGAGTAGATTTATTTGTCGGCATTCGATGGCAAGATCTTTAACGCCTTGCAATCCTTTCCAAGCATCGCTTGAAGATGTCTTGGGTGGATCCCCTGGGCCGTTAGTACATCCCTATATCTCGGGCACTCCTCCAGGATAACATTTAAGACGTATAACCTACAAAACTGAAATTTGACATATAGATCGGTCATATGTGCCCAAAGGCAGCCTCAATAATTTTTCTAAAAAAACAAAATAGCGGATTTTATGAGTAATTGATTGAGCTCTCGCATTTTTCGCGCGAAGCCCTACTCGCACTTGACCGTTTTTTCACTTTTTTTTCTAATTACTCATATTTTTAGAAAAGAAAAAAAACTTAATTTCTTATTTACAAAAATAAACCCAACAAGATAATCGAAAAAAGTTACATACAATTACATGTATATAATTTTGATTATGGTCTTCTTCCCCAGGACATGTTTGGTTACGCTCTGCGACATCCCAAGATGCCAGCCAGTAATGGAATTGCCAATGTGGCAGGCCTCACACCGTTAACATTGGCATGTAAACTAGGCCGTGCCAAAGTATTCAGAGAAATGTTGGAGCTGAGTGCCAGGGAGTTTTGGAGATACAGTAACATCACATGCTCCGCATATCCACTAAATGCTTTAGACACCCTCCTTCCAGATGGAAGAACAAGTAATACTTCAGACCCTTCTTTATTTATATTTCATAGCAACTACAGATTGGGGTCGTGTATCTAATCCTATTTTGGTCTTTGACATCTCTTCACCATCTTTCTGTGACCCCCTTGCCACCGGATATCCACGAAACTGAAGTGAAAGGAAGACATGTAGACCAGTGGTTCTACAGGATAACATGCCATTTAATACTAGTTCAAAATAGAACAGCTACAAAAATCTAAAATGTAACAGATTGTTTTTATATACTTTAACATTACAAAATATATGCATATATGTATTAAGTAGATAGGTTGGCAATCCTGCGTAAAGAAGTGAATGGTTTCAGATTCAAATAACGGAAATTACTTTACTATCCAGTTAATATTTCTGTAATTCAGAACAATAGTTAGTTATTATGACTCATGCCCGGGCTTTAACTACGAGGTCACATCGCCTACTACCAGAGCGTTCTTTCTTCACTCTGGTGGACATGAGTCCGACTCTACTGTGGGAGTCCTAAATTTTTATTCACATAGGGCAGGGGTCTTTAACGAGTACCTGACATCGTACAGGCTCGGGACCATCGCTTAACACCCTATCCGAAGGACGGCTTGCTTAAGTTTATTTCACCTCCCAGATAAAACAAACTAAGGGCCTCGGCCGGGTTTCGAACCGGCTAACTATAGCTCAGTAAGCAAGCACACATACCACTGAGCTACCTGCGCCCTGGGAAATTACATTGCGGGTGATTCACCGACTTTCTTTATAATTTGAAGTCCTGAAAATGTGTACTTAGATCCGAGTACTGGCTGGACAAGTGTCAAACAATACAAGTGTTGGTTGGTACTTTTAGTATTCATGAGTTAATTGAATAAGTCGATATCATTATATTGCTATCTGAATCAGAACATACTTCGGTCCATCTATTGTTCTGTCCTTATTTAAATAATTTTCAATCAACTAGGATATTAACCTAATCTCAGGGTGAAAAGCAGATTTTCCAAATTTGAGAAATATGAGAGTTTGGGCTCGGGACCATCGCTTAATGTCCCATCCGAAGGACGGCGTGCTTACGTTTATTTTATCTCCCATATAAAATAAACTAAGGGCCTCGGCCGGATTTCGAAACCACGACCTCGAGCTCAGAAGGCAAGCACGCATACCACTGAGCTACCGGCGCCCTCTTCAGAACAATATGTCTATTAAATGCAGCAAACACACAACAACCTCCAAAATATTCTCATTTGTCTACAAGTCAAGTTTGTTGGAGAAACTTGAAATAATGACAGAGTTAGCACTGAAGATGGTCAAATGTGACTGGAATAATCTTCATAACAGAGAAGTGTCATTAGGTCACACACTGAAGGGTTCTGTAGACGAACAATGAATTAATGTTAATACAAATTTAACAAACATTAATTCATTGTTCGTCTACAGAACCCTTCAGTGTGTGACCTAATGACACTTCTCTGTTATGAAGTTTATTCCAGTCACATTTGACCATCTTCAGTGCTAACTCTGTCATTATTTCAAGTTTCTCCAACAAACTTGACTTGTAGACAAATGAGAATATTTTGGAGGTTGTTGTGTGGGTGTTGCATTTAATAAAAGCATACAGTTGTGAAAAAATCCCACCAAAAACATGACACGAGTTAACGATGACGTTCGAATGTGACTGAAAGATGGTTCTGCCAAATAAACTCGTGACTGGACAACAATGGTGTATTCTTTTATTAAAAACTTCCCTGTAATAGTTTCTATTCAGTGCCTATACACAATGATCATCTTATTAACAATATTTTCTTTTTCAGACTGGAATTCAGCTTTATTTATTATATTGAATGGTACCAAAGAAGAACATTTGGATATGCTCGATGGGGGTATAATACAGAGACTTTTAGAGGAAAAATGGAAAACATTTGCCAGGGTAAGTTCTCATTTTTCCTCCTACTTATGTATTGATGATTACTTTACAGTAACATTAGTCAAAAAAATTGACTTAAGGATTTGTTAAGAATTACTGTATAAGTTTTTCTTAGTTATTGTATTATATGTTTTATACACAAAAGAAAAACCTAAAGATATATAAACAAATACTCCCTGCATAAGACAAATTATCTACAGACAACAAATTATACAGTACGTTCCAGTCTGTAATCCCGGGAATGGTTTGGTTGGTCGAAAATAAGAAAAATAAATTAATATATACTGGAGTTCGGAAATGATTCTTTAAACATTTATTTAAAACCTCAAAAAACAATGTATTATCAAACATTTTGGTGTCTAACTCAGAATATCCAAATACACTCCGAAAGGTTTTGAAAGAGGGAGAGAGAGACGCAGTGTCACAGTAAAGGTGCACCGTTCAGTTCTGCCTTGCTATCATTAAAAATTTATTTTGAAAGAGCTATTTTGTAAGATTATGTTTTTTTAAACTGATTTAATTAAAAAACTATTACTGTATATCCTTACCGCTTAAGAAATTCTTTAAAAAATAACAAAAAATGTTTCTCCTTGGTAAAGGTAACTAATAAAATAAAATAAAGTGCTTTCTTAAAAAAAATATAAAGTAATTTGTTGGCTGTAATATCGGCTGTTTACTTGTATCACAAGGTTAAATCATTTTATAACAGGTCCTTTCTTTTCCAAGATAAAACTATCTACTTGTTTTGATGAATTTCATGTGTGGCAACCTAACTGTGACTTTTGAAGTGTATTTGGTTAAAATAAGTATTTTGTAAGCTAGCCAGAATTTTTTTTTTAAATTGTTTGTTTTTTCAGGTTTTCCTTAAATAAATGTTTAAATAAACATTTCGGTACCCATGTTTATATAAACTTTTTTCTTATTTTCCGGCCAGCAGACCATTCCCGGAAATGTGGACACTTCGACTGGAACACCCTGTATTTATTTTGAATAGAATTGTAACATCAAAAATAAAAAAAAAAGAGAGAGGAGGACTTTAAAAGAGCTTCTAATTAAAAAACTTAAAAGGAAAAACAGAAATCTCGGAAGAGCACCGAGATCTAATAACGAATATGAATCAGCTGATAGCTTAACACTCCAAATAGGCCATTCTATGATTTTTTGATTTTTTTTTTGCCTTATGTACGATGCATATTAGCCATGTCCATTGTGTTATCTAGATATTAACGACACCCATGGCCCCGGGAGGGAGTTCTATCTATAGAATAAATCTTATTACCGGTCGGTATTCATTCTCGCAAACCATGCGACCAAATCCCTACACTCTAGCCCTCACGGCCACCATGGCCTCCATTCCATGAATTACTTAGTCTCCGGGGGCCTAATAAACATTTATGCAAAAGTTTGAGAAAGATGAGACCGAATGCGACAGATATTGTCTGATAGATGAATGATGTTGTTTGTTTGCAGAGACAGTTCCTGAAGAGACTTGGGATCCTGATGCTCCACCTGGTGTGTCTGAGCGGGGCGGTCTACCTGCGACCCACGGACAGGACGAAGCCCCTCCTTGGTGGGGACGACTGGAAGGGAGTGGCACGACAGGGGTTCGAGGTGGCCACCGTCCTGGGGGTCCTCTCCTACGTCATAGTCCAGCAGGGTGGAGAGATCCAGAATCAAGGCTTCCTTTCCTTTATCAAACAGCTGGTATACCCATTTCATAACAATTTTTTCTTTCTTTTGATTGTGTTTTCTTTGCGAAGAGATTTTCTCTTGTCAATAAATCGCTGATCTCATTTTAACCATATTTGGAATACAAATATAGAGAACTGAATTAATGTTTAAAAATTACTTTGAACTATGTCCTGTAACGATCTATCATGACGCAATAACTTCATTTATATTGGCTCTATTCCAAATGTGAGGACACATTGACTATTGGAAATTTCATTAGGACAAAATCTACGATAGGACTATTAACCATTTTGCATAAATCAATAGAACGTCTAAAAAATGGGTTCCGGATTGTTATTTTAAGATGGTTTTCGGTGTAAATGCCGATAAATCTCACATTCTGGGCGATCTTCAAAAAACTTTATTAATAGTATCGGTAAATGTTCTCAATTTTCGTCCGATTTGCCTAAATCTAATTAGATTTATATTAGAACATTTGACTTCTTCATCTCCAATTCCAAGTTTATTGCTACAATCTCAGGGCTCCCCAAATTCTAGTCACTTGTACAGACAACATCGCAAGAAATGTTGAGGGGACCTTGAAAGGTGAAATTCCGTTTAAAACTCGATCTTGAATTTTGCGCAAATACAATACTTTGTTTCACAAAAAACTAAAAACACTACAAAACAAATACGATATTTTAATTTTCATAAATCATAAAGAGCTGATTTTATGCACTTTGAGAACAATTATAATGGTTTTCAGGATCCTACTAAAGCAATTTTTCTCTCTCTAATACCTCATATTCATTGAGAAAAAATTATAAACTTTTTTAAAAATTTGTATTTTTTTAACAAAGGGATTTTCTCTTGTCTCTCTCAATAAACCGCTGAAAGTGTTTTAAGCATATTTGGAATACAATTATAGAGACTGAATTAAAACATTACTTAGAACTATTTCATACATTTCTCTACTGGGACACTAACTTCGTTTGTGTTGGTCCAGTCTCGAACTAAGTTCATAACTAGACCTGACGATGGTATAAAGCCGAAACCGGTAGTTATATATGTATATATATCTTTAGTGGAATAGACAATATTTCAAAAAATAAGTTTGTTTTATTCATTTATTACAAGTTTCCACAATATGTCCGCGTTCCTCAACTTAGAAGTTATATCTAAGTCTATATATATTTACTTTTTCTTCTTATTGATATATGTCTAAGATAGAATGAATATGCGTTATTATTAACAGCGATGTACAGTCCTAGCTGACTGCTCCCCCTCCCACACTCAGACTCCGTCTTCTGGGAGGAGGTAGCTTATTTATCACTTGTCTTATTTTGTAAGGATTTAAAGGTATTGAATAAACAAAAAAAAATATATCATCTCTAGTTCCACAATCTTCTGAATTGAGAGCACTCACGAAATTCCAATCACATATACACGAATACAGCAAAAATGATCAGGAGACCTTGAACCTGAAATTTCTGTCGATCTCAAATTTTTGCACGATTACAACAAATTAGGGTAACTATTATGCACTTTAAAATAGGTTATAATGACTTTCAGGATCCTGCTAAAGCAATATTTCTAGTCTCCAACATTCTCATATTGGCCTGTATTCCGTTCCGTTTGATTGACGACAAGAGGACTGAAGAAGCCATTTTGGTATTTGCAGTTCCTGGCTCTTGGTTTCTTCTTATGTTCTTTGCAGGGTATGTTATATTTACTGACATTATCAATAATATTTACTGACATCAATAATATTTTTCGTTGTTTCCGGCATTTTTTCCTCTAGAGGTGTCTTCTTTTTTCTTCGTTGGACAATATTTCGGGACAATTGCAGGTCCCTTCTTCTGGTCACTATGAACCAGTTTATTAGTTCATAGTGACCAGAAGAAGGGAACTGCAATTGTCCCGAAATATTGTCCAACGAAGAAAAAAGAAGACACCTCTGAGGAAAAAATGCCGGAAACAACGAAAAGTGGAACATCCCAGAGAAGTTTAAGAAACACATCAATAATATTTACTGACATTATCAATTATATTTACAAATAAAGTCTTACATTTACAATTTTTTATAAATTAATGTTGCAGTGCTGTGAGACTGACCGGACCTTTTGTGACCATGGTATACAGTATGATCATGGGAGATATGTTTACATTTGGAATTATTTACACAATTGTTCTCTTTGGATTTTCTCAGTCTTTTTATTTTCTTTATAAAGGCTTTCCTGGAGTTAAAAATACACTTTATAGTTCTTATCCTAGCACCTGGATGGCGCTTTTTCAAATAACACTCGGAGATTACAATGTAAGAAAAATACCTAGTTGGTAAATCAAAACAACTTCTAGGATATCTTTTTATTGATTTTTTTTTTTAATTTTCAGTATGCTGAACTTTCTCATACATCATATCCAACGTTAAGTAAAACAGTTTTTGCAATATTTATGATTCTGGTGCCTATTCTTTTATTGAACATGTTGATAGCTATGATGGGGAATACTTATGCGCATGTAATTGAACAGAGTGAAAAGGAATGGATGAAACAGGTATCTTAATTACCAATTTCTGTAAAATGACTATAGTGAACTATATTTTTTGTTTATACTTCATATGTCTGGAATCAATTTGCTATGTCATTCGTCAATGAAAAAAAACACAATTGTTTTAAATCAATTTTTTTTTTTATTACTAAGTATACATTTTCATTCTTACTTAAGTTAAAAGAGAGTTAATACAATTTTACTATGCGTAAATTTTATTCACACACTAAACCTTCATTCATCTAGAGTTGAAGGACTCTTCACTTCATAATTTATGTAAAATGACTACAGTTAAATATCTTTAATGAAGTATTTTTATTTTATTTTACAATTTTATTCGTACTTAACCTAAACGTGATTCAGTAAAAGCTTAGTCATACGCATACATTTTACACACACACACAGTAAACCTTCATCCATCTAGAAAGGAAGAATATCAGTTTAAATACATAGAGATGCATGGTTTGCCATCCTAATCTAATATGGAAATGCCGAAACCTACGAATTGAGGCAGTATTATATCGAAGTTACTTATTATTATTTTTTTTTTGTGAGAGAAAATAGTTTTTTTTGGCATATTCACAATAGATTCTAGCTATAAGTAAATTTTATGGAGCTTGGCCTTATAAACATTTGAGCTCAAACTCCAAGTCTCTAGCTGTAATAGAGGCCGAGATCCCTACACAGACTCTGATGAATCCGGAATATCTTGGTGACGGCATACCCGATTTCCACCAAACATGACTAAGAACCATCTCGCAAATTTAATTTTTTGAAACAAAAGCCGTCTTGGAGCTATGATGCCACAGACAGACAGACAGGCACACACACACAAAGGCTTCAAACTTATAACACTCCTCCTTTTGCGTCGGGAGATGAAAACTAACTTCGTTTTTTGAAATATTGTTTGAATAAAAATTTAGAACTCTCATAGTAAAGTATGGGGCTACTATGTCCACCAGAGTGACGAAAGAGCGCTCTGGTAGTAGGCAATATGACCTTGTCGTTAAAGCCCAGGCATGAGTCATAATTACTATCTAACTAGAAAGAAATAGTTTTATTTTTTATATTTTGTTATAAAGGGAAGATATTTCAAAAATATTTCTGAACAAATTTCTAACTGTAAAGACACGAGAATTTCCTAGTTGAAAGACCAACCCATAATAGAGCTTGTATTATTGAACTCAGTGAAGGTCATCAACATGCTCAATGGGTAGACACCTGGAACACTCTATATAAGTATTGTCTAATTTTCTTTTCAGTGGGCAAAAATAGTTGTTTCACTAGAAAGGGCAGTAAATCAAGACGACTGTAAGCAATATTTGCAGGAGTACAGCATCAAGTTAGGTCCTGGGGATGATCCATCGACAGAACAGCGAGGAGTTATGGTGATCAAAAGCAAGAGCAAAACACGAGCAAAGCAGAGAAAAGGAGCTGTAGCCAACTGGAAGGTAAAGTCATCTGTATTAGCAGAGTTAAAAAAGAGTATATCTGTTTGTTAGTTTCAGCATTGAGCTCACGTTTGGCTTATATTCATGAAATTTTCAAGGTACAGACTCAAGTTCATAGGACAGACTGCATGGCGTACCTGAATTATCAGGCGGGGCAGGGGGCCCGCTGCAGAGTGAGGGAGGGGAGCCAGATTGTATTGTAAACAAAATATCAAATAGCATATCGTTTCAAAGATCTTGGTGGTTGTTGAATGGCTATCATCCTGTGAGAGGGTTTTTGAAAATGGGGGGTTATAGTGATCGATTATTATCGCAAGAGAGAGCGAGGGCGTTATTATCTTATCATCCCCTGACCTAAAGTAATACACAAAGTTATCAAACGATACACAAATTATCTACTCCCGGCCAACGTCAGATAAATCAGCTAGTCCTAAATAATAGTTAGTGATATTGTAGGTAGTATTTTTGTATGTAGAGTTGAAAAAATAATCAATTGAACACCGTTCTTACTCAAAAATAGTTTAAAAAAAAAATATGTATATATATTTTCGGACACTAATCTGAGGGTGGGCTATTTTACATTGTCGAGCATTAACAAAGTACAAAATAGTTAATGACTACGTAGCTCGTTCATGCACTCGTAAATGTTTTGTCTACCGTGCAACTCAAAATCAAGTAAACGTATTGACTATAATCCCGAAAAGAGGATTGTACATGAAAGGAAGAGACGCCAGATGGAAAAAGTACGAGTTGGGTTTTTAAAAGAAGTCTCAAAGCCCTCAACACAAGTATATAATTCGTGTTTGCATTAAATACAAAATGTCTAACGAACAGCATGGGGGGGGGGGGGGGGGGGGGGGGGGGGATTCAAATACAAGTGGGATATATAATTAAGTGTTGAACCGAACCGACAAGACGAATTTTAATTATTTTTACAACATTTTTAGAAAAGTAGTCACCATAAAGAAAAATAACAGGACTTTCTTATACCAACGACTTTTTTACAGATCACTCTCCATCCGCCTCCCCCCTCCCAAATTCACTCCATACTGGCATTACTGGGTATATAAAAGTAATGTGTTGACATCAGCAGTTCTCTTTGTTTCACTGTACATTTTTTTTTGAAATTCAAGTTGGCACTTGTGTATCACCTTCTTATAAAATTTGAAGTCCATTGCTAAAATTCTTTCCTAGCTAGAGCGCTAAATAAGTTCCTACCCAAACAGACCAAACATATTCAGTAGACCTTGAAAAAAGAAATTTCGTTGAAAAAGTGATTTCGGATTTTCACACGTATTACAATACTTCCTTATATAAGTGTATGAGAAACCAAAAAAAAAAAGTTCTAAATTGAAGATATTACATTTTCAGCACGACTTTATTTATTATAGACATTATGATAGTGATTTTTGCACACCCTAATCAGGTATAAATATATTATATATTAAGTAATTCTACAGCTTTTAAATGTAATATCAATATTTAATTCTAGTTATTAACTGTAAATTATAATCTTCATTAATTCGGCAAGTTGTTCAGTAGAATTATTTTCATAAATCTTTGTTTTAAATTGATTTGTTACGACCTCCACAAAATAAAAAAAAAAGATCAGTGAATCACCAGCAATATACTTCCCCAGTTAATAAACAACTTAGCTCTCCTGAAAACTACTTATCCATTTGGTTGAAAATCAGTAGGTCTGTCTCTTACTCAGGAACTTTTTTTTTTTTTTTTTTTTTTTTTTTTTATTACTGAATTTTGTGCTGATACATTCATTACATCGACATTTATTAAAAATTTTCAGTTAAGCCCAATTTCCTTCGACTAATTTTATTGAAAATCTACAGGTAAGTACCGTTCTTATTTGTAAAATTGATATATGAACCTTGATTTTTATGTTAAGCCCTCTCCCTTTCCCTTTGGCCGATAATCAATAGTTGTTATGGGTTCTGAATGTATTCATTCTATCAGGAGCGATAACTCCTGATCTTTTCACAGACATACAAACACAGAGGACATTTTTTTCTTTCTATTTTTGGAGTCAGGGGGTTGGAAACATGAAATTCTTGTGAAAACGCAAAATCGAATATCGGATCGATTACATAACATTCCCTATACTTTGTAAGGAAGTAAACGTTATTTAAATTAATTTAATTGTTACTTCTGGATCGCCCTTGAACGACTTGAACCTGTCAGGTCTGAGAGAGTGACCTTCTCCCTGGCTTATATTCTCTCTATAACCGTGTTACTTTCACCTCTTCGCTGTCATTTAGTCTTTTATATTAACATTTGTTCTCATGTAGTACCAAGAGTAAATCTACGTCGGAGCTACAATTGGTTCAGAGTTATCAAATATATATTGAAGAAAAACGGGATACAAGAAAGGATCATTATTTTATTAATTAACTATTATTTATAAATGTTTTGCATTAAAAAAAACTATATATTTAGTTGAAGCATTTCATTAACAATTGTTATTGTTTTTGTTGGCTAGAGAGTGGGAAAAGTGACTATAAATGAGCTAAGAAAACGAGGGATGTCTGGGGAGCAGCTGAGAAGGATCATGTGGGACCGAGCTTCCATCTCTACCCCAATCAAACTGCCTCCTAAGTATTATTTTATATTGAAAAATATATACATTTAAACATAAAATGACTCCCAATGAAAGGACGAAACTTTGGGGTCAGCATTAACGAAATAAATTCTTTGTAAAAAGCTCTAATGAAAATGTCTTAGACGAGTTGAAAGTTTTCCGGCACTAAAATCCTAGTTACTATTGCAAAACTGCAGGAAAGGCAATGTTTCTGGGTTCCTTTTGAGACATACATAATGTCTCTTCACATTTTTGTATCCTCAATAACTGTAAGTGTCTTAGTTCATAAGATGTGTTAAAACAAATAGAAATTGTTATAAAATCGTCAACAATTCTCATACAATCTCATTTTATTTCATTATTATATTTCTTCTGTAATAGTTGTTAAATTGTAAGTATTTGTGTTCCTAGTTGGTGCAACCGAATTGGTTACAGTACGGTTACAAAGTAGTTAATGGGAAGCATTTAAGAGATCAATGAGGGCGTCGGTAGCTCAGTGGTAAGCGTGCTTGACTTCTGAGCTCAAGGTCGTGGGTCCGTAGCCCGACCGAGGCCCTTAGTTTATTTTATCTGGGAGGTAAAATAAACTTAAGCACGCCGTCCTTCGGATGGGACGTTAAGCGATGGTCCCGAGCCTGTACGATGTCAGGTACTCGTTAAAGACCCCTACCCTAGATGAATAAAAATTTAGGGTAGGCAAAATTTAGGACTCCCACAGTAGAGTCGGGCTCATGTCCACCAGAGTGACGAAAGAGCGCTCCGGTAGTAGGCGATATGACCTCGTAGTTAAAGCCCGGGCATGAGTCATAAAACCTAACCTTTAAGAGATCAATTTCAAATTGTTTGACGTGTATTACATCCTTGTTGATCTAAAAATTAAAACACTTTGAAAAAAATCTACATTTATTATCACATGACTTCTCATAAAAACACTCAACGCTAATAAAAATACGATTTTGTTCATCTAAATATTCTGAAATTTGATCATGTTTATGTTAAATAAATTCTCACAAACATAAAAACACTCAACGCTAATATAAATACGAGTTTGTACACCTAAATATTCTAAAATTTGATCATTTGTATTAAATGACCTTACTGTCATAAAAACACTCAAAGCTAATAAAAATACGATTTTGTTTTTCTAAATATTCTGAAATTTGATCATGTTTATGTTAAATAATTTCTCACAAACATAAAAACACTCAATGCTAATATAAATACGAGTTTATACATCTAAATATTCTGAAATCTCATAATTTTTGTATTTGATGACCTTACAGCCATAAAAACACTCAACGCTAATATAAATACTAGTTAATACATCTAAATATTCTACTAATATGTTTAAAGTGCAATAATTGAGTCCCTGGTGGAGACAGAACAGTCGCCACCTCCAAACCCAGGTCCTTTTGGCGGCGCACTAACTGCTGCACTCGATGTTATGGCTTTCACGCAGGATTTAGATTTTTCTGCAACTGGCATCACAGGATCTACCGGAGGTAAGTAATACTTATATTCTGAGCATCTCAGTAGACAGAGGAACGTTTTGCCTAGGGAACCCTAAAAAAAATAATTAATTCTATTATTGTAGGTTCCAGAGAGACTGTGGTAAGTGACCCTTTCAGGGACCTAGTTCTGAGTGCTGAGATAGCCGCCGGGGATGAAGAGCTCCACACCCTGGCTCAAGCTGCTGTCCTCTCCGTTCTGTCGGTAAAATATAAACACTTTTATAACTGAATATGAAAATATATGTAACGGAAAATTTATTTTTTATATTTATTTATTTTAAGGATAAAGTAAGACAAGAAAAGGTAGAACAACTAGAAAAGGTGCGAATCGCCAGGGAGTTGAGTGTGGAACAGCTTGCTGCTCTAGAAGCCAGCGACAGTGATGGCATCTTAGGTTCGGAAATTAATAATTTTTGTTTTCTTTGTGACTCAGGCCCTGGCTTCAACTGCGAGGTCATATAGTTTACTACCAAAGAACCCAATCCTGTCTCAGGTGGTGACCCCACTCTACTAAGGGTGTCCTAAATGTTGCCTATCTAGTTATTGTTAAGATAGGGATGTTTAAGGAGTACCTGACATCGCATAGGCTCGGGACCGCCATTTAACGTCCCTCTATCTTATTAGTATTTTTTATTTTTAGTTTAGTTCGAATTTATACCACAGGGAAGTACCCACGCATTATAAAAATATTTTAACCTAAATCTAAATTACAAATATGGGATCTCATATAATCTCCAGAAACTTTCCTGTGCAAGACACGATTGCTCATTTATGTAGCTTTTAAAGTTCCCCAAACAGGAGATGAACTATTTCTTTGGAAGTTAATTATGATTTTGTTAGCTCATATTATCCCATTTCAAGCACAAAACAAGGCGTCAAAATAAGGTACCTTCGCTTCTTAATTTCTTAAATATAACTACATTAATTATTTATATCAGAATGTTTTACTTAATATTTTCCCCTAATAAACATACCTACATTAGATTAATTTAAAAAAATTGAAAAATAATTATTATTTTTAAATTAAATTAAATAGGAACTCTGTTAAATGTTTCCTATCAGTAATTATTTTTCGATTCTTTAAACATAACTAGATTTCTTTGATTGCATCTAGCATGTTCTGCTTTGTATTTCATCCTCATAAACATTAAATAGAACTTTTTTCGTAAATGTAATGTTTCAAGAGCAAATGAGCGATGCTCTTATTTATTTTTCATGGTTATTGTTTCGTTTCAACTATTCTGCTGAACAATAATACTCAAATTCTCGAAAAGCGAAACTTGTCAGACACTTGTAGGTATTGCTAATTTTACAAAATATTGTTTAAATCATCTTGTTGTGTTATTCAGAAGGTCCACCTCTGGGGCATGGATCCCGAGCGAGAAAGGTAAAATCAGCCCAGGAACGGGCGAGGAAGGCGAGGATCTGGAAGGAGGGAGGAACGAGCGTGTCTTCAGAGGACGACCCACCCCCTCCCTACCTGGCTCTGTCTCCGCCACCTCCCCCCTACAGACCTAGGTCCAGGACACGGCCCAAGACAGCCAAACCTAACAGGTAACACAGCCAATTGTTCCAAATTCGAACCTTGACCAATGGTATTGAATGAATAACTTAATTACAATGAAAGAATTATCTTACAGCAAGGAGTTTAATACATAATCATAAATATAACCAATTTCTAAAGGTTAGGGATTTAAACACACAATAAAAAAAAGCAGCTTACCGGGTATGAAAAGTTAATTACACAATACAAAATGATAAATGCACATAACACTGCAAATAAAACTATTTAACTACGAATGTATTGCCTAGTAAGTGAATCCAATAACAAGGCGCAGTAGAAAATTTCCGAACACCCAGTAAAAAATTTGAATGCCCAGTAAAAAAAATTAAAGACTAAGATTTAAAATAGACAGTACAAAATAGCAGTCAAAATAGCACCGAGTTAATCCAGTTGATGTATCCGAAGAAATAAAATGTTTACCCTCCCATCGATCCTTTTAGTGAAACAGTCCAGGTTCTCCTGATATAGATAAACCCCATTCGTTAAATATTTTTTTACTACTATTTAATTTATTCACTGTGAATATATCCTTCTTACCGAGAGTTTCTTTTTTTTTTTACTGTTCGTTTACTTCTTCAACCGTGTTATAAACTTATTACTCTGAATTTAATCTTGTAAATGTGAATTGATTTTGTTACTGTGAATAATATGTTTTTTACTGAATTTTAATTACTGTGCACAACTTTTTGCAATTGCACATTTAATTTTCATCGAATTCTAAATAATGACTAAACTACCTAATGACTAAAAACCTTAACTAGCAAAACAATAATTTCTTCATCTATATAATAAAAATGAATGCTAACTTTTGCTAAGCGCAAAACTCGAGAACGGATGATCGGATTGTCATGGAATTTCACATGTAGTATTCTTAAAAGACAAAAACAAAAAAAGGATATGTGACGTCTCGAAATTGTCAACGAGAGGGGAGTATGGTGGGGGGGGGGGGGGGGGGGGGCAAGCATATACCTAAATGGTAGTTTCAAAAGCAATATTTAAAAATTGGCTGACCCTTTGAACGGGAGGGGCGGGGGTGCATTAATGCAGAATGAATCTCACATGGAGCTTTCTTAAAGATGGGATATAGCTCTAATTTTAATACGGTGGGTTTCCTAAGCATGTATTACCTAGGAGGTCCACCGTTGCAGGGTAAATAATAGCTATCACCAGCGTTCTTAAGCAAAAAATACCTAGGGCATCCGCTGTTGCAAGGCACATACTAGCTGCGGTGCCCAGCATTCCCAACTACATACTATCTGTGTTGCCCAGCGTTCCTAAGAACTTAATACCTGGTTGCACGGAGTTGCAAGGCGCATACTATCTAAGGTGCCCGGCGTTCTTAAGTAAGAACTAGCTGTGGTTCCAAGTGGTCAAAAAAAAAAAAATTCGGTCCAATAGCTTTTGACAGAACGACGTCTGTCGGGTCAGCTAGTTCTAAAATAAAATAATAACCTGATTAAAAACAAAACAAAAGATACAATACTGATATTAATAAAAAAGTTAAATGAAATAAAACAATACGTAGTTACACATTAGTATTTTAGAGTTTTTCTGAACTCCAAACTTGCCAGAACAAACTAATAAATATCATGAAGCTTCTGTTCATCTGAAAATATTAGTAAATTGTGCAGATACGACAGTTGTTGAGAGATGAAAAAATCTCCCAAATAGTTGCCAGGTATTTATCTCTTAATCATCAAGCCTATCACAGTGGACCACCTCATTCCTCTGCCCTACCCACAACTAATCTCAGGAGAGAACTCATATTTTTCATTATTTAAATAAATTCGCGTCGTTTTATTCAATGCTACCCAAAGTTGGACAAGTATTTGTAGGATGTTTATATGACTTTATAGGTAGATATGACGCTCTATGATCCTTAGACTGCTGACATACCGGTAATAAAGATTAAAGCTAGATTTGATCAATGATAATTAGAAATATCTATCAGTGCTTTCTTTGTCAAAAGATGATGAATGTAGAGGTTGTTAAATTCTCGAGATATAAATGCAATTTCTACCACCGTGTGTCGTCTTTTCTACTTTTGATAAGAAAAATCACTGATATCTTATATAAATCTATGTTATGATATGTGTATATACAATACAACATAACCATATTATCCAACAGGGTAGTTCCGGCAGCTACATTAGAACACGATGGATATTTCGGAAGACACCTTACATCATCAATATCGTACCAGAAAGTCACAAAATCATCAAAAATCCATATTTTATACCAGAGGATTGGGATATGTCATTTGTGAAACATTTTTTGTAGAGATATAGTGAAACACTTGAAAAAAAGTAAAGAAAAAACGTGTATTTACTAAAAAATATTGTCTATTTCACAAAATATGTATATGGTAGCAATACCGAAAATAGTATTATACATATTTTGTGAATAGCCAATATTTTTATTAAAACTTACGTTTTTCTCTACTTTTTAAATAGTGATTTGGCTCCCAGAATGAGGATTTGGTATAATTGTTTTTTGAGAAGTGGTTATCACATATTCATTTTATTATATGCACTTCAGTTGGTACATCGAACATTATCCAACAGGGTAGTTCCGGCAGCTACATTAGAACAAAGGCCTCAAAGTTCTGCCCTTCCTTCATCAGAAAGAAAGTCTTCTCCTCCCGACCTTCTGGAGCCCTGGAGCACCCGGGGGATAGCCACCATCAACACAATACTCGCCTGGGAACCTTCAGACCAAGACAGCATGTAGCTTCCAACTTTGAATAAATTTTAAAAACTAATGTGTTAAAATTATTTCTTAACAAGTAATATTAAAGAAATCAGTCACACCAGATCTCGTCGTTCGGACCTCTTCATCCCCTCCCATCGCTCCTCTGTCTTCCACCTCTCGTTCCTTGTCCAAGCCTCCTTTCTCTGGAACTCCCTGCCTCCCCCAATCCGCCACTCTCCTTCAAATCCTCACTATTTCAATTCCTCTTCGCTAAACAAACCCCTCCCCTCTTTTTAGTTTTCATTTCCTCTCCCCCGCATTTTCCCATTCGTCCACATCAATTATCAGACACCTTTGGCAGAAGTTGGAAATGGTGAACCTACCTAGCATCCCAGAGAAAACTAATAAATGTAATCCCACTGAAAATTGAATTATTGTGGGCACCACTAGATTTTCATCATTGTTAACCAATCAAAATAAAGCCCGTCCAAGAAATACATTTGCTTTTCTATTTTTAATTTTTTTATTTCCGATACACTTTATGGATATGTTTTTGTGAAATTAGACAATATAAAAGTTAGACAAACTCTTTGTTTTTATTTATTTTATTACCTTTCCACTATATCGACACGTATCGCAGAAATGTATTCTATATTAATAGTAAGATGACTTGAAAGTGATGACTTGCAATATATTAATTTTTATGCAACTACAGTCAGTTATTGTGACTCATACCGGGTTTTAACTACAAGGTCCATGGTCCATATGCCTATTACCTGTCCCTTAATTTGTATTCACCTAGAGAACATGTAGGGGGTCTTTAACTAGTACCTGACATCGTACAGTCTCGGGATCATCGCATAACGTCCCATCCGAAGGATGTGCACAAGGTATTTTCACCTCCCAGATAAGAAACCTAAGGTCCTCGGCCGGATTTCGAACCCGCGATCTTGGGCTCAGTATTGTGCAACTATATATCTCCCAATTTAGAGTCATCAACATGAATCATACTGACGATGGATATTTCGGAAGACACCTTACATCATCAATATCGTACCAGAAAGTCACAAAATCATCAAAAATCCATATTTTATACCAGAGGATTGGGATATGTCATTTGTGAAACATTTTTTGTAGAGATATAGTGAAACACTTGAAAAAAAGTAAAGAAAAAACGTGTATTTACTAAAAAATATTGTCTATTTCACAAAATATGTATATGGTAGCAATACCGAAAATAGTATTATACATATTTTGTGAATAGCCAATATTTTTATTAAAACTTACGTTTTTCTCTACTTTTTAAATAGTGATTTGGCTCCCAGAATGAGGATTTGGTATAATTGTTTTTTGAGAAGTGGTTATCACATATTCATTTTATTATATGCACTTCAGTTGGTACATCGAACATTATCCAACAGGGTAGTTCCGGCAGCTACATTAGAACAAAGGCCTCAAAGTTCTGCCCTTCCTTCATCAGAAAGAAAGTCTTCTCCTCCCGACCTTCTGGAGCCCTGGAGCACCCGGGGGATAGCCACCATCAACACAATACTCGCCTGGGAACCTTCAGACCAAGACAGCATGTAGCTTCCAACTTTGAATAAATTTTAAAAACTAATGTGTTAAAATTATTTCTTAACAAGTAATATTAAAGAAATCAGTCACACCAGATCTCGTCGTTCGGACCTCTTCATCCCCTCCCATCGCTCCTCTGTCTTCCACCTCTCGTTCCTTGTCCAAGCCTCCTTTCTCTGGAACTCCCTGCCTCCCCCAATCCGCCACTCTCCTTCAAATCCTCACTATTTCAATTCCTCTTCGCTAAACAAACCCCTCCCCTCTTTTTAGTTTTCATTTCCTCTCCCCCGCATTTTCCCATTCGTCCACATCAATTATCAGACACCTTTGGCAGAAGTTGGAAATGGTGAACCTACCTAGCATCCCAGAGAAAACTAATAAATGTAATCCCACTGAAAATTGAATTATTGTGGGCACCACTAGATTTTCATCATTGTTAACCAATCAAAATAAAGCCCGTCCAAGAAATACATTTGCTTTTCTATTTTTAATTTTTTTATTTCCGATACACTTTATGGATATGTTTTTGTGAAATTAGACAATATAAAAGTTAGACAAACTCTTTGTTTTTATTTATTTTATTACCTTTCC
This sequence comes from Aradus depressus, assembly GCA_963662175.1. Classification (NCBI taxonomy): domain Eukaryota; kingdom Metazoa; phylum Arthropoda; class Insecta; order Hemiptera; family Aradidae; genus Aradus; species Aradus depressus. The sequence goes on from OY759214.1 coordinate 43,163,319, forward strand.
ACTATATCGACACGTATCGCAGAAATGTATTCTATATTAATAGTAAGATGACTTGAAAGTGATGACTTGCAATATATTAATTTTTATGCAACTACAGTCAGTTATTGTGACTCATACCGGGTTTTAACTACAAGGTCCATGGTCCATATGCCTATTACCTGTCCCTTAATTTGTATTCACCTAGAGAACATGTAGGGGGTCTTTAACTAGTACCTGACATCGTACAGTCTCGGGATCATCGCATAACGTCCCATCCGAAGGATGTGCACAAGGTATTTTCACCTCCCAGATAAGAAACCTAAGGTCCTCGGCCGGATTTCGAACCCGCGATCTTGGGCTCAGTATTGTGCAACTATATATCTCCCAATTTAGAGTCATCAACATGAATCATACTGACGATGGATATTTCGGAAGACACCTTACATCATCAATATCGTACCAGAAAGTCACAAAATCATCAAAAATCCATATTTTATACCAGAGGATTGGGATATGTCATTTGTGAAACATTTTTTGTAGAGATATAGTGAAACACTTGAAAAAAAGTAAAGAAAAAACGTGTATTTACTAAAAAATATTGTCTATTTCACAAAATATGTATATGGTAGCAATACCGAAAATAGTATTATACATATTTTGTGAATAGCCAATATTTTTATTAAAACTTACGTTTTTCTCTACTTTTTAAATAGTGATTTGGCTCCCAGAATGAGGATTTGGTATAATTGTTTTTTGAGAAGTGGTTATCACATATTCATTTTATTATATGCACTTCAGTTGGTACATCGAACAGGGGCAGTTTACATGTTTTTTTTTGGTGGAATAAACATTTTAATAAACATAAACGAATAAATATTTCAACAATTCACATTTCAAAGATCATATCGTTTTACAGGCGTTTTGATGCCCAGATTAATAATTAGCTTGGTGGCAACTTCTTTGCATCCGGTGACAGAAAATTTATCCGGCGTGAACTCTGTCTCGCTTAAAACTTTACTGTAACAGATAAAGTAAATATATTAAACAATTATAACATCGTACAGGCTCGGGACTATCCCTTATTTTCCCATCTGAAGGACGGCGTACTCAAGTTTTTTTCACCCAGTTAGAAAAATCATCTGAATCACCGGCTATGTACTTCCCCAGTATGAACTAATCAACTACTTTTTCGCTCTCCTTCCAAAGCCAATCGACCGTTTGGGCTAAAACTCAATATTTGACTTACATAGTGGCTTATGAATCCACATATTAAATTTTGTGTCGATACATTCTATACATCGGCAGTTATTGGGATTTTTGAGTTAAGACCCTCCCCTCCAGCTGATTCCGCTGAAATGTGATATCCTTAGACAGTTTTGAATACACGTATATAATTTCGTCTCGATACATTCATTCAATCGTGTTCACAGACTTTTTTTTTCATTTTTGGAATCTAAAAGTTAGACACTTAAAATTCCGTTGAAAACTCCGCTACGAATGTTTGGCCGATTACGTAACTTCCCATGTACCTTGTATAGCTGGAGAAAAACTTAAGGGCCTCGGCCAGGTTTTGAAACCGCGATCTTGAGCTCAGTAGACAGCAATTAAACAGGCTACCTTTGAGCTACCGGCGCCCTCAAAATATATAAAAAATTGTAAATGTTGGTTTAGCTTCTATACATATCTCAATTAGAAAGAAGTACCCTTAGTTCATTGGAGAGGATGCGTTGAGCCATGGGATAGCCAATCAAGTTAAACTTTCGACATCCGCAAAAACCTACTTATTACGTAATAAATAGTTTCTGCTCATGGAAAAATATAAACCAATCATATCTGAGTTGCGGTATAAGATTGTAATTAAGAGATTTTCCCGTTAAGTTGAAATTATAATTAAAGTGTACTCACTCCATGATGCCTTTCGCTACTGGTTTTCCAAACTTGATGCTTTCATTAAGAACACATTGTTCCACATGTTTCATTTCTAAAGGGAGAAATGGCAGAAAAATTAGCCTGAACCCATCCTCGAAAACTTCTTTAAAACGATGAACTTCCGAATCGTCTGTAAAAGCTAAAACAAAGTGATGATATATATACATTTATATTTTTCTGTCCCATTTTGTGATTGCCTCAGCCAGCCTGAGCTACATATTAGGAACTACTGTAAACAAAATTAAAAAACCGGGTGCGTGCAACTCCGATGAGTGGCGAAATGAGCATGACAACGTCTGAGCTGCGAGATAGCGAAAGTGTCAAGAATCAAATATAACAAATCATTTCAATAAAATTTTTGAACCTTGAAACAATTTAAAAACAATATAGAAAGAAAACATACATAAGCATAATAGTTTTCAAAAAATGATAAGGATAAAACTTTTATTGCACAAAAGATTACAATCCTCATGGCAATGAGTGTTTTTTTTTTTTATAAAAATATTATTTTCAAATTCATAGATCAACTAGTTTTAGAATGGTGAACAATTTTATGAAGCGTTTATTTAAATCAATGCTATTTTCACATTTGTACATCATGAAGGACAATAATGTAATTGTGAAGTTCAATTAACAATTCGATTAGTTAAGAGATAACACAAGGTGGCGGATGCTCTCTCTCTCGGCGCATGCGCGATACGAAAGTAACATATGTAGGTAACGCAGTTTTCTAACATGGGGTGCTGGCCTTCCAATTTATAAGACGTTGTCACGTCAAAATATGATAAATAAAGCACTTTTTTTATTGAACACTTATATTGTCTAATTCCACATGCGTGTACATAAATGTGTACTGGTTTCGGTTCATCGTCAGCACAAGGTTCAACAATAATGGAGATATGAGCTAGGCAGACATATTTATATTAACTTAATAATATATAATATAATATTTATATTAACCTAGGGGGTGGAAATCCCTACTCTAACGGTATTAACCAACTGTGGATTTATTTGAAAACAAGAAATCAAAATAAAATAAAATATTAAAAGTTGTATGAAATCAATACAATATAACATGAATGTGCAGTATACAGTTACTTTATGTCTGAGTAGAAGAATATTTGATCTATGTTGATATTGACACCAATGCTTGTTAACTAAAATAAAATATTAAAAGTTGTATGAAATCAATACAATATAACATGAATGTGCAGTATACAGTTACTTTATGTCTGAGTAGAAGAATATTTGATCTATGTTGATATTGACACCAATGCTTGTTAACTAAAATAAAATATTAAAAGTTGTATGAAATCAATACAATATAACATGAATGTGCAGTATACAGTTACTTTATGTCTGAGTAGAAGAATATTTGATCTATGTTGATATTGACACCAATGCTTGTTAACTAAAATAAAATATTAAAAGTTGTATGAAATCAATACAATATAACATGAATGTGCAGTATACAGTTACTTTATGTCTGAGTAGAAGAATATTTGATCTATGTTGATATTGACACCAATGCTTGTTAACTAAAATAAAATATTAAAAGTTGTATGAAATCAATACAATATAACATGAATGTGCAGTATACAGTTACTTTATGTCTGAGTAGAAGAATATTTGATCTATGTTGATATTGACACCAATGCTTGTTAACTAAAATAAAATATTAAAAGTTGTATGAAATCAATACAATATAACATGAATGTGCAGTATACAGTTACTTTATGTCTGAGTAGAAGAATATTTGATCTATGTTGATATTGACACCAATGCTTGTTAACTAAAATAAAATATTAAAAGTTGTATGAAATCAATACAATATAACATGAATGTGCAGTATACAGTTACTTTATGTCTGAGTAGAAGAATATTTGATCTATGTTGATATTGACACCAATGCTTGTTAACTAAAATAAAATATTAAAAGTTGTATGAAATCAATACAATATAACATGAATGTGCAGTATACAGTTACTTTATGTCTGAGTAGAAGAATATTTGATCTATGTTGATATTGACACCAATGCTTGTTAACTAAAATAAAATATTAAAAGTTGTATGAAATCAATACAATATAACATGAATGTGCAGTATACAGTTACTTTATGTCTGAGTAGAAGAATATTTGATCTATGTTGATATTGACACCAATGCTTGTTAACTAAAATAAAATATTAAAAGTTGTATGAAATCAATACAATATAACATGAATGTGCAGTATACAGTTACTTTATGTCTGAGTAGAAGAATATTTGATCTATGTTGATATTGACACCAATGCTTGTTAACTAAAATAAAATATTAAAAGTTGTATGAAATCAATACAATATAACATGAATGTGCAGTATACAGTTACTTTATGTCTGAGTAGAAGAATATTTGATCTATGTTGATATTGACACCAATGCTTGTTAACTAAAATAAAATATTAAAAGTTGTATGAAATCAATACAATATAACATGAATGTGCAGTATACAGTTACTTTATGTCTGAGTAGAAGAATATTTGATCTATGTTGATATTGACACCAATGCTTGTTAACTAAAATAAAATATTAAAAGTTGTATGAAATCAATACAATATAACATGAATGTGCAGTATACAGTTACTTTATGTCTGAGTAGAGGAATATTTGATCTATGTTGATATTGACACCAATGCTTGTTAACTAAAATAAAATATTAAAAGTTGTATGAAATCAATACAATATAACATGAATGTGCAGTATACAGTTACTTTATGTCTGAGTAGAAGAATATTTGATCTATGTTGATATTGACACCAATGCTTGTTAACTAAAATAAAATATTAAAAGTTGTATGAAATCAATACAATATAACATGAATGTGCAGTATACAGTTACTTTATGTCTGAGTAGAGGAATATTTGATCTATGTTGATATTGACACCAATGCTTGTTAACTAAAATAAAATATTAAAAGTTGTATGAAATCAATACAATATAACATGAATGTGCAGTATACAGTTACTTTATGTCTGAGTAGAAGAATATTTGATCTATGTTGATATTGACACCAATGCTTGTTAACTAAAATAAAATATTAAAAGTTGTATGAAATCAATACAATATAACATGAATGTGCAGTATACAGTTACTTTATGTCTGAGTAGAAGAATATTTGATCTATGTTGATATTGACACCAATGCTTGTTAACTAAAATAAAATCGGAAACAAAAAATTATATGAAACCAATGTAACATAGATGTACAGTATTACATGTCTCAACAGAAGAAATCGCAGAAAGAAGAAATTTAATCTAGGTTAATATTGACATAAATACTTGTTAAGAGGTATTAACAAAGGAGAGAATTTGAAGTGTCTTTGGTCGTTCAAATAATTCCCATTTTTACCGGTTCTATTAAATTCTAACTGCTTTAGAGAATCTAATTGTCTACCTTTTTCACAGATGTGGAGCTACTTTATTCCGGTTGTTGAGTGACCACGTTTTGCAAATGTGGATTTTCCTGTTTTCTTTACATTTCAATTTTGTGTTATTTGATTCGTTCTCTGAATCTGCGACCCGATTGGCCTGTGTATACCCAACTGCACGTTTCATTTATGTGGAATTAGACAATATAAGTGTTCAATAAAAAAAGTGCTTTATTTATCATCTTTTTAATTTTATTTATTAGTATTTCCACTAAATCGACACAAAAAATGTATTCGGACAAGAATTACTGTGTTCCAATACCTTGTTTGTACCACTCATTTTCTAATATATGTTCAAACTCGCCAATATTAAATTCGTCTCTTTTGAATTCAGCTTTCAATAATTCATTTGTTTTTGCATTTATTTTTTCTGCGCCCAAATTTGAAATAAATAAGAAAACAGCATGTCTGAAAAATGTAAAAAATATATTTTAAATTAATATTTAAAAAAACATGAATATTACAATAATAATGCATAAATATATATGATTCTGAGTTGTAATAATTGTATTGTTGTTCCTTTTTTTGACTCAAGCCTGGGCTTTGACTACGAGGTCTAAGTAAGTCCGACTCTACTATGGGCGTTATACATTTTTTAGGGCCTTTAAAGAATTCTTGACACCGCGCAGGCACCATTGCTTAACATCTCATACGAAGGACAGAATGCTCAAGGCTTTTTAACTCCCAGATGAAAAACATAAGCGCCGGGTTTCCGATAATCTTGTTGTTCACGTAAATAAATAAATAATAAAACTATGAGTGTTAAACCCAGGCTAACATTTCTCCACAAATATCTTACTAATAGACCAAACATCGACTCAGAATCAATTGTAGAGTACAAATTAAGAACAATTTAATTTAATTTATTGCTTATAAGATACATATATATTTTTTTATTCTTTTCAGTTTATATTTTTGTGTTATGGCTACTACTATTTTACAATTTTTCATATTTTGTTTTATGTAAGTTTGAATTGTTTTTGATTTTTAGTTACTTGTACTAGTTCTATTAAAGTGCATGTCCATATTTATTATTTCAATAATATATGTCCATATTTATTATTTCAATAATATATTCTTTTTGTTTATTAACAATATTACTTATTTGTTAATATTATATATTTTTTCTTTTCTATAACTATAAGAATATGTATTTTGTAAAAAAAAAAACATTCATTCCCATAAAGGTTGTATTTTTTAGTGCATTAAGAAATCTATCTACTTATCTAAAAATATGACTGTAAAGAGAAAATCCCCGCACATGTCAAATCGGATATCTCCATTTTCCGATATGAGCCACATTCTGTATCTCTGCAATCAAGTTCTCTCTCGACTTCTTGAGCTGAACGAACCCACTTTAGATTCTACGCAAACCCACCCATAGGACTAAACAATAGTTCCTCCCCACAACTCCAGCCTCCGCTATTTTTTTTTCTTGTACGTGTAATCCTCTATTACATTATTGGTTTAAATTCGACTATGAGAATACGTGTAATGAATGGAGCAAAATAGCAAGTTCTCTTCGCAGGATGTTGATTTTTCAAGAAGCACCCAATCTTCTGCTCACTCAGCGGATTTTCAGTGATTCAGTGACAAAGTTAGGCGAAGAGGAAGAGTAAATGAAATTATTGTAGGATGTTTGAAAGCAGATGAAATTCAAATTGCCTACATACAAAATAATTTTCTTCTTAGTGCTAAAAATTATGAATTTCATCCATTCAAAAAGTATTTTAATAGAAAATATTTCAAAAATACGTTGATTTTATTTATTTATTATTATTTCCACAATAAGTCCACGTTTCACTTAGAAGTTATTTTAACAGCATTTACGGAGGGCGCCGTTAGCTCAGTGGTATGCGTGCTTGCTTACTGAGCTCAAGATAAACTTAAGCACTCTGTCCTTCGGATGGGACGTTAAACGATGGTCCCGCGCCTGTATGATGTCAGGTACTCGTTAAAGACCCCTATCCTAGGTAAATAAAAATTTAGAGTAGGGAAAATGAAGGATTCCCATAGTAGAGTCGGACTCATGTTCACTAGAGACGAAAGAGCGCTCTGGTAGTAGGCGATATGACCTTGTAAAAGTCTGGACACGAGTCATAATAACTAACAGCATTTATGAGAGAAATGTTACTTCAGACCTGTAAATTGAATGAAAAAACCTTGAAGATTTCAAAAAATCTAAACTACCAACAAATCCTTGAGGTAATTTTTCTACTTCGTCAAATATAAAAATAGACTTTTCACACTTAAGTATAGCCTTTTTTATATCATTATTCAATTCTTCCTAAAAATGAAAGTAAACAGTTATTAACACAAATGTAAACAGAAAGAACACAAACTATAATAAATAGAACTATAAAACTTACACGATACAAGTTAATTTCATCAGATGTAAATAATGATTTTGGAAAAAATGTACGGACCATTCCACTGTCATACCCATTGTCGTAAATGTGTTTTACTATCCAATTTACAACATAACTTTTTCCAACTCCTGGTGAGCCATGGAAATTTAAGACAAGAGGCTTCTTATAGGTCTCATCTTCTCCAAAATGTTTCTCTAGTGACGGAATTAAATCTGATATGAGGAACGGTTGACCAACAATATTATTTTTGAAGTCTCGCTTCAAACCTAAAAATCATATAAAATAAAAAATTACCTATTTTTTTTTTTCTAACATAATGAAGGTCCTGTTTAGAAAGAACATAAAAAGGTTTCGTTGCTTTTATGATTAATTATTTTGGGTTCAGACAATTGTTTCCATTTGCCATCTTTGTGTAATATTTGAAGTCTCAGAGACAAATACTTAACAATCGAACAGACAGGCACAGAAAGGTTTCTGTTTTGTTTTTTTTAACAATCAAAACCTTAAAAGTAAGTAAATAAAAATGGAAAGGTTGAAGCATCTCTATTTTATTTCCACTCTACTTACATAAATTTGCCATTAATGGGCACAATGTTTCAAATCAGATTCGTCACATTATTACACTGTTTACGTCCCTTACAATAATAACAACCATGATATTAAAAACATCTCACTTATCAAACGTGCTCTTATCGCGGATCGAGTTAGTTATTTCGAAAGTTACGACGCTACACTCCATTGGAAATGTATTTTTTCTTTGAAAGTAGCGGAGGTCCTGAATGCAAAACATTATTCTAAGGGTTTCAAGAAACAAATTAAGCAAAAACATTTTGTAAATTTGAAATATGAACAAAACACTATGTGAGGCCACTTATAAAAGTCAGTAATGAAACGTATAGAACGTTTCATAAAAAAAACTTAATAACAGACTCAGCTGAAAAAGCAATACGTCTAAGTGTTATCTTTAGTAGGACTCATCTAATATCATAACGGTTCTGGACTTCCCCGAAGCTCTCAAAAATCTGGGGAAAAAAACGGGGTAATAAGTACTACTCTGGGTGCCTTAGGACGAGAGCATGGAAGGACACCCCGAAACTGTTCTTTTGCGAAAGAAATAAGTTCTACCTGTATTTATGGACATGAACCTTCCTCTTCAGTTTCTGATGTACTGGCAGGAAAGGGTATGTGAGACTGGCCTGAAAGCGAGTACCAGGGCAGAGAGGTGGAAAGGCATAACATAATATTTGCAGGAAAAAAAGGAATTATTTGGCTTGAGCAAAAACCAAATGAAAATCGTAACAAAAACAACTACACAGGGTGGGGTAGGTCTATCATGGGATAGCAAGTGGAGGGTGTGCCAAGAAGAGGTGACAGCTGAGCACATACTTTGTTATCTGCTCCAAAAACGTCCAGGCAATTGTGGGGGTAGTGCCTGGCCAGACGGAAACGAAGGATATCACAGATCTGTCTTTTGGCAATATGATCAACTTGTTGAGTGATGACCTCAGAACACTTGGGGCACATCGCTGAAGTGGACAGGAACCCCTTATTTATCATATAACATGGATAACTTTAGTAAATATATATATATATAAATACATACCCTTAAAATCAGGTTTAATCCAGAGATTATTACAGAACAATACGTTTTGTAGTTTATAAAAACTATCCAGAATGAAATTACAGTTAGTCACCGTTAGTAGACAAAACAAAGTTAATATTGAAAACTTCATCTTGAAAGCGTATAAACAAAGAAAGTATTTTAAAGAGGATAAAATTCATCACAAATTAATCACTATAAAATTGAATACTAAAATGAAAAGACTGGAAAACCAAAATCCATAATAAAACTTAGAGATAGAAAGACATCAGTCATGATTTGAAAAAGCGGGGATCGATATAACTTATATATCGATTTTAATTCTTTTACTATTTTTTGTGTATGGCTATATCAATTATGCAAGAATATAAGCACATCAGCCAAGATTTATTTTCTCGTAGATGACTTTAATTTTTAAAACAAAAACTTAAAATAAAATAAAAATAGCAATGATGAGAAAAATAGAATCGATGATATTTCAGTACGTAGCCACAAAATAAAGTGCAGAACCTTCGTTACTGTTTACAAACAGGTATATTTTGAAAATATTGTTTCATTCATAGGCGACGGAACATATATAAAGTCCATTATATGGTCCGAGTTGGTTCAATGAAGAATAGAGTTAACATTATCATCAACAGTGTATGTATTTAGCATTTAGGTCTTCAAATGTATGTAGTTCAGTGTTTGAATACATTACTAATTACATTTTGTCAAAAATCAATATTTTTTAGGTTTTACTGTTCATTGTACTTTCTTCCTGGTATTGCGTGATTGTTGTTGGAAAATTTGTCAATCATAAGTAGTGTTTTTTTCATTACTGATGGCTTACTCATTTGAGAACGCTGCACTTCAAGTACAGGTACTTTATTACAATTATTATTTTCACAAATAAATAATAAAATAGTTGTATCCTTGAAGTCATTTTCTATTATCTTATATTCGTCTTTAAGGAACGGTTAAAAGCTGTGAATTCCTTGATACATGACATCGAAGGGGAGAGAGTGAAAGGTGATCAAACACTCGATACTATTGGTAAAGCCCATGATAAAATTAACCAAGAAGGCAGAATGACTTCTTATAATCAGGTGTATACCTACGTATTTTTATTTGTACCTGTGTACGTCTATATGCGATTGTTTAAAATATATATGTACATATTTAAATTTCTACCTTCAGCAAAAACTCAAAGGATTTTACACGTCGGCTCTTAATGATGCTAGCAGGGAAGAAGAACTTCTTCGTCAAGCCTTGGCTAAGATCAATGAAATTCGAAATATATGTAATGAGCGAAGATTGCAGGTATGTAGAAATGATCAATTATTTACTTCTGGAGTTTTTTTTTTGGAATACTTGTTGGTTCATTTTCCCCCTTATAAAGGTGACGCTACTATAAGTCCCTTTTTCAGGTCAGAGCTCGCAATGATCTGAGTATTTTTTTTTTTTTTACTAAATAACAATTATTTTCATTTTAACTGATTGAATAAACATACATTTCAAACTCTTCTCTACAAATTGATTTTTTTTAAATCTAATTGGATATGGAAGCTCACCCGAATGTTCTTAGAAAAATGAACTAATTCAGCACACGTTAAATCTTAAAACAATTCCCATCATGTTTATTTAGTTTTTTCCTGAGGAAATGTAATATTTGTTTTAATATGGCAGGCCCGAAGTGGTGGAAATCGTGAAACATTTCATCGAGGTGCGCTAATGAAAATGTTGCAAATGTCTGCCCAAACTCTACCTCTCTGGGTTGGTAAGCCTGACACTAAACCTCCGCCTCTTTGTGGAGCTGTTCCAGCCGATCCCTCCTACATCGCTAAGGTAGCTTTTTATAACTAATATTGTTTCTTAATCCTTGTTTTAAAGAAAAATGTAATAATAATATAATTTTGACAGTTATATTATTTCCTCTTTTTTTTTTTTTACATTCCCAGCTATACCAAGTATAGGAGAAGTTATGTAATGTTTTCCGACCTTCTGATTACAAAAATGAAAAAAAAATTGTCTGAGAGCACGATAACTGCCGATAGAATTTTTATATTTCTGTCCAGACCTTCTAAGGACAACAGCTATTGATTTTCAGCCAATTTAGCCAAAGCTTAACACAATAACTCTAATGACTGCCGTTGTAATGAATGCATCGACATGAAACTTCATATGTAAATTCAAAGCCCTATAAGGACACCTATCAATTTTCAGCGGAACCAGCCGAAGGGGAGGGGGATCATTATGTATATTTTAAAACTTCTGTTTCCTCAAGAATGTTGTTTTTATTCAGATATATTATATTATTTGGTTTTATTTTAGTTTAATTATTTTTAAATTTTCACAGATACGTGAGTCATCATAACATATACGTTTTTATGTTTACGTTTAGATATAATATTTTAGTTTGTTTTGGTATAAATAATTTAAATGTTATTGTGTTGGTTTAGTCATATTTAGTTTTATTGCCATATCTTTACTCAAATCTATCACATAAACTCACAAATAATGCATTAAATATATCTGTGACACATATTATATCAGTTCAGGCCCTGAAGAAGGCACACTGAATGCCGAAAGCTTGGCAGGGATTCTAGAAGTTTGTTTTTATCGACCACAAGCTTGATTTCTCCTTCCTATCCAAAACAAAGACAAATGATTCTGGTAATCCTTGACCCTTCGCTATTGTTTTTTTTTTTTACACTTCATCTCTGTGCAGTTTGGTTATACTCCAGACTTCACAACTTAAATTTACCATAATTGAATGAAACCTGTATTTCATAAAAGAAGTAAATGTAACGAAATACATTTGTATTTTCTAGCCTGGAGATATGGTGGCAGCCTTGGTGAAAAATTTAGAAGACAATGAAGATAATTGGATCTTAGCTGAAGTTGTTTCATTTAATACTATCACAAGAAAATATGCGGTAATATTTCCAATATATATATTGTTATTAGTTGAAACTTTAATTGTTGGCTTCATTTAAGTTTATACTGGTCCATTGATTTTGTAGGTGGATGATATAGATGAGGAACAAAAGCTTCGTCATGTTCTCAGCAAACGAGGTGTAGTTCCTCTGCCTCTCATGAGGGCCAACCCTGAAACTGATCAGGATGCTCTCTTCCCCAAGGAAGCTGTTGGCAAGTTTTTACATATTTATATCCTTATCTGCGCTATTGAGATTTTTAATATTACAAATAAACATTTTTGTCTAACAGAGTAATTATATTCATGCTCCGTATATGGCGATCGCCATATTTTTTAGGATTTCGTATCATAAATGGTAAAAACCCGCATGGAAAAGTCACATTGTCTCTCAGACGAATAGTGTTATATCTTTTCTGTGTCACAGCTTTATAACTTTTGAAACATTTATGCTAGATAAATAAAATTTGACTTATATACGTAGAATGTACCCACGGACGTATCCTCAATAATATTTATGTAAAAAAAAAAAACAGTAAAAATATTTTACCTGAATTATATATTAGAATATATAGAATCCCATGAGAACGACACCTGATTTTCAGATTTTCGGTCAAAAGGGAAGTGACGGGTATCCCCAATAACTGCTGAAATAATGAACATAACGACACGAAATTTTATGTGTAAATCCAAAATAATATAAAGGTAACACTTAATTTTTAAACGAATCATCTAAGGGAAGGGGGGCTCAACTCAGAAACCCTAATAACAGTTGATGTAACGAATATATCGACGTGAAATTTAGTTTGAGGATTCAGAAGTCCCTGAGTAAGACACTTAGTGACTTTCAAGCAAATCTGTGAATTTGTTTTCATGGGGAGAGCGAAAACTCAGTTAGTTCGCGCTGAGGAAGTGAATTGCCAGCGATTCACTGACGACTAGTTTAGAATACAAAATTACTATTATTAACTTCAGACGTGGTCCTGGAGACACAGAGGTCTGAGAACTGGGCATACATGTTAGAGGCGTTAGTTCCTTACAAACCGAATATTTCATTTATATCTAAAATGTTTTTCTTCTTTTAGTGATGGCGCTTTATCCGCAGACAACTTGTTTCTACAAAGCCCTGGTCAATCAACTTCCCGCCTCTGTTTTGGATGACTACGAGTTAATTTTTGAAGATAACAATTATCCTGATGGCTATGCACCCCCTCTCAAAGTTGCTCAAAGGTTAGTTCATATTTTTAGTGTGACTATAAAAAAGAAAAGCTAGACAAATAATATAAGTTTACACACATAGTTAATTAATTAATTTACTAGCTTCAGTTTGTAATTTTTAAAAAATGTTCTAGGTACGTTATTGATATCAAAGAGAAGAAGAAATCCTAGCATTTATTGGACCTGGTTGAGATTTCCAGCGATGAAGACTTATAAGTTTATATTATATCACTTATTTATTATTACTTTATTCAAATTGTGTTGGATCTTCTTGGCAATCTTGACTTTTTTTTTTGTTTTTTACTCTCCAAAAAAATGGTTCAAGTATTCATTTTTTGGATGATTATGAGTTTCGCGACTTTTAATCGAAATTCAACAGTTTCTTAGCAACCTCAATACTATTACTTCTATTCCTTTCTGGTTGGACAAACACTCTTTCTTGTCCGGCCTATAGATTATTTGACCAAGTAATTACATATAATTAGATACATATAGGCAGTCTGTCGAGTCACTTAGCTAATTAAAAGCACAAAAAAATACAGTGAAAAGTATGTAAAGAAAAAGCTTATAATAAATATTTAATTTATGTAGGAGGAGGGATAACAATAAAATAATGAAAGGAATGAAATTAAATGAATAAAGAAATAGTAAATACATAATTGGATATTTAAATAAAAATAAAACACTGATAAAATTGGAAAATAAGATGCAACAGGTTAATTGTGAGGAAAAATACAAGTTTTAGAGAAAGCAGTCGTGCAATTTGCAGAAATATAAATAATAAAATAAAATAAATTTGAAAAAATAGCAATCCAAAAATTTACATAATTTATTAAGAACTGTTGGTATTTTTTGGCATTATTTATGCATGCGGCCATACGATTTTCCCCATTCAGGCCTCCGGTTCTTCCGAAGTGTTTGCTGGAGCGTCTCCTGAATTCTGTGAGGGGGAGGAGGCATGTTGAGGTTGCTAAGAGAGCTGTTGTGTGTTCTGTCAGTTAAACAATTCACCTCTAGCTTTGAAGATCTGTTGACTGTTGGAGTTGTGGAAAGGGACTGTTGTCAAGGTTTCTGTTATGTCAGAAGTACCTCAGATGGAAGTGATGACCCTCTGGCTGCTCCCACTCCTTCATCCAGCCAGAGGTCTCCTGTTCAGTTGGTTGATCTCCTTGTCAGTTGTGCAGGGCTCATTGTACAGGTTGGCCACAAGTCTGAAAACATCACTTAGACCTATTTGCAGTCATCTCTTTAAGCTCAAGTAGAGTCTGTTGCTGTACAAGACACCATCCAGATATCCTTGTATATCTCTGTGGTTAAGTCTGCAGGTTAAAACTTCTTCTTTGAGATACGATGAGTTCAATACTCATTCTGGAAGTAGACAAAAACATAATCCTTTCAACTTTTTTGATCACTTAAATCTCGTTGCATTTGACAAAACTCAAGTATGTAGATGATGAACTCGTATGTACATTTTACATACAATTTTTATTTTATCAAATTAATTTTTTAACTCGTATGATATTACATGGATAATATATTTATTATAATTAATATGAATTATCACTATGAATTACGAATAATTCATACTTCTTATGAAACTAGTTGGTTAGGTGTAGCGTTTTTATTTATTCAACAATCTATTTTTGGTCTCTTTTTTTTATATGTAAACAATAATTTACATGCCTAACATCAAAACCTATTTTGACGTGTGTTAAGGATTTTTACCTCTACCTTTAATATTTCGATATTATTTCTAATACTAACTTTTCTCAATTGTTCATAGCTCATATTGATTAAACATTTTTAAAAAACCTATGTTTTTTTATTTATTTTTTTAATATTGTCTATTTCACAAAATATATGGGAATACTTTCGGTATTGCTAGTATCTTCAGCCACGACTTAACAAATACTAAATGGATGTTCAACATGTTTCCATTCCGTCCCTTTTTCAGCCTCCATGGGTTGGGTTTTTTCCCCTGTCCCTTCTTTCTCCTGTAAAGTCTTAAAGCCATGAAAAACATTAAAAATAAAATTTCATCTCAAATTGAAAACTTAATTATAAAGGAAAATTTAAAATAGCATCAGTACTGATTAGTACTTATGTCAAAAAGCTGTTGTGCGAAAGTTGATTTTACAGATGATTTTAGTTGAGTTGTATATACCCTGTTTTTAAATGGTCTTCCCAGTTTGCCCTACATAAACTAAATTGCAATAATTACACTTCAGATGGTAAACCCCACTTTTTTCTTCTGTTTTTGATTGGTCTTTAGTGTTGTTGAAATGTTTGTATAGTGTATTCTGAAACCTACCAAAAGCTGGAATGTAATTCTTGCAATTTAGTTAATGTAGGTCAAACTGGGAGACCATTTAAAAACAGGGTAAAAGAACACATATCAGAAACAAACATCATTTTGATATAAATACAGGCATACAATGCTTAAATTTGTGTGACAAAAGTACATTACTCAACTAACTGGAAATAAACAGAGCACCAAAAAATGGAAATTGTATGAACCATCAGACCAATCTCAAATATTCACCCCTTTTATCGTCAATAGTATAATTCTCCAGTCTCTGTGTAGACGTACTTTCTTTCTTAAAACGGTGTATTTTTTTATTCATATATTTATTATTGTCATCTTTGATTTATTTCATATACATATATATTTGTATTTTAATCAGCACTGATACTATTTCAAATTTTCCTTTATTATTAAGTTTTCAATTTGAGGCAAAATGTTATTTTTAGTGTTTTTCAAGGTTTTAAGATTAAATAGAAGAAAGGGGCAGAAAACAACCCCGTGGAAGCTGAAAAGGGACATTTCGGAATGTAAACTTGTTGAACTTCCATTTAGTATTTGTTAAGTCGTGGCTGAATATGGTAGCAATACTGAAAGTACTCCCATATATTTTGTGAAATAGACAATATATATTTTTTAATACATTTTTCTTTACTGTTTTTTTAAGTGTTTTACAATATCTCTGCAAAAATGTTAAGTATCCTACTGATAAGATACATATAAGTATAATTTAATATTACATCGCATTGGATATGTCCAAATATATTATTATCTAAAAAATAGTTTAGATTTACATTTTTGGTGATAATTTTTTCAAAAATTGTATATTTTGCAAAACTATTAATTGTATGGAATTATACTAATTTAGATATAAACTATTAAGTCGTTAGATTTTATTTATTTATTGTACACTGTGGAAAGAAGAACTGTCTAATATAATTATTGAATAGGTAGATACATATACTGAAAATGGAGCTACAGCAGCCAATGACAAACCTGGCTGGCAAAGTTATTTTAATATTAGTAATTATAAGAAATTCACTTACTTTTGCCATTCATTTTTTAAAAATATTCAATTATATAATATCATTTATTCAATAAGTAGCAAATTATTTTATTTTATAAAATGTATACAAAAAAATATCCATTTCCTCCCAAGACTTTTCAGCAAAGGCTATAGGATGGTATAGTTTGTTAAATAATATACATTTTCGAAAATTAGTTGCTTTTAATATATTTTATCTACATATTTTAATTAGCATTTCTCGTTGTATTATATAAGCAATAATGTAAGATATAGTTCTTTGAACTTTTGTTATTATACATTTTAAATTGTAATTATTAATTTCATTTGTAACTATTTACAATAAAAATAATTATTATGATACAATTCTTATTTTACTTATGTTTTGATTACTTTAGCAGTTTCTGTAATTAAAATTACAGAGTGCATGGAATAAAGGTAGCTAAATGATTACATGCAAATGGAAGAAACTCCTTGCAATAACATAATAATAAAATTAGCCAACCTGATATATCAATACATTCTAAAAGATATAAAAGTGCAAATGTTAAATATTTCACGTTTTCTAAAACTTCAATTATATTTGATTACTTTCTAAGTTATACGGAATACTGAGGATTTTATGTATTACGTTAGAAATTGTTGAGTTTTCACCAGAACCATTGTTTTCCGACCCCGTGATTCAAAAAAATGAAACACGGTAACTCCCTTTAGAATGAATATACATATGTGTATCCAGGAACCACTATGGACGACAATATAAACACAATAACTGGCAAAGAAATGAATGTATCGATCGACCAGAAATTTGTATGTAGAAATAGAAAAACCCTATAAGGACGTCAACTATCAATTTTTGACCAAACTAAAATGGGAGGGAAGGGCGACCCTCCTCAAAAACCCTCATAACTGTCAATGTAACAAATCGTGAAGGAGCGACCAACTTTTGCGCTTTCAAACCGCCATTTTCGGAAAGAACATATACGTATCGTCTTACTTCCACAGCCATACGAAATATAGTGGAACTTATGTAATCGGTCCAAAATTCGATACGGAGTTTTCAACTTGTTGGAACCGGAATTTCATGTTTTTCCGACCTCCAGATTCCAAATATATGAAACAAAAGTTCTGTCATCTGAGAACATGATAATACACGATAGAGTGAATGTTTCGACACGAAATTTTATAAGGGAATCCATATAACAACGACATCTATTGTTTTTTTTTAAATAGACAATAATTACTGAGTGAGTAAAAAAAAATTGAATCTTATTTTGCAGCCCTTTTAATAAACCTACTTCGATTGTGAATAACAGCGGCCCTGAAACTTTGGAACTATTTTGCTTTTTGGAATCAAAATGTACGAACATCTCATTAGAAATTACTTTTGGATTTTCAAAATACTTAAAAACAAATGGTCTATTATACCGTAGAACTTATCTACTGCGATATGACTCTCCTTGATATATTATACAAGCCCAATTCTTTTTTAGTACATATTTAATTACGCCTCGCCGGAACTTCTTCACATAAATCTAAAAATTCTGGTTATAGAACAATTAAGATACTTAAACATTAAAATCTTTATATTATGTGTTTTTTAACTGTTTCTATTTAAACAGTCGTTCTATCCATCCACAATTTTACTCTGTTCTCAGAACTGCAAAGTTCAACAGGAAAATCCGAGGGCGCCGGTAGCTCAGTGGTATGCGTGCTTGACTTCTGAGCTCAAGATCGTGGGTTCGTAACCCGACCGAGGCCCTTAGTTTATTTTATCTGGGAGGTAAAATAAACTTAAGCACGCCATCCTTCGGATGGGACGTTAAGCGATGGTCCCGAGCCTGTACAATGTCAGGTACTCGTTAAAGACCCCTACCCTAGATGAATAAAAATGTAGGGTAGGCAAAATTTAGGACTCCCACAGTAGAGTCGGGCTCATGTCCACCAGAGTGACGAAAGAGCGCTCTGGTAGTAGGCGATATGACCTTGTAGTTAAAGCCCGGGCATGAGTCATAAAACCTAACCTAACCGGAAAATCCCTTTTTTCAAACCTTTCATATGTTTTCTCTTTTCATCAAGAGAACTCTCAACCCTAAACAAAAGTGTGAGTTGGATTTTTACAACATAAAAATAGCATAGATCATTCAGAAAAGGTTTCGAAAAACATAGTCAACGAAAGTATTTAAGAGGGTTTGTTTCATTAGTGAAAATGTTATTTTTTTGCCTCCTGTATAATTTGGACTTTGTAGATGTTGGAGTTTAGGTATCGATTTCTATTCGTCTAATCATCGATACTTCAGAGGTTATCTCTTCTTAAGGTTTCAGTAATCAGTTTGTCATTAGAGTTGTGGATTATCTTTTTTTTCGGTAATATTGTTATTATATAAATATAAAAATGATTAGATTCATTTTAATTCAGAACAGAGCTGGGAAAACGAGACTAGCTAAATGGTATATGAATTTTGATGATGATGAAAAACAAAAACTTATTGAAGAGGTTCATGCAGTTGTTACTGTGCGAGATGCAAAACATACAAATTTTGTTGAATTCAGAAATTTCAAAATAGTCTACAGGCGCTATGCTGGACTTTACTTTTGTATTTGTGTTGACGTAAATGATAACAATCTTTGTTATCTTGAAGCAATACACAACTTCGTTGAAGTTCTCAATGAGTATTTTCACAATGTATGTGAGCTGGATTTAGTATTTAATTTCTACAAAGTCTACACAGTGGTTGATGAGATGTTTCTAGCTGGAGAGATCAGAGAAACGAGTCAAACCAAAGTCCTCAAACAGCTTCTCATGCTTAACTCCCTGGAATGAAGCACATCAACAAGGTATCATTATGGATTGTTTCTGATTCCATACAATCATTACTTACATATTATTTTGTATTAATTATCAATTATTTTTGTTCTATAGATGTTTTGTTCCTCCCATCATTTTTTTCATTTGGGCGTTCATCTCATTATTGAAGACTTGTTATCTTCATCCAAATTTTACTTTACTTATGGAAGTTAAATCTGATTATGACATTGTAGGGTAATGTATGATTATTGTATTTGTGAGATAAATGGCAACACTTTTTTTTTTTTTTTTTTAATTCGAAACGGCATTTATATAAGCTTGCATTAGAATATAAAATATTTATGTATATGATGTTTCTCATTTATATAATTTATTATAATACTCAAATACTTTTTATGTTTTTCTATGAAATAAAATAAAAATATGAGTAATATTTAGTTTTTGTATTTATTAATTTAAGTGTGTATCTATTACATATTATTACAAAAGACATTGTATTTATTATTGTAAATTTATTTATTCAGTTTTATTGTAT
Organism: Aradus depressus; assembly: GCA_963662175.1. NCBI lineage: Eukaryota > Metazoa > Arthropoda > Insecta > Hemiptera > Aradidae > Aradus > Aradus depressus. Next base: position 43,183,466 of record OY759214.1, read on the forward strand.
ATTATATATCTATTAAAATGTTATATGTTGAATGTACCTACCTCCTTTCAGTTAGCATTCAGTAACATAAAACAAAAACTGCAGTTCTGACTTTCAAACAAAAGAATGAATGTATTGAAATCTCATACTAAATTTTGTATCGATACATTCATAACATCGTTCGTTATTACGGTTTTTGGGTTGAGTCCCCTCTCTTCTGAACCCCATCTTCTCTTCAGCCGATCTCGCTGAAAATAAATAGATGTCGATGTATTCATTATATCGAGAGTTATTGTGTTCACGGACGTATAGCAATTTTTTAGAATCGGGGGGAAAACATGAAATTGCAGTTGAAACACAACTTCGAATTTCTATTAAATTCCTTCTTCTATGCTTCTTATAGCTGGAGAAGTAATAATGACAGTTATGAGAGTTTTTCTGTTAATTCTCCTCCCTTTCGTTGTCCGATTTGCTGAAAATCAATGGTGTTGTCCTAAAGGGTTCTACGTACGCATATAAAATTTCCTTTCGATACATTCATTCTACCGGCATAGACGGTCGTACACACAGATTTTTTACTAATTTCTGGTATGGGGGATCGAAAAATATACATAATGGTTAGATAGGAGATAATTAAAGCAAGACCCTAGTGATCTTTTTGTTCTCATTATTGCAATAGCATTCAGTAATGTCTTTCCAACTATTATTTCATAGTAAAACACAATATTTTTAGAAGGAAATGTGAATTAATCTTTCTGTAGAAGTAAACAAAAATGAATTTATACAAAAAATGGTAAATAAGAATTTTAAAACAACAATATAATTAATGATAAAGAAAATACAATTTATTTACAAACTACAAACATTCAGAAATAGTAAATTGAAATTTGTCACAATTCTGTCTTCCTGTAGTAACTTCGGGTGACTATAATAACAGCATTTTCAACAGACTTACATCCGGATGCAGAAAAAGCAGGGCTATCTTCTGGTATGAAGACCAGATCATTCATAACTTCCCTAAAACAAATTATGCGAATGTATTTATATTGCCCAAGCTTTGTAAAGAAATAACAAAAAATATTGAAATAATAAAAGTTATTAAAAGGAATAGCAACTAAACTCAATTAGTAGAAGCTACTTAAGTTCTTAGGGAGAGGCGACCGCAAAAATTGTACTGTCACCATTAAAGATAAATTTGAAGATACATATACACAAAAATTTGAAACTGTTGGCCTGCCTCAGTATTTCCTACCAGAATTGCACTTAATTAGGCTCATTATAGTGCATAAAGGTGTTTCTCTTCCGACATAAAACATCCGGATCAAATTTAAATGGAATATAGAGAAATACCAGTAGTTATATAACATGGTCTACTTTCCCGGAAGTGCATTTAATTAAGCTCTTAATAGTGCATAAAGAGGTGTTTCTCGTCCCACATAAAACATCCGGATCTTTATATGGAATATAGAGAAATGCCAGTTGTATAAACTTTATGCAATATAATGAGCTTAATTAAATGCACTTCCAGCAAGAAGTACTTAGGCACACCAACTAATTATATTCTTCTGTTTATGAATGAATGTTATGTTGGGCGCTCAACTACTCAGGTTATAAGCGCCAGAGAACTTGGTGGGAAAGTTCCGCAGAAGATTCATACTATGAAGGAACCAGATTAACGTGTACAGTGTTACAAATCAACATCCTTTCTACGTATGTACAGAGTACGTTTATGTATTTTCAAATTCACCATTTTCGATGTTCGATGACGGTTTTTTGCGGTAGCCTCTCGAACTTGTAAGTGTATTCACGTACATATATAAATAAGACATAATAAGTATGGTAATATACACTTAAGTAATGAAATATTATGGAATATATTTAAAAAAGATATGGTATTTTATGGATGACCGAATAAAAACCTACTTGAGTTGGGTATCCGATAATTGCAAATTGAATTTGTTGGCTGCAAATTTAGCACATTGCTTGATATGATTCCGTTCCAAGGGAAGGAACGGCAAGTAGAGATCGACTAAGGCATTCTGCACGACGGATGTCTTCTTTAAACCTCCTGTAGGAAACAATCAGTTATTATACAACATAAAAACGAACCAACTAAAATACTCTTTTCAGGTAGGACAAGATGTACTCTGTTCATCTTCAACATTCCAGATCACCTCATATAGTGTATAGGTTTGCGAGTCGAGTCATAAGTTATGTAAATAATAAATTTCCCATGAAACATCACTGGTAGACACTGAAGCTATACGCCACTTGAAGAAACCTGGAATGTTGCATAATTAAAAAAAAAAAATTGTCGATAAATCACAGGCAACATACTTCCCTAGAACGAATTAATCAATTAACTTTTCGTTCCTCCTCCAACAGTTTACTTACATAGGCATAGGGGCTTCTAAATCCTCATACTCCCATGAAACATCCTCTTCTCTTCGGCCGATATCGCTGAAATTTGACAGGGTATGTCCTCATTGGGTTTAACTCCAAATATGAAATTACATATAGATACGTTCTTTACATCGGCAGTTATTAGAGTTTTTGAGTTAAGCCTCTTCCCTAATCTTCCTTCCCTTCAGTCATGTCAGTATTTTATAATTAACTTATGGTACAAATGGTAGGTTAATAATTACGATTAAATAACTTACCATTCTCATTGTAAGCCGTCTTGAACAGCATATGGTGGAAATCCGACCAACTATAGTCCTCTCTACGAATACCTTCCTTCCACAAATCAGTCGCTTTGTGATTTATTAAACCTGATCCTGTGTTGGATATAAATATAAATATGCTTTCTCTAAAAATAAAATACAATTTAAAAAATCATAATATATATAAATCATTATATATATATAATCTATATATATATATAGGTTATATATAACTAGTTTATAGTCTATATATATATAGTTTATATAATCTATATATATATAATTTATGCTATTTTCATATACAGTGGCGTTCGTAAGTATTTGCATAAGCAATAGTTTACTCATAATCATAGTGAGGGACAACTAAAAAAATCATATAACTAAATACACAAAAAAGTTATTTATTTAAGCACATATTAACGTAAAACCCGTTAATGCGAAATAAGAAAACATATTTTTACAACAATTTTTTTTGAAAAAGCTCCGTTCAAAAGTATTTGCACATAGTATAAAACTTGAAATAAAAATTATTATAAAATCAATAAAACAACCTATAATATATTTAATACTTGGTATAAAGTCCATTGGCGTCTATCACAGCCTGAAGCCTCCTTGGCATGGAATTAACTAATTTTTTTATGAAGTTAACGTCAACTTTATTCCACTCGTCCAATAAAATTCCTTTTGAATTATTTTTTCCCTTAATTTTATGTTTTCGAATTTTAAGGTCTAAATAGTTCCAAACATATTCTATAATATTTAAATCTGGAGATTGTGGAGGGGTTTGTAGCATCCTGGGCGCATTATAAAGAAGCCATTCTCTAGTTTTATTGGCCTTGTGTTTTGGATCATTGTCCTGTTGGAATATAAAAATATTTTTCATATTCAATTTGATGGCACTAGCTCGGAGATTATGGCGCAAAATGTTGTCGTAGGTATCAGCAGTCATGACAGATTCAATTGGGACAAGATTGCCTACCCCATTGTAAGCCACACACCCCCAGACCATCACAATGTCCTCCACCATGTTTTACCGTAGGTGTGACATTAAGGCGTTTAAGCTCTTTATTTGGTTTTCGCCAGATATATTTTTTCCCGTCACTTCTAAAAACGTTAAATTTGCTCTCATCACTAAAGAGGACGCTTTGCCGAAATTCCATTGGCTTGCTGAGATGGGTTTTTGCAAATTCCAATCTATTTTCCTGTTGACCTGAGAAATGAAGGGCTTTTTCCTTGGAATTCTTCCATGAAAATCAGCTTTATAGAGCGCTCTTTTTACTGTTGATTCACTCACACTTTTTCAGAAGTCAATTCGACCTTATTGACTAATTGCCAAGCACTTGTGGATGTGTGTGCCTTTACTTCCCCTACGATATCCCTACACTCCCGCTGTGTCAGAGCCCTTGGTCGTCCTATTCGTTGCTTATTTAACGTATTTCCTGCCTCCTCGAACCTTTTTATGGCATAACGGACTGTAGAAAATTTTTAATTTAAAATATTCCCAATTCCACGGTAGGTTTTGCCTTGGTTTCTCAAAAAAATAATATTTCCCCTTACTGCCTGGGATAACTTACGTTCTCGGTGCCATGTTGACTGAGACTGGATTAAAATAGTAGAATATTCTGAAGAATGTTAATCCCTAATTGAGTGAGAAAGGAAATGTAAACAAAAAGAGTAAACACACTCAGGTATAGAATTACTGTACTAATTATAATAACCAGTATAATTTGTGCAAATACTTTTGAACGGAGGTTTTTCAAGAAAAAATGTTGTAAAAATATGTATTCTTATTTCGCATTAACGGTTTTTACGTAAATATATGCATAAATAAATAACGTTTTTGTGTACCTAGTTATATGATTTTTTTAATTATCCCTTACTATGATTATGAGTAAAATATTGCTTGTGCAAATACTTTTGAACGCCACAGTATATTATATATGACAACTAGGAATGATGCAGTATAGACATCAGGTAAATTACATTATAATTACCTAAAATTTAATCCGTCAATTAAAGGATAAAAGTCCAAAAAAGGTTTGATAGCATCCAGCATGCCTTCAGGCATTTTGTCTATTTCATCAAAGACGAAAATAGACTTTTCACAACGGCTCACCGAATCCTTAATTAATTCCTGTAGAAAAACCTAGAAATTGTAAATTGGATAATATAGAAAGGCCTAAGACTTCAGAAAAGCTAAAAGCTAAATGCCGAAAACTGTCCTAAAAGTCGTTCTGAAACCTATTGTTTTAGACGTTTGCTTGTTTTACGGGAAAACGGATAATCCTATTCAATATAAAATTTCCAATCGCTGAAGTGTCCTCAGATTTCGAGATAGGACCAATACGAACATATATTTCAAAGTAATATTGAAATTGTAACGCCTAGCAACGACCTTCAAAACATTTTTTCAATGAAAAGGATAGAAAATAAAATATGTGAAGTGGTCTAACAGGACTTTCTTATAACAAATACTTTTGTATAGTCCCTCTCAAAATCATTCCATAGCTGCGTTACTCTTACTATTAGAATTAAGAGGTACAATGAAATAAAGAAAGGTGATGACGCCAACACATTGCTTTCATATACCCAGTAATGCCAGTATGAAATGAATTTGATGGGGGTGATCTGTGAATTCACATGTGTGTCCCATTGGAAAATCTAATAACTGATAATGTATCTAACTTATAAACAATCTTGATGTACATATACACTTTTATGGCGTATCATATTACCATATTATGGTTCAACGGAAATAAATAATAATATTATTCTATTGTAGCGATTGTACCCGAACAACGACGGTGTCGCATAAACGGACAAACATACAAATATATCTAACCAACATTGCCTGCCTGCCAGCTGATAATAAGTGCCCAAGTGTCGGTGTGTAATGACGAACATTTTTAACAAAAAGAAATATTTGTAAATAATGTTAACATAATTTCATTCTGTGAATAAAATATGTTTTTTTTTTTAACACGCTTGTATACTTATCGCATAAATGCTAAACTATTGTTATCAATCTCCTCTAATGTAGAAGTAAACAAAAACATGAATATAATACAATTTACTTTTCTTCAATAGTGTAACATTTAAGTTAAGTCATCAGTAACGAATATTAAAGATATACCTGATAATTGTCTAGTTCACTATCATGTGTAAAATGTTTCCTTCCGCTCATAAGCTTAAAATACTGACTATGTACACCTTTTCTGTAATAATTTTTGGCTATCAACTCAGCAACATAATTCTTACCAGTACCGGGACTACCATGGAAACTCAATACCAATGGTTTCCTGGATTCACCGCCAGAAAGAGTATTTTTATCAAAGCGTTTTTTGAGGATTGGTAACAAACTTTTCTGTAAAAAAGGTTGTCCAAATACTTGTTCCTCAAAATTACTTTGAAGACCTAGGAAAGAGACAAAGAATTTTTATGCTCAGTTAAAATATACATTATATGTTAAGGGAGACTAAAAGAGATACCTTCATAGTCTTGTGTTATCCATTTATCATCACATGATTCAATATCCAAATTAAACTTTACCATTTTCGCAAGGTAGCTACCAGCATTTAGGAAATCAAAACTTTTCCTTCCTAATCCTTGTGTAAAGCTGATTGTGGTAATCAGAATAAGAAAGAATAATGACTTATCGGTCATTATATTATTTAAAAATCAAGCAAATTTTTTTTCTAGTAAGTCCTCCACGGATATACGTTTGGGAAATTATATATTGACAAAAGTACCTAAACATTATTACATCAACACTTGAGGAACATAGATAATACATTCATATTACATATCTCGAAAAATACGTTATTATTAAAATAGAAGGTCTCGAGAAAAACAACAACAAACAATCGATGTTAATAATTGTCAATATAGCATGGCTATCGTTATATTTAAGGCTATCGATAATTTCAAAAATATACAAATATGATTCATATCCCATTTATTATTATAGCTTTTACTGAGGGAGGACCTTGATTCGCCATTTGACTTATTTAGGCATAGGAAAAGAAGCGAATTGTGACTAATCCCTACAAAACTTTACTTCAATCATCACTCTACTTTGGTTTTGATAAATGGTTACACAAACAGAGATAAAGAATAGATCTTTTTTTTTTTTTTTTACTGATATCCACTTATTCAAAATTTGAATAAGAATGTTAAGTATTATATTTACCTCAAAAGAAAAAAAAAGGGCAGATAATATGAGCAATTCTGAATTCAACCCTTTCGACAGAAGAAACTACCTATGCTCTGCTCGAGAAAAGCTATGTTGCTGTCTTTATTACGTCCAATGTTAATTCAAGAGTTTCAGCAAATGAAGATTTAGAAAGAGAGCAGCACGTTAGGTTTAAGTTTGGCTGCAGTAGCTTTTGCTGAAACTTGCCTTTCTTAGGTCCTTCAATCTCTGAATTTGATGATACATGATTCTCTTGTAAGTTTCCGATCTTTTCCTAAACAATCAATATTTTTAGTTGGTGGGCTCTTGACTTATGGTTTTCCTCTTTTGAGGATCTTTCGATCTCTAGAATTGAAGCTACATCCCGCCTCATGCGCATACTTCCGCTGTCACTCCAAACCTTCAATCTCTGTATTGGTGCACTTTTACCTTCATTTGAGTGTTTCAGAGTCTCAAACCATGCTTGGTCCCGGGTCCAGGTCAGAAATCTTGGATTCGAGTCCGGGTTCAGAAACAGACTTAGAAGTAGAGCGGAAATGTACATGTAAATCGGGGTATAGCCTCAAATTTGGAGATCAGTGGACCCTCTAAACAACAAAAACAGAAGAAAGGGTACACTCAATGAAGAGGACGAAGTTTTAGAGAGTGCCCAGAAACTTATATGTGAATCGGTGTGTAGTCACAAATTAAGAGATCAAAGGACCCTCAAAAGCACAATATAAAATGAATATAAGGGCAAAAAAAGAAAATAAGGGTCCAGCAAATAAAGATATAGAATATTTAGAGTGAGAGCGAAAACTTACATGTGAATGCTAAACAAACTTGCACGCTTTCACCATATTGGGAAATTTGTGAAAATCTAGAACCGTAGACCCGGGTACGAGTCTGGAACTTTGGTATCAATGTTTTTTTCAGAAAATATGAAGAATCAGTGCCATAAGGACCATTCATATTCTATATTTCTTTTCCATCTATATTGGTTAGGACCAACCAGAATATACTTTCATCTCTACTTATGGTAGACCATCATGGTATCTGGTTGAATCCTATTACCGACATTGAGGCATTAATCTGTTTTTCCAGGTCAAATGTCTACACCCAAACTTAAACATAAGTTTCTGCTCTCCTTCTAAACCTTCGAAATCTTTATTTGCTGAATCTCTTGAATTAATTTTGAGCATAATAAAGTTTTCTCCCTCAGACAGCGACAAAGCTTTTCTCAAGGAGAGCATCGTAGTATCCTAAATCGAAAAAAAAAAAAAAAAAAAAAAATGAAAGTATCCATTTTTAAGTAATACCTACCTATTTCTTCAGACCACGACGCATCAGCTATCGAACAATAGAACTACCACATCCTACCGTCCATCAAATATTCAGATGATCTCTTTAAGAATGTATTTGACGAAAGCACGATTACATCTCATGTTAAAATACATAAATAGACCATATGGTGGCATTTGAGTAGAAGTGATTAAAGATATGAGTGTCGGCATTCATTGTTACTTAACTCTACAACCTCCAATGCTCATTGTATATATTGAGGGAAACAAAAATAAAGTTTATGGCTCCCTTTTTCAACAAAGAAGGTAATAAGTAAGCTGCACTGCAAGATTTTTTAGTCAATAACCCCCTCCCCTATCAATTAACATTACTTTCCCTGATAGAAATCATAAAAATATAATTTTGTTTTTGTAGAAAGTTTAGAGGTTAGTAAAATTCTTTAAGATGCACACTTCATCCATTAAAATCAGATTAAAAAATATGTATATTTTTTGGAATAACAGAATTACTATTACCGAAAGAGGTAATCCCAATTCTCTCATATTCTTGTAATTTTTCCATTAAAAAAAAGAACGCATACCGGACTTCGGGATACAATGTTTATACAGGGTGTATCGCAAGCAGATGACAATACTCGGGGGGGGGGGGGGGGGGGGGGGGGGGGGTGAATGCCCCACTCAAGTACACTAAGAAACCGGGGTAAATAAAAATCCGTTTCAACTTAGTGTAGAAATAAATGAGATTTTAATTTTTTTAGCAAAATGTCCGTAAATATCACATTTTGGTTAAGGTAAAGTGAAATCTGACTACACTGTCGTAATCTACGTTAAATTTCCTAATAGGTGACATGTTTTTTGACATGAAAATCGAAAAGATAGAAATAGGAGGCTAACGTTTATTTCAAAACGAACACCTGTTTAAATTGTTTGGCAAATTTTCAGTTTACCGTAATTTGTTTTCTTTATTCGCTAGGATGTCCCAAATTCACCAAAAGTTAGCAAAAACATGACTCTTTAAAAATACCTAATGTTGTGCTTCATTGTCGACCATTGCCGGAATGAGACAGCAGAAAATATGAAAAACATGGCTAAACCTAACTTAAAAAAGCGAGACTTTTTATAAAATTAACTAATTCTTTATTTTAAAAAAATTGAAATTATTACGTTATTAATTTTCAGAGACAAAAAAATGTTTTGTACTGTTCATTATTTTGGAAAAATTATAACAATTGCTGAAACAGACCTCCATATTCTCACAATTGACTACTTGTTTAGAACGGATGTGGTGGCCCGTTGAATCTCAAGCCTGTTTGTTCCCATCTCCTCACAAACCTCTTGAATTCTGGCGATTAATTAGTCCCTATCACTAATAGGTACGCTGTAGGGAGGGACTTTAGAGTGCGCCACACATAAAAATCTAAAGGCGCCAGGTCAGGACTCCAAGCTGGCCATCTCACAGGTTCATACCGTCCAATCCACCTTCCAGCAACGCGCCGGGTGCTCGTGGACGGATCATTGTAAAAGCGCTCTAAAAAAATATCATCGACATCCTTTCGTCGTCGACCGGCATAATTAGCAGGTTATCTTGGAATCGAACCAGGTTCTCCCATAATCCGATAGGCATTTTCTACGGTTCGGGGATCCGGCCATCTTTGTCGAACTAGATAATACGTCTAACGATGGTTTCCAGTTTCAAAATCCATTGTACCTATTAGGATTTTTTTTTTTTTTTTTTACTCTCTAATCCTCAACAGAAGCCAATAATGGGGAAAACAAAAATAAGTTTATTTATTCAGAGGAAATAATTAATTAATTATTATTTCAGAGAATAATAGTAATTTGGTAAATTTAGAACATCCTAGCGAATGGAGAGAACAAATTACGGTAAATTGGAAATTTGCCGAAAAATGTTGTTATAATTTTTTCAACACGTTCAATGTTCAGTACAAAACTTTTTTCATCTCTGAAAATTAATAACGTAATAATTTCAGTTTTTTAAAAATGATGAATTAGTTAATTTTACAAAAAGTCTGGCTTTGTGTAAGTTAGGTTTACCCTTGTTTTTCATATTTTCTGCTGTCTCATTCCGGCAATGGTCGACAATGAAGCACAACATTAGGTATTTTTAAAGAGTCATATTTTTGCTAACTTTTGGTGAATTTGGGACATCCTAGCGAATAAAGAAAACAAATTACGGTAAACTGAAAATTTGCCAAACAATTTAAACAGGTGTTCGTTTTGAAATAAACGTTAGCCTCCTATTTCTATCTTTTCGATTTTCATGTCAAAAAACATGTCACCTGTTAGGAAATTTAACGTAGATTACGACAATGTAGTCAGATTTTAATTTACCTTAACCAAAAAGTGATATTTACGGACATTTCGCTAAAAAAACGTGGTTATCGTAAAAAAATTAAAAATCTCATTTATTTCTACACTAATTTGAAACGGATTTTTATTAGCCCGGTTTCTTAGTGTACTTGAGTGGGGCATTCACCCCCCCCGAGTATTGTCATCTGCTTGCGATACACCCTGTATAATAATAAGTAAATGTATATGGGATATAAGAAATTAGAATCCAACCATTAATAATAAGAAAAATAAGTAAATTGTGATAAATGTCAATATAAAAAGTAGTGTTGTTAGCTGGCAACACTGCTACTGTTATGAAAGTTGTCGAAACCTTTCGAGAGAGAAAACTTTGTCCTGAGGCCATTATTCAGTGTACTCCAGTAATTTCTAGTAAGTATTTTCTGTGTACTATTTGTTGTAATATTAATGCTGATGTACATGTTTTTTTGAAGTGTACGTATTTTTTTAAATTTATTAACTTCTATTAGTGGAAGTTATAACTTATCTAATGTTTTGTAGAACGTTGTTTTATCTTCTCTTTCTAAAACGGTTTATTTAATTTTTTTCACGAGTACACGTGAAACTGAGAATCACATGAGACTGAATACCTCTCATTGTTTTATACTATTCTACAACGTTGTTTGGTTTGCATCTTAGTGTTTACCTGAGCCTTTGAGTTATCTGAACGAAGTCGCAAACTTCTTGTTGTAATTATTAATGTCGTCAGACCTCTTATTTAATTCAAAAGTTATGGTAAAATATATTATTGATTGGAAATTTTAGATACAACCATATTAAAAATAAAATCTTGAGTTTATATATTTTAATTTCTCAGAGATCTAGTGGAATTTCAGCCATATACATATGTCATACATATCCAGGTCATGATACCATTTATGTAGGACCAAAATAAATAATATCATAGGTCTCCGAATATATAGGGTAAACCTTGACAATTGTAAAGATTTTGAATTCAATCCCGACATATTTATATTTATTAAATAATAACTTTCTCAATCCTCAATTAGTAATGGATGGTAGCCTATAAATTGAAGAGGAGTGTAAACATGGTTCTATGAGCCACCTACTCTAGCATTGAAAAGTTGGCTTACAATTAAAAAGGATTTGAGGGGGATATTGTTTTATTTGGAACAAACACCAAAAGTTTATATCTGGTGCTTTTTTTAGTTATTCAGGTGGATAAAGGTTGGAAGGCCATTAAAAAGACGTTTCATTGGTATCAAGATGAGGACTATCTGAGCAAGAGAAGTGAAACAGATCAACGTTCTGTCTCTCCGCAAGCCTCACTTCTCATCGTTACTATTTCACTCAGTCCATCGATATTTATCTACTAGGGAAAGGGTTTCTCCTCAAAGTAACGTTTTGAAACTTGCTGGGATTGTTAGCCAAGAACTACCCATCAAAGAGGATAAAAAAAAAGACCCTCCATGGTTGTAGAACAAACGGGTGACCCCTCCCCCCCAATGTAAAAGAGCCTAGAGGAATGAACAGTGTGGCTTATTCCATAGACGTATAACGTTTTTCCCCGGAAAGTATTCCAAAATATCAACTTTTTCAGAATAATTTAAACAATATAGTAAATGTACAATCCTGTTTTTCTAAAAATATACAAAATCCGAAATAATTGAAATATTGAGAAGTTTTTTCAAGCTTCTGAACATTTTTTGAAATAGTTGATACAACACTGTTCCAACCACTTCCACAAATTGTAATAGGAGTCGGCAGTCCCCGGCCCACATGGGGTCAAGAAAATGTATATATGTATATTCTTCAGCAAAAAATGGACTTCGTCTGCGGAAAAGGGATAGTTGCAGAGACAGGACATAGACTGATACGTTATATGATTTTTCCTGCTTATTATTGTATACCTGTTTACCTTACTTTGTTTATTCTGATAATATAACCTATTGAATAATGTGGCTTACAGTTGAGTATCGAGAGCATAATACGGCCTAAAAGTGCAAAAAAGGTTCCCCTCAATTACCTATGTACCTATCTCAGTACCTATGTTAAATAAAAAAAATCTCAGAATTTTACCACATGTGTTTGTATAATATGTAAGTAACAAAAGGTTGAGCATTTTACATTCTCGAGCTAGTCACTCAAAAATTGAACTACAATGAAACAAAGACCATAAATAAATTCCCTTGAGGGTATGGAGATGGGGGTCTTTCGGGGTTGCGGGGTCTGTGTGCATGCCTGGCCGGTGGGTTGGGGCGACATCGCCGGGGTTTCTGGGCTGATAGTCCCGAGCTTGGAGAGTGTGGTCGGTGCCATGTACAAGCACACCCTCGCTGATGTATATAGTACTGCCCGAATTGGGTGGCAAAAAAAGTGAAATGGTGTGGTTGGGTGCCCCGGGAGTCCCTGTCTGGTCAGCCATAATTGCTCCAGCTATGTATGACTGCAATTAGTCTAAACACCAAAAAATATAAATATATATATATATTTTTGGATGCTGCGCCTAATTACAGTTAGTAAAATGAAAATTGTGAAAATTCCCTCGACGGAAAGTATATTGTCTTACATACTTTTCATTGATTATTTCTATTATTTTTTTTCTTGCAGATATGTTAGAAGTTACATGCAATGACCGATTGGGGAAAAAAGTTCGAGTGAAATGCAATCCGGACGACACAATAGGTGACCTGAAGAAGCTGATAGCTGCCCAAACCGGAACTTTGGCTGACAAGATTGTGTTGAAGAAATGGTACCAAATTTTCAAGGATCATATTACATTAGAAGATTGTATCCTTTTTGTGACTCTGAGCCTGACTACTGTGAGGTATTTTGCCTACCCAGGTTTAGGTTTAGTTACCTATGGTAGGGGTCTTTTTAACGAGTACTTGACGTCATACAAGCTCAGGACATTCACTTCACGTCATATTCGAAGGACGGTGTGCTCAAGGTTTTTTTTTTACCTCCCGAATAAAACATCTAAGGGCCTCGGGTAATTTTTCTATTTATTTAATTTACTTTCTGTATTTTCAAAAATATGCTTTGAACTTTTGATTTGGAGCCACGCCTTAGGTAAGCATTACTGCCACTGATTTAGTTTTTACGTAGGTTTTAGATTATAGGTAATAGCTCGGAAAAACTGTAACCTTTCTAGTTATGTTAGTAATTAATAGTTTTAGTTATGTATTTGTGGGTTACCAGAAGAACAAGTACATACACTCCGTTGTAATACACCGTCATGAAAATACATTAGTGTATATACTTATAGATTAATATACAGAAACCATCGTTTTAATACCAAATTGCTGGCGCTAATGACCTCAGTTTTCGTAATCCGAAATTAAAAAAAAAAATAATACAATAATCCAAAATAGTGTGTATTAGCTAAAACAGTTAGTATAGACATAAGCTGTGTTCGGGGCAAATGTCTATACTTTATTTATTACTGGGAATACAAACCCATGAAATAAAAATACATCTGTCGTGCTCAAGGAATAGCTCATTATTATCTTCTTACTTCCCCAGCTATAAGAAGTGTAGCTTAAGGATGATTTCTTTTGTAGACTGCCTGGTGATGAGGGCAACCTCGGAAGCCGGCTAGCAAATACAAATAAAAATCTGTGAGAGGTCAGACTATATCTTATTTTACAACCTGTGCCTCGATTCAAATAACCTAATAACTGCCGATGCAATGAATTTACATTATTTGTGAGGATTCAGAAGCCACTATGTAAGTCAAATAATGAGTTTTATCGCAAACGGTCGATTGACTTTGGAGTTGAGGGCAAAGAACGGAATTGGGGAAGTACATCGTTGGTTAAACACCGAACAAAAGGTGTTCGTTTAGAGATAAGGCGCTACTATTGTGAACGGCATATCTCGGCTTCCAATTAAGTTAGTTGCCTTTTGGTAGTACAGTTTTTAGACTTGATCTTCCTTTTTACAAAAACGATGGCTGTCCTATGTTTGAAAATATCTGAATAAGCGAGTTAAAAATTTTAATTAGTTGTATTTTAGGATTTTTAATGTTCCCTTCCCTAATTATCTGTGCTTAGTTAATTATAATGTTCATTTAATGAATTTCATTAATTCGAAGGATGTTCCTTAACTAACCTTTTCCTAGATGAAATCCACGACGGAATGAACCTGGAGCTCTATTATCAATGAAATGGATTTTTTAACAAAATTTGTACATATATATATATATATATATATATGTATATATACTGCGTTAAAAAAATATTACAAAGAATAAGATGTTGATCTTTCTTTATGATGTTCCAAAAAATTTCTGTAATAATTGTATAATTCAATAATTATTTTGATGACATTAATGCGACATTTTTATCTATGTGTAAGTAAAACATTTTCTAAGAACTCTTTATTTATTAATATTTTTTATTTTATTAGAATATAGTACAAATAACTCTTATGAGGAACTTTTGTGGTAAATTTAAAAATAAAATCTATGATATTGAGTTTTTTTTGGTGAAAAATAAACAAATTTTTTTTTTTTAAGTTCCGGTCTTTATGAAGCTTTTGTAAATCCGCTTTTCAGCATTTCCCCCATTTTATTGACCCCCTTGAAATGTTACATTACTGGCAAATGGATAAAATGGAAGTGAAATAAATTAAACTGCATGACAACGATTCTAATTTACATATATAAAAAGGAAATTTCTTAAATTTGTTTACATTGTAAAATTTCAATAAATAAGAACACAAAATTATTATTTTTCAAAAAGAAAAATTTCTGTATAATATATTTTTTTAAATATATAAAAGTTAAATAAAGTAACACAAAGATATAAGACACATTTGTTAAACAATAGTTATCTCCTATATTCTATTTTAGGAGATAATTTACCTTTCTTTTTTTTTCTAATGATAAAAATGTAGGTACCTCGACAGTAAATATAATTGTTTTAATGTGGTAATATTAGAAAGAGTGACTAATGAAGACGTAGAGGAACATCTGCTGTAAGTAGTCCATTCCTCTTGGAGGGCGACAAGGGCGTCCTGGCCAGTTCCTCAGCCCGATTGTTGAGGAAATCACGAATATGTTGAACTATTAGATCAATAGCCACTGAAAAATAAGCAGATTTATAATATTCCTATTCATAAATATATTTGTTTCTCATTTCCTTTCACTGTATATTTATCTCTCATTGTTTTACACAAGCCTACAACGTTATTTGGTTTGCATCTTAGTGTTTACCTGAGCCTTTGAGTTATCTGAACGAAATCGTAAACTTCTTGTGATTATTAATATTCGTCAGACCTCTTACTTAATTAAAAAGTTATGGTAAAATATATTATTGATTGGATATTTTAGATACAACCAGAAAATTAAATTCTTGGGTTTATATATTTTAATTTCTCAGAGATCTAGTGGAATTTCAGCCATATATGTCATACATATCTAGATCATGTTTTTAAGGATACCATTTATGTAAGACCGAAATAAATAAAATCATAGGTCTCCGAATATGTAGGGTAAACTGTAATGTTTTGGACTTTTCGCGTTTTTAATAAAATATACTAATTGTCTTTACTTTAATTCAAAGACGCGGAGATTTTCTCAAAATTGTATAACTGATTTTACTAAATTAAAATATTTATGGGATGCCAGATCGCCTATTTAATAGAACGATACATAAATTACTTATTTGAATATATAAATTGGATTTCTATAAACCAAAGGCGAAAGTTCGTTCAGCTAAGAAAGTTTCGAAGAACTAAATTGTTAAATCACTATCGACTAGGTTTGAGCATGGGAAACAAACTACGAAAATCTAGAAACTCATTTTTAAAAAGAATATATTTACAAGAAAAAAACTTAAAATTAGAATACATACTATACAATTAGACCTTGTATGGATGGGACCCACGATGTTTTCCAACGACTTCTTTCAAATTCTTCCTACTTCTCTTCTTCACGATGGTTCCTCAGTCTGCAGGATATAATTTGGGATTCGTATAAGGGTTATACTTAACTAAACCTTTACAAACGGGGACTACTCCGGGGACAAGGGCAACAACTAACTCAAAACAATTCATGTTCCATTCTGAATGTACACTGAATACTGACTGCTCTCCCAGACTCTTCCACGCTCAATATCTAGACTCTCCCCCCACCACCTTGCAATCTCCTCTTCTATAGTCCAGACAGCTCAAGGGGGAAGTTTTCTCATTTCCCAACAGCGGGCACCCAATTGGACCTTGTCAAATTCTAGATGGTCACTCGGGTTATAATTTAGGTGACTTGGACAAAGTACTTGGACTCTATTCCGGGACCCTTACTGTGGCATATCCATTACATTACAAAACCTTGACAATTGTGAAGATTTTGAATTCATCCCGACATATTTATATTCATTTATTAAAATTATAACTTTCTCAATCCTCAATTAGTAATGGGTGGCAGCCTATAAATACTATAAATTGAAGATGAGTCTAAACATGGTTCTATGAGCCAACTATCACTTGCATTGAAAAGTGGGGTTATAATCAAAAATGATTTGAGGGGGATATTGTTTTATTTGGAACAAACACCAAAAGTTTACAGCCGGTTCTTTTTTAGTTATTCAGGTGGATAAAGGTTGGAAGGCCATCAAAAAGACGTTTCATTGATAGCAAGAGGAGGAATATCTGAGGAAGAGAAGTGAAACAGACCAGCGTTCTGTCTCTCCGCAAGCCTCACTTCTCACTGTTACTATTTCAGTCAGCCCATCTATATTTATCTACTACTAGCTAAACCCGCCATGCGTTGCAATGTCCATGTGCGGGTAAGGGCAGGGTAGAAAGGTTTCCTTATTTGGACGACATTCTTATAGCATCGAACTCCTTATCAGAACACAGAAATCATTTAAAGCAAGTTTTTGATCGACTCCATAATCATGATCTCCGAATTAATCTCCCAAAATCGCTTTTACGATTGGATTTCTTAGGTAACCATATTACAACTGCTGGACAAAGTTAAAGTGATCCAGGATTATCCACTTCCGAAAACAGTTCATGAATTGCGTACCTTTTTGTGTTTAGTCAATTTACCTCATTACACCCGACGATACCTCAAAAACGCTGCACAAACTCAAGCTATACTGCATGATTATTTAAGAGGAGCCAAGAAAAAAGATCATTCTCCAGTTAACTGGACCGAAGAGGTCAGGCAAATGTTCGAAAAGTGTAAAGCTGATGAATACAACTTTACTTGCATTTCCCAATGTAGCTCTTCCTCTGAACCTTACAACTGATGCCTCGGACCTCGCAATTGCAGGGGTGTTACAACAATACGAAAATGGTGCCTGGTGTCCAATCACGTTTTACTCAAAAAAATTGAACGATCCACAAAAAGGGTACAGCACCTACGACCGTGAATTGCTGGGGATATACCTCTGTATCAAACAGTTTAAGTATCTGTTGGAAGGACGTGATTTTACGATAACCACTGATCACAAGCCCTTAATTTATGCGTTCAAGCAAAAAAATGAAAAAGCTTCTCCTAGACAACAGCAGTTCATTTCTCAATTTTCTACAAGTGTCTACGCACAACTTTTGTAAACACGGCAAGCTCTCTGTAGTGGACTGTATTCGATAGTGCTGGTTCCGGGAGAAAACCAACTTAACATAAATGTGGCCAATTCTATTATTTAAATATTTTCTTAAACTAGGTACTTACAGATTGCAGTCTGCACTGTGGTCCAGTCGAATCTATAAGATACATAAGGTGGGGGTACACTGATATAATTGAAATACATATATTGCCTGGCCAGGCTATATAGAAAGAACAGGGCTTTACTATAACAATATGAGTTGCTATGACTCCACAAGAGATGGCATGTAAAACCGTACTCTTACACGATAGCTAAATAGGCACACAATGAGTAACCATAACCTGATACAGAACGGGAAAGCCGTCCTACACCCACAACTTTTAGATTGGTACTATAGTATGTTATAACACTAGACTCACACAAACTTGAGTCTAACTCACGAGAATGGCCGGGATCAAGCTCACTCGTTGACGCCGGGGCCAAAACTGCACTCTGGTCTCAGGACCAAGTTGATTCAGAGGGAGGGGGTAATATTCAGGGATTACCACTCCCTGACCACAACAAATGTAGGCCCAAACAACAAGTATTTTGCACGTAAAAGGTAAAGACAATGTTGTTGCTGACACCTTATCGCGTATTGAAGAAATTAATCAATCTAATGTAGACTATGAACCAGGATTGCGACGATTTAAATCAAATGATCCAATTTTTGAAAAAAATTCTTTGAGTTTAATCAAAAGATTAATTTTTTCCAAATGTTTAAAAAACAAAACGTACAAAACCGACTCAATTTTCATCGATAGAAATGCAGAAAACATCAATTGGACGGATAAGATCAGTTTATTAATCAAAGTAAAATTACAAATTATATTAATTCCATGTATTGTGTAATAGATTTTTTGAATTTCATAAAATCTTTTGAAACAATCATATAATCAGAAACAAAATCTAAGATCAAATGTTGCTACTGCTAGTTCAACTGCTTATATAGAAAAACTAATTTCGCTGCTTTTTCGTTTCCAAGACAATTTCTTATTTTAGAATGCACTAATCCATACGTTGAAAAAATGCGTTCGATGCTGGCGGAAGATGCGGTGGGGCTCAGATGTTGATTGACGATTATTTTCTCTTCTTCTGACAAGACCTTCATAGCTTGGAAACTATCCCACCATTCCGTAGGTGTCAATTGTTGAATTAAGCCATCTTCAAATAGTGGACCCGTAAACGGAGGAAACCGGATTGAAAATTGCAACATCTTTGCTGTCAGTTCGGACCCTGTTTTTCCAAATTGTGACTTCAAAAAATGGAAGCTTTTACCAAGAAACCTCCACCATATTGCAACTTCCTGCGATCAGTCGTCGTGGGTTGGTATTCATGAATGAAAATTTCATATGCATTACAAATTCATAACAAGCACGACTGTTTTTTATTGTTATTTATAAATTAAATAATTAATTGAATAAATTGTAAAGAAAAAAATGAGCGAGTTTTGTACGTTTTGTTATTATTTTGTTCTTGTTTTTTGAGTTTTAGGTATATATTCGATCAAGTCAATAAATAATAATTGCTTATTAATGTTTAAAAAAAAAATTATTTAAATCAAAAAAATCCGATTTAAATCAAAAAACAAGATTTTTTTTTATTTTTTAAAAAAATCGTGATTTTTTTCAACCCTGCTATGATCTCATATCGGAAGCCCAGGCTAATGACACAGAATTAGAACAACTGCTACAGCACAAAACTCAACACAGCCTTGCATTTAAAAAATATCCTTTAGCGTCAGGAAAACCGTTATGGTGCGATGTTTCAACACCAACCATTAGACCATTCATTCCACAATCCTTTCGACTGTAACATTTAAAGCCATGCACAATTTAGCTCATCAAGGTGTCAAGACCACGCTGAAGCTAAGCTAATAAGTTAGCTGTCAGAGAAGTAAAATCCACCGACACACCAAATCTTAATTTTAGCAACTATGAATTGCCATTGAAACTGTCTCCGCAGTCCCAGATCAACATCTAATATTTTGCTACCAAAAGTTGGAATCTCCGTATTATTAGCAGCATAAAGTTTATAATCTTGACTTGGCTTAGATTGTTTTGTTGCGGGTAGTAATGATGCTTCTGCGCCACTGTCAACTAAAAATAGCAAACCGGTTTTTCTATCAGAAATAAATAAACAGCATTTGCGAAATTTATCAGCAACTGAAGCTGCCGTTAGTTCAGTTGCTGATTCGCGTTTTCCGACCATGTGCAAGGTTGTTGGCATTTTTCAGGCTTGCAATTGACACCAAATCAAAAATGATAATAAGCTAATAATCTTTCTTTATCGGCTGAGTATTTATCAGCACGATTGGTTTGAATTATAGCCCATTTATATTCAATAAATTTTGGTTCTAACTGCGCGACCAAGTAATAAAATTTTGTGTCTTCTGTAGTTATGCGATTAATGGTGAATTGGGCTTCCACTTGGTAAAACCAAATTTCGGGTTTCTCTATCCAAAACGAGGGTATTTTGATGCTTACTCAATCCACTACAAAGCTCTGGCTTACGGGATCATTTTCGGCCATTATTATTACCAGTTCTTAATTGTTATTAACTTAATACTAAAGATAAATAAGAAACTTACGAGAATATATATGTAAGTTAATGTATACATTCACTGGAATTCACACTTTGACTGTGACATATACATTCACTGGAATTCACAATTTGACTGTGACATATACAGTACTCGACTCTCGCCCCAGCAGCCGAAGGTGAACATCATGTCTGACCCGCTCTGAGTTTGTGTTTTTGTGTTCCCCCCAAATCGCGTTTGTTTTTCACAAATAAAGTGGATTTTTGTTAAGGGTTCCGTTTAGAGAAGTGACATTTAAAAATTTCAACATGATTGACCGAGCCGTATTCGCACAGTGGTGAGTTAAAGATTTTCATTTTTCAACTTTTTTGAATCGTGAGAAGCACGTGGTAGTTGGAAGCCGTTAGGAAGGCCTAGTGGAGGGGGTACTCTCCCCACCCCATCTCCCTGTGCCCTGTCCTGATGGAGCATTCAAGACTCACTCCCAATCACCCTCCCACCTCCCCACCCCTCTCCCATACCACCACCCGACCCCAGAAGGTGAGCTCAACAACTCCCCTCCCCCGCCGCCCCACTCTCCCTGCCGTAAAACGTCTCCCTGCATTGGGAGGCGCTGCGGCGCCGAACAAAGCGGAGGACGCCACCTTAAGTGAAGACAGTCCGAATAAGGAGGCGGCTGCCATACAGCGCTCAATAGTTGAGACGACCCTTGCCTCAAAGATGGGCAAGACCAGCCAGCGAGTGGTCAGCGACGGCGTCCAACGTCTCATCGACTTGCTGGCGGCCTCGTTCATTAAGAGGCTGGAGGCCGAGACCAGGGCCAAAGTGACTGGAGACCTTATAAAGGCATTCCAGCCCGAGGCATTGGCGGAGGCCATAGCCTCCAGGCTGGGTGGACGCCCAACAGCCATAGGAGATGTTCCAGCCCCAGCCACTTCAACTGCTTCCACCCCCTCCTCCATGCCCCTCATACCGTCGAAGGAGGACCCGCCGAACACTGTGGCAGGAGCGTTGGGGGGTCTATCTCCGGGAACCCCACCCCCGAGAGTGGCTGCGAAGAGGACGTCAGTGAAAACCGCCGTCCCTCCCCCCCCAGCACCTAGTACAGGGGCCGCGGCCCACCCCCTCAAGGCGCCCCCCAAGGCCCCCACCGTCCCCTCCTCCGTGACCAGCCGAGGGATGGAAATAAACGAGATCCCCCTCCCCCTCCCGTCTTCTCCCCCGCCGCCTCCCATCACTGAACCGGAGTACCCGGACGCCATATCATGGACAACGGTGGCGTCGACGAAGAAGAAGAAGAGGCAGCCGAGAACGACTCCTGCTGCCCCGAAGCCCCCACCCAGGACAGCGCCCCCCCAGAGGATGAAGGCGGACGTCCTGCGCCAGCTGAGGAGGGAGCTGACGACCGAAGGAAGCGTCCGACCAGCCACCAGTTACAGGGCTGTCGTCACCTTCCAGCAGGAGAGTGACTGCAGGAAGTTGGAGGCGGCTCTGGAGCTGGTGGACCCGAGTGAGCTCGGGATTAAAGTCACCTCTGCCAGACCCGCCAGGAGAGGAGGGCTCCTCCTTCAGGTGTCCACCCCGGCCGAGCGGGAGTCCCTGTTGGGCGCACCGGCTCTTCAGGCAGCGGGTCTGAGGGCCGAGGCGCTCAACAGAAGAAGACCCAGGGTCGTCATTTTTGATGTCCCTGCCAGCTGGTCGGGGGAGGACCTCTCTAGGAGGCTTGAAGTTATAAACCCAAAATACAAAGGGATCACCCCAGTCTATAGGAAAGGTCCCCCTAAAGGCGGCCCGACCACAAACTGGGTAGCTGAGACTCCGTCCGATATCCGGAAAGAGCTCATCTCGGCAGGAACCATCACCCTGGGTAAGTGGTACCCATGCAGAGTCGGGGACTGCCTGGATGTAACGAGGTGCAAAAGGTGTCAAGGATTCGGCCATATCGCAAAGTATTGCAAGGGAAAAGAAAGGTGTGCGTGGTGCTCGGCAGAGAACCACAGCGACACCAAGTGTCCGGTTAGAAAAACTAAGCCGCCGAAGTGTTGCAACTGCAGCACAGGAAAGTCCGCCGCGAATCACAGTGCAAACTGTGATACCTGCCCGACGTATATCCGGGCGATCGAGGCCCTGGCCGCTCGCACGGACTATGGCCGGTAGGAAGCGGGACGGTCTTCATGTGTGGCAACACAACATGAATAGGCGCAGAATCGTGGCCGAAGAAGTACGGCACCTGGTGTCCCAGGAGAACATCCAGGTACTTGCTCTCTAGGAGCCGTATTGCGTTAGAGGCGCCGTGGCAGGCCTAGGCACTGGCCACAGGATTATGGTGGGGGCGAGGGACAACCAGCGGCCTATGGCCGCAATGGTTGTGACAGACCCCCAGGTGGATGTGATGGCACTCCACCATCTGTCCACCAGCCATATAGTGGTGGCCTGTGTCAGGCATGTACAGTTAGGCCATCTGGATCATATACTGGATGAACTCGAGGGAGGCAACGTGATCATCTTGGCGGATGTTAACTCGTGGTCAGTCGCCTGGGGATCAGTTCGCACCGATCGCCGGGGAGACAGACTACTGGATGTGATAGCCCGCCATGATCTTCGCATTGTCAACGACCCGGACTCCCCGCCCACAATTCGTGGGAAAATCCCACATAGATGTCACACTGGTGTCTGGCGGACTGGGCCGGGCCGTGGGAGGATGGCGCGTCAGAGAAGTCACATCTAGCGACCACTGCGTCATAGATGTGCGGCTCTTTGACCGCGATCTTCCAGCGATCAGGCCTAGAGACCCGCGCTTTGCTACACGCAAGGCCATTTCAGACGCCTTTGTGACCGCCGTTGCTACCTACTCCTGTGACGAGGATTGGGAAGGCCTCGAGAGCTTTGACCCTGTCGACCAGACTGAGGAGGGAGTTGAGCGGCTCGGTAGTATATTACTCCGAGCTGCCGACGAAACCATTCCCAGGAAGGTGAACAGGATCAAAAAGGTTCCCTGGTGGAGCGAGGAGCTTACCCTCGCTAAGAGGGTTGTATACCGCGCCAGGCGTAGGTACCAACGGTGCGGGAACCCACTTCTGAAGGTGATAAGGCGGGAAGAGTACCGACAACTGAACAATGCCTAGAGCCGAAGCGTCTCCACTGCGAAGAAGGTAAGCTGGAGAAATTTTATAGAGAAGGAAAGTGTTAGAAACCCGTGGGGGATCCCTTACCGGGTCGCCACCGGGAGGCTCAGGCCGGTCGCCCCGGTGGCCTCCATCAGGGACGGGGACGTTTACGCCTTGTCCCTTGAGGAGGCAGGAAGGATGTACCTGGGAGTGGCCTTTCCGGCGGATGACCCGACGGAGGATTCCCCCACCCATGTAATTATAAGAGAGACTGCTCGTGCCCTGCCGGATACGATGGACGCTCCAGATTGGGATGAATTAGATCTAAGCCTGGCGGTCGGGAAGCAGAGGAATGGCGGCGCCCCTGGGATGGATCTCATAGACGCCGCCATGATCAAGAAGGCATTCCCGGCCATAAAGGCGGATCTTCTTCATCTGGTAAATTCCTGCCTAAGGACCGGCCACTTCCCGAGTGCTTGGAAACGGGCACTTGTGTGCACGTTTGTCAAGCCTGGGGACAGGGACCTCTCCTTGGCGGGTAGCTACAGACCGATCAGCCTACTCCCAGTCTCTGGCAAGGTGCTGGAGACTCTGATCTTCTCCGGAATTCGGGCCCGGGTACAGGCCTTCGTGTCGCACAGACAGTTCGGATGCATGAGAGGCAGATCCACTGAGGATGCTGAGGGCGGATGTCGGAGAGGGCAGAGGGAAATACTCTCTTTGCATCTTCTCCGACATAGCCGCGGCCTTCGACTGCGCCTGGTGGCCTGCCGTTCTCTTGCGACTACGGTCTGTGGGAATACCTAGGAACCTATTCGGGCTCATCTCCAGCTTCCTCAGCGAGCGCTCTGCGACGGTGAGGCAGCAATTCACCAGCACTACAGTGAACGTCACTAGAGGGTGTCCCCAGGGCTCGGTCCTCGGACCAACGCTCTGGAACATACTCTTTGACGGACTGCTTCGTGACCTCGAGACTCGTGGACACAGGGCAATAGCCTATGTTGACGACCTAGTGGTCACGGTGCACGCTGACAGTCGCGCCACTCTATCCGCCCGAGCCCAAGCCGCGATCGACTCTACGGATACTTGGTGCCGACTGAACAAGTTGACCCCCTCTTCCAGCAAGACAGCAGCCATGCTGATGAGAGAAAAAACTGACGCCCGCCACCCCCTGGTTCTTGCAGTACACGGCCGACGCGTTGAATTCAACGTCACCGGGCCGGGATTCAACGTCACGCCCCACACTGTTGCCATCAAGGTTAGGACAACAGCCATCTTTGGCGCTCTGAGCTCCCTAGCACGAGCGACATGGGGCCTCGGCTACTCTGCGTGTAAAACTATTTACACCGGAGTTTTCGAGGCTGTGGCAAGATACTTCGCTGCCGGATGGTGGAATCGCCCCACAGCAGCGTACGTTGCTACTACAAGCTGAAAGAGCAGCCCTCCTCAGGTTGACCAAGGCCTACCGTACAGTTTCCACGGCTGCGCTGCAGGTGCTGGCGGGGGCTCCGCCCATAGACCTAATCTTGGACGGTGCCGTCGCCTCGTACTTCTGCAGACGCGGCTTACCACTGGAAGCAGACACGGACGTGGCCTTGCGTCTAGCCCTGGAGGAGGAGATGCAAGGACAGGCGAGACCAGAGCGCCTGAGGGGCATTGTCCAGGAATGGATCGTGGAAAAATGGCAACAGCGTTGGGCGCGATCGACAGATGGCCGAACAACCTTCGCCTATTTCCCGAACGTCCAGACGCGACTTGACTCCCCATGGATACAACCAGACCATTGGATGTCACAGGTGCTAACAGGTCACGGCGACTTCAATGCCAAGCTCTTCTTCTTTAAGAGGAAGAACAGCCCTGCCTGCTCGTGTAGCGGCGTCGAGATTGCGGAACACGTGGTCCTCGAATGCCCGCTAGACGACGGGCCCAGGGCGGCGCTGGTCCGCCGGACAGGTTCGTATCTGGGACTGGACCTGCCGGGACTTATGACGGAGGCTGGTTACCTGGCTTTTGTCCGGTTCGTCTCCTCCTGGCGGAGAATCAAGAAAGCCTTCTAGCCCGGCGCCGGGGGCCCCGCCGACCGCCAACAGGCGCTACGGCGGCTGCCCCCGGCTTAGGGAAGCAGGCAGAAAAGAACCCTCGATCCCGAACTCACTCGGTGTGAAGCGCCGAAAAACCAAAGACGACCATGGACCGTAGCCATCGAGCCGGTCCACGGCCGTCCACAACATCATGTAAATATTGTAAATAAAAAAAAAAAAATAAAAAAAAAATAAAAAAAAAAAAAATGTATACAGTACTCGTTTCAATTCTCTTTTGTGGTCACCAATTGTAGGTCTCTTAAAAATGAATCAATGATAAACTAGTAATGGATAAAGCTAAAGTTTTTTTTATTGATTTTAGTATACACACATAACTGACAAAAACACCTTGAATATCACACTTTTTACACGCGGTCAGTTTACTATTTTTTTTTCAAAGGGGCGATCACTATAATGGGGAGCTCAGAGGGAGGTCTCCACACCCTATAGACTTGCACCACGTATATCTAGGAAGAAATGTCTATAATGATGGTGTTGCTACGTCACGGAGGAACACAACTATATTAACAATAGTTTCAAACCAACGTGTCTCATTTCAAAATGTCGTCTAAGTCACACAATATGCATCTTTTTTTCATATTATTATTTTTGATTGTTCAGATTCCCAGGCATGGTAAGTTCTCTTTCCTTTTCCCTTTTTATCTCGATTTTTGAATCAAACAACAATCAATTCCTAAACATTCAGTAAACATATGGTTGCATTTCTTTCCCCTATTTTTTTTTTTCTTAATTTGTTTTCCCCCATTCTGGAACTACAACAACATTTATTTGGACCAGCATGAAAAGGTGCTATACACAAATATATAATTAAATTAAGGGTTTAAAATAGGAAGTCCTGGTACAGTCTTTGTTTGAGTCGCCTCCCAGGAGTGGGCGCTCCTAAACTGTAGTGTACAGCCCCGGAACAATTCGCAAGGCCTTCGTGGTGGTTTTTCACTACTTTCTCGATGTGAGCTGCAAATAGAGGAACTCCCAGTTCTTCGTGGATTTTGTGATTCCGGACAAACCAGGGGGCGTTTGTTGCTATTTGGGGTACTTCATTCTGAAATGTTTGTAGTCGTTTCAAGTTAGTGTTGCTGGTACCGATCCAGACTGGACAGGCGTATGTTAGAAGTGGAAGTAGGAGTGTCTTGTATAGCAGAATAGTACATGTGTGTTTAAGTGGCGTGTTTCTGTTTATGAGAGGGTAAAGGGTGTTAAGTCGTGAATATGCTAGCTGTAGTTTTCTGTTAATGTGTAGTTTCCATGTGAGTCGTGTATCTAAAAGCACTCCAAGATAGCGCACACCCTGGTCCTTAGGATTCCAGAGAATGGGGAGGTCATCAATTTGCAGCTGACGTTGTTCTTCTATGGAGAATCTGCGGAGAGCGAAGATTTTATTTTCAGTCTTCCCTACGTTCCCAGCAAACTCCCCCAGGGCCCAGCAAACCCATGGTACCCTAGCTCAACACTGCATACACACCACATCACTAACTCACCACACCTCTGCGCGCTGGGTACACTGATTACGACCGAGAGTGCCCCCCCCCATGCAATTTAAAAATGAATGCAATGACATATAAAGACTACACGTATTAAATTTCAGCCAAAACGGTCAAGGAAAAGGGGGTTAAGCCGTTGTAATGAATGCAATGACATCATATGTTAATACAAAACCATATAAACACTAGACGTATTAATGTTCAGACAAAACGGTCAAAGGGAAAGGGGGTAATGCCGTTGTAATGAATGCAATGACATCATATGTTAATACAAAACCATATAAAGACTAGACGTATTAATGTTCAGACAAAACGGTCAAAGGGAAAGGGGGTTATGCCGTTGTCATGAATGCAATGAGAACATATGTTAATACAAAACCATATAAAGACAACACGTATTTATTTTCAGCCAAAACGGTCAAGGAAAAGGGGGTTAAGCCGTTGTAATGAATGCAATGACGTCATATGTTAATACAAAACCATATAAAGACTACACGTATTAATGTTCAGCCAAAACGGTCAAGGGAAACGGGGTTACTGCCGTTGTAATGAGTGCAATGACATCATATGTTAATACAAAACCATATAAAGACTACACGTAATAATTTTCAGCCAAAACGGTCAAAGGGAAAGTGGGTTATGCCGTTGTAATGAATGCAATGACAACATATGTTAATACAAAACCATATAAAGACCACACGTATTAATTTTCAGCCAAAAGGGTCAAAGGGAAAGTGGGTTAGGCCGTTGTAATGAATGCAATGACAACATATGTTAATACAAAACCATATAAAGACTACACGTATTAATTTTCAGCCAAAACGGTCAAGGAAAAGGGGGTTATGCCGTTGTCATGAATGCAATGAGAACATATGTTAATACAAAACCATATAAAGACCACACGTATTTATTTTCAACCAAAACGGTCAAGGAAAAGGGGGTTAAGCCGTTGTAATGAATGCAATGACTTCATATGTTAATACAAAACTATATAAAGACTACACGTATTAATTTTCAGCCAAAACGGTCAAGGGAAAGGGGGTTACTGCCGTTGTAATGAATGCAATGACAACATATGTTAATACAAAACCATATAAAGACTACACGTATTAATTTTCAGCCAAAACTGTCAAGGGAAAAGGGATTACTGCCGTTGGAATGAATGGAATGACATCATATGTTAATACGAAACCATATAAAGACTACACGTATTAATTTTCAGCCAAAACGGTCAAGAGAAACGGGGTTACTGCCGTTGTAATGAATGCAATGACAACATATGTTAATACAAAACCATATAAAGAATACACGTATTAATTTTCAGCTAAAACGGTCAAAGGGAAAGGGGGTTATGCCGTTGTAATGAATGCAATGACAACATATGTTAATACAAAACCATATAAAGACTACACTTATTAATTTTCAGCTAACACGGTCAAAGAAAAGTGGGTTATGCCGTTGTAATGAATGCAATGACGTCATATGTTAATACAAAACCATATAAAGACTACACCTATTATTTTTCAGCCAAAACGGT
This sequence comes from Aradus depressus, assembly GCA_963662175.1. Classification (NCBI taxonomy): domain Eukaryota; kingdom Metazoa; phylum Arthropoda; class Insecta; order Hemiptera; family Aradidae; genus Aradus; species Aradus depressus. Next base: position 43,212,275 of record OY759214.1, read on the forward strand.
CAAAGGGATGGGGGTTATGCCGTTGTAATGAATGCAATGACATCATATGTTAATACAAAACCATATAAATACTACACTTATTAATGTTAAGCCAAAACGGTCAAAGGGAAAGGGGGTTATGCCGTTGTAATGAATGCAATGACGTCATATGTTAATACAAAACCATATAAAGACTACACGTATTAATGTTCAGCCAAAACGGTCAAGGGAAACGGGGTTACTGCCGTTGTAATGAATGCAATGACATCATATGTTAATACAAAACCATATAAAGACTAGACGTATTAATTTTCAGCCAAAACTGTCGAAGGTAATGGGGGTTAAGCCATTGTAATGAACTATGAGAACATATGTTAATACAAAACCATATAAAGACTACACGTATTAATTTTCAGCCAAAACGGTCAAGGAAAAGGGGATTAATCCGTTGTAATGAATGCAATGACGTCATATGTTAATACAAAACTATATAAAGACTACACGTATTAATTTTCAGCCAAAACGGTCAAGAGAAAGGGGGTTACGGCTGTTGTAATGAATGCAATGACAACATATGTTAATACAAAACCATATAAAGACTACACGTATTAATTTTCAGCCAAAACGGTCGAAGGTAATGGGGGTTACGCCATTGTAATGAACAATGAGAACATATGTTAATACAAAACCATATAAAGACCACACGTATTAATATTCAGCCAAAACGGTCAAGGAAAAAAGGGTTAAGCCGTTGTAATGAATGCAATGACGTCATAAGTTAATACAAAACTATATAAAGACTACACGTATTAAGTTTCAGCCAAAACGGTCAAGGGAAAGGGGATTACGGCCGTTGTAATGAATGCAATGATAACATATGTTAATACAAAACCATATAAAGACTACACGTAAAATTTCAGCCAAAACGGTCAAGGAAAAGGGGGTTAAGCCGTTGTAATGAATGCAATGACAACATATGTTAATACAAAACCATATAAAGACTAGACGTATTAATGTTCAGACAAAACGGTCAAAGGGAAAGGGGGTAATGCCGTTGTAATGAATGCAATGACATCATATGTTAATACAAAACCATATAAAGACTAGACGTATTAATGTTCAAACAAAACGGTCAAAGGGAAAGGGGGTTATGCCGTTGTCATGAATGCAATGAGAACATATGTTAATACAAAACCATATAAAGACCACACGTATTTATTTTCAGCCAAAACGGTCAAGGAAAAGGGGGTTAAGCCGTTGTAATGAATGCAATGACGTCATATGTTAATACAAAACCATATAAAGACTTCACGTATTAATGTTCAGCCAAAACGGTCAAGGGAAACGGGGTTAGTGCCGTTGTAATGAGTGCAATGACATCATATGTTAATACAAAACCATATAAAGACTACACGTAATAATTTTCAGCCAAAACGGTCAAAGGGAAAGTGGGTTATGCCGTTGTAATGAATGCAATGACAACATATGTTAATACAAAACCATATAAAGACCACACGTATTAATTTTCAACCAAAACGGTCAAGGAAAAGGGGGTTAAGCCGTTGTAATGAATGCAATGACTTCATATGTTAATACAAAACTATATAAAGACTACACGTATTAATTTTCAGCCAAAACGGTCAAGGGAAAGGGGGTTACTGCCGTTGTAATGAATGCAATGACAACATATGTTAATACAAAACCATATAAAGACTACACGTATTAATTTTCAGCCAAAACTGTCAAGGGAAAAGGGATTACTGCCGTTGGAATGAATGGAATGACATCATATGTTAATACGAAACCATATAAAGACTACACGTATTAATTTTCAGCCAAAACGGTCAAGAGAAACGGGGTTACTGCCGTTGTAATGAATGCAATGACAACATATGTTAATACAAAACCATATAAAGAATACACGTATTAATTTTCAGCTAAAACGGTCAAAGGGAAAGGGGGTTATGCCGTTGTAATGAATGCAATGACAACATATGTTAATACAAAACCATATAAAGACTACACTTATTAATTTTCAGCTAACACGGTCAAAGAAAAGTGGGTTATGCCGTTGTAATGAATGCAATGACGTCATATGTTAATACAAAACCATATAAAGACTACACCTATTATTTTTCAGCCAAAACGGTCAAAGGGATGGGGGTTATGCCGTTGTAATGAATGCAATGACATCATATGTTAATACAAAACCATATAAAGACTACACTTATTAATGTTCAGCCAAAACGGTCAAAGGGAAAGGGGGTTATGCCGTTGTAATGAATGCAATGACGTCATATGTTAATACAAAACCATATAAAGACTACACGTATTAATGTTCAGCCAAAACGGTCAAGGGAAACGGGGTTACTGCCGTTGTAATGAATGCAATGACATCATATGTTAATACAAAACCATATAAAGACTAGACGTATTAATTTTCAGCCAAAACTGTCGAAGGTAATGGGGGTTAAGCCATTGTAATGAACTATGAGAACATATGTTAATACAAAACCATATAAAGACTACACGTATTAATTTTCAGCCAAAACGGTCAAGGAAAAGGGGATTAATCCGTTGTAATGAATGCAATGACGTCATATGTTAATACAAAACTATATAAAGACTACACGTATTAATTTTCAGCCAAAACGGTCAAGAGAAAGGGGGTTACGGCTGTTGTAATGAATGCAATGACAACATATGTTAATACAAAACCATATAAAGACTACACGTATTAATTTTCAGCCAAAACGGTCGAAGGTAATGGGGGTTACGCCATTGTAATGAACAATGAGAACATATGTTAATACAAAACCATATAAAGACCACACGTATTAATATTCAGCCAAAACGGTCAAGGAAAAAAGGGTTGAGCCGTTGTAATGAATGCAATGACGTCATAAGTTAATACAAAACTATATAAAGACTACACGTATTAAGTTTCAGCCAAAACGGTCAAGGGAAAGGGGATTACGGCCGTTGTAATGAATGCAATGATAACATATGTTAATACAAAACCATATAAAGACTACACGTATTAAATTTCAGCCAAAACGGTCAAGGAAAAGGGGGTTAAGCCGTTGTAATGAATGCAATGACAACATATGTTAATTCAAAACCATATAAAGACTAGACGTATTAATGTTCAGACAAAACGGTCAAAGGGAAAGGGGGTAATGCCGTTGTAATGAATGCAATGACATCATATGTTAATACAAAACCATATAAAGACTAGACGTATTAATGTTCAAACAAAACGGTCAAAGGGAAAGGGGGTTATGCCGTTGTCATGAATGCAATGAGAACATATGTTAATACAAAACCATATAAAGACCACACGTATTTATTTTCAGCCAAAACGGTCAAGGAAAAGGGGGTTAAGCCGTTGTAATGAATGCAATGACGTCATATGTTAATACAAAACCATATAAAGACTACACCTATTAATTTTCAGCCAAAACGGTCAAGGGAAAGGGGGTTACTGCCGTTGTAATGAATGCAATGACATCATATGTTAATACAAAACCATATAAAGACTACACGTATTAATTTTCAGCCAAAACGGTCGAAGGTAATGGGGGTTACGCCATTGTAATGAACAATGAGAACATATGTTAATACAAAACCATATAAAGACCACACGTATTAATATTCAGCCAAAACGGTCAAGGAAAAAAGGGTTAAGCCGTTGTAATGAATGCAATGACGTCATAAGTTAATACAAAACTATATAAAGACTACACGTATTAAGTTTCAGCCAAAACGGTCAAGGGAAAGGGGATTACGGCCGTTGTAATGAATGCAATGATAACATATGTTAATACAAAACCATATAAAGACTACACGTAAAATTTCAGCCAAAACGGTCAAGGAAAAGGGGGTTAAGCCGTTGTAATGAATGCAATGACAACATATGTTAATACAAAACCATATAAAGACTAGACGTATTAATGTTCAGACAAAACGGTCAAAGGGAAAGGGGGTAATGCCGTTGTAATGAATGCAATGACATCATATGTTAATACAAAACCATATAAAGACTAGACGTATTAATGTTCAAACAAAACGGTCAAAGGGAAAGGGGGTTATGCCGTTGTCATGAATGCAATGAGAACATATGTTAATACAAAACCATATAAAGACCACACGTATTTATTTTCAGCCAAAACGGTCAATGAAAAGGGGGTTAAGCCGTTGTAATGAATGCAATGACGTCATATGTTAATACAAAACCATATAAAGACTTCACGTATTAATGTTCAGCCAAAACGGTCAAGGGAAACGGGGTTAGTGCCGTTGTAATGAGTGCAATGACATCATATGTTAATACAAAACCATATAAAGACTACACGTAATAATTTTCAGCCAAAACGGTCAAAGGGAAAGTGGGTTATGCCGTTGTAATGAATGCAATGACAACATATGTTAATACAAAACCATATAAAGACCACACGTATTAATTTTCAACCAAAACGGTCAAGGAAAAGGGGGTTAAGCCGTTGTAATGAATGCAATGACTTCATATGTTAATACAAAACTATATAAAGACTACACGTATTAATTTTCAGCCAAAACGGTCAAGGGAAAGGGGGTTACTGCCGTTGTAATGAATGCAATGACAACATATGTTAATACAAAACCATATAAAGACTACACGTATTAATTTTCAGCCAAAACTGTCAAGGGAAAAGGGATTACTGCCGTTGGAATGAATGGAATGACATCATATGTTAATACGAAACCATATAAAGACTACACGTATTAATTTTCAGCCAAAACGGTCAAGAGAAACGGGGTTACTGCCGTTGTAATGAATGCAATGACAACATATGTTAATACAAAACCATATAAAGAATACACGTATTAATTTTCAGCTAAAACGGTCAAAGGGAAAGGGGGTTATGCCGTTGTAATGAATGCAATGACAACATATGTTAATACAAAACCATATAAAGACTACACTTATTAATTTTCAGCTAACACGGTCAAAGAAAAGTGGGTTATGCCGTTGTAATGAATGCAATGACGTCATATGTTAATACAAAACCATATAAAGACTACACCTATTATTTTTCAGCCAAAACGGTCAAAGGGATGGGGGTTATGCCGTTGTAATGAATGCAATGACATCATATGTTAATACAAAACCATATAAAGACTACACTTATTAATGTTCAGCCAAAACGGTCAAAGGGAAAGGGGGTTATGCCGTTGTAATGAATGCAATGACGTCATATGTTAATACAAAACCATATAAAGACTACACGTATTAATGTTCAGCCAAAACGGTCAAGGGAAACGGGGTTACTGCCGTTGTAATGAATGCAATGACATCATATGTTAATACAAAACCATATAAAGACTAGACGTATTAATTTTCAGCCAAAACTGTCGAAGGTAATGGGGGTTAAGCCATTGTAATGAACTATGAGAACATATGTTAATACAAAACCATATAAAGACTACACGTATTAATTTTCAGCCAAAACGGTCAAGGAAAAGGGGATTAATCCGTTGTAATGAATGCAATGACGTCATATGTTAATACAAAACTATATAAAGACTACACGTATTAATTTTCAGCCAAAACGGTCAAGAGAAAGGGGGTTACGGCTGTTGTAATGAATGCAATGACAACATATGTTAATACAAAACCATATAAAGACTACACGTATTAATTTTCAGCCAAAACGGTCGAAGGTAATGGGGGTTACGCCATTGTAATGAACAATGAGAACATATGTTAATACAAAACCATATAAAGACCACACGTATTAATATTCAGCCAAAACGGTCAAGGAAAAAAGGGTTGAGCCGTTGTAATGAATGCAATGACGTCATAAGTTAATACAAAACTATATAAAGACTACACGTATTAAGTTTCAGCCAAAACGGTCAAGGGAAAGGGGATTACGGCCGTTGTAATGAATGCAATGATAACATATGTTAATACAAAACCATATAAAGACTACACGTATTAAATTTCAGCCAAAACGGTCAAGGAAAAGGGGGTTAAGCCGTTGTAATGAATGCAATGACAACATATGTTAATTCAAAACCATATAAAGACTAGACGTATTAATGTTCAGACAAAACGGTCAAAGGGAAAGGGGGTAATGCCGTTGTAATGAATGCAATGACATCATATGTTAATACAAAACCATATAAAGACTAGACGTATTAATGTTCAAACAAAACGGTCAAAGGGAAAGGGGGTTATGCCGTTGTCATGAATGCAATGAGAACATATGTTAATACAAAACCATATAAAGACCACACGTATTTATTTTCAGCCAAAACGGTCAAGGAAAAGGGGGTTAAGCCGTTGTAATGAATGCAATGACGTCATATGTTAATACAAAACCATATAAAGACTACACCTATTAATTTTCAGCCAAAACGGTCAAGGGAAAGGGGGTTACTGCCGTTGTAATGAATGCAATGACATCATATGTTTATACAAAACCATATAAAGACTACACCTATTAATTTTCAGCCAAAACGGTCAAGAGAAAGGGGGTTATGCCGTTGTAATGAATGCAATGACATCATATGTTAATACAAAACCATATAAAGACTACACGTAGTAATTTTCAGCGGACTCGGTCGAAGAGAAGATTGGCAGAGGACAGTGTCTCGATTCAAATAACCTAATAACTGCCGATCAATGAATTTACCGACACGAACCTTATTTATGAGGATTCAGAAACCACTATGTAAGTCTAATAATGAGTTTTAGGCGAAACGGTCGATTGACTTTGGAGTTGAGAGCAGAGAACGGAATTGGGGAAGTACGTCGTTGGTGATTCACCGACTTCTTTTTTCTCATAGCAAGTCATATTGGTTAAATTCAAAGACTAGAAACAAAAGATGTTCGTTTAGAGGTAAGGCGCTACTATTGTGAACGGCATATCTCGGCTTCCAATTAAGTTAGTTGCCTTTTGGTCATACAGTTTTTAGACTTGATCTTCCTTTTTACAAAAACAATGGCTGTCCTATGTTTGAAGAAATCAGAATAAGCGAGATAAAAATATTAATTAGTTGTATTTTAGGATTTTTAAGGTTCCCTTTCCCTAATTGTCTGTGCTTAGTTAATTATAATGTTTATTTAATGAATTTCATTAATTCGAAGGATGTTCCTTAACTAACCTTTTCCTAGATGAAATCAGCGACGGAATGAACCTGGAGCTCCATTAAAAAAAACAATGAAATGGACTTTTTAACAAAATTTGTACATATATCTATACTGCATTTAAAATAATATAACAAAGAATAAGATTTTGATTTGTCTTTATGATGTACTAAAAAAGTTCTGTAATAATTGTATAATTCAATAATTATTTTGATGGCATTAATGCGAGATTTTTATTTGTGTGTAAAACATTTTCTAAGAACTTTTTTTTTACCTTTTTTATTTTATTCGAATATAGTACAAATAACTTTTATGAGGAACTTTTGTGGGTACTTGATAGATAGTGGATGTCCTAATAGGCGTGAGAGAGGAAGGCTATCCAGCGGTAACTCCTCGGGGCGAAATTTAAAAACAGACTATTATCAATTAATATTATGGGGATTTATGGGTCATTGTGAAGTGTTCTGTTACTTACGTATGGTGTGATGAGTCTGAGTGTCTTTGACTGGAAAACCTGGATACGTTTCAGGTTAGATGTTTTAGCCGAACCATAGATTTGTGAGCCATACATCCAGAGTGGTTTTAGTAGAAATGTGTAGCAGTTACGCTCTTGTGTTAAGGGTAATTTTGAATCTCTGTGCAGAAGAGAATAAAGCATTTTAAATAGTTTGTTTAGTGTATTACGTATGAGGCTTGTATGAGGGTCCCATGTTAGTCGTCTGTCCAGAGTAAGTCTCAAATAACTTACGGTGTTAGTCTGAGGGAGGGACTTGATGTAGATAAAAACGGCGGGACATGTATCTCGTCTTAGAGTAAATGTTATATGTTGTGATTTGTCCGTGTATAGTTTAATTTTCCGAATGTTGCACCAGTTCTCAATTTGAGTAACATGGTGTTGTAATGTGAACGAGGCATGTATGGAAAATTCAGCAGCAGCTAAGATGGCAGTGTCATCGGCGTATATAGCTGTCAAGGTATGTGGTGATGTGGGCATGTCTGTGCACCATGCATTTGCCTCTTGTCCCCTCTGCCTTCGGTAGCCCTTCCCTTTTGAAAGCGCAATTATTGATAAGTGGCGCACCCTCTGTAGTTTGCAGGATGTGATCCATTGCAGTTTGCACATGTAGAGGGGGTAATTCTAGGCTTCTGGTAGGTACCAAAAACATGTTCCTGGCCGCAGCGCACGCATTTGTGCATTTATCTCCAGTATGAATGAGTGTGCCCATAACCTTGGTAACGCTTGCACTGTACGACAGTGTGCCTTCTGTAGGGTTCTTCAACGGTTACTTTTGAGTACAGTAAAGTCCGGATATCGAATATTTTTTCGTTGTAGTGTTTTGGGTCCACGTCAACAAAAAAGATAGGCAGAGGTACTTTAACAGGTTCTGAATTTGTAGGACAGGGTTCCTGAACCCATGTTTTTTTAAATATGTTCATACAGTGGCGGATCCAAGAGGGGGCGATGGAGCGATCGCCCCCCACCCCTCCTGAGAGATTTTGTTTTTTAAAATTTTAAGATATCATTTCTTGTCAAATTACAGATGAATAAATAAAAATTTAATATTGCGTTTTATCGTATAAAAAATTGATATTTAAATAAAATTAAGTTTTGGCGCCATAACGGGTGACATCTGTCGGATTTTTTACGAAATTTGATAACGTTTTGCCACTCCGTTAGTTGTGGGTGGATGAGTCTACAGCTACAGTCGCTACAGTTAAGCAAAAAATTCGCGTGGCATCATAACAAAATATGTCATAGTAGTATTTTACGTATGTTATGTAGATGAGATAAATATTCTCTATCATCAAAAAAGTAAGTATGACATATTTAGTTCTATAAAATATACTAAAATCTAACCATGTTACATTAATCAGATAAATATTCTCTATCATCAAAAAAGTAAGTATGACATATTTAGTTCTATAAAATATACTAAAATCTAACCATGTTGCATACGATATTGTTTACCTAATAATTCTTATTTAATTCACCTTAATCATAAGTTTCAGTAACTTTAAAAAAAAAACTCGCCCCCCTGAGAGGTTTTCTGGATCCGCCACTACGTTCATAACAGCTCGAGTCGTATATCCCTTCTCCTGAAGAGCTGCTTTCAGATCTGTATGATATGTGGATGGATGGAGGCCGCGGATCGGTACTCTGTCTGATTTGAGTTGGTATGTTTGTTACAAGACCTTCTCTCTGTCCAGTAGATGTACAAAAGATCTATAATGGGCCGGTGTGGTAGGGTAGACAGTGATTCCATTCGCAGTAGTTTTTAAAATAAATGAATTTTGACCACAAGTTTTTTCTAATAGAGAGGTTAGGTAAAAGTTTAGAGATAAAAAGTTTTTATAACTACTAATGTTTTCTTTGATGAAAATGGGAGGTGGTTTTTCATTTGCTATTTGTTGGCTATTTGATAATGACTCCATTGCTTCATCCTGCGACGTGGGTGTGTAGTGATTGGTAAGGGGTACCTGCTGAATATTGTTGTTCAGCCGCGCAGTCTTTCTGGGGTCTTTGGAGTCTGCAGCTGGTCTCTTTCGGTCCCTGACAAACACTTCCTGCCATACAGATGTGGAGGGAGTAGCCTCAGTAGTCGTGGCTTCTGCTTTTTTACCTTCGTCATCCATGACTGATTGCAAGTTGAAACTTACTCATCAGAAAAGTTAGAAAAAACAATAACATCAAATTAAAACATTAAAGGAACAAAACAAAGTAAAGATAAAATAAAGTAAAAGGAATAAACTGAATTAAATTGAAATATTTTATATAAGGTTATTTTTTTTTATTTTTTTTTTTTTTGGTTTGTGGCCTTATGGTCTAAGCATATCAGCCATTTATTTACAATGATATGTTATACAACAATATGGTTAACAAAAATGTATCTAAACAATGTATCAAGAATTTCTCGGTTTTTGGTTCGCGACACTATTAACTGCACTGTAGTGGGGAGCACCATCTTGTTTTGAATGAGGACACTGTACATATTTTCACGTTCTGAGTTGGTAAGTGGACAAGCCAAGAGGAGATGGTTCGCATCCGCTTCTTCTTGCTGTTGGCAGGTACAGTATGGTGATGGAAGAATATGAATCTTGTGAAGGTGACAAGGGATCCGATTGTGATTAAAACGAAGGCGAATGATAGTGGTGAAAAATGATCTGGACTTGTCGTACGTCTTGAACCATGGTTGGGTGGGAATCTTGGGCTGAATAAGGCTGTAGTACCTACCCTTGTTCTGACTCTGGGAGGAAAAATCCTCTTGCCATCTACGTACAGCATAGTTCTTGAGGTGAGCCCTGACATCACTGGTGGATACCACCTCCCATTGTCTGATGCCAGAGTCAACAGCTGTCTTAGCCAGCTTGTCCACCGCCTCGTTGTATCTGTTGGAGCTGTGGCCTTTGACCCAAACCAGGTAGACTGTGGTGTTTCCTTGGAGTAGATTTATGAGTAAATTTAATATATCGAAAATAATTTGATCCGAGCATTTATGAATGTTTGTTAGCGTTGTCAAAACACTCCTGCTATCCGTAAAAATGAAAGCCCTTCTTTTCTGAGCCCTCTGTATATATTTGAGAGCCTCTAAAATAGCGAAGCTCTCTGCTGAGTAGATGGATGCTATATTAGGCAGTTTGAACAGGGAGCTGAAGTTGTTGGAGGGGTCGAGGAACGCCGCCCCAACTCCTTTGTCAGTTTTAGATCCGTCTGTATATAGAGAAAATATACTATCTGAATAGCCACTTCGAATCCCCTGAAGAACATCTGGAGGTAACTTAGACTTATCGGACATGGAGGTTGGGTCACAGATTATGTTATCCATCCTTGTGACCAGGTTGAACCAGGATGACTGCATGTATCTGGGATGGTTGGCTCGTTTAGCTACCCCTAGCGTTAGTTCCGATACCGCCATGTACAGTTGGAGTAAGAGTGGCTCCCTTTTTTTTTCTCCAATACTGCGAAGTGTGGAAGGCAGGAGCAACCCGCTCCAGACTACCAACCAGTGGACAATTCCTAATGCCAATTCGTGAGGTCAAGAATCTTCCAGTTAGCAGATTTCGACGGAATCTCAGCGGCATCTCCCTGGCTTCCACTTGTAGTGCATTGGTGGGTGTCGACTGCATGGCTCCCAAGCAGATTCGTAAAGATTTGTACTGGAGTCTATCAAGTTTTTTGAGGTGGCTCTTAGCTGCATCTCCAAACAACATGCAGCCATAATCGATTCTTGATAATATCAAAGCCCTATAGCATAAGAGAGAAATTGAGGGATGTGATCCGTAGCTTAGTCTATTGATGCACCGCAGCAGGTTTATACTTGCTTCGCAAGTGTCGATCACGTGCTGTATGTGGGTTTTCCATAGAAGTTTTCTATCTAAATACAGGCCTAGAAGTTTATACCCACTAACCACTCTGAGATTGTACGGACCTACTTGTAAGAAGTCAGCAGAATAAATCCTTCTCTTTCGTGAAAAAATCATAACTGCCGTTTTCGACTCTGATACGCTGAATCCATGTTTGTCATTCCAGTCCCGAAATGCAGTCATGGCAGCCGATAGTGCATTGTGCCTCGTGTTCAGAGGGTTTGCTGATGTAGACCATGATATCATCGACGAACTGAGAAATCCGTACTCCCTCCGGTATTATTCTGCTGAGAGATGCAGTGTAAATGGAGAATAGTAAAGGGCTAAGTACGGCTCCTTGAGGAAGACCGTCAAAAACCATTCGAGGGCCCCAACTTTCATTTTTGTGCTCTACCTAAATCTTCCTCTTTTTCAAAAGTAGGATGCAAGCTTTTATAATTCTGTAGGGGATTCGGGCTTCAATCATAGCTTGCTTCAATGTAAGCATAATGTAATATTAACCCAATTATAGGCGTTGGAGATGTCTAAAAATATGGTATAAAGAAAATTATTTTCAGAAAAATTGTTATATACGTCAGTAACGAACCCAGCCAAATTGTCCATAGTACTATGGCCTTTTCGGAAGCCGTGTTGATAAATAGGGATTTTGGAGTGCTTCTCTAACCACCACTCTAATCGCTGCTTGACTAGCCTCTCGTATGTTTTCAGAATGCAAGAAGATAAAACTATTGGTCTGTAAGATGTGGCCTCCCCGGGCGGCTTTCCTGGTTTCAAGATGGGTCGAACCAGTTGGATGGACCATTCGGGAACGTAAACATCGTTCATCCAGATATTGTTAAAAATATTCAGTAGGCATTGTTGACCTGAAAGTGGAAGTTCCTTCAACATGGCATAGTGAACCTTATCATGGCCAGGGGCCGTATTGGCACTGCCTTTCATTGCCATTTGTAACTCTTCCATAGGGAAGGGTTTGTTCAGTTCATCTTGGTCGCTTGGAATGTCCTCTATTGTTACTTCTTCGGGGGCATAGGGGGGAGCCAAGGCTTCTAGAAATTCATCTACCCAACTGACATCATATGTCCTAGCTTGTTTATCCGATAAGCCTGACCTGATGCTCTTTATCTGATCCCATATCAATTTAATCGGTGTTTCCCTACTAAGCGATTCGCAAAAGGAAATCCATTTTTCTCTTTTCTTAGTTTTAAATATTCTTCTACAGGACGCAATAGCTTTTTTGACTTCAATATAATTGGCTGGGGTGGGACAGTTCCTGTACGTTCTATATCTGCCTTGTTTCTGTTCCCAAGCTAGCTTGCATTCGTCATCCCACCAACACTTAGGGATACGTCTATTTGGCCTCCTGTTGTTGTTTGTCGAGCCGGGAGTAGCTGGAATGGACTCCGCTGCCGCCGACTGAATGACCCCACATATTTCTTCATAGCTACTGGGGACAGAATCTAAAAGCCTATCAACAATAACTGATCTATATTGCTCCCAATCCGCTTTAGTGACATTCCAGCCTACTTTAGCACTTGGGGCAGCGCCGCGAGATACATACTTGAAGTGGTACTTTATCAGGATCGCGAGATGATCGGAACCAAGGGCCTCGTCCATGACGGTCCATTGACAGGAGGGAGCTAGTTGACGGGAAGTGATGGTGAGGTCCGGAGCGGAGGGCTGACTGTGTGGGACAGGGACCATAGTGGGGGAGCCGTCGTTCAGATAACACAACTGGTGTCCATCAATAGCATCCATGACTATCCTGGCTGGGAGATCGGTATAGTGGCTCCCAAGGGCTGTGTGATGCACGTTGAAGTTCCCACCGATGATGACAGGTTGAGGAAGCTGGTTAAGTTGCTATCACATTCTGTGGTAAATATAAAAATAAAATCTATGATATTAAGTTTTTTGGTGAAAAATAAACACATTTTTGTTTTAAGTTCCGGTCTTTATGAAGCTCTTGTAAATCTGCTTTTCAGCATTTTCCCCATTTTATTGCCCCCCTTGAAATGTTACATTACTGGCAAAAGGATAAAAGGGAAGTGAAATAAATTAAACTGCATGACAACGATTCTAATTTATATAAATAAAAAGGAAATTACTTAAATTTGTTTACATTGTAAAATTTCAATAAATAACACAAAATTATTATTTTTCAAAAAGAAAAATTTCCATAAAATATATATTTCAAAAATATATTTTTTTTTATTTTATTTTATTTTTTTGTACAGAACGAAGGTAGATTATATATTATTTACCAATAGCTATTTACAACTGTATACACATAAATACAACAAGCAAATGTGCTAATAAAGAGGTAATGGCAATGTCAAAATGTCATGAGGGGAGAAATCACCCAGTGGTGACACTCCCTTGTCACTGTTTTTCTATCGTTTATAGCTAATCACTGTCACTGTAACTGCTTCTGCTCAGGAGGTCTCTAGGCCATTGACGCTTAAGCCGTCGTTGGGGAAGTATGGCAGAATGGAGGGCATGGACTAGAGGATTATTATGGGAACTAAGAAGGGAAAATAATTTTTTATACTTGGATTTAGCGACTTCAGTGATGAAAGGTACATTAAGGTCAGTGTGAAGAGTTTTGTTGGAGACGTAGTAAGGAGCATTGGCTATTGTACGAAGGATTTGGATTGAAGGGATTGGATGCGCTGGAGATTGGAAGCCTTGGCAGAACCCCAGAGTTCAAGTCCATAAGTCCACATAGGTTTGAGTATTGCGTTGTATATAAGTCGTTTTGTTGTCAAAGTTAGTTTGGATCTTTTGTCTAGTAGTCTTAGTAGAAGTTTATAACGTCTGTTCATTTCTTGTCTTTTCAGTCTCGTGTGAGGATTCCAAGTTAGTCGTTTGTCGAGTATGAGGCCTAGATAGCAGACTTCGTTTTTTAAAGGGATGGGATTTTGGTTAAGGTACAATGGAAGGCAGGTATATTTTCGACGAAGAGTGAAGACGATGTGAACTGATTTTGTGTCGTTCACCTTCACTCTCCACTTTTTGTACCAGGATTGAAGGGTTATCAGGTGTTCTTGTAGGTGTCTGGGTGATAGGACAGGGTCGGGATGAGGAGAGAGGATTGCAGTATCATCTGCAAAGGTGTGGAATTGTGTTGATGGATGGGTGGGGATATCAGCTGTGTATATTGTGTAGAGGATAGGACCCAGGATACGACCTTGTGGAACGCCAGCATTTTGTGGGGACGCGGGAGAAAGGACAAGACCCTGGCTTACACAAAAGGTTCTTTCAGAAAAGTAAGATTTTAGGATTAGGAAGAATGTGAAGGGAAGGACTGCTTTAAGCTTCCGTAGTAAGCCCGGGTGCCAAACTCTGTCAAACGCTTGTTCAACGTCGAGAAAGGCCGCCGAGCAATACTGCTTTTGCTCCAGGGTAGATGCAATGATGTCTACAACGCGATGGCACTGATGTATGGTTGAGTGGTGTTTTTGGAAACCAAACTGATGGTCAGGGATGATGTTTTGACCATCCAGTATGGAAAGGATTCTCCTTAGAAGCAGTTTCTCAAAAACTTTTCCTAGAAGAGGAAGGAGGCTGATAGGTATGTAGGAACTGGGGAGATGGGAGGGCTTGTTTGGTTTGGCTATCATTTTTATGACAGAGTGCTTCCAGGGGCTTGGGAAATGAGTGGTGCGGAGGATGGAGTTGTAAATGTAGGTAAGGAAAATAATGAATTTCTTGAGGAGGTTTTTCAAAATAGGGGAGGTAATTAAATCATAACCAGGGCTTTCTTTTTGGGAAGGTGTTGAATTATGTATTTTATGTCTGAAGGATGGAAGCACTTAGGAGGGGGAGAAAGGGGAAGTGGATTGTCTAGCTCGCTTTCGACTGAGGAAGATAGTGGGGATCAACAATATCGAGGTGAGGAGTAAATATCATTTTTATGACGGAGTGCTTCCAGGGGCTTGGGAAATGAGTGGTGAGGAGGATGGAGTTGTAAATGTAGGTAAGGAAAATAATGGATTTCTTGGGGAGGTTTTTCAAAATAGGGGAGGTAATTAAAAAATAACCAGGGGCTTTCTTTTTGGGAAGGTGTTGAATTGTGTATTTTACGTCTGAAGGATGGAAGCACTTAGGAGGGGGAGAAAGGGGAAGTGGATTGTCTAGCTCGCTTTCGACTGAGGAAGAATGATGGGGATCAACAATATCGGAGTGAGGAGTAAATATTTCAGTAAGATGGGAAGCAAACATGTTGGATTTCTCTTCGTCAGACTTGGCCCAAGAGCCGTCATCATGACGAAGAGGTCGGGCGGAATTTTTGTAGCAAAGTAGCCTTTTCGTCGCTGTCCAAAGAGATGTTCTGTTTTCATTCATAGTCTGTGTGTATTGTTCGTATTGCAAGTTTCGCATCTCCTGCAGTTCTGTCTTCAGTGTGTTAGTCAAGTTGTTGAGGTGTGTTTTGTCGCTGGGGTACCTAGTCCGTTGCCATAATGCTCTTGCTCGTCGTTTGTCAGTTATCAGTTTTCGAATGTGTAGGGGCACGCTGAGGGTCAGGAAGTAAGGCTTGTTGATGACACGAATTGTACTGTTTTTTATAGATGTATCTATGAGATGTGTAAACTGTTCTACTGCTCTGTCAATGTCGTCTTTGGTTTTTAAAGGGATTTTAAAGTCTATTTGTTCGTCTAGTAAGTTTCGAAATTTTGTCCAGTCAACAGGTCCGGTAATAAGGCTAGGTTTAGGAGGAACAGTAAAAGGACGGATGTCGAGAACGAGCAAGACGGAAATATGGTCAGAGGATAGGTCATGAAGGGAATAAATATCGGAATAGATGGACGGGAGGTGGGAGGTGACAAATATGTCGAGGATATCGGGAAGTTTGGCACGGGATGTTGGCCAATACGTCGGCTCGGGAGGGGATATGCACTTGAGGGAGGATGAAAGGATGGTGTTGAGAAGGACAGTGCCACGTGGGTTGGAGGCACGGCAGCCCCACTGTTGGTGCTTCGCGTTGTAGTCGCCACCTGCAAGGAATGTAAGGCCGAGGGACTGGAAGAAATCTTGGAATTGTTGTAGGGAAATTCTTTTATTAGGAGGACAATACACAGCTGCAAAATACATCTGAAAAGGATGGGAATTGAGGGATATGGCTGTCGACTGAAGGGAATCAGAAGATATGTTGCTTAGGGGATGATGGGATAAGGACTTTCGGACTAGGACCGCAGTGCCGCCATGGCCCGTGTTGTCTGGATGGTCAGTTCGGTGAGTTATATAGTCAGTAATAAAGTTTATTAATAATTCATCGTTAGGCCTCCCTTTTCCCCCGACGATTCGGCGATGGTGTCGTGGCCTCCACCGGAGGTCGGCCACCAAAAAAAAAAAAAAAAGTCAGTAATAAAGAAGTTAGTTCTGTCCGTAAGGTGAGTTTCCGTAATGAGAGCAATGTCGATTCTTTTTTCATGTAAAATTAAGTCGAGTTCGTTGGTATGTCTGGTTATACCATTGGCATTCCAAAGTATGATGGTTAAGGAGTTTTGCGTCTGGGAATTCATGGATTAGGAAGGGAAATGTTGCCACTCACTAATCTGGTGAGGAGAGTAATGAGAGGGTTGATAAGGTTCTGGAAATGGGAGAAGAAGGAGTTGAGGAGGGAGGTGATATCGGCGGTTGAGGGGGTAGAAGGTAAGGTGTGGTAACTGAGGCCAGGCCCGGCACCAGTGCCGGTAGCATAGCTGGAGGAGGGTTCTGGGCGATGCTGCTGCTGTGGCTGCGGTGGGGTGACTTCTTCAGCTGCCGACCCTCCTGACTAATTGAGGGTAGTGGCTGGCTCCAGTTGGCGGCGTGGGTTGGTTAGTTTTTCTAGGCTCCAGAGGTTTGACCAGATTCTGCTGCCTCATTCGATACTCTTTGTGGGCCTCACATTCACGGTAGTTCGCAGGGTGGTCACCGGCACACAAAACACATTTTGCTGCAGTGCTTCTGTCTTTTTTGGTACAGATGTTCGTTGGGTCAGAGCCTACACACTTCACGCATCTAGCTTGATGGCCGCAGTTGTTCATGGTGTGCCCAAACTCTTGACAACGGTGGCACTACACTTCCCGCGCGTATCGGACGAGAGACCGTCACCCATCCGAGTTGTTGGTCATTACCTTTAGGTCAGCCACTCTTGATATGCACTGGAAGTTTCCTGGACCTGGTGAATTCTGGTGAGGGTCTGACAAAGGGCTTTGAAATTGTTTACTCCCCTGAGAAATATGGGTGGAGGCCGGGGAGGTTTGGGTTCGCTGACGACCCAATTAATTAATTATATCTTCCTGTTGAAGATTGGACAGTGGCTGAAACCTATTTCTGATGTCGATAGCGGGTGTGATGGCTGATGTGATGCGGCTGATACAGCTTGGCTGAGAGCCTGCTGTTCCCATTCCGGAGGTGGATGCTACTGGGCGTCCTGACTTCTCAGGACTGTTTGGCTGAGTAAGGTTGCCATCTCTTTTGGTCTTACGGGGTGAGTACTGCTCTGCTGAGCGTGGTCTCTTGCCTGAATTTTTCTTACCTTTTGCCATTCTCGACTTCGTTTTGGCTGGTAGGAAGTCGGTGTCACTTAGGTCAGACAGAGACATTTAAAAATGTTCATGTTAAGTGAATTTGTGCATTTATAGGTTAGGTTAGGTTAGGTTAGGTTTTATGACTCATGCCCGGGCTTTAACTACGAGGTCATATCGCCTACTACCAGAGCGCTCTTTCGTCACTCTGGTGGACATGAGC
This sequence comes from Aradus depressus, assembly GCA_963662175.1. Taxonomy (NCBI): domain Eukaryota; kingdom Metazoa; phylum Arthropoda; class Insecta; order Hemiptera; family Aradidae; genus Aradus; species Aradus depressus. The sequence continues at coordinate 43,230,483 of OY759214.1, forward strand.
CCGACTCTACTGTGGGAGTCCTAAATTTTGCCTACCCTAAATTTTTATTCATCTAGGGTAGGGGTTTTTAACGAGTACCTGACATCGTACAGGCTCGGGACCATCGCTTAAAGTCCCATCCGAAGGACGGCGTGCTTAAGTTTATTTTACCTCCCAGATAAAATAAACTAAGGGCCACGGTCGGGCTACAACACCCGACTACAGAACTTCCCCCTTAAAAGCCGGGAAGTAGAAAATATAGAAAGTTATACAATAAAAAGGAATGTTACCATCGGGGACTAACTGTTAACTTATATTAATTATTATTGTTGTTTGTGACTCGCCGGTCGCGGTCATATTGCCCACCACCAGAGCGCTCTTTTGACGGTATATTAACCCGACTCTACAGAGGAACAACTAAATTTTGCCTACCCAGGTTTAATTCTTCAACGAGTAGCTGACATCGCAGGCCCGGGACCACCGCTTAACATCCCATCCGAAGGACAGCTTACTCGAGGTTTGTTTTACCTCCCAGATTACCCTAGGGTCTCGGGTCTCGAACAGGTTTCGGTTATTGTTCGGCAGATTATAATTTCGCACGGCCATCTTGAACCGTAATAATGATCCTACCTCCACTTATTGTAACGACACTAGATTTCAAATTTCACGAAAATAAGATGAACCTTTAAAAAGTTAGCACTGACACATGCATTTATATATCTTAATAAAATAATAAAAAAAAAAAATAAATAAATAAAAAAACTA